>OY856415.1:656913936-658113936 GCA_963693085.1 Alisma plantago-aquatica
TTTTGAAAATCTAATCTGTTGATCTTCTTAAACATCTCTTGAACAACTCATACGCAAAATTTGAGCACATTTAGATATGTATAGCTCATGTTATGAAGACCGCAAAAATTATGTATTTCAAATTAGTTTCGCGCGTCGATTTTGTTACCCTTGGATGAGTGACTTACACTCATCTAAATGGGCTCAAAATTTGTATGTAGCCTAGTTATAGGATGACTGTGAAGATCAACAGTTTACATTTTGTAAAAAATAGTCTTGATATGCAAACACACTTGAGTGTATTCGTGCGATCCGTACACTCGAGTGTATTCTAGCCTGACTCTCTCTCTCTCTCTCTCTCTCTCTCTCTCTCTCTCTATATATATATATATATATATATGGCGTTCATTCGTTGCCCGCGCGGGTAGCCTGAATTTTTGCTACCCGGCAGCCAAAAAAGTAACTCTCCTAGCAAAAAAATTAACTCAGCTGTCAAAAAAGTAACTATGGTGAACAGAAAGTAACTACACGAATAAAAGAGTAACTCTGTACAAAATATATAGCAGATATATATAAGGACGAGTCTTTTGATTTTGGAGGGGCAAATGATATTATTTTTGGCTAAAATTTTTTGGAGAGCTAGACAAAATAGTCCTCTACAATTGCGAATTTTTTTTTGAAAAAAAGTGGTCGGAAGGCTGGGCGGGTAGCTATATATATATATATATATATATATATATATATATATATATATATAATGTTATTGATTGCATACCGTAAACTAGATTTTGGTAGCGTTTGGTAACGTGTTTACTTCAAATATGGCCGTGAGGATGACCAAATGTCAAACACGGACAGCTAAAGTACTAGTTCTGAAACACCAGATTTACAATCTTTATACTTTTAAATGCTTCCCTCAGTCATCCGCGATCACCAAATTGAGATTATCCACGATACCAAATTTATACGGTGACTCATCATAGATGCATGGTGTGTGTTTAAAATGAACGCTTTGCTAAACAAAGTCCTTCCCTATTGTCACTTAAATGTTGTAATATCACGAGTGGTATGAGTTGCATAAGTTTATTTTCTTGAATCTTATCATAGGACTATTTAGAAGGATTAACATCTCTCGGCATTGACCCATGTATCATATACCAAATAAACGAAACCAAGTAAGCATTCTTTCTCTTTTTATGATCACGTATCATTGAATTCCAATGACTAAGTAGTTAGATATATTTTAAAATTTTAGGATAGAAGAGACACGTAAATGTCTTTGAGCTTCCTTTGTCAATAGGTTTAGTTCATCTTGATTGTATAGATAGAACACATAGCCGGATAACTATTTTCAAAGCAGAAAAATAAACTATGAAACTAAGTGACTCGGCTACAACTTGTTATAATACTATGATGTCCGTGCTATTTATATGCTAATTCCTTATCCATATATACAATTTAATTAAATGAATTCGTTCTTTTTCTATATATTTTCTAATCCTCCTTTATCAATTGACCATGCAACTATTGGACTTATGTGAACGAGAAACAAAAAAGGAGACCCTTTTACTGAAGATTATAGAATATGCAAAGACATTTGTAGCCACTTATGTATTTCTCTTCTTTTATAATTTCAAACATTTTCCTTATGATTAAGCAATTTTTATTATAAGAACAAGCTTGTGCATCTCTTACAAGACCAAGAGAGACGGGGGACGTTTGTATTGCAATATGGGGGTCTGTTTAGTGCTTCAGTTGTCAATAATAATTGGTTTAGGGTCATCAATGATGCGTTATCTTATAAGAGAGATTCCATTGAAATAATTAATTCAAATATGTTTCTACAACAGAGAGATTCCATTGAAATAATTAATTCAAATATGTTTCTACAACAAAGATATTCTGTGATGGAAACTCCAATTCTTCCTAAGCGTACTTCCTTTTTTACAATTTTAACTTGTGGGCTTGTCTTATTTCCAATGTACGTGTGACCTATATATATTACATAATTTTGGAGTCTTGAAATTTGCATAATATTGTCAAGCATGTATAAATAAAATGAGTATTAAGAGTTTTATTATCTGAGTGACAAATGTAGATGACTCATTCATGATTTTTTTGTATACAACCATGTAATGGCTTCTAAACAACTACTAGAATCATTGAGGTATTTCTTCGATAGGGTGTCCTTTGCAACTACAAAGTATATACATTTTGTAATTTAAGGTAACATTTTATACTCACATAAATTCTTATCTCACCAAAGTTGTCTTTTTGGCAAAACCAAATTTCTCCACACAAGGAAGTTACTAAAAATATATCACACATATGAAGATAGATTCTTTGTAATTTTAAAAAAGATGAAATTGATTTATTTTTACATATTACATTTGCAACATCATGACATACTAAGCATGTTACTAACACTATATAATGATATGCTACATGGTCTTTACATATGATTTGTTATCATATTTAATAATTTAAATGACTAACAAAGCTTGGAACAAAATCATTTATCATTGTGCATGGGCATGTGTGAATTTACCTGTAATTAAAGTAATGTTATGAATATGAGTTTGACATCCCTTAGATCAGAGTTTTAAGTTGTAAGACACAATAAATATTCATAAAAGCTATCATATATTCCTAGGGAATAAACTTGCAACTCTAGCATGCTCATATACAATTGCTAACACTATATAACGAGATTTACATAGCATTTGTAGCATTATGACACACTGAACATGTTGCTAACACTATATAATGACACATTACATGGTCTTAACATATGATTGTTTATCATATATAATAAGTTAGATGGCTAACAAAGCATGAACCAAAATGATTGATCACTAGGCATGGGCATGAGTGAATTACTAGTAATTAAAGTAATATTATGAATCAAAGTTTGACATCCCTTGATCAAAATTTTAAACTGTAACATGTATTACATATTCATAAAAGCTATTATCTATTCCTATGGAATAAACTTGCAACTCTAGTATGCTCATATACTTCTGGAGTAGCAGATAAATGAAAGATGTGTATTGACCTCATATTTGTCTTCTATCTAGCATTTCAATGCATATGTTCTCTTTGGGTTACAATTAAATTTCTACTAATGTTATGTATGCTCTCTACCTAGCCATATGATCATTCCAATATATGGTTTATAACCCTTCTCTAATAACCTTTATTGCTCATTGATATTTTTCTTTAGTTATGGAGCTCATAAATTGTTGTACAAATATTTACACTTTGATCACATCTCACATTTGAATTGTGTACCTCACACCCCTTTCTCTATCTCTTATTTTCTTGACAAAGCCTTGGAACAGATAGGTCGACATCAATGGGTTCAACAAACCCTTTTCGTTGGAAAATGGGTTGATTAGCTCTTAGAAAATCAGCAGTTAGGGGACCTGTTGAAGATAGATCTCTTCATTTTATGGCCAACTGATCTGTATTCTCGATGAATGAGGATGTCTTAACTGAAATTAGAAAGGCTAAAAGATGTTATGAGGACATCTGTCTGACACACACACACACAGATATATATATATATATATATATATATATATATATATATAAGATTAGGAAGTGTGTACCGGCCAGTACATGTAAGTTACATGTACCAGCCATTAAATGACATATGTGGAGCATGTTAATAAAATCCAACCATATGGATTGACTCATAATTATATAGATTACATGTGTTTAAAAAATCATACCAATATCTCACATAGATCATGAGATATAGCAATATATCATCGAACATTTTTGTAATTTCTGCAACTTACCATTGATTAGATAAGACACAAATTCTTTCATTGGATGATCTATGAATATCATATGTTGGTGATTTTTGATACACATCTTATCTAAGTGGTATACACCACATCCATAAGGTTGGATAGTGTAGTTTAATTTTACAATTATTATAAATGAAGGTAGGTACATGCAAGCTACATGTACTCGGGTACACAATTCTTTTAGCCTATATATATATATATATATATATATATATATATATATATATATATATATATATATATATATATATATATATATATATATGTATATATATTGAGTGTGGTTCTATAGAGGCCTAATGCCATAAGATGAATATTTAATATTGAACAATACCCAATGGTGATGCCATTACCCTATATTTTTAGTGTTAATCCTACTCCAATAATATAGTTATAGTGTATCAGAAAAGATTTAGTGTGTATCCCATGTCTGTAGCATATGTGGCCTTGTAAACCTATTTTCCCCATATAAAGGGTCATTTTGTCTCCTTAAGCATCACTGGGTGATATTAGAAGTTAAACCATAATCTACCCCAAAGTAGGATATAATATAACTTATTACAAAAATAATGATTTAATTGTTATCTGTTGTAAATTTATAGTCATATTTTGCTCAGTTTTCCTATTAACATTTTGTATTTCATTAGAATTGTGCTACTCTCAGAGAAGCCAAGTAAAATACTATTTGATCAGTCTAAAATAAATCTATGAGAAAATTAAATGATAATGTGAAAATTATCCAAAATATCAATGTATTATACAACTAGCAACAATCAAATCATTATTTATGATTGTATCATATTATCACAGTTCATTTTATAGTGGATCATGCCTTTAACTTCAGATATCACTATGTGAAATGCCTAGGGAGTGAGATGAGCATTTTGATTGCTGAAAGAGGGTTGAAAAATCCTCATATGTGAAAGATATTGTTACATAAATGATTTCCAATATATTTTAATTTCAATACTTGAGTATGATCAACACGTTGATAGATATAGGTTATTGGCATAAACAGTTTGATATTGCTTAATATTTCTAAATGTATTCTTCATCATAGGCCTTTTGAACATCATGATTCATATTATGTTTTCTACTATGAGTTTTATCCAATAAATTGATGCTTAAACAAGTAAATTTTTTTGTTAGTGTAAGATCTATAAACCTTATATCAAAATAAGCACATAGATAGCTAGATTTAACATATATATTAGTATGTGATATATGCCTTATATCAACACAAGCATGTAACTATACACTTTATCAAATTAAGAGTTGTGATACACATATGCGCATAACAACAATATTTAATCATTGGTGTACTGTTGATACTTTTTTTGTGGGTGTAATCTAATTCATTTGTGTTGTATACATTTTCTATGCAACAACATTTTAGAGGGCATGGAATATATATATTCAATAATAACTTTGTGTGATATATAGAAATTAATATCGCATTAATATAACTTTTTTCTTTTCTTACCAATTTATTTTTTCATACAAAAACATTTGGAGTAATGTTGTTTATATATGCACTAAATATTTTCTTAGTAACTATATTTTGAATATAATAAAAATTACATGTTTAAGTTTTTAGAATATTAGCTAAAATCATGTAGGATTGGTTAGATCCATTTAAGTACACACAAAAATATATGCATGCATACATATCTGTGTGTTATGGTGTTACATGTATTAGGCAAGCTATTATATTTATATTAGCATAAGTTTTCAAAAGATATATAAATTCCTATTTCACCATTACCTTTATATACCATGTGGGTAAGAGGGTAAGAGAAAGTGAGGGAAAAATTGTGGAGTGGGAAATTGCCCATACCCTTATCCAACCACACTTGGTTCGTAAGTGTAAGTGTAAGCACTTACCCTTCCAATACCCTCCCTATTAACCGCTCAACCTATGTTGTACCCCTCTTCTTTCTTTGAAAAATTCATCTGTGTGGGTTGAGCAGTGGTACTACTAGATATGGGGCCTTTACTAATTTGTATTTACGTTGTTTATATATCTTATCGTCTTCTTTGTATCTGTTTTGCTCAATTTTTAGTTGTGTTTGGGGTTGGAAATCGATGAGGTTGCCTCTCATTATTCTATATATGGTTTCTTTTGTTTAGTGAGTGTCCTCCTTCTACTTTGCCACATGTGGGAGGATGACGGTGTCTCTGAGATCAATTTTCCATTTTCTCTATTATTATTAAGGGGATTCAATTGCGGAAGTGCTACGCATGATCACAAAAGGGTTTGTTTTAAAAGTGTCTCTATCTAGTGGGAAAGGGAGGAATCTATACAAAAGTGTCTTAATCGTATCCAATCTAGCTTGTTTATTATTGTTACACCTCTTTATACCAGGTAACCATTTTGATATTCATCTTTTTTTAATATAGATGTTGTTTGGAATTTCTTAACAAAATGGTTGATGCTTGCCTTTAGAAAATAAAAAGTAAAACAATAATTTGATCCACAGTTTGAATTCACTCAAAACATTCACAAAGTTGTTCTCCTAAATAAAAATAGACAACAAAAGATAAAGAAAAAGTTACAAGCATCCTATGTGAGGCTACTAGAAGCATATCAAAAGCGAAACATAGATTTTTAACTTTACACACATATTTTGTCACCAATTCATGTAGAGAAGGTTGTATCCACTAATGCCCATCAAACATTGTAGAACAATATTCCCCTCATGGGTCTTGTAAAAAATTTGTCCATGTATTTCCTAAGTGTCTTTTACTAGTAACTTTATTTCCATGCATATATAAGTGACAACTGTGATTCCCTTGCATGTCATGACTAAATATTTTTCACAATTTTTGAAAATGACTTTAATAAAACTACAAAAACTATGTTAGATTTAGAGTAAATAGACAAAGAGAAAATAAGAAAGGTGGAAATATTTCTTCAACTCAATGACATTAAATTTCCAAATGAATTCATTATGTTACAATTACAGATAGCTTTTCACATGCAAAAATAGGAGCCATGATGAGAATAAATTGGACACAATTACTATTATGTTGAAATATAATCTATCAAGGGGATTGGCCCAAAATACAACTGAATCCCCTATTTTTTATTTTAAAAGGTACTTAACTTAATTAAAAAATACTCATCCATTATATTTTTAAATATGTGCTACTCCCATGCCAGTCAACATGTCCCCTTATCAATCTTATGCCCTCTAGCATCTACCCCAACTTTAATCAAATCCATCACTTATAGTAAAAGTAACGATGCAAAGCAAAGTAATGTCACATTAGGGATCATATTCCTTGTTCTCCTTCATCTATGTGAGATGTTGTGATCTGGGAGTGTGTTGACCAAATGATGCATATTATAAATGATGGGCTTAAGCTGACGTTTCAGCTACTAGAGGAATAGGATCATGTCCATGATTGTTCTCCCCATCGTGAGATGGAAGCTGTAAGAAGGGTCTACAAGACGGAATATGCTAGGAGGTTATATTTTCAAAAAAAAAACCAAATTTATGTTTATTAATATATATATTTACTTGTAAAAAACCATCCTATACATTATATTACATTTAATAAATTTATATTTTATATATATTTGTAAAACATATTATGATATATAATGTGCTATATGTATAAACATACAAAATGATTTAAATAGTTGATTGACAAGAGCGATCACCATGAAATCCAACAATCTATCAGCATATAACATCATATCCACAAGCCACAATATGGGCTAAATCACAACATATATTAAGATGTTTGATTATTAAAATTGTTTATGTAAAAATACATGAAATTATAAATTAATAGTAGAATTTTTGGGAAGTAGTTTTTTTTTTGTTTTTGGTGGAAGTAATGGTAAACAACATTTAGTATCAAGAGGAAGAAGAGGAGGGATGAGGAGATATGTAGTTTGTGGTGGTGGATGATATGGAATATAAAGGCATCTTAGAGGTTAAAAGGGAAGAAAAAGGAGGGGGGATACATTGGAGAGCTACTTAAGATGGATGGGCAAAAGAAGAGGAAGGGAGATGAAGATATAGAGAAGAAACATAAAGAGTAGGAGTAGGAAGGACAATATTCTGGTACTTTACCCTTAAGGAGAAGAAAAAAGAAGAGTTAAGGAAGGAGTGCTAAGAGAAGGTAGAAGGAGGCGTGGACAACCATCATGAAATAAGAGGTTAGGGATGGGAGAGGTGTTGTGGTTATTTCCATATTTAAATTTCAAAAAGAGGAGGGGTGTGAGTGAGAAGAGGAATAAGAGGGGGAGAAGGAAAAGTAGATGAGGGAGAAGTAGACAGAGGAGTAGGAAAAGTAGGAGGTGAAGGAACAAGTTTGCAACTACTACAACTTTAGAGTAGGAAAAAGAAGAGGTAGACAAGAAGATGAGGAAGAGTGATGGAGAAGCAACGGAAGAGTTAAATGGAACTAGAAGAGAAGGCAGTGAATGCAACCTCTTTCCTCCTTGTGTTTGATGTGGCAATCCCTAAATGTTGGATTAATTGATGGAGATGATACCACTAATGATGACTGTTACAGTTTCTAAAGTACGACATTGACGAGTTGCCTATAGCAGTTAAAGCTTAACCACCTGATGTGTAACACCCGAGCCAACTACCCTAGGATCTAGTAGAGTTTTAGGAATGACGAGTGAGCCCACATACCAGCACTAGCCTTAACTGCACACTTGGTCCTCACTGACACACAAGACAGGGTCAACTTCTCGATTGGTCACCCATCCTAGTACTACTCCAAGATAAGCACACTTAACTATAAAGTTCTTTAGTGATGGGATCCCGGAAAAGGAGGTTCACCTTGGTGATATGGATAGTTCAATCATTTCTTTTAAGATCATGTTATCCAATGCCTTAAATCCTAAGACATTACAATCTCCCCCACTTAGACACTTGATCTCCTTGTCAAGGCTCAACTATAAGGTCTCATAATATTTCCCCATTTCAGTGTAGACCAACAATGGCCCATGGACACCCAGCTCATGATCATGGAATTCCATCACAAGGGTGGATATATCACCATGGACGACACTTTCCAACATGCTTGGACCACACGGCTCAAGACTGGCATGCCACATGCCCATGTGGGCCCCACCTACTAGAGGGAAATTGGCTCTGATACCAGTTGTAACACCTGAGCTCACTTCCCTAGGCTCTCGTAGAGTTTCAAGAATGACGAATGGTCCCACAGACCACCACTAGCCTTAACTGCGCACTTGGTCCTCACGCACAAGCTGGGGTCAACTTCCCGATTTGTCACCATCCTAGTACTACTCCAAGCTGAGCACACTTAACTATGGAGTTCTTTAGTGATGGGCTCCCGAAAAAGGAGGTGCACCTTGGTGATATGAGTAGTTCCATCATTCCTTTTAAGATCATGTTATCCAAGGCCTCAAATCCTGGGACATTACATGATGTTAGCAGGACAAGTGGTAGTGGAGATAAGAGGAAGGGGATATGGACAAGGCTTGTTTTTTTCATATACTTAGGCTTAAGTGGATTATGATGGTGTCTTCGATGTGTCTAGAGTGTCCATTCCATGTCTAGCATTGCAATTAAAAAATACAAAGTGGAGATATTGGAGGTGTGTTCGCCACATGTCCATGTGTGTCCATCTTAGACACATGTTGGACACAAACATGAAAACCTTTGAGAAGTGTTAGTGACTCCTAGGTCAGCATGCTCTATGATCGCAACTTCATATCGACCAATAGGGATGGATCTGAGTGAAGGATAATGATGTAGATGCTAGATGTGAATGGAGGGGGAGTGAAGGTATAGAAATTCATGACTAGTGGTGGATTACTACCTCTGTATATTTATTATAGAGAGATATTGTTGAATTAACTCATACATCAACAAAAAATAGGGACATCAATACCATTTTATGCCCATCATCCTACCTGAATTCTATTTTAAACATTGTGGTGGTATGTGCGATTGATTCTTATGCAAACTCTTATTTTCTTATGTTGAATACTATTATGTAATTGTAACACAACAAACTCATATGAACATTTTATGCCAATGAGTCTATCACATGCGTTTACCTTTTTCTTGGTCTTATATGTCATTTACTATTTCATATCAAGCATAGTATTTTATGAAGTTCACTAAAGTCTACTTCAACAATGGTGTAATTCATGCAAGGGAATAGAGGTTGTACCAAATATACCCATGGAAATTAAGTGACGCAACAAATACCTATTAGAAAATATACACCCAAAAATTTATAAGTACATAAAAGGGAAAAATGGTTGGTTTGTATTGTTCTTATGGGTGCTAGCGGATAAAACCATGTTTAGATGAATCATAAAGCAAAAATGTATGTCAGCTTAAAATCTAATTTTATCTTGTAAAAGTATCTTGTATCCCTCACATAGGATTCACACAACTTATTCATACATATTTTGTTGTGTGCTACTTTTGTTTTATAGGTACGCTTTTTCAAATATTTTGGCCAAAATTAAATTTTGAATTTAGGATGGTGTTGGCATTTTTCTTATTTGATTATGATTTGTTAGTTCTTTTGGTTTATTTATTTTTCAATTCTATAAAAACTCTTATATTATTCTAACATGTTTCTAATATGGTGGATTTTCTTTGTTTCTTTTGACATGTTCAGTTTAGGATACTAGTAACAATAGAAGTTGAAGAACATTGTGATAATGATATTGGGTGAATATATGAGGGATATATGTCATGTATGTCTATCTTTCTCTTTTCATTCTAGTTAGTAATATTTACAATAATACATTGTGAATCGAACTCGGGTCCCTTCGTGAGGGGCATCGTGCTTGACCACTTGAACCACTCCTCACTGACTACTTGCAATTATTTACATATATACCAGAATAGTGAGTTTGTTCAGGTAATTACAACTATGCCATCATACTATTTCTTAAAAAAACCAACTAATAACATTGTAATTTTTTTATAATAGTGGCTTCTCCTTAACTCTTTCTCTTGCACTCTTCCCTCTTTTTCTCCATTTTATATATTTAGTATTATTTTCTCTTTTACTTTAGAATATTATATAATTCATTTTTGAGAAAATCTCATTAAGTCTACCTTTAAAGAACACATATTGATTGCATCATATTAACTTATTATATCTTTATGTCTCTATCTCTTACTCCCTTTTTCAATTTGTAATGGCATTAGATTTTCTCATTTATTATATTCTTTAATTGTATCTATTTTTATCAATGTCATTATCAGAAGAAATTTCCAATATATATATATATATATATATATATATATATATATATATATATATATATATATATATATATATATAAACATATTATTGATATAATGTTCAAGTATTATTTAATAGCTATATTAATGCCATTTCCTTGCATCCCTATCTCTATCTCTTCTCACACTTTTATCTCATTTTCCCCATTTGTTGTCTTATTTCACTATCATCTCTATTTACATTGTCCTTGTTAAATAACTTTTGAAAAGTATTGTCAATTGAAATCTCCAACAAACTATTTCACCACTAAATGCACACATTCTCTACCCCACTCCACACACACTCCCCCTCTAAACATTTTCCAACTCTTCCACTTCACCCTTTCTTTATTCTCCTCCTTTTCTTTCATTTTTTGTCATGTTTCTTTTCTTCTCTTTTCAGTCTTTTCCTTCAAACATGACATTTGTCCTTCCTTATAACTTCCCATAGTCACTAGGAAAAATATTTATCTATTTAATCACTTTTCTAGAAAAAATGCTAAAGAATGTGATACATTATTTCAAAATATCAAACTATCCTTCTTTTAATATTTTTTCCCTTAGTTTGCAATTAGATTAACCTTTCCTTTTATGTTTCTTTGAAAATTGATGATTCTATTTATGTCATCACCATGTCTTGAACTTGAGACCTCTTGGTAACATGCCAAGAGTCTAACCAATAGGGTGTCCCATCTTGGACAACTTTTCTTTTTTATTGGTTTCTTAAATTATATATATAATTATCAAAATTAGATAATATATATACATATATGCATAAATTACTATAAAAATAAGTTTTTTGGTAATTACACTTAAGCAATCTGCCTACATTTTTGTGTCTCTCTCTTTTCACACATTTCCCCCTCCTTTTATCCATTTATTGACTTATTTCTCTCTCCTCACCATCTAAAATGTCCTTGCTAAATTAAATTTTTGAGAAAATGGTTTCCATTTAATTCTCCATCAAACCATTTCACCCAAGAAACATACACTCTCTTCTCCACCTCACTTACTCTTATTCCCCTCTTATACAATTTCCAACTCTTCCATTTAATCCATTTTTAAATTCTCCTCCCTCTTTTCTTAGATTCTCTTCCTCTATTGTTTACTTCACTGTTTTCCTCTCAACTTTACCTTATTCCATTCTTATACATTCTCGTGGAACACATCACTTGAAACATGCATATGTCTAATGAACTTCCTTCATTAATAGTTCATCTTTATTATTTAAGATAGAATACATATACACATATATTCTACAAGAAAAAATAAACTATGGAACTTAGTGACCAAACTACAATCGATTATTTTCCTAATGATGTATATTTTCTATATACTCTAATTTTGATTCCCTATTAATATTTAATTTTTTTCCATATACATCCAACTTTCTTATCAATTGACCATGTAACTGAAGAATTTATGTATATAACAAAACATTGGCGACTTTTTCAATGAAGATTATCTATTTTGATAAGACATGCATAGTTATTTATGTATATCTCTTCTTTTACAAAATCATATATTTTCACTAAAATAGAAACTCCTTGTATGGTCATCTACTTCCAGAGTAGTAGATATATAAAAATGTGTTTTGAACTTATGTATCTATCTTCTATCTTGGGTTCCATTGCACAACTTCTCTTTGTATTAATAACAAGTTGATACTACTGTAATATATTAATTGACTAGCTATCTCTTTATTCTAATACATTGTTTACAACATCTATAGTAATAAAATTTATCACTTGTCAAGTTTTTTCTTAAGTTGTGGAACTCACATTAGTGCACAAATATCTACACCTGATATTGATCACAATCTTATAAAGGCCTAATGCATTGGACAAATAAGATATATATAAAAATACCAAATGGTTATGTTACTACCCTATATATACCAATTAATCCTACTGAAGTGATCAAAGTTTATTAGAAAAATATCTAGTGTTTATCCCATGTTTTTCACATATTAGCCATTTTCAAGCCACTTTCATGTATCAAAACAATCACTTTATCTCCCTAGGTGTTGGTTGTAGAGTGACATTTGTAGTTAAACCATGATGTACTTTGAAATGGGGCATGCTATGATTTATTTCGTGAATAATGATCTGGTGTTTCTTAGTAATTTTCTAGTCATATTTTAGACTTTTTATATTAACATTTATTTCTTATAAAATGGAGTTATTCTACCAAAAACAAAGTAAAATAGTATTTCATTCATATTATAGAACTCTATGAGAAAATAAGATGATAACAAGAAAAATATGGTTGTGTTTATACTACTAATAACATTAAATTATTATTTATGAAATTAGTTAAATCGCTTTCTATTTAGTAGTGAATCATGGGTTAACTTCAACTATCAGTGTGCATGCACTGTCTAGCGAGCCATAATGAGCCTTGAGATAGGTGGAAGAGGTTGATGAGGCCTTATAAGTAAAAAACATGGTCTACAAATGAAATGATTTCATATAAATTGCAATTATAATGTTGAAGCATGATCAACACTTGATAGACATAGGGAAGTGATATAACCATGTATCATTTCTCAATATCATTATATATGTTCTTTGGCATCAGCCTTTATAAAAATGTGATCAATATTATGTGTATACATTCATGCACCTATGTATGATTTCCGTATCTTAAAGCTTAGATAAGTAACAATATTTATTAGTGAAGGTGGCAAATATGTAGCTAGAATTAATATACTACATTAATAGCAACTTGTTTTAGACCAAAGAGAATATGTCCACTAAAACTCATTATAGAGGATATATATGGAGTTGACATACATCTTTTTTGTCTACTATTCTAGTAGTAGATTAGCATACTAGAAGTAGAAAGTTTAGTTCTCACTAATGACTAATACCTATTGTTCTAGAATGACTAGTCTTAAACTTATTGTGCATTAATGTGTATTGTGTGTTTTATGTTGAAACATAATGTCATTTAAATTGAATGAATGTTAATTGAAATTGATAACATAACTATGTACATAGTTGCAGTGACATAGTTCCAAGAATTACATATTATAAGCGAGTGACAAAGAAAGACACACCTAGCCGACATGATTGAGACTCATATCTCAAATGTCATACATAATTCACCAATTACACTACTCCAATGCTCTTAAACTTAATTATTTCCAATCATGTCTAAACATGTAAAATAAATAAATGAAATATCATTCAATTGAAAACATGTAATAAGCTAAATACTTTGAATGAAATAATTAACAATTTTTCTAGTATAATTGATCTCATAAAAACATTTTAATACAAAATAATGAAATAACTATTTGGAATTAAATAAATAGAACAACGCATTTCTTGATGGTCCAGAGTGCTAGAGAAAATTAGGATTCCTTATCTGTCACCCCTCTAGATCAAGGGAGAGGGATTTTCCAATGGTGAATGCAACAAGTTCTCTCCTGGGCTCTTTCGCTAGCCCTTCTCCAATGTAGGTGTGCTTGTACATTTGGGTGTAAGGCTTCCTCCACTTTCAACTTTTTCCTCCCTGGTGGGCTTATGACATTGGATTTAGGCAGTTCTTGGATGGGTTTAAAGCTTAATTTTTGGCTTCATACTAGCGGCATCAGTGACCTTATCCACTTGGTGAGGCCGTCTCTTCCCACCAGATCTGGGGTGACTTTGTGTAGATTCTTGATGATGGCATTATTGTTGGGGCAAGGCCTTTATTCCCCTCTTCCTCTAATGGTGATAGATGGTTTTGGTGCACATTTGGTTTCAATGTCTATATTATTATTTTTAGTGTAGGTGGATTTCAAACTACTTTGTTTGTCCCTTAGACACCGAAGCTTCTACTTGAACAAGGGGAGAATCATGGTATTTTGTCTATGATAGTAAGCTTTTACCTATTTGTACCCCCTTCTTTCTATGACCATTTCATTTGAACAGGTTGAATATTCGTGTATTTTTAGTCAAAAGATGCTCTATTCATCCTACTGTCCTTAGATACAAAAAATCATTAAAAAGAGGGATTACAACTTCTATTTATGGAACCCAAACCAACACCCAAAAAATCCACTCCCAAATAGGGAAATGATCAAACTAAAGCATAACATCTACTATGTACAACCACCCCATCAAAAAAGAAAACTATCATCCCTATAACGAAACCCAAAAATGACAAATTTATGGTATATACTTATTCTCTAAGGTCATCAATTCTTTGATCCTCATTGGTATCTACACCACCAAATCATCAAAGTGGACTCCCCATCTACCTAGCTCCCTAGGGATTGTATTAATCACTACATGGATCAAGTATAAAAGGATGCCAAGGTCTTCCCAATGAGTTCTAGTCTCTCTATATACACAAGTTAGGCACCACAGGGGTGCCTCTCTAGTCAAAACAAACCCAAAAGATACACATCATCTAGGTCCAATCAAGTAAAGTTAAATTTACATTGCTCGACAACCTATAATGCCACCACCAACAACTAAAGTTTGTCTTCCAAAACACACAATGTAAGGCCCCTGACCTAGCTTAATGCTTGAGTATGCTTTCTTTGCTTAACAAGATGCTTAAAACCTTAATATAATCCTTATAGATGCTCATCTAATGTGTGACAAATTTTATGTTTCTAGTTTGGTCATGTTTTGATCATGTATGAGCTTTATATGTTGGTTTTGGACCAAGTTGCAATTTACCCAAGTTGAGGGGCCATCTTGCTATTTTTCACATGTTGAGTGTGCCCTTAGTGATTTAGCATAATGGGAGAGATAATGATGCTATGGGGAGCCTTGTTGGACCATGTTTGATGAAGTGGCTTCATTTGGTGATGTTACGGTTTTGCTTGGTGTTGATCATGTTTAGCTTGGTTGGGTGTTGAGACCTTTGTTTCGACCTTGTTGGTGTGCCTTGTGTGTGTTTCGAACAACACACCTTCCTTGAGTGGTTTTTTTAGACCTTGATGGTCTTGAGGTGTCTTTGGTCGAGATGTTTTGTCTTTTGAGAGGTGTTTCGACCATGAGTGGTTGGTGGTCTTTTGTTGTGGTCGAAACATGGTTCTTTAATGCTTGTTTTGGTGCCTTTGACATGTCTCGACCAAAACCAACGTGTTGGTGACCTAAGTGGTCAATACCCAACACTGATTGTATCACCATAGGTTGCATGCATGTGTTTAGTGGTTGCATGTTGGTTTCCTTTGTGGACAAGTGTCCCTTTGGTGCTCTCTTATGTTGACATCTCACCCCTACCTTACTTCCCTCCTCCTTTGAGTATATAACCCCTTTCTCATTCTTACAAGTATCCCTTTTATCCCTCCTTCTCCCTCCTGCTTGTGGACGTCCTTGGAGCTTTGTGGAGCAAAGAAGGGATAATCTTGGAGCTTTGGTGGTTGAGAAACCTTGCATGTGGTGTTCTTGAGCTCAATCACCTTCCTTGTGATGATTCTTGATGGATTCTCTTCTTGGTAAGTGATTCTACCTTCTTAATCACATTTGTCCCTTTGGAGCCTACCTCCATTCTTCCTCTTTCTCAACCATGAGACCATGGATCTTCCATGGTGTTCATCTTGAGAGAAACTCCTCATCATAAGGGTTGTAGACTATGTTTGACATGGTGATACCTGAGTGAAAGGAAGCTTTCTTCTCTTTCTCCTTTCTTCTTTTGGTTCGGCCTAGGGTTCTTCATTCCTTTCCTTGAACTATATCATAACATTGGTGTTTTCTACTTGTGAATTAACCGACCTTGTGCTTGAAATTTGCTCTTTGATGGAGTTCTTCTTCTCTCTTGGAGATTGAGATCTTAGAGCTTGGTCCTCTACCTAAGGCAGGTTATATAACTCTCTACTCTCTTCTATTCTAGCACTTAAAAATCTTGCTTGAATGTTTTTATTTCTGTGTCTAAAACCTAATCTTAACATTCTAGATGAATTTGTTATAACCTAGGGTTTGAATCTTGATGATGATCCTATGAGTTTTGCCTCTTTCCTTAAACCCTAACCTTGATACCCGATTTTGAGAAAATTATGGGATAGATGTTTTCCTCTTATTTTTGGATCAAGGTTTTCCATCAACATGTAAATTTTTGAGTACCTTTATGTATCATGGATATTATATTCTATTTTTCATGTGCTGATCATGAGTTAGCTCTCTTACATAAGGCTCTTTCATGGTGGTTTTCATGGTACATGTTTAGAGTTTTGGTGATTGCCTTAGTATGGAGTTTTTCCACCGAATTGGTGATAAGTTTCCAATGATGATAATATTCTATTTTGAACTCAAACTTGATGATAATGTTCTAGATGAAGTTATCATGAATTAGGTTTAAAACTTTGTAGTGTTCTCATTAAGATTTCTCTCTTTCTTTTTCCCTAATTCCATGAACCTAATTTCTAAGTGATGGATGGAGTAAAGCTGTTACATGCAACATGATTCATGGTTTCATCACCATGTTTGGTTTAGCCTTTGTGTTTTATTGAGTTTTTGAGTTGGTTCTCTTGAAGTTGAAGTTTGGTCTTCTTTACGTTCATTTGGATTCTTGAAGGTTTATGTTGGAGATTGAATCTCAAGGTTTTGATGCTCTTTGCATAGAGTTTTCCATCTTGATGATGATGATTTTTCCTTGATGTTAACTTCCTATTTTGATCATGGTTCATCCCTATTTTGAATGTGTTTATAGACCTTGGTGGTTTCTATATCTTTGCTTTGGTTTTGGTCAACACATCCTTGACCTTGGTTTTTGGTGGTGATGCTTTGTGTGTTTTCGGTCGAAACACATGTTCTTTGTGCCACATGGAGTTACACTTGTGTTAAGATGGTTGCACACCTATTAAGTATATGTTGGTCTCTACATCCTTGAGCTACTTCATTCGACACCACCCTGATCTTGGTGGATGGTTGCTATAACTTGATCTATTAGTCGCAACACTTTGTTGTGATGGTTGGCCGCAACACTTTGTTGTGATGGCTGGTCGCAATGCTTTACTGAGATGGTTGGATGCAATGCCTTGCTATGATGGATGGGCTCAATGCCATGTTTTGGTCGCAACGTTGTGTTGCTTGTTTGATCACAATGCTCACTGGTTATGTCTTGTTTGTGACACCTACCTTCTTTATTTCGGTCATGACCATGTTCTTTGTTGCGGTCGTAAAACTCGACCTTGCCTTAGTTGATAGTTGCCCGAGACACACATTTGTGCATGGTCAAAATGCTTGCTTTTGTGGTGGATGAGACATGTTCTTTTGGTGATGGTTGAAATCCTAACCATATTTTGGTTGTGACCCATGATGGTTAGTGATCGTAACGCATGGTCTTGATGGTAGTCGAGACACCATGTTTGTTGGTGGTCAAGACACTTGGTTTTGTTGTGGTCAGGACTCTTATTTTATAGGTGGTTGAGACACCTGTCTTGAGCTTGGTAGTGAAACATGCTTGATGGATGGTCAAGACACTCACCTGAGTACATGCTCGTGACACATGTGGAACTTTGTAGGATTGATACTCAGGTGCATGTAAATGTTGAATGATACCTAATGCTGTTTGAAAAGTTTATTAACCAAGATAATGATGATATTCTAAACCTAGTATGCTCTAAGAAAGTGGGAGGTGACATAATTAGGGTTTGGCGATTGAATCATGATATGAAACCCTAATAGGCTATGTGTTTGAAACCCTAACCCTAATACTAGGGTATGATATGCTTCTTGAGCTTACATGGATGGTTAGCATGTGATAATGATTTCTCTCTCCTACTTGTGCAAATCTAACCATGCATTTGAAATGAATGTCATAGCTTATGTATGTTATGGTGATGATCATATGACACATGGTGATGGATATGAGCCATGTTAAGGCATGTTGAGATCATAATGATGTGATGGGTCTAATGACCTGGAAGAGGCTTAATGCCTAGAATGAGGTGTTATCGTAAAATGAGATGATTGAGGGATTGATATCCCACAGTGATGTGACATTGATGTTGGCCTTGTGATTGGCAGTGATACAAGTATCATGTGGTGATTATGTGACTAGTTTACACCTTATATGTTTGACATCTTCTGGAGTTATACTATTCCCTTATCTCTATAGAGGTTGTTTGTGGTTTATACATTGTAAGTTGATTGATGCTAAAAGATACTCAATTGTCTTAACTAATCATGTGAAACCCTAATCATGTAGTTTCCCTATGCCATAGATCCATCTTCAGCATCGGTACTTGATGGATGGTGAAACGGGTTCTCCCTTAGTGGAAGCTCAAAGTCGTATACTATTGAGTATATGCATTTGACATGATTGGCTGCGGTCATACCTTAGTAGGAGAATGGTCGAGTTTGTATCTCAATGATGTGATATAGTGTGTATATATGATATCTTTTAAGGATGATTGTAGTCATACCTCGATAGGAGTGCAGCTATGATTGTAACTCAATTTCACTAGCATCGTGACATATATACCAAGGTGGGCTAGGTTGTTTTACATTTGGACTTTATATGTCACTGCGGTGGGCTTGAACTGAATGAGGGTGTTGAGAGATCATAGGAGTGTAGCTCCTTCTAGATCTTGTATGAATTTGATTTTGACTTAGCAGTGGTCAGTTGAAGCATGAGTGGTATACCTCATCTCCTCAGGGCATAATAAAATATGTAACACATATGTGTATTATATTTGCTTAGGGTCAAATACAAATAACATTGGTTGAACCCTTTGTCTTATCTTTGTACTGATTTCTTGAATTATAATACGGTAAGAGAAATCAACTGTTATACATTCCCTTCATATTCCTTCTTAGAATACTAATTGTTCTACTACTCAGTGATAACTTCCTAGCTTGTTTAATCTGTATAATTTTTTGGATACATATCATTTAGTTGAATCTGCTCAACTTGTTAAGTATTTTATCTACCTGCTTAGTTAGTTGTGCTTTAATAGACATTAGAGGAGAGTTATATCTCTTGTTGGGATGCTGGGTCTCACCCCATGGGTTTCCACATCTTTTAGGTGGACGTGAATGTTGAGATTGAGATCATATTGTTGAAGTTGATAGAAAGAGGAGCTATAGATGTTAGATCATGGATATGCAATTCGTGTCTAGTAATAAAGTCTTATGTGTCTTCCCTATACTCTCAGGTCCCTGGGGGTGTTTCATAGATGTTGTACATCAGTTTGAGTTTTTGGGACTCTATAGTGGTGATACATACATGATTTGTATATGTGAACATGTTACCATATGTAACAGGTTGTGTCTAGTTAGCCAGTGAGCATTGATATGTAACCTCTTTTGGCATGAATGAAATATAAGTGACACAAGTTCTATGGCTTTAAATACGACACATTCAACTTGAGTTGTCTTTATGTGATCAATTTTAATTTACCCTGTTTTGTGGTGGTATGGTTATTAGTGATAATTCCGTGCTTGTTTTGAGTAATCTCTCTTTGTGTGGCAATGGGTGTCACACACAACTCGATCCCAAGATCTGAAGGAAAACTACACAAGGCCACTTTTATTACTCAACGAAACCATCACCCACCATATGGGTCTACCCTCACTGGATTTCTCAGCACAACTATTTGGTTGACCTTCATATTATTTATATCTAGTGGAATCGACCTACATAACATAAAATTCTTCAATAAGAACACAGAGTCTCTAATATTTTCACCCTAGATGGTTGTAGAAAAAATATATTCAGCCACCTTCTTAAAATAATGATCCTTATCTCTCAAATCAACCCCCATCAAATCCTTCCAAATCTTGTCAGTTATCATCTCATCACCATCATACCTACTTTTGCATCTAATCTAAATCAACCATACAATTAAGTTATGGACCAAACCGCAGATGCACTACTGATAAGAGAGATCAGAAGCCAAGGGAAAATAACTAAGGAGAATCTATATAATACTCCTCGCCGCAATACAACAATATTCAAGATCAAGTAATGGTGTTACCCTTCCCAACAACATGGCTGCCACATCTCACTCTCAAAAAAGGTAGTCCATGGTTTCTGTGCTATTAATCAAACAACATTGATAACATGAGGCAACCAAAATCCTACATCTCATGATGTTATCATATGTAGGAAACACTTATCTAGATAACTTCCACACAACCATATTAGCTCTAGGAGGAACCACCACATTACATTTCCATCTATCCATCCCCCTCAAGTTCAAACTAGAGATCCAAGTCTCTTACTTGGATGAACTCAATTTGAAACATACACTATGGGCATGTTTGCTTGTCGAGATTCCTTTGGATTACAAGGATTTCCAGATTTATTAAATGTAGCAATGATAAACTCTGGGATTCATAAAATTATGTAAACATGCAGTTTATGTTTGTTTACCATGATGGGGTAGACCAGCTTTTGTAATTATTATACAGTTGGGCCACGTCTTTTGCACACGAGATGGAGCGAGAGTGATGAATGCATTTGCATCATGATTTTCAATCACCATCTTGGGCTCATTTTGATTCAATACACCCAATTTCATTTATTAAATATCACAATGTGCAAAATTGATTAATTGGTTCAATTATCAAGGTTATTACTGAGTTTATGTTGATTTTATGCAGGTCATGATGAGGTTCAACAATCAACTGGATCTCACCTTCACTCTAGCCTCTCAGCCTCTGTCCTGATCAATCGATTTTGACCAAACGGTCTGATCAATTGATCTTGCACCAAGCAGTTTGCCCATTCGGTCTTATCCATTCATCCATTCGGTCTTGAGACTGCATGAGCAGCATCCTCGCGAGACCGTATGGGCGGCCACAGGATCATGAAGACCGTTTGGATCTAACATGTCTTCAAGATTGTTTGGGCATCTACCTTTCCACACCATCAGATCATGGATCTACGGTCCTTATTCATCTGGGCTAATGGTTTCCATCTTGATCTGTCCTATCGGTCTCGTTGCTTTACCCCTCTACACAGTCTCTAAACCGTATGATATCTCACAGTCTCAAGACCATGTAGCGATCCTTTCTCAAGACCGTATGAACAACTTCACCTCGAGATCGTTAGGTGGTTGGGCATCCTATTCAAAACTGTATAGAGGACCTCACCTCCTACTTCCCTTCTTCTTCTTCCTTTCCTCACCTCCTGCAAACCCTAACTCACTGCAATAGTGCTCCCACACCCACTTTCTTTCTTCTTCTTCCTCCCACCATAACCCTAACTTCTACTCCACCTGCAGCATGCATCAAACCACCTTCAAACTGCAACCGCCAACACCTCCTGCTTTCCTTCTTCCTCTACCCTCTCCATCCAGCCTACAAACCCTAATCCACATCATCAGCCACACCCCTACACCTAGAGGCGCCTTCCTCCTCAACCTCGCCAGCGGCACAACCCTAAGCACCACCCATGTCGCCACCTCCATCTCCGATGCTCACCTTGCACGCAACATCCGCACCCCCTCCATCCACAACACCCATTGCCACCACTTTTCACCTACTGCTTCTCCGCCTTGACCACGCCAACTCACACGGTCTCACAAGATCAATTGGAGCCAGCACACGGTCTCAAGACCGATGGGTAGTGAGCAGTCTCTCAGACCATTTGGGAACGGAGCACGTTAGGACTGCGAGGACCATTTGGAAGGAAGTCATGAAGATCGTTTAATCTGCAGACTGCTAGGGTGTCAAAACAGTTTGGAGCTGCTGAGCACGGGACCATTTGGTCACTAACTTGAGACTGATTGGAGAAGGGAAGAATACCAGACCAATTGGTTATTATCAGTTTCCAAACCGTTACAGCCAAAGCTTCCAAAACTGTATGGGCATATATACAAAATCGGTTGGATGAGTATCTGTCTATCAAACTGTTTGGAGGATACACTCCAAGATCATATGAAGGCTGAACTTCAAGACTGTACAGTCTTATGTCCAAGACTGTTTGGAGTTTAGAAGCAAAACTATTTGGAGAGAACTTAATACAGGACCATATGGAGCCACAACCAAGACCGTTTGTTCATCTAAACAATCTTCAAATCAAACTGTGAAAATTGCAACAGGGCCCAAAACGTCAAGCCCCCATCTGAGCCTATAAATAGGACCAGTAGGGTCCTCATTTGGGCATCGGATCCGAGATGCTGCCAGGTTGCCCGAACACAGGATTCGATCCAGATCTGTCATCCACGCCAGTGTCACTTCACCTGCTGCTCCTGCTACGATAAAGGAGACCGAGAAGAGAAGGAGGAGTGAGAGAGACTACCCAGTCTGTCTTGGTGTCTCTCGTTCCACATCTTGATCTGCCCCGACATGAAGTAGAAGACCGCATCACCTTCACCGAGCTGCGACCACCTTATGCATCATGCTCATGGCGGAATCTTCCCTCTCTCTCTTTCTTCTCATTTCTAGCATCATGAGTGAGTAGTTTCTTTTTGCTGGGGTGTGGGGACTAGCCCCGCTACCCATGCAAGCATGTACTCTTGTTAAACATTCCATGGTAATGCATATAACTTTTCATTTCGTTGTTAATCGTTAATGTTTATAGTTTGGTTACCTGCTCACTTTCATTTTGTTTTTCCCTATGGTGTGAGAACTTCTATATGTAGGGTAGAATGTCGATTAACAAGGTTGATTCCCAAATTAGAAATAGAATGGGATTCCTTGAGGTTGCAAGTGTATGATCCGTGAGGGGACGAGCCATCTAGCCTACGGTGACGCTTCTGTGTGCCTAACACATGTATAGGGGGCCCACAACTTCATTTGGATTTCTATATCTTTGGAGCCGTAGGTGAGTGATCTGGATGGTGACAAGAAATCTGATACCTAAGGTGATGCTTATGCCAACCTAACGCCCGTATGGGGGGTTTTGCAGCAGCTCCATTTGGATAGTTATGTCTTGCCTAGACGTTTGATGCTTGGATGTGTTTGCATGTGTAGTGGTGGTGAAACTCGAGACCATCCCAGCGATTCCATACCATTAATCTAGATCCAACTTTAATTATGCTATTTCCTCTATTGCAATTAGTTCAATTAACCTCAAATCAAACAATCGTTCTAAATATTAGTCTTACTTGAGCTAGATTTGACTAACAATGATTCTTAAAAACGTTGTCTCTTAGGATTCGATCCTCAACTATACTATGATAAGACCCGTCCGCTTGCGAGTGGTATTATTGCAAAAGGTTTTGGTAAAAGCTCAGGGATTTCAACCCTGAGTGCATTTGTTAGTGAGATAATAAACCACGTCAAATTCTGGCACCGTTGTCGGGGACAACAGAATCAGTTAGTCAAATCTAACTCTTTTAAGGCTAATCTAGGATTTTGTTTTTCTTTTGATACAATCGATCATCTACTTGAATTCCACTCTACTCCATCAATCTTAATTCAGATCTTTTCATTTTAGGTACCCCCAAGACTGGTGTATGCACCGTTTGAACAGTCCCAGACTCACCGCCAACTTTAATCCGGAGATAGACATAACCTTTCACTGTAAAAATATAGAGAACCAAGAAAGAATGGCTCAAGAAGAGGAAATAGCCTGAAGGGTCGCTCAAGCCATCAATGCACAGAGAGAAAGGATCATGCAAGAAGCCAGAGCCACAGTTCAAGAAGAAATCCTAGCAACACAAGCAGCAGTGCAAGCAACAGAACTGTAAAAGGATCTTAGGGAGTTCTCAATCCCTAAAGCTACTGATGTACATCACCCAGTTCAACCTCTTCCCATCCATGCTACCAACTTTGAGATACAAGCGCATTGGATTACCTTGCTTCGAAACATCCCATTCTATGGTAAACAAGGAGAAGATATCCAGGAACATCTTCTAAGGATTATCAATCTATGTGCCATGACAAAGAAAAATGAAGTGTCCAATGATGCTATTCGACTCCGTGTCATCAAGTATTCTCTTGCTGATAGAGCTATAAGTTGGTACAATTCCTTGCACCGTGAACCCATAACTACTTGGGAACAACTTCAAAACATCTTCCTGGAAATATTTTACCCTCGTTCTCTCACCTATGAAATTAGGGGACGAATAACGATGTTCACCCAAGCCCCTGGAGAAACCCTAGATGAAGCATGGGAAAGATACAAAGAGCTTTTACGTAAGTGTTCACACCACAATATTCCTATGAATCATCTTATCGAGATCTTCTATAGAGCTGTGGATTATGATATCAAGAGGTTTTTAGACTCCTCATCTGGAGGAAACTTCTTGCGTCAAAGTTATGACAGCGCATGGAGAGTCGTCACGCTTGGAGCTGAAAATCAAGCTAATTGGGGTAGGTATGTAGGCAAAGGAGTGTTAAAGGTGGCTATGGCTGAAGTTATTCTAGAATACAAGTCTATCACTGAGACCCTCAAACTCTTAGTTGCCAAGCATGACCATATCAAATCATCCCTTTCTACATTTGGAAGAGGACGTTCACCCCCTCAACAACAAGAACAGATCAAGTCAGCTTCATTATTCTGTGAAGCATGTAAAGGTACAGATCATTCCAGTTTAGCATGCAATGTTCGCTATGATGTTGTTCTAAGAAACATATGTGGACAAGGAGATAATAGTCAAACAGAAAATCTTAATGTTGTTAACACCATTCCTGGTCAAGGATACTATAATCTGAATCAGAATAGGAACCATCCAGGTTTTCAATATGGAAATCCTTCAGGAGCGGAAAACTCACAACAACTTGGCTCAACTAATCAACAAAGAGGCCCACCAGTATTTCAGTATAACCAACAATAAAACTTTGGAAATCAAGGGAACTTTAGGGGAAACGTTCAGAATAATAACTACAACCAGCATCAGAACAACCCTTAGTTCCAGAATCTAACCAAGTTCCTTATCAACAACAAGGACAACAAGCCAGTCCCATCTCTCTGGATGACAAACTTACAACCATTGAGAAGATGTTACAGTCACAACAGACTATGATAGCTAACCAGCAAGCCAATCAGAAATCTATTAAATCTCAACTAGCTCAACTTGCAGCTAGCATGAAGCCACCTGCTGGAGCCTTTGTTGGCCAACCAAAAAATAATCCTAAGCACCCTGAGTAACTGAAGGCTATCACCACTTGGTCAGGAAAACACTATTCGGGGCCCCCAATCAAGCCACCCATGATTATTACATACGAGGATGACTCTGTAATTGAACAAGGCTCTACCACATCTGAGTCTCAACTAAAAGAAACAACAACTGCTAATAAGACAGATGAGCAAAGTTCTGAGAAACCAACTGATGTTGAACCAGAAACTCCAGAGCCAGACGTTCCTGTATACAAGCCTCGTATACCTTTCCCAGTTCATTTGAGGCAGACAAAGCTTGACACTCGATTCATTAAGTTCAAAGAAGCCATGAAGAAACTCCATGTTGATATACCCTTTCTTGATGCGCTGGCTGAGATACCTGCCTGGACAAAGTACTTGAAGTCACTTCCCACCAGGAAATATATAACTGAAGAATATGAAACAGTCAAGTTAGCAACAACTACTTCAGACATCATCTAGAGTAAGATGCCCAAGAAGCAGAAAGATCCGTGATCTTTTAGAATCTCTTGCCATATCAATGATTCTTCATGTAAGAAAGGATTAGAAGATCCTGGTGCTAGCATTTCCATCATGCCACTTAGCCTCTGCAAAAGGCTAGGATTTGCTGAACTGCTCCCAATCGGCATGACCATACAACTTGCAGATAACACTTTGACTCTACCATTAGGAATTATTGAGGATGTACTTGTCAAGGTAGGGATAGATTCCTATGTTCCATGTGACTTTTTCATCATGGATATAAAAGAAGATACTAGATACCCCCTCATCTTTGGACGTCCATTCCTTGCCACTACAAGAGCCCTAATTGATGTTGAAGCAGGAACCCTACTGCTCAGATTAGGCAAAGAAACTCACGAATTCAAAGTTTTTGAAAGTATGCAAATACCAAGTATGCAAGAAGAAGTTTACTTGATTGAGTGCATAGAGCAGATGAAACTGCTCACGCAAGAGGATCATGAATAAGAAGATCCTTTAGAAGTGGCTCTAAAAACCCCATCTGCTGATGATTCCATTGATGAACAAATAAAAGATTGTGATCTCCAACTCAACACTGCCAAGGAAGATCCTAAAGATAAATTTGAAGTACTCAAAGCTGTGGATATTACTGAAGACTTATGTGAGAAACCACAAGCTCCTGAAATGAATCCCTTACCCGAAGGATTGAAATACAAGTTTTTAGATGAACTAAAGGTCTGCGTAGTCATTATAAATTCAGATCTAATAGTGGAACAAGAAGATAAACTCTTGACGGAATTAAAAGAAAGAAAGAAAGCAATAAGGTATAAGATGAATGATCTCACTGGGGTCAGTCAAGCACTATGGATGCACAAAATCCCTATGATGTAAGATCACAAGCCAACTATTGAACACCTAAGGAAACTTATCAAAATATGAAAGAAGTTGTCCACCTTGAAGTTATAAAGTTGCTCAAGATAGGAATTATCTATCCGATTTCTGATTCACCATGGGTAAGCCCCGTGCATGTAGTCCTGAAAAAGGGTGGAACTACTGTAATACATAATGAAGACAATGAAATCATCCCCACTCGAATAGTCACCGGGTGGAGGATGTGTATTGATTATAGGAAGTTGAACAAAGTGACACAAAAGGATCATTTTCCAATGCCTTTTCTTGATCAAGTCTTAGAAAGATTGGCTCACCAAGAATATTTCTATTATCTCGATGGTTAATCTGGATTCTATCAAATTCCTATACATCCAGATGACAAAGAGAAAATGACTTTTACTTGCCCGTTTGGACATATGTCTTTAGAAGGATGGCGTTCGGACTCTGCAATGCGCCTGCAACTTTCCAACATTGCATGGCAGCTATATTCACTGGTCTCACTGAAACTATCATGGAAATTTTTATGGATGATTTTTCTGTATATGGAGATTCTTATGACTCATGCCTGAAGCATCTCTCCCTTGTCCTCAAACAGTGTGAAGAGGCACATCTTGTGTTGAACTGGGAGAAGTGTCACTTTATGGTAAAGGAAGGCATAGTACTTGGTCATACAGTAAGTAATTGAGGAATCGAAGTTGACAGAGTGAAAATTGAGGTGATTTCCAAACTCACTATTCCAACAAATGTAAGAGAAGTTCATGTATTCCTCGGTTATGCAAGGTTCTACAAATGGTTTATTAAGGATTTCTCCAAAATAACCAAACCTATGACGAATCTATTGCTAAAGGATGTTGACTTCCACTTTGACGAAGAATGTGTTAAATGTTTCAACAACCTAAAGCATGCTCTTTCAACAAAACCCATCATCAGAGCTCCCGATTGGGATCACCCCTTTGAAATTATGTGTGATGCCAGTGATTATGCTGTGGGTACTATTTTAGGACAATATATAGAAAAGAAACATTATGTGATCTACTATGCATTGAAGACCCTTGACGAGGTCAGAGGAATTATGGAATTACCAAGAAGGAACTTCTTGCAGTCGTGTATGCCTCTCACAAGTTCAAATCCTACCTCATAGGTTCAAAAGTCATTGTCTACACAGATCATGTAGCTTTTCGTTACCTCCTAGAGAAGAAAGATGCAAAACCCAAGCTAATTAGATGGATTCTCCTCCTATAAGAATTTGATTTGGAGATAAGAGATAAGAAAGATACAGAGAATGTTATAGCAGACAACCTCAATCACATCCACACTCTAGAAACTGAGAAGATCCCAATTAACGACTCTCTTCCGGATGACCAACTAATGAAAGTTTCAGAAGCTACCCCTTGGTACTCAGACTATGTGAACTACCTCATCGCTAGTGTCATCCACCTAGAATGCACCGGAAATGTACTGAAGAAATTCATGCACGATGTGAAGTAGTATCACTGGGATGAGCTGTACCTCTTCAAGCTCTGTGTTGATGGTCTTTTCAGATGTTGTATTGCTGAGGAAGAAGCCCAACTCATTTTAGAGCAATGTTACTCAGGCCCAGTTGGAGGCCATATGAGTTCTAAGAAAACTTCTTTGAAAGTGTTGCAATGTGGTTTCTTTTAGCCAACCATATCCAAAGATTCCTACAACTTTGTTCTATCATGTGACAAATATCAAAGAATGGGTAACATTATGAAGAGAGATGAGATGCCACTTAAGTTGTAGCAACAAGTCAAGATATTTGATGTTTGGGGTGTGGACTACATGGGTACATTCCCATATTCTCATGGATTTTCTTACATCCTAGTCACGGTGGATTACATCTCAAATTGGGTAGAAGCCATACCAACCGTCACTAGCGATTCCAAACCTGTCATCAAAATGTTCAAAGATATTATTTTCCCCCGTTTCAGAGTCCCCCGCACTGTGATATCTGACAGAGGATCTCATTTCCTGGAAAGAAGTTTTGAGGCATTGCTGAGGAAATATGATGTAACACACAAGGTAGCCTCACCCTACCATCCACAAACAAGTGGACAGGTAGAGGTTTCTAACCGTCAACTCAAGGCTATTTTGGAAAAGATAGTAGGCCGCAATCGAAAAGATTGGTCAGTGAAAATCCATGATGCATTGTGGGCCTACCGAACTGTTTTTAAGACCCCCCTTGGAACTACACCATTTCGAATAATATATGGAAAGTCTTTCCACCTACCTGTTGAACTAAAAAACAAAGCATGGTGGGCAATAAAACAACTGAATTTTGATATGAAGAAATCTGGCCAAGCCAGGATTCTACAACTTCAAGAGCTGAAAGAACTCCAGATGACAACTTATGAAAATTCACGAATCTATAAAGAACGTACGGAACTTTGGCACGATGGTCATCTAAAAAGAAAAGACACACAAGTGGGAGACCAAGTTCTATTGTTCAACTCAAGACTGAAGTTATTCCCAGGGAAACTTCATTCTCGCTGGACTGGACCCTATATTGTCAAGAGCATCTCCCCACATGGTGCCTTCTCTTTATGGAGTGAAAAGTTAGGTGAATTTGTAGATAATGGTCAACTCTTGAAGAGATATTTCACCTCAGCCGACACAGGCACCGAAGCAATGCTGGAACTTACCAATCCAATGGATCCACTGTAAAGTTGAAGGAATCAAGTCAAGCCATCGACATAAAACAAAGGCACTTTTCGGGAGGCAACCCGATCAAAAAATTCATTTTTATTTTTAATTAGAGTTCTCCTTAATTTTATTTTTAAATTTTGGATAAGTTTGCACTAAATAAAAATCACATCACGAGATGCCATTTTGAGTTCTGATTGATCTTTATTTTGAGTTTTTCAGATGGAGGACGCACGCTGCTTGGAATGCAACCACATCTGATGGTCCACACAACATGAACTTTCCCCTCCATCTTAGATTTAGGGTTTGCTCAGGACAAGCAAATCTCTAAGCTCAGGGTGGAGGGTGGGTGGTACGTATTTCACTTTCCACCTACACCCATCCTTTTCAGATTTAAGATTTCATTATTGCATTTTTGACCAAAATTTTCAACAAAATCTTGCGTTGAAGTTTTGACTCTTTCTGTTTCATTAAAAGCTATTCCCTAGTCTGCTATGCATTTCGAATCATTATACCCTCCTTATTCGAAGCAAACCCTCAAAAGGACCATTTTCTTGAAACTAGCCTTTTGATTGAAATCATCTTGTGAAGCTTATGATTCCTAGCATCATGATCCTTCTACAAAAATGGCAAGCATCTCTCGAACTGATAGAGATCAAAAAAATCATGCTTCCTAACTGATAAGTGGAACAATAACATGGAATCCCCACCGGATCCTCATCAAGTCATTATCTGAGCAGAGTACGATAAAGAGAACCACCCGGTGCACTGAATTGTAAATCAAGTCTCATCCAGATCTGAACTCTCTTCTACACTTCTTCTATCATCTTCGTACCCCTCCGTCCATAAAAAAGAAACAATAATATCCAAAATAGTGCCAAACCCTAAGTTTGGGGTGGCACACTACTTCCCTCTAAATCTGCTTCTTCCATACCCCTCGCAAATTAATAGGGGTGTACCACCAAGAAAAGATGCCAAAGCGCATACAAATTAATGCAATCTTGAGTTGAATAGAGGAGAGATTCGCACAAAAAAACCAATAAATGAAATTTCAAATTATATAATAAAAATCTCAAGTAGAATAGAGGAGAGATTTTTTTCTTCCTTCCATACCATCCTTCATTCCCTTTTCTACCTAAAGGCACAATGAATGCCTCTACTATCCTGAAAAACACCCGTGTCAGATCAGGTGCACACTTGTTGTTCTGCGTGTATCTTTGGACTCTTACAAAACTCTTTGACATGCTTGTTGTTGGAAATAGTTAGGAGGAAGTGATCTTGGAAAACAAACTCAGGAATGAAGATATGGTAAGATGCGTTTAGTGGTCTCACGAGGTTGATATACTTAGTCATACTAAGTAGAAAGGAAACAATTGTGATGTGAAGAAGAGGCAACAAAACAAGTTGAAAGTATTCAATTGGCAACTGTTTCATATTTTGCATTACTCGAGGATGAGAAAAAATTAAGTTTGGGGTGTTTTGATGAATGCATTTGCATCATGATTTTCAATCGCCATCTTGGGCTCATTTTGATTCCATACACCCAATTTCATGTATTAAATATCACAATGTGCAAAATTGATTAATTGGTTCAATTATCAAGGTTATTAACTGAGTTTATGTTAATTTTATGCAGATCATGATGAGGTTCAACAATCAACTGGATCTCACCTTCACTCAAACCTCTCGACCTCTATCCTGATCAATCGATTTTGACCAAATAGTCTGATCAATTGGTCTTGCACCAAGCAGTTTGCCCATACGGTGTTAGCCATTCATCCATTCAGTCTCGAGACCACATGAGCAGCATCCTCACAAGACCATATGGGTGGCCACAGGATCACGAAGACCGTTTGGATATAACATGTCTTCAAGACTATTTGGGCATCTACCTTTCCACACCGTCAGATCATGGATCTACGATCCTTATTCATCTGGGCTAATGGTTTTCATATTGATCTATCCTATCGGTCTCGCTGCTTTACCCCTCTATACAGTCTCTAAATCGTATGAGATCTCACAGTCTCAAGACCGTGTAGCAATCCTTTCTCAAGATCATATGAACAACTTCACCTCGAGACCGTTAGGCGTTTGGGCAACCTATTCAAAACTATATAATGGACCTCACCTCCCGCTTCCCTTCTTCTTCTTCCTGCCCTCACCTCCTGCAAACCCTAACTCACTACAATAGCACTCTCGCACCTACTTTCTTTCTTCTTCTTCCTCCTGCCATAACCCTAACTCCTACTCCACCTACTGCGTGCATCACACCTCCTTCAAACTACTGCCGCCAACACCTCTTGCTTTCCTTCTTCCTCTACCCTCTCGATCCAGCCTGCAAACCATAATACGTAGCACCAGCCGCACACCCGCACCCAGCGGTGCCTTCCTCCTCAACCTCGCCAGCGGCACAACCCTAAGCACCACCCATGGTGCCACCTCCATCTCCGGCGCTCACCTTGCACACAGCATACACACCCCCTCCATCCACAACACCCATTACCACCGCTTTTCACCTACTGCTTCTCCGCCTCGACCATGCCAGCTCGCATGGTCTTGCAAGATCGATTGGAGCCAGCACACGGTCTCAAGACCGATGGGTAGTGAGCAGTCTCTGAGACCATTTGGGAACGGAGCACGTTAGGTCTGCGAGGACCATTTGGAAGGAAGTCGTGAAGATCGTTTAGTCCGCATACCTCTAGGGTGTCAAAACCATTTGGAGCTGCTGAGCACGAGACCATTTGGTCACTGACTCGAGACTGATTGGAGAAGGGCAGAATACCAGACCGATTGGTTATTATCAGTTTCCAAACCGTTAGAGCCAAAGCTTCCAAAACTGTATGGGCATATATACAAAACCAGTTGCATGAGTATCAGTCTATCAAACTGTTTGGAGGATACACTCTAAGATCGTATGAATGCTGAACTTCAAGACTGTACAGTCTTATGTCCAAGACCGTTTGGAGTTTAGAAGAAAAACTATTTAGAGAGAACTTAATACAGGACCGTATGGAGCCACAACCAAGACCGTTTGGTCATCTAAATAGTCTTCAAATCAAACTGTGAAAATTGCAATAGGGCCCAAAACATCAAGCCCCCATCTGAGCCTATAAATAGGACCAGTAGGGTCCTCATTTGGGCATCGGATCCGGGATGCCGCCAGGTTGCCCGAACACAAGATTCGATCCAGATCTGTCATCCATGCCAGTGTCACTTCACCTGCTGCTCCTGCTGTGATAAAGGAGACCGAGAAGAGAAGGAAGGAGGAGTGAGAGAGACTGTACGATCTGTCTTGGTGTCTCTCGTTCCACATCTAGATCTGCCCGACACGAAGTAGAAGACCGCATCACCTTCACCGAGCTGCGACCACCTTCTGCATCATGCTCATGGTGGTATCTTCCCTCTCTCTCTTTCTTCTCATTTCTCACATGATGAGTGAGTAGTTCCTTTTCGCAGGGGTGCGGGGACTAGCCCCACTGCCCATGCAAGAATGTACTCTTGTTAAACATTCCATGGTAATGCATATAACTTTTCATTTCGTTGTTAATCGTTAATGTTTATAGTTTGGTTACCTGCTTGCTTTCATCTTGTTTTTCCCTATGGTGTCAGAACTTCTATATGTAGGGTAGAATGTCGATTAACAAGGTTGACTCCCAAATTAGAAATAGAATGGGATTCCTTGTGGTTGCAAGTGTATGATCCGTGAGGGGACGAGCCATCTAGCCTACGGTGACGCTTCTGTGTGCCTAACGCCTGGAGAGGGGGGCCACAACTTCATTTGTATTTTTGTATCTTCGGAGCCGTAGGTGAGTGATCCGGATGGTGACAAGACATTTGATACCTAAGGTGATGCTTACGCCAACCTAACGCCTGTATGGGGGGTTTTGCAGCAGCTCCATTTGGATAGTTATGTCTTGCCTAGACATTTGATGCTTGGATGTGTTTGCATGTGTAGTGATGGTGAAACCCGAGACCATTCCAGTGATTCCATACCATTAATCTAGATCCAACTTTAATTATGCTATTTACTTTCTTGCAATTAGTTCAATTAACCTCAAATCAAATAATCATTCTAAATATTAGTCTTACTTGAGCTAGATTCGAATAACAACAATTCTTAAAAATGTTGTCTCTTAGGATTTGATCCTCAACTATACTGTGATAAGACCCGTACGCTTGCGGGTGGTATTATAGCACAAGGTTTTGGTAAAAGCTCAGGGATTTCAACCCTGAGTGAATTTGTTAGTGCAATAATAAACCACGTCAAATTCTGGCACCGTTTCCGGGGACAACAGAATCAGTTAGTCAAATCTAATTCTTTCAAGGCTAATCTAGGATTTTGTTTTTCTTTTGATACAATCGATCATCTACTTGAATTCCACTCTACTCCATCAATCTTAATTCAGATCTTTTCATTTTAGGTATCCCCAAGACTAGTGTATGCACCGTTTGAACAGTCCCGGACTCATCGCCAGCTTTAATCCGGAGATAGACATAACCTTTCATCATCAAAATAGAGAGAACCAAGAAAGAATGGCTCAAGAAGAGGAAATAGCCTGAAGGGTCGCTCAAGCCATCAATGCACAGAGAGAAAGGCTCATGCAAGAAGCCAGAGCCACAGTTCAAGAAGAAATCCTAGCAGCACAAGCAGCAGTGCAAGCAGTAAAACTGTAAAAGGATCTTAGGGAGTTCTCAATCCCTCAAGCTACTGATGTACATCACCCAGTTCAACCTCTTCCCATACATGCTCCCAAATTTGAGATACAAGCGCATTAGATTACCTTGCTTCAAAACAGCCCATTCTATGGTAAACAAGGAGAAGACAGCTAGGAACATCTTCTAAGGTTTATCGATCTATGTGCCATGACAAAGCAAAGTGGAGTGTCTGATGATGCTATTCGACTCCATCTCTTCAAGTATTCTCTTGCTGATAGAGCTATAAGTTGGAATAATTCCTTGCAACGTGAACCCATAACTACTTGGGAACAACTTCAAAACATCTTCCTAGAAAAAGTTTACCCTCCTTCTCTCACCTATGAAATTAGGGGATGAATAACAATGTTCACCCAAGCCCCTGGAGAAACCCTAGTTGAAGCATGGGAAAGATACAAAGAGCTTTTACGTAAGTGTTCACACCGCGGTATTCCTAAGAATCATCTTAATGAGATCTTCTATAGAGGTGTGGATGATGACATCAAGAGGTTTTTAGACTCCTCATCTGGAGGAAACTTCATGCGTCAAAGTTATGACAACGCATGGAGAGTCGTCACCCTTGGAGCTGAAAATAAAGCTAATTAGGGTAGGTATGTAGGCAAAGGAGTGTTAAAGGTGGCTATGGCTGAAGTTATTCTAGAATACAAGTCTATCGCTGAGACCCTCAAACTCTTAGTTGCCAAGCATGACCATATCAAATCATCCCTTTTTGCATTTGGAAGAGGACGTTCACCCCCTCAACAACAAGAACAGATCAAGTCCGCTTCATTATTCTATGAAGCATGTAAAGGTACCGATCATTCCAGTTTAGCATGCAATGTTCTCTATGATGTTGTTCTAAGCAACATACGTGGACAAGGAGATAATAGTCAAATGTAAAATCTTAATGTTGTTAACACCATTCCTGGTCAAGGATACTATAATCTGAATCAGAATAGGAACCATCCAGGTTTTCAATATGGAAATCCTTCAGGAGCGGAAAACTCGCGACAACTTGGCTCAACTAATCAACAAAGAGGCCCACCAGGATTTCAGTATAACCAACAACAAAACTTTGGAAATCAAGGGAACTTTAGGGGAAACTTTCAGAACAAGAACTACAACCAGAATCAGAACAACCCTCAGTTCCTGAATCTAACCAAGTTCCTTATCAACAATAAGGACAACAAGCCAGTCCCATCTCTCTGGATGAAAAACTTACAACCATTGAGAATATGTTACAGTCACAATAGACTATGATAGCTAACCAGCAAGCCCATCAGAAATCTATTGAATCTCAACTAGCTCAACTTGCAGCGAGCTTGAAGCCACCTGTTGGAGCCTTTGCTGGCCGACCAAAAAATAATCCTAAGCACCCTCAACAACTGAAGGCTGTCACCACTAGGTCAGGAAAAGACTATTTGGGTCCCCCTAACAAGCCACCCGTGATTATTACATATGAGGACGACTCTGTAGTTGAACAAGACTCTACCACATCTGAGTCTCAACCAAAAGCTGCTGATAAGACAGATGAGCAAAGTTCTAAGAAACCAACTGATGCTGAACCAGAAACACCAGAGCCAGAAGTTCCTGTGTACAAGCCTCGTATACCTTTCCCAGCTCATTTAAGTCAGACAAAGCTTGACACTCGATTCAATAAGTTCAAAGAAGCCATGAAGAAACTCCATGTTCATATACCCTTTCTTGATGCGCTGGCTGAGATACCATCCTAGACAAAGTACTTGAAGTCACTTCCCACCAGGAAATATATAACTGAAGAATATGAAACAATCAAGTTAGCAACAACTAGTTCAGACATCATCCAGAGTAAGATGCCCAAGAAGCAGAAAGATCCGTGATCTTTTAGAATCTCTTGCCATATCAATGATTCTTCATGTAAGAAAGGATTAGAATATCTTGGTGCTAGCATTTCCATCATGCCACTTAGCCTCTACAAAAGGCTAGGGTTTGCTGAACTGCTCCCAACCGGCATGACCATACAACTTTCAGATAACACTGTGACTCTACCCTTAGGAATTATTGAGGATGTACTTGTCAAGGTAGGGATAGATTCCTATGTTCCGTGTGACTTTTTCATCATGGATATAAAAGAAGATACTCGATACCCCCTCATCTTTGGATGTCCATTCCTCGCCACTGCAAGAGCCCTAGTTGATGTTGAAGCAGGAACCCTACTACTCAGATTAGGCAAAGAAACTCTTGAATTCAAAGTTTTTGAAAGTATGTGAAGACCAAGTATGCAAGAAGAAGTTTACTTGATTGAGTGCATAGAGAAGATGAAACTGCTCACGCAAGAGGATTATGAACAAGACAATCCTTTAGAAGTGGCTCTAACAAGCCCATCTGCTGATGATTCCATTGATGAACAAATAAAAGATTGTGATCTCCAACTCAACACTGCCAAGGAAGATCCTGAAGATAAATTTGAAGTACTCAAAGCTGTGGATATTACTGAAGACTTATGTGAGAAACCACAAGCTCCTGAAATGAATCCCTTACCCGAAGGATTGAAATACGTGTTTTTAGATGAACTAAAGGTCTGCCTAGTCATTATAAATTCAGATCTAATAGTGGAACAAGAAGATAAACTCTTGACGGAATTAAAAGAAAGAAAGAAAGCAGTAAGGTATAAGATGAATGATCTCACTGGGGTCAGTCAAGCACTATGGATGCATAAAATCCCTATGATGGAAGATCACAAGCCAACTATTGAACACTAAAGAAACTTATCAAAATATGAAAGAAGTTGTCCGCCTTGAAGTTATAAAGTTGCTCAAGACAGGAATTATCTATCTGATTTATGATTCACCATGGGTAAGCCCCGTGCATGTAGTCTTGAAAAAGGGTGGAACTACTGTAATACATAATGAAGACAATTAAATCATCACCACTCGAACAATCACCGGGTAGAGGATGTGTATTGATTATAGGAAGTTGAACAAAGTGACACGAAAGGATCATTTTCCGATGCCTTTTCTTGATCAAGTCTTAGAAAGATTGGCTCACCAAGAATATTTCTGTTATCTCGATGGTTACTCTGGATTATATCAAATTCCTATACATCCAGATGACAAAGAGAAAATGACTTTTACTTGCCCGTTTGGAACATATGTCTTTAGAAGGATGACGTTCAAACTCTGCAATGCGCCTGCAACTTTCCAACGTTGCATGGCAGCTATATTCACTGGTCTCACTAAAACTATCATGGAAATTTTTATGGATGATTTTTCTATATATGGAGATTCTTATGACTTGTGCCTGAAGCATCTCTCCCTTATCCTCAAATAGTGTGAAGAAGCACATCTTGTGTTGAACTGGGAGAAGTGTCACTTTATGGTAAATGAAGGCATAGTCCTTGGTCATAGAGTAAGTAATTGAGGAATCGAAGTTGACAGAGTGAAAATCGAGGTGATTTCCAAACTCACTATTCCAACAAATGTAAGAGAAGTTCATGTGTTCCTCGGTCATGCAGGGTTCTACAGACGGTTTATTAAGGATTTCTCTAAAATAACCAAACCTATGATGAATCTATTGCTAAAGGATGTTGACTTCCACTTTGACGAAGAATGTGTTAAAAGTTTCAACAACCTAAAGCATGCTCTTTAAAAAAAACCCATCATCAGAGCTCCCGATTGGGATCACCCATTTGAAATTATGTGTGATGCCAGTGATTATGACGTGGGTACTGTTTTAGGACAATATATAGAAAAGAAACATTATGTGATCTACTATGCATTGAAGACCCTTGACGAGGTCAGAGGAATTATGCAATTACCAAGAAGGAACTTCTTGCAGTCTTGTATGCCCGTCACAAGTTCAAATCCTACCTCATAGGTTCAAAAGTCATTGTCTACACATATCATGTAGCTTTTCGTTACCTCCTAGTGAAGAAAGATGCAAAACCCAAGCTAATTAGATGGATTCTCCTCCTACAAGAATTTGATGTGGAGATAAGAGATAAGAAAGGTACAGAGAATGTTATAGAAGACAACCTCAGTCACATCCACACTCTAGAAACTGAGAAGATCCCAATTAATGACTCTCTTCCGGATGACCAACTAATGAAAGTTTCAGAAGCTACCCCTTAGTACTCGGACTATGTGAACTACCTCACCACTGGTGTAATCCACCTAGAATGCACCAAAAATGTACTGAAGAAATTCATGCATGATGTGAAGTAGTATCACTGGGATGAGTTGTACCTCTTCAAGCTCTGTGTTGATGGTCTTTTCGGACGTTGTATCGCTGAGGAAGAAGCCCAACTCATTTTAGAGAAATGTCACTCAAGCCCAGTTGGAGGCCATATGAGTACTAAGAAAACTGCTTTGAAAGTCTTGCAATGTGGTTTCTCTTAGCCAACCATATCCAAAGATTCCTACAACTTTGTTCTATCATGTGACAAATGTCAAAGAATGGGTAACATTATGAAGAGAGATGAGATACCACTTAAGTTGTGGTAAGAAGTCAAGATATTTGATGTTTGGGGTGTAGACTACATGGGTCCATTCCCATATTCTCATGGATTTTGTTACATCCTAGTCACGGTGGATTACATATCAAAATGGGTAGAAGCCATACCAACCGTCACTAGCGATTCCAAAGCCGTCATCAAAATGTTCAAAGATATTAGTTTCCCCCATTTCAGAGTCCCCCACACTGTGATATTTGACAGAGGATCTCATTTCCTGGAAAGAAGTTTTGAGGCATTACTGAGGAAATATGATGTAACACACAAGGTAGCCTCACCCTACCATCCACAAACCAGTGGATAGGTAGAGGTTTCTAACCGTCAACTCAAGGCTATTTTGGAAAAGATATTAGGCCGCAATCGAAAAGATTGGTCAGTGAAAATCAATGATGCATTGTGGGCCTACCGAACCACTTTTAAGACCCCCTTGGAACTACACCATTTCGATTAATATATGGAAAGTCTTGCCACCTGCTTGTTGAACTCGAACACAAAGCATGGTGGGCAATAAAACAACTGAATTTTGATATGAAGAAAGCTTGACAAGCCAATATTCTACAACTTCAAGAGCTGAAAGAACTCCAGATGACAACTTATGAAAATGCACAAATCTATAAATAACGTACGAAACTTTGGCACGATGGTCATCTGAAAAGAAAAGACATACAAGTGGGAGACCAAGTTCTATTGTTCAACTCAAGACTGAAGTTATTCCCAGGGAAACTTCATTCTCACTGGACTGTACCCTACATTGTCAAGAGAATCTCCCCACATGGTGCCTTCTCTTTATCTTGTGAAAAGTCAGGCGAAATTGTAGCTAATGGTCAACTCTTGAAGAGATATTTCACCTTAGCCGACACAGGCACCGAAGCAATGCTGGAACTTACCAATCCAATGGATCCACTATAAAGTTGAAGGAATCAAGTCGAGCCATCGACATAAAACAAAGGCACTTTTCGGGAGGCAACCTGAACAATAAATTCATTTTTATTTTTAATTAGAGTTTTCCTTAATTTTATTTTTAAATTTTGGATAAGTTTGCACTAAATAAAAATCACATCAGGAGATGCCATTTTGAGTTCTGATTGATCTTCATTTTGAGTTTTTCAGATGGAGGACGCACGCTGCTTGGAATGCAACCACATCTGACGGTCCATACAACATGAACTTTCCCCTCCATCCTAGATTTAGGGTTTGCTCAGGACAAACAAATTTCTAAGTTCGGGGTGGAGGGTGGGTGGTACGTACTTCAATTTCCACCTACACCCATCCTTTTTAGACTTAAGATTTCATCGTTGCATTTTTGACCAAAATTTTCAAAATTTCCAACAAAATCTTGCGTTGAAGTTTTGACGCTTTCTGTTTCATTAAAAGTTATTCCCTAGTCTGCTATGCATTTCAAATCATTATACCCTCCTTATTCGAAGCAGACCCTCAAAAGGACCATTTTCTTGAAACTAGCCTTTTGATTGAAATAATCTTGTGAAGCTTATGATTTCTAACATCAAGATCCTTCTACAAAAATGGCAAGCATATGTTGAACTGATAGAGATCAAACAAATCGTGCTTCCTAACTGATAAGTGGAATAATAACATGGAATCTCCACCGGATCCTCATCAAGTCATTATCTGAGCAGAGTACGATAAAGAGAACCACCCGGTGCACTGAATTGTAAATCAAGTCACATCTGGATCTGAACTCTCTTCTACACTTCTTCTATCATCTTCGTACCCCTCCGTCCATCAAAAAGAAACAATAATACCCAAAATAGTGCCAAACCCTAAGTTTTGTGTGGCACACCACTTCCCTCTACATCTACTTCTTCCACACCCCTCACAAATTAATAGGGGTGTACCACCAAGAAAAGATGCCAAAGCGCACACAAATTAATGCAATCTTGAGTTGAATAGAGGAGAGATTCGCACAAAAAAAGTAATAAATGAAATTGCAAATTATATAATAAAAATCTCGAGTTGAATAGAGGAGAGATTTTTTTCTTCCTTCCATACCATCCTTCATTCCCTTTTCTACCTAAAGGCACAATGAATGCCTCTACTATCCTGAAAAACACCAGTGTTAGATCAGGTGCACACTTGTTGTTCTGTGCGTGTCTTTGGACTCTTACAAAACTCTTTGACATGCTTATTGTTGGAAATAGTTAGGAGGAAGAGATATTGGAAAACAAACTTAGGAACAAAGATATGGTAAGATGCGTTTAGTGGTCTCAAGAGGTTGAGATACTTAGTCATACTAAGTAGAAAGGAAACAATTGTGATGTGAATAAGAGGCAACAACACAAGTTGAAAGTATTCAATTGGCGATTGTTTTAGATTTTGCATTACTTGAGGAAGAAAATTTTTTAAGTTCGGGGTGTTTTGATGAATGCATTTGCATCATGATTTTCAATCGCCATCTTGGGCTCAATTTGATTCCATACACCCAATTTCATTTATTAAATATCACAATGTGCAAAATTGATTAATTGGTTCAATTATCAAGGTTATTAACTAAGTTTATGTTAATTGTATGCAGATCATGATGAGGTTCAACAATCAACTAGATCTCACCTTCATTCAAACCTATCGACCTCTATCCTGATCAATCGATTTTGACCAAATGGTCTGATCAATTGGTCTTGTACCAAGCAGTTTGCCCATTCGGTCTTAGCCATTCATCCATTCGGTCTCGAGACCGCATGAGCAGCATCCTCACAAGACCATATGGGTGGCCACATGATCACGAAGACCATTTGGATCTAACATGTCTTCAAGACTATTTGGGCATCTACCTTTCCACACTGTCAGATCATGGATCTACGATCCTTATTCATCTGGGATAATGGTTTCCATATTGATCTATCATATAAGTCTCGCTGCTTTACCCCTATACACAGTCTCTAAACCATATGAGATCTCACGGTCTCAAGACCGTGTAGCAGTCCTTTCTCAAGATCGTATGAACAGCTTCACCTCGAGACCGTTAGGCGGTCGGGCAACCTATTCAAAACTATATAATGGACCTCACCTCCCGCTTCCCTTCTTCTTCTTCCTTCCCTCACCTCCTGAAACCCTAACTCACTACAAAAACACTCCCGCACCTGCTTTCCTTCTTCTTCATCCTCCCACCATAACCCTAACTCCTACTCCACCTGCTACGTGCATCACACCTCCTTCAAACTACTGCCGCCAACACCTCCTTCTTTCCTTCTTCCTCTACCCTCTCTGTCCAGCCTGCAAACCCTAATACGTAGCACCAGCCGCACCCCCGCACCCAGCGGTGCCTTCCTCCTCAACCTCGCCAGCGGCACAACCCTAAGCACCACCCATGGCGCCACCTCCATCTCCGGTGCTCACCTTGCACGCAGCATCCGCACCCCCTCCATCCACAACTTCCATTGCCACCGATTTTCACCTACTACTTCTCCACCTCGACCACGCCAGCTCGCATGGTCTCGCAAGATCAATTGGAGCCAGCAAACGGTCTCAAGACCGATGGGTAGTGATTAGTCTCTGAGACCATTTGGGAACGGAGCACGTTAGGACTGTGAGGACCATTTGGAAGGAAGTCGTGAAGATCGTTTAGTCCCCAGACCACTAGGGTGTCAAAACCATTTGGAGCTGCAGAGCACGAGACCATTTGGTCACTGACTCAAGACTGATTGGAGAAGGGCAAAATACCAGACCGATTGGTTATTATCAGTTTCCAAACCATTAGAGCCAAAGCTTCCAAAACTGTATAGTCATATATACAAAACCGGTTGGATGAGTATCCGTCTATCAAACCGTTTGGAGGATACACTCCAAGATCATATGAAGGCTGAACTTCAAGACTGTACAGTCTTATGTCCAAGACCGTTTGGAGTTTATAAGCAAAAATATTTGGAGAGAACTTAATACAGGACCGTATGGAGCCACAACCAAGACCGTTTGGTCATCTAAATAGTCTTCAAATCAAACTATGAAAATTGCAACAGGGCCCAAAACATCAAGCCCCCATCCGAGCCTATAAATAGGACCAGTAGGGTCCTCATCTGGGCATCGGATCCGAGACGCCGCCAGGTTGCCCAAACATAGGATTCGATCCAGATCTATCATCCACACCAGTGTCACTTCACCTACTGCTCCTACTGCGATAAAGGAGATAGAGAAGAGAAGGAAGGAGGAGTGAGAGAGACTGCCTAGTCTATCTTGGTGTCTCTCATTCCACATCCAGATCTGCCCCGACACGAAGTAGAAGACCACATCACCTTCACTGAGCTGCGACCACCTTCTGCATCATGCTCATGGAGGAATCTTCCCTCTCTCTCTCTCTCTCTCTTCTCATTTCTCACATGATAAGTGAGTAGTTCCTTTTCGCTGGGGTGTGGGGACTAGCCCCGCTGCCCATGCAAGCATGTACTCTTATTAAACATTCCATGGTAATGCATATAACTTTTCATTTCGTTATTAATCGTTAATGTTTATAGTTTGGTTACCTACTCACTTTCATCTTGTTTTTCCCTATGGTGTGAGAACTTCTATATGTAGGGTAGAATGTGGATTAACAAGGTTGACTCCCAAATTAGAAATAGAATGGGATTCCTTGAGGTTGAAAGTGTATGATCCGTGAGGGGACGAGCCATCTAGCCTACGGTGACGCTTCTGTGCACCTAACGCCTGTATAGGGGGCCCACAACTTCATTTGGATTTCTATATCTTTAGAGCCGTAGGTGAGTGATCCGGATGGTGAAAAGACATTTGATACCTAAGGTGATGCTTACGCCAACCTAACGCCCGTATGGGGGGTTTTACAGCAGCTCCATTTGGATAGTTATGTCTTTCCTAGATGTTTGAAGCTTGGATGTGTTTGCATGTGTAGTGGTGGTGAAACCCGAGACCATCCCAGCAATTCCATACCATTAATCTAGATCCTACTTTAATTATGCTATTTCCTTTCTTGCAATTAGTTCAATTAACCTCAAATCAAACAATCGTTCTAAATATTAGTCTTACTTGAGCTAGATTTGACTAAAAACGATTCTTAAAAACGTTGTCTCTTAGGATTCGATCCTAAACTATACTGTGATAAGACCCTCCACTTGCGGGTGGTATTATTGCACAAGGTTTTGGTTAAAGCTCAGGGATATCAACCCTGAGTGAATTTGTTAGTGCGATAATAAACCACGTCAACTTCTGGCACCGTTACCGGGGACAACGGAATCAGTTAGTCAAGTCTAATTCTTTCAAGGCTAATCTAGGATTTTGTTTTTCTTTTCATACAATCGATCATCTACTTGAATTCCATTCTACTGCATCAATCTTAATTCAGATCTTTTCATTTTAGGTACCCCCAAGACTGGTGTATGCACCGTTTGAACAGTCCCGGACTCACCGCCAGCTTTAATACGGAGATAGACATAACCTTTCAACGTCAAAATAGAGAGAACCAAGAAAGAATGGCTCAAGAAGAGGAAATAGCCTGAAGGGTTGCTCAAGCCATCAATGCACAGAGAGAAAGGCTCATGCAAGAAGCCAGAGCCGCAGTTCAAGAAGAAATCCTAGCAGCACAAGCAGTAGTGCAAGCAGCAGAACTACAAAAGAATCTTAGGGAGTTCTCAATCCCTAAAGCTACTGATGTACATCACCAAGTTCAACCTCTTCCCATCCATGCTCCCAACTTTGAGATACAAGCGCATTGGATTACCTTGCTTCAAAACAGCCCATTCTATGGTAAACAAGGAGAAGATAGCCAGGAACATCTTCTAAGGTTTATCGATCTATGTGCCATGAAAAAGAAAAATAGAGTGTCTGATGATGCTATTCGACTCCGTCTCTTCAAGTATTCTCTTGCTGATAGAGCTATAAGTTGGTACAATTCCTTGCAATGTGAACCCATAACTACTTGGGAACAACTTCAAAACATCTTCCTAAAAATTTTTTACCCTCCTCTCACCTATGAAATTAGGGGATGAATAACGATGTTCACCCAAGCCCCTGGAGAAACCCTAGCTGAAGCATGGGAATGATACAAAGAGCTTTTACGTAAGTGTTCACACCATGGTATTCCTAAGAATCATCTTATCGAGATCTTCTATAGAGGTGTGGACGATGATATCAAGAGGTTTTTAGACTCCTCATCTGGAGGAAACTTCATGCGTCAAAGTTATGACATCGCATGGAGAGTCGTCACCCTTGGAGATGAAAATCAAGCTAATTGGGGTAGGTATGTAGGCAAAGGAGTGTTAAAGGTGGCTATGGCTGAAGTTATTCCAGAATACAAGTCTATCGATGAGACTCAAACTCTTAGTTGCCAAGCATGACCATATCGAATCATCCCTTTCTACATTTGGAAGAGGACGTTCACCCCCTCAACAATAAGAACAGATCAAGTCAGCTTCATTATTCTGTAAAGCATGTAAAGGTACCGATCATTCCACTTTAGCATGCAATGTTCTCTATGATGTTGTTCTAAGCAACATATGTGGACAAGGAGATAATAGTCAAATGGAAAATCTTAATGTTGTTAACTCCATTCCTGGTCAAGGATACTATAATCTGAATCAGAATAGGAACCATCCAGGTTTTCAATATGGAAATCCTTCAGCAGCGGAAAACTCGCGACAACTTGGCTCAACTAATAAACAAAGAGGCCCACCAGGATTTCAGTATAACCAACAACAAAACTTTGGAAATCAAGGGAACTTTAGGGGAAACTTTCAGAACATGAACTACAACCAGCATCAGAACAACCCTTAGTTCCAGAATCTAACCAAGTTCCTTATCAACAACAAGGACAACAAGCCAGTTCCATCTCTCTGGATGACAAACTTACAACCATTGAAAAGATGTTATAGTCACAATAGACTATGATAGCTAACCAGCAAGCCCATTAGAAATCTATTGAATCTCAACTAGCTCAACTTGCAGCTAGCATGAAGCCACATGCTAGAGCCTTTGCTGGCCAACCAAAAAATAATCCTTAGCACCCTGAGCAACTGAAGGTTGTCACCACTAGGTTAGGAAAAGACTATTGGGGTCCTCCTATCAAGCCACCCATGATTATTACATATGAGGACGACTCTGTAATTGAACAAGACTCTACCACATCTGAGTCTCAACCAAAAGAAACAACAACTGCTGAGAAGACAGATGAGCAAAGTTCTAAGAAACCAACTGATGCTGAACCAGAAACACCAGAGCCAGAAGTTCTTATGTACAAGCCTCATATACCTTTCCCGTCTCGTTTAAGGCAGACAAAGCTTGACACTCAATTCAATAAGTTCAAAAAAGCCATGAAGAAACTCCATGTTGATATACCCTTTCTTGATGCGCTGGCTGAGATACCAACCTGGACAAAGTACTTGAAGTCACTTCCCATTAGGAAATATATAACTGAAGAATATGAAACAGTCAAGTTAGCAACAACTACTTCAGACATCATCCAGAGTAAGATGTCCAAGAAGCAGAAAGATCTGTGATCTCTTAGAATCTCTTGCCATATCGATGATTCTTCATGTAAGAAAGGATTGGAAGATCTTGGTGCTAGCATTTCCATCATGCCACTTAGCCACTGCAAAAGGCTAGGGTTTGCTGAACTGCTCCCAACCGGCATGACCATACAATTTGCAGATAACACTGTGACTCTACCCTTAGGAATTATTGAGGATGTACTTGTCAAGGTAGGGATTGATTCCTATGTTTCGTGTGACTTTGTATCATGGATATAAAAGAAGATACTAGATACCCCCTCATCTTTGGATGTCCATTCCTCGCCACTGCAAGAGCCCTAATTGATGTTGAATCAGGAACCCTACTACTCAGATTTGGCAAAGAAACTCTCGAATTCAAAGTTTTTGAAAGTATGCGAAGACCAAGTATGCAAGAAGAAGTTTACTTGATTGAGTGCATAGAGAAGATGAAACTGCTCACGCAAGAGGATTATGAACAAGAAGATCCTTTAGAAGTGGCTCTAACAACCCCATCTGCTGATGATTCCATTGATGAACAAATAAAAGATTGTGATCTCCAACTCAACACTACCAAGGAAAATCCTGAAGATAAGTTTGAAGTACTCAAAGGTGTGGATATTACTGAAGACTTATGTGAGAAACCACAAGCTCCTGAAATGAATCCCTTACCCAAAGGATTGAAATACGTGTTTTTAGATTAACTAAAGGTCTGCCTAGTCATTATAAATTTAGATCTAATAGTGGAACAAGAAGATAAACTCTTGACGGAATTAAAAGAAAGAAAGAAAGCAATAAGGTATAAGATGAATGATCTCACTGGGGTCAGTCAAGAACTATGGATGCACAAAATCCCTATGATGGAAGATCACAAGACAACTATTGAACACCAAAGGAAACTTATCAAAATATCAAAGAAGTTGTCCACCTTGAAGTTATAAAGTTGCTCAAGATAGGAATTATCTATCCAATTTCTGATTCACCATGGGTAAGCTCCGTGCATGTAGTCCTGAAAAAGGGTGGAACTACTATAATACAGAATGAAGACAATGAAATCATCCCCACTTGAACAGTCACCGGGTGGAGGATGTGTATTGATTATAGGAAGTTGAACAAAGTGACACGAAAGGATCATTTTCTGATGCCTTTTCTTGATCAAGTCTTAGAAAGATGGCTCACCAAGAATATTTCTGTTATCTCGATGGTTACTCTGGATTCTATCAAATTCCCATTGCCACTGCTTTTCACCTGCTGCTTCTCTGCCTCGACCACACCAGCCCTCATGGTCTCACAAGATTGATTGGAGCCAGCACACTATCTTAAGACCGATGGGCAGTGAGCGGTCTCTGAGACCATTTGGGAACAGAGCACGTTAGGAATGCGAGGACCGTTTGGAAGGAAGTTAAGAAGATTGTTTAGTCTGCAGACTTATAGGGTGTCAAAACCATTTGGAGTTACTGAGCATGAGACTATTTGGTCACTGACTCGAGACCGATTGGAGAAGGGTAGAACACCAGACTGATTGGTCATTATCAGTTTCCAAACTGTTAGAGCCAAAGCTTCCAAAACCATATGGGCATATATACAAAACCGGTTGGATGAGTATCGGTCTATCAAACCGTTTGGAGGATACACTCCAAGACCGTATGAAGGCGTAACTTCAAGACCGTATAATATTATGTCGAAGATCGTTTGGAGTTTAGAATCAAAACCATTTAGAGAGAAATTAATACAAGACCATATGGAGCCACAACCAAGACCGTTTGGTCATCTAAACGGTCTTCAAATCAAACTGTGAAAATTGCAACAGGGCCCAAAATGTCAAGCCCCCATCTGAGCCTATAAATAGGACCAGCAGGGTCCTCATTTGGGCATCGGATCTGGGATGTCACCAGGCTGCCCGAACACATGATTTGATCCAGATCTGTCATCCATGCCAGTGTCACTTCACCTGCTGCTCCTGTCGTGATCAAGGAGACCGAGAAGAGAAGGAAGGAGGAGTGAGAGAGACTGTCGGGTCTGTCTTGGTGTCTCTCATTCCACGTCCAGATCTGCCCCAACATGAAGTAGAAGACCGCATCACCTTCATCGAGCTGCGACCACCTTCTGCATCATGCTCATGGCGGAATCTTCCCTCTCTCTCTTTCTTCTCATTTCTCGCATCATGAGCGAGTAGTTCCTTTTCACTAGGGTGCAGGGACTAGCCCCGCTACCCATGCAAGCATGTACTCTTATTAAACATTCCATGGCAATGCATATAACTTTTCATTTTTTTGTTAATCATTATTGTTTGTAGTTTGGTTACCTACTCACTTTCATCTTGTTTTTTCCTATGTTGTGAGAACTTCTATATGTAGGGTAGAATGTCGATTAACAAGGTTGACTCCCAAACTAGAAATAGAATGGGATTCCTTGAGGTCGCAAGTGTATGATCTGTGAGGGGACGAGCCATCTAGCCTATGGTGATGCTTTTGTATGCCTAACGTATGTATAGGGGGCCCACAACCTTTGTTGGATTTTGTATCTTCTTTGTTAATCGTCGATGTTTGGTTGTAGATTAATTGACTGCTTGCTTAACGTTTAGCACAGTTGACTCCCAAACTAGAAATAGAATGGGATTCCTTGAGGTCGCAAGTGTATGATCTGTAAGGGGATGAGACATCTAGCCCATGGTCACGCTTCTGTGTGCCTAATGCCTGTATAGGGAGCCCATAGCTTCATTTGGATTTTTGTATCTTTGGAGCCGTAGGTGAGTAATCCAGATGATGATGAGACATCTGAGACCTAAGGTGATGCTTACGCCAACCTAACGCCCGTATGGGGGGTTTTGTAGCCGCTCCATTTGGATAGTTATGTCTTGCCTGGACGTTTGATGCTTGGATGTGTTTTCATGTGTAGTGGTGGTGAAACTCGAGACCATCCCAGAAATTCCATACCATTAATCTAGATCCAACTTTAATTCTGCTATTTCCTTTCTTGCAATTAGTTTAATTAACCTCAAATCAAACAATCGTTCTAAATATTAGTCTTACTTGAGCTAGATTCGACTAACAGTGATTCTTAAAATGTTGTCTCTTGGGATTCAATCCTCAACTATACTGCAATAAGACCTGTCCGCTTGTGGGTGGTATTATTGCATAAGGTTTTGGTAAAATCTCAGGGATTTCAACCCTGAGTGAATTTATTAGTGCAATAATAAACCACATCAGAGAGCTAGAAAAAATGAAGATGCCAGGTGCTGGTCGACGGCATCCCATGAATTTGAAAAGGAAACCTGAATCCCGCAGCAGCGTACCACTAAGAAAAGTACGATTCTTTAGTTTTTACTCCTTCGGAAAACCAAACATAGATTTTTGGTTGCTGCATCAACAAATGCAATCCAATACAGAAGAATGCAGCAAACCAAATGTCCCCTATGTTCCTTCATCCACTTGGGGCTATCAACATTGCCATCTAGAAAAATTTAGGAATTCATAACAAGATCAAGCCCCACATCATCTAAAAGGGTAGTCAATAAGTCCCAATACCAGGCAACCCTAGGAATCCATACGTTAACAACCACAATATGGGAACATATATATAAATGGTATAAAGAATCACCACACCATTTTTCCACCCAAAACATCTTGTGCCCCATACCCTCAATCCATGTGATATATGGGACCGTCATAGGAAAGGTTTTCTAAATATTGTGCCACACATGGGAAGGAAACTAAGAGAGTGTCAAACAAGGTGCATGAGCTGTCATTTTTATATACCCCATCACGTTTTTACTTAGTCTTGAAGTATTTCTACCATAAGATTCACCTGATATGATCCCCTAATAGCCCTCCAACATGTAAGCCTTGTTAGTAAATCATAAGCATGGAACTACCAACCGACCAAGATCTTTATCATAGGTGATGGAATCATAAGAGACCCAACTTTTCCTCACATTATTATCATCAGCTATCCAAAAAACTTTCCTAAGAACTTGTTGATATTATACAAAACTAACGTCGGACTAGATATGTGACCATCATGTACAATATGATCAATGATAGAGCATGTTTAATAAGGAATATATGACAAAAAAGGAAAAAAGCCTAGATTTTTAGCCAACCATTTAAAATGGACCTCATTGATCGAACTAGAAAATTGTTGAGAAAACAACCTACCATTAGGCACTGACTCTGAAAAATACTCCACTATTGTCTCCTTATGGTTTATATACAAGATATTAGTCATTTCCTAAATCTATATTGAGCTCGATTTCAATAATGAACCCATATTTACACATGTTCACTTATTACTTGATGAAAGCTCATACAAATTGTTGAATCATCAAGAGTGAGTCCCCTCCATGATGTGAAAAAGTAGATCATCTACATAAGGATAAGAGTTGGGGCCATAGAATCCTCTCTAAGGTAGAATGTGTCCATCTGACCCTCCACCATTTTTTTATAATGTCCTACATGAGTTTTCTTCAAATAGAATGAACATTGCAAGTGATACAAGGTTACCCTGATTTGTACCATTAAACATCAAGAAGAAGCTAAAAATTAAATCCATTAAGAACTACAAACATCCAAGTTGTTTCACTAAAAGCAAGACACAAATTAATGTCTTCGTCAAGGAAACCAAACTTTTTTATAAAAGATCTCAGAAATCTTCAACAAGCCATGCCATCAGCTTTTATCATATGAGATTTGATAATCAAGTCATCATACACTTAATCCAACTTTATGTTATGCATTAACTCCCTTGCCATCTTGATGTTATGTATAATATCTTTCCCCTCACAAAGGCCCCCAAGAACCAGGACACAAACAAAGTGACAAAGCCTATTACTTAGAATCTTTGTTAGACATTTCACAAACACATTCTCAAAATTAATGCATAAAAAATTAGTCAACATGTGCATAGAATATTCCACTTATGGGATGAGAACCAACCTTCTACAAGAGAATCTGTGGTTGAGTTTCTCCCATCTATTAAATTCCCATACCACTCCCATAAAGTCAGCTCTGATAGTGTCCCAAGTAGCCAAAAAGAACTTAAGAGAGAATCCATTCAGGCCCATCGTGTTGTGATTATCCATAATCTTCATCATGCCTAGTACTTCCTCCACCATGGGAAACACACAAAGCATCATATTATCATCAATAAATAACAAGTGGGTAATAGACATGAGGTAAGTGTCATCCCCTAGAGAATAAATACTACGTTTATCAACAAATAAAGAATGAAACTGCTTAGCAAATTCAACTCTCATCTCCTACAAACCTGAGAACTCAACACCATCCTCATGAAAAAGAACTTTAATGGGTTTCCTATACCTTCTTCCCTTTTCATTGGAACCTTGTGTTCCTGTCACCACCGTACATCCAGTTAATCATTACTTTTTATCTCCAGGGGAATAACTTTACAATCCTTGCATATATTGCAATCCACCTACCTCATAAGGAGATAATCAATTTGTCTACAATTGTGCCCACTCTTTAAAGTAATCTTATGAGATTATCTTTTCTTGAAAAGGGCATTTGCCAAAATCATATCATAAGCAACTACAAAATCTAAAATCCCCTCTCCTTCTCCATTTATGCTGTCATATCTAAAACCACCATGAACTCTCTTGTATCCAACATTGCTACTCCCCACATGGCCATTTGAATCACTCCCAATAGTAATCTTCTCCTCTGTCAGTATTCCCTGCATCAATTCATCCATGTCATACCAAAAATCCTTCTTAGCCTCCTCGTTAAGGCCAACTTTGGGGCATAAGTGCTAATAATGTTAAAAATATTTTCCCCAAGAACAATCTTGATAGCTATGATTCTATCACCCCATCATTGTGATCTTTACAACATCATTCACAACATCTTATCAACAATAATACCTATACCATTTCTATATTTATCAATAGATGTATACCAGATTTTGTATCCTGTGTCTCCAATCTCTCTACAACATTTTACTATCCACTTGGTTTCCTACAAGCAAGCTATATTGACTTTTCTTCTCATCGTGGTATCAACTATCTCTAAATATTTTCCTGTAAGAGAGACAATATTCCAACATCCAACTCTAATCCTTTTTTGTTGAACTTGCTTCTTTACCGACCTTCTTTGGAAATGTTACCCTTGCAAAATTTTCACTACAACCACAACTTATTTACAAAAGACATCGTTCATGTATCTACAACATGCACATAGAACACGATACACTGCCAAAAACTCGAGTCGATATACAACATCAATAAACTCCCTACCCAGACCTGAGAGTAAAGGGATGACTCTAGGACACTATACAACGTAACCAACCTTCTAACTCTACTTCTCTTCAAATAGCTCTGCCTTGCTACTTTGTGTCTGACTGCATTGTCGATCACCTAAAAATATGTGGTGCACCATGAGGTAAGACCCATGTCCCAATGAGAGGTATAACTCCAAAAACATATATTGCTTACAAGTAGGTTATAGAATTTAAGTAGTTAAGTAGATAGTATTACAAAGTTGTAAATTTAAACAACTTGCATCAAGATCAGGCATAGCTAGAATCATAAGACAATTGATTTCTCTTACCGCATTCTAAACCATCTAGATACTTAATAAAAACAAAGCAAGGATCATCATCCAATGTGATTTTTCAAGTAATCCTAGCATATATGTTATACAATTGGATTACATATTTTATTAAGCCTTGGGTAGTTTGAGGTGTACCACTCAAACTACTATCTAACTATTGCAAAGTCAAAATCAACCATGTATAAGATCTAGGATGTCTAGAATCCTAAGATCTCTTCCCCTCGATCAGTTTGAGTAACAACTGTAGTGACATATTTGTCCAACTACTATACAACTTAGTCCATCATAGGAACACAGACCATGACACTAGAAACTAGGGTATAAACCCTAAAATCCAAGTTACAACCACAGTCACACATCATTTCATCCTTGGAGGAGGGAGGAGGACGTCCTGCAGTTGTTGGAGAGGAGGATTGCTTCATCCACACTGAGCTCCATGGCTTCTTCTACCTCTTTCTTCTCTCTTTTTGTATTTTCCATTTCTACGAGTAGCTAGGCCCCTGTGGGTGGGCTGTTTGGGGGAAATTATGTTACTTTGATACCATGTTGGGGGGAAATGACATGTAAACGTTGTAATTCCATTTGTTAATGATTATATTCTATTTGCATCTCTTTCTCCATGGATTGCTTGTTGATTTGTGTGTGGAATCACCTAGGAATTTAGGCAAATTGCTTATATGTGTGAATTTTGGGATTTTCCCCTAGGTCCAATTCTGGGATCCCTAGGTTTCCTCCCATATTTCTACATCCTAATCAATCTCCCTAAACCTAAGTGAGAAATCTAAGTAGCTAGATTAGGTAATTCTAGTGCAATTAGCATGGAGCCTTCTCAAGGCTAGAATGTGGGGGAATTAGGGTCCAAAACCCTAATCTCACCTCCCCATTACTACCCTCGGCCCCTAATTGCCCTAGGAATGCCTAATCTAGAAACCTAGACTTGATTAGACTCTAATTGAGTTGTACCTAATCCCTAACCCAATTGAGCCTCGTAAGGGTAGTAGGGGGTGTTAGGGACTAGTTCCCCTATGCACAACCTAGTATATCCATGGACAGTTAGTAGCTTAGGTTAATTCGTTAGACTTTAACTTGTTGTTTGGTTTGAATAATCTAAATGGAATCATAATGTTCATATGTCACCCCCCAACTTAAGTGATAAGTTCATACCCCTAAACAGCCCACACATCTCTTTACTGCTTAAAACCCTAGTTTTGTGCTTGCTTAGCTTAATTAGTTCTTTTCTTGCTTAGTTAGCTTCTTTCCTTGCTCCTGCCTTGTTCATGCTAGTTTAGTTCTTTAATTGCACTTTCACTCCTCTCTTGCTTGTCCTAGTGTAACTTGCCTTTTCATACCTAGCTTAGTCTTTCCTTGCTTGCTTAGTCTTAATCTAACCTAGGGTTAACTTAGATTTCATTCTTGCCTTTAATTCCTCGTTTGTTCATAGTAGTTTAACAATCAAAATCACCTTTAAACCCTTAACCCTAGTCTCCGCAGTAGGAACCTAGCCAAACTAACCTAGCTCTAGCGCCCCCTCTTTTCCCTGTGGATCGACCCTATACTTGCCACCTTCCTATACTACGACACGACCCCGTGCGCTTGCGGGTGTAGTGTTTTAGTGTGAGTAGGTGTTAAGTTAGGTTTATAAATTTTGAAAGCAAAATCCCATCATGTGTGTTCCGACCTCGTGGGGCGCATCTAGTCGGGTCAAATTGGCTAGTGTGTTGCACCTCTAGCGGAATCGCACCAAGCTTTCTGGCGCCATTGTTGGGGATTAGAGGTGCTCGGCCTAGCTAGTTAGTTTTGCTTTGACTTTTCCTACTTCACTCATCATTGCTATTCTTTATTCATTACTCTTTACATTCTTTGTGTATATTGGTTTGCTAACTTGCTTTCTTTTGTTTGGTTGTACCTTGTGCATGTGACAAGCCACTCGGAGAAGACAAGATGGAAGGCCAAAATGCACAAACCCATCCATTACCTCCACCACCTCCATTGTCACAACCTTCCCACCACTTAACCTTCCAACCTCAATTCCCTCATCCACTACCCTACCTCCAAGGCTATCCTAAGCCTTACACACCACCACCACCTCCATTGACACAACCCTCCCACCAGTTCACCTTCCAACCTCAATTCATTCTACAACCTCCATCACCACAACCCTCCTACAAGTTCACCTTCCAACCTCAATGCCCTCCTCCACCTAAAGTCCAATGGCCATCAACACTGATGCCACCACCACAACTATCACATGCTCCCCCTACTTCCCATGAGAAAATGGATATGATTGAGACCCCTCTCTTTGGTGCCTATGAAGACCCATTCCTCAAGAGAGAGAAAACCTATGGCATGAGAATTTTGAGGGTCTTAAGACTGATTAAGATCTATGATGATGATCCCCAAGGAGAGAGAATTGTTGAAAAAGACTTACGAAGCTCGCATGACCCTTGGGAGGAAGATCAATCAAGGAAAGCATTTGAGAGGATTGCTTATGATGGGGGTGAAAACATTTTGTTTTTTGACCATGGTTGATGGTGAAAGAACAACAAGCCCAGCTGAAGGCATGAAACTTAGTGCTTGTGGGAGGCAACCCACCTAGGTTTGGGATTTTTTTCACCCAAACTTCAATTTTTGATACTTTTGCTTTGCTTTTACACTTTCCAAGAAAACACACACACACACACACACTTTATGCTTGATGGTTTTTGTGGTTTATGTCATTTTAGGATAGGTACATTGGAAGGAGAGTGATGCATGGATGATATTGACAAGGAGGAGAACAAAAATGAAGAGAAAATTGCAAATCAGTAGAGAAGCTACAGAAAGGATATCAGCACGGCTGTGCCACACAACACGGTCGTGTTGCATGCATTCCAAAATAGGCACGGTGCACACCACGGCCGTGGAGGCTATGCCCTGCTCAATGGACACATTGGGATCTCTCTCCCCTCTTGGCATTTATCTACCATGACTCCATGCCCTCTACCCTACCATTCTGAGCTTCTATTTCATGTTGAGGACAACATGGTTTAAAAGTTTGGGGTGGTAGGGCAGTAAGTCCCTGTTTACCCCACTTTCTTCTATGTTCCTTGTTCTAAGTTTTTGCTCAAGATGACTGAACAGTATAACCATATCTCATATTTGTGTATCCATACTTTGTGTGCCTGCTTTGCATCCTTGCATGCCATGTAGTTTGCTTCCTTGCTATTTTTTGCGTAATTTTCAAAAATGTTGCTATTTTTTCCATGCATTGCATATCATCTAGATTTTTGGTAATTTTTGCATGTTTTGGCTAGGATTTGCTTGTTTGCTGCTTTAAGTTTAATAATATAGGATTAGATGTGATTGGAGGCAAATTGGCATCGTTTTGGCCAATTTTGCCCAAATTTGAGATTTCTTGTCTAAAAAGTGTGTTTTGACCCAATATCTACTGTTTTGAGTAAAAATGATGACCTTTGACAAATGCAAGTGAAATGTCATGAATTATGGCTAAGTGGTATCAATGTTTGACTTTTTACATGTGCATCACCTCTCTTATGATTGTGATTGATTTGGCTTAATTGTGAAATTGAGCAAGCTTTGAACGCTTCGTGTTTGTGGAATCACTTGTTTGATATATCAATTTCATCTTGTTCATTCGTGTGGTGTGATATCTTGGATGAAGTGTTGGATTAAAATTCATGCAGGATGTCTTATGTGGAAAATCATACCAATGACCCCTCTTTGACCCTGACTATTCTTCCACCATCTTCATACCCCTCCACCTCATAAAAAGATGCCCTAGTGCACATAATCAGCCTTGGCCACCTCCAAAAGTTTTAAGTGTCCATATCTTTATCTCCCCGCTTCACTCTATCCACTATATGCCCTATCTACACCAAGGGCAAGAAAGAAAAGAAAAGAAAAACAAAAGCAAAAACAAAATAAAAGGATGCTCCTATTTAAGAGCATTCAAATAAAGAAAAGATGAGTGTGTAAAAACACTCCAAAAATCTTACCGCAACCCTTTCTTCCACTTTCATACCCATTGAGCTAGGAAACATCAAACTTTGCTCATTTTGCCCTTTTCCGCAGCCACATGGGTCTTTTGGTGTGATTTGAAATATAAGATTGAACGCATGAATGTGAAACAACACTCCTAGTCATTCTTGATTAACGCCACCATGAAACGGTTTACCTGGAACTTTATGGAAGAAATATGGATAACTTGTATATTTCATGCGCTATATTTAAAGTTCATATGCTTTGTGCTCTTTTCATGATTGGATTGTGAAAGTAGGAGAGGAGTGAGGTGAAATGCATGCACTGTCATCTTTGATCCCATTCAGCAATAACCATCTTTTACTTTGCATATGTCATTTCTTATTTGTGGAAGATTTGTAGAGAGATTGAGTTGGAGCATACTTGAGGACAAGTATGTCTCAAGTTTGGGGTAGTGATTCAGCCCTATTTTAGGACTTCATCTTGTGGAATTTTGCATTTCAATCACATCTATACCTATTAGATTACATGTTTATTTCCCTTAATGTGCATATTTGTGTAAAATGCACTTATGGACATTATTTGCATGTTTTTCGTGTACTTGGACCACACTTGGATGGACGAGAGAGATGGAGGGGCCCAAAGAAGGCCCGAAAGCTCCACCAACCTACCCCTAGTGGCCAAGAGTCAAGCTTAAGCAAAGAAGTCCATAGATAATGAAGTTTGAAGCTCAAAGTGCAAGCAAAGCCCCTAAAACGGCTGTGGTAACACAGAACGGTCGTGCTACAAATGAAGAAATCATAGGAAAAATCTCAATTTTGAAGCAGCTACAGAGCATACTCTACCACGGCCGTGCCACGCAGCACGGCCGTTCTGTGACAACCCACCGCGGTCGTGCCACGCCGCACGATCGTGCTACCATGACCCACCACGGCCGTGCCACGTAGCACGGCCGTTCTACCATCTCCCACCATGGTCGTGCCACGCAGCACGGCCATGCTACCAGATCCCACCACAGTCGTGCTACGCAGCACGGTCGTGCTACCCTCAACCCACCACGGCCGTGGTGACCACCACGGTCGTGGCCTTTTCAGCCCAAATTTGACCACCAACCTGACATTTAGCCATTTTAATTCCCACGACCGTGCCCATACACCACGGTCGTGGCCTACCCTACCCACCACGACCGTGGTGACCCACCACGACCGTGGTGACCCACCACGGCCGTGCTACTCACAAAACTCACCTAGTTTTCACTATTTTGCCCATTTTGCCCCTACTTGACCTAGTGCTTCCTCTCCACACCTATATATACCTAGGTGGCGGCTGGGGTATGAAGCTAGCTACCTTCCACCCCTTCCTAGCTCTCCAAATCACCACCCACTCCATTCCACTCCATATCCACCTCAAATCCACTCCATTTCACCATTTCCACCACATAACCCCCCATATCTAAGCCTTCCATCCACTTCCTTTCATCATTCCAAATCACTTCATCCTTATAGGAGGGAGGAGGACATCTTGTAGCTGCTGGAGAGGAGGATTGCTTCATCTACACCGAGCTCCATGGCTTCTTCTACCTCTTTCTTCTCTCTTTTTGTATTTTCCATTTCTATGAGTAGCTAGGGCCCTGTGGGTGGGCTGTTTGGGGGAAATTATGTTACTTTGATACCATGTTGGGGGGAAATGACATGTAAACGTTGTAATTCCATTTTTTAATGATTATATTCTATTTGCATCTCTTTCTCCATGGATTTCTTGTTGATTTGTGTGTGGAATCACCTAGGAATTCAGGCAAATTGCTTATATGTGTGAATTTTGGGATTTGCCCCTAGGTCCAATTCTTGGATCCCTAGGTTTCCTCCCATATTCCTACATCCTAATCAATCTCCCTAAACCTAAGTGAGAGATCTAAGTAGCTAGATTAGGTAATTCTAGTGCAATTAGCATGGAGCCTTCTCAAGGCTAGAATGTGGGGGAATTAGGGTCCAAAACCATAATCTCACCTCCCCATTACTACCCTCAGCCCCTAATTGCCCTAGGAATGCCTAATATAGAAACCTAGACTTGATTAGACTCTAATTGAATTGTACCTAATCCCTAACCCAATTGAGCCTCGTAAAGGTAGTAGGGGGTGTTAGGGACTAGTTCCCCTATGCACAACCTAGTATATCCATGGACAGTTAGTAGCTTAGGTTAATTCATTAGACTTTAACTTGTTGTTTGGTTTGAATAAGCTAAATGGAATCATAATGTTCATATGTCACCCCCCAACTTAAGTGATAAGTTCATACCCCTAAACAGCCCACACATCTCTTTACTGCTTAAAACCCTAGTTTTGTGCTTGCTTAGCTTAATTAGTTCTTTTCTTGCTTAGTTAGCTTCTTTCCTTGCTCTTGCCTTGTTCATGTTAGTTTAGTTCTTTAATTTCACTTTCGCTCCTCTCTTGCTTGTCCTAGTGTAACTTGCCTTTTCATACCTAGCTTAGTCTTTCCTTGCTTGCTTAGTCTTAATCTAACCTAGGGTTAACTTAGATTTCATTCTTGCCTTTAATTCCTCGTTTGTTCATAGTAGTTTAACAATCAAAATCACCTTTAAACCCTTAACCCTAGTCTCCGCAGTAGGAACCTAGCCAAACTAACCTAGCTCTAGCGCCCCCTCTTTTCCCTGTGGATTGACCCTATACTTGCCACCTTCCTATACTACGACACGACCCCGTGTGCTTGTGGGTGTAGTGTTTTAGTATGAGTAGGTGTTAAGTTAGGTTTATAAATTTTGAAAGCAAATTCCCATCATGTGTGTTCTGACCTCGTGGGGCGCATCTAGTCGGGTCAAATCGGCTAGTGTGTTGCACCTCTAGTGAAATCGCACCACCTTTCCATCGTCAAAATCTCAAAAATTCACTATAAATGTCCATTGAATAGGATCAACATGGGAGGGGCAATCATTAAGTCGATCATATTTTTCTTTGTGAGACACATAGTTGGTTTTTTTATATCCTCTTTGAAGTTTCTGTAACAACCCCTCACCGTTCACAAAAAAGAATTCTTCCTCTTTATGTCGATAACAAACTTGTTTTGTAATAAAAGATACATATATTTTGAATTGGTTTCACGGTATTATATTAACTCTCCAAAAATAGAATTACCAACACATAATTCCATATAGTTGTTTTCTTTTATGTAGGTACTTTTTGCATTCAAGATAGTTTAATGGTATAAGATCAAAATTTCTAGCAACAGTTCACAAAAATGAAGACGGGTCATTCTAATGTGGCCCTATTGGATCTCCATTTTCATCCAAAGTAATAGGCAACTTTTTATCCCCTGTCTTACTCCATAATTGGATACACTTAGAGTATCACCTTATTTTTTTTATTAGCATATACCCCTAAAAACACAGGAATATGAGAAAAAAAATTACAAGAATATTACATATATACATATATATATAACTAACAGTTTGTGAAAATATAATGTTACTAAAATAATGTTTTACCTTCACTTTCTCCAGGTTCAATAGTAGGAGAATAACCAATAGAATGTTGATCTTTGTCCAAATTTCCATCATTTAAATTATTAAATCCATTATTAGGCATAGGGATTCTTTTCTTTTGCAAGGTTCACATAAGAACTTTTTATATTGTTTACAGTTGATCCGTACACAATTTTATTGTTTTTTAATCCTTCTTTTGGAATTGAACACCCCCCAATCATCATTTATTGAACTAAGATATCCTCATTTTGATCATTTGAAAACCTACAACTAAAATGAAAACATGAGCGGTTCTAAAAAGATATTACATTATATAATAATTTGTGATTTTACATGTCACAATCCCATGAGTTACTCCTTCGTTGCATACATCATCAGTAACTGGAGACAGTAGCTGACTGTGTCTTTTCATTCTCTTAAAAAGATAATTCATATAAAAAATATTAAATTACAAACTAAAATCATAGCATAAATTCTACAATTATGGTCCTCAAATCATCATAAGATTGTTAATAATATTCATATTATCATGATTAAGTCAACATTAACAAGCAAACAAATAAAATAGATTAACTCAACAAAAATTTTTGAAGAAACATATGATAAATGTAAAATAATATATGAAATTTATAAATTAAATGATGATAGGAGTGGTTCCACTATTTGATCCATCTAATAAAAAATTAAGAGTTACATAAGATCGATGTTGATCATCATGACCGTCCTATGAATGGAAAGATTAAGCCAAGCTATCTCGCACTCTATTGATCAGGGTCACTAGAAACTAATCAGGGTATCTCGTCATGGCCCGCCTCTCTCACATGTCTTATTCACCGACGACATCTTTGTGTTTTTAAAACTGAACTGGATCGGCCGGTCCGATCGGTCAGACCGGTAAACCGGTGGCCAGTCGGTCTGGAAGGCTAACAAAATGGTTATGTGTTCTTTTTCGGTCCAACCGGTTAGAAACACGGTCTGACTGGTCCAACTAGTTGACCAGATCGAACCAGCAGTTCTAATCGAAGAAAATATATATATATATATATATATATATATATATATATATATATATATATATATATATATAATATAAAAATAAAGTTGTGACCACATAACCGATACCATATTTTGATTACATAAAAGAGAGAAAATATTTTCCTTGCTTAGTTGGAGGAGGAAGTATGTGATATATATATATATATATATATATATATATATATATATATGTGTGTGTGTGTGTGTGTGTGTGTGTAAATATATAAATGTATAAGGGTATATATATCTACATACATATACATATAAATATATACATATATATGATATATATAAAAATATATATACACACATATATACAAATATACAAATAAATATATGTATATATCTATATATACATATATACATATATGTGTGTATATATTCATAAATATATATATGTATACATATATGTATATATGTATATCTATATATATTAATATATGTGTGTAAATATGTACACTAATATATAAATATATATATATACATATATGTATATAGTGTGCCCGGTTCAACTGGTTCGACCGGTCCGACCGCTAATTGCCTTATACTTTGGTGACCGGTTCAGTTTTTTCGGTTCAAATTTTTTTGACATCATTTCTGATCCAATCGGTTCAACCACTTTGGTTGAACCCAGCTCAACCCGATCTGAGTCAACACCAGTCTGACCATCGGTCTAGTTTTTAAAACATTGTGACATCTTACTTTTGGTTGAAGCTAACGGCAGTCAAGCCCTGTCTATTAACAAGCTCCTCAAGGACTTTGCTCATGTATCTAGTCAAATGATCTCCACGGACAAATCACGTTACTTCTTCTCTCCTAATACCTCACAGTAGATTCGTTCCTCCTTCTGTAGACGTTTGGGCATCCAGTGCACGCCGGACCTGGGTTGATATCTGGGAGTGCCCATCCTTTACCATTGTGTTAACCGGTCCACACACTCCGCCATCATATCAACTCTAAAGGACCAGATGACCAGCTGGTCAACCTGACAGTTATCTCTTGTAGGGAGGATAACTCTTGTTGAGTCCACCCTACAGGCCATTCCAAGCTATGTGATACAATCAGTATAACTGTCCTCTTCTCTATGTGATGATATCAATAAACATGTTAAAAAATTATCTAGTCCAGGGGAAGATTGCACAAAAATATCTCTCTAGTTTCATGGAAGAAAATTACCATGGCCAAGAAAGATGGAGGATTGGGAATTAAGGAAGCATGTTCCCAAAACCAGGCTCGCATGCTAAAAACATTGGCTATTTATGAACAGCATGCAAACCTTATGGGTTCGGGCTATGCATGCTAAGTATATGCACAATGATACCCCTATCAAGAAACCTTACTCTTCGGTCTAGTTTTTCATCCAGAAGCATATTTTGCACATCCAGCAGGTCTCGGGGGTCACCATTAATAATGGCATTTCTATGAATATATGGTCAAGTAAATGGCTCCATGACTTATCCATCAAGGATCTGGACCCTTGCTGCATTCCACCCCCAGACCTCACTAAACTCAACGTCGCTTCTATGGTTTTGGATGATAATACATGGGACTGGTCCTTTATCCATAACTATCTAACTAGAGCCTTTTGGCAGCATACTGAGCATGTCTATCCTCCCAACCCGGAGGCGGGTTGTGATACATGGAAATTTCCATTGACGTCGTCTGGTCATCTCACAGCCAAATCAGCATACCATTGGCTCCACAAAGACCTCCCTCTTCCTTTAAACGGCAGCTAGTCTACTGTATGGAGGTTGCATATTCCCTCAAGGATCTGAACCTTCCTCTCATTGATGCAACACAAAGCTCTTCTCACTAATGTGGAAAAATTACGTCACCATATTCTAGTTGATGATATCTGTCCCATCTATTCTAATGAGTGGGACACTCTATTACACTGCCTACGCGATTGCCCTGCTAGTAAGGAAGTCTGGCTCGCTCTGCAGGCAAGCCTGAACTTCTTACTTATCTCAGAGGAGGACTGGATCACAGAAGTCTTATCATCATTGTACAAAGACATGGAATCTCTCCTACCTGCCATTACCTGTTGGGCTCTCTAGCTGCATAGAAATGACTTCGTTCATAATCGAAGGAACCTACCCATCAGCATACAGATTTCCTTCATTAAAGAAAATGTGCATGCCATTCTAGCACTCCCTTCATCAGCTTCTATGCAACCCACAATACATGTCCCATGCGGGCATCCATCTATGGCAAATGACATCATCATTTTTGTGGATGCTTCCTACACCTCTAACTCCTCTTCTGTTGGGATTGGTGTTCACGTTGTCAATAAATAAGGCAAGTTCCTTCTGGGCCATGGTTGATCCAGTCATGCCAGCTCGGCGTTAGAGGTAGAGATCCAAGGCATCGCCTGTGCTTTGGAGCTCTGCAAAATCACAGGATGGCGCTCTCCCGCTATCTTGTCTGACGCAACCACAATAGTTGTCATCATCACTGAGGTTTCTCCCACAACAACCATGTTTGCCCCACATATGCGACGTCTTTAGAAGCTTTGTGAAGATGTCATCCAAACGCATATATCTCATATTAGTAGAGCCCATAATAATGTAGCTGATAGTATAGCCTGTTTTTATGTTAAAGCTTGTACTCCTTTTACTTTCACAACTAGCATACCACCATGGCTCACGATGAGTCTTGATGTATGTCTTTCTAACTTTTGACCTGTAGTAGAGAGAGGGATGAATATAATCTAATCTCTACGTCGCCCAAAAAATATTGATCATCATGACCCTCATCACAAAAGGTCACACCATCCATGTCTTCTCTGACTAAATTAAAATCATCACAAATGTGTTTTAAAATATCTTCCAAATAATTTGAAGTATTTTATTGAGATAAGCAGGTTCCATCCATAAAATTTTTGTAACGTCTATCTCGAGAAAACAAGATTAACTAATGCGGAAACGTTCACTAAGCAGTGATTTACCAAACATCACTAAAAATTAAAACTTTATGTGAAGAGATCTTTAAATGGTAAAGCTTTTTCATAAAGAAACATGATAAGTCATTTACAAACTGATCCATCAGTACATCTCGGTAAGGTCGTATCTCAAGATTACAATCATCAACTACCATGTTAACTATATAAGGCAAGATACAGAAATCTCGAGGTACTGGACCAAAAACTCAAAAGCACTAACTATTACTCTGAGGACCTGAGAGTACAGAGATGACACATAGGACTCTAACTACATCTATATGTGGCATAACAACCAGTGTCTCCACCTAAAACTTCACTGCTGTCCCTGGTACTGTTGATGTTGTCCTTCACCTATTGAAGGATTTCTGCCTCCTCGCCCACGTCCACCTAAAAATATGTTTCCCACGGGGTGAGACAATTATAAAATTGTCCCAACAAGAGATATAACTCTTCGCCAAAAACATAATTATTGCAGCTTAAGAGAGTAAATGTACACAAAAAGTTATATTTGTCTGGGAGTAGTTAAAACAATGTTTAACAGATTAAACCATTCTTCCAATTAAAGCAATACAACTATAATTTGATAAACCCATATGTCATTTATCTTTTAAGAAATAGAAGAACATGTATGGCATTTATTTACTATAAAACCATTATTACAACATTAACTCTCTTCAGACTTAGATCATATATCTAATGTCTGACATTATTATTGGGGAGTCATGGCCTGTAGCCATACTTTTTCTCACAAAGTGTTAGGATCTCAATTCCTCAACTTATCAAGTACCTTTCTAAATTTATCATCATGATTATAGAATCTAGGTACTTGAACTCATAATTTACCATTCACTAGGTATCATAGCATATCATTATACTTGAAGCATGTAAAGTAATTTCAATACATAAGATATCATAATCCTTACCTGGATATGATCACCTCTTTATGAAAACCTGCATGATCAATATTTACTAATAACATGCATATTGTATCATAACAGCACAAAATAGGTTCTTCTAAAATTATATATGTGATACCACGGTCGTGCTACCTTGCATGATCGTGCAACAAAGGACTCACCACGACTGTGTCATAATACCACGACTGGTTTCTAGGGTTAGGATTTTCATTTAATCCAAAAAGAGTTATTCCACCTCTTAACTAGATTAGGAATAGTGATTCCTATCTCATTTCTCAATCATGGAGTTTCATTCTTAAAAGCATAACTCAAAATTAGGGTTACTTGTTCATATCATCACATCTCCCTAGATTAGGGTTCACTATTCACATAGCATCACATTACCCTAGATTAGGGTTTACTATGCACATAGCATCACATTACCCTAGATTAGGGTTTACTATGCACATAGCATCACATTACCCTAAATTAGGGTTTACTATTCACATAGCATCGCATTACCCTAGATTAGGGTTTACTATTCACATAGCATCACATTACCCTAGATTAGGGTTTACTATTCACATAGCATCGCATTACCCTAGATTAGGGTTTACTATTCACATAGTAGTGAATTGAGATCATACCATCATTATGTATGAAGATTTCTTCCATTCATGTCTTCACTTAGGTTAAGATTCATTAATCATCATAATTAGGGTTTCCATGATTCATTGTAAAGGATCATACCCTAATTATGTGTATTCATACATGTTGGAAGTATATTACTTGATTCTCATTCATATTAGGAGTCTTCTCTACCCTCTTATTATTAGATGATGTTTACATCTCTTATGATTAGGTTAGGTCAGTTCAACCTTGATAACATAAGTCACATTATTACCAAAAAAGTGTATTAACACTTCCAATTGAGTTAGGGTTTTCAATGTTGAACCCCTCAATCGTTCATGACATGGTTAACCATTTATCAATTGAGCCAATTAAGTTAATACTCAACTGATGTGACCCTCAATTAATCCTCAATTGATCACCAATTAGGGTTTGGATGGATTGGATTAGGGTTGGAATCGATCATCCTTCAATACTAATCAATGTAAGACTAGTTACTTTGAAACCATAGAACCATCATCCAAATTGGGTATGACCTGACCCCAAACTGTCTTTAGGTCCTTTGTATGACCTCCAAATGGTCTTGAGACCGTTTTCCCATCATATCACCAAAATCCAAGTCAACCAATTAAGGTTTGGATCATTGGATTGATCACCAAAACAGCAATTGATTACACTTTAACTTAATAACATTGGATCATCAATTGCTTAACCATACTCACCCCTAGACCTCCAAACGGTCTTGGGTGACCTCCACACGGTCTTGAGACCGTTTGGCTCATCCAACCCTTGGATTCTAGTGAAATTCTATCAAGGATTGGTCTATCGAGTTGATCAACAAATCAGCACTTAATTGTAATATAATTTGGTACCTTTGGACCTTCAATTGGTCAACTATACTTAACCCCAGACCTCCAAACGGTCTTGGGTGATCCCCAAACGGTCTTGAGACCGTTTGGGTGATCCCCAAATGGTTTTGAAACCGTTTGGTCCAATCAACCCACAACATCATCTCATTCACTTGCAAAAATCAGTATTTAGCCAATTAGGGTTCATACCACATCTTTGGATCTTAAAACACATATCCATACTTCACCCTAGACCTCCAAACGGTCTTGGGTGACCCCCAAACGGTCTTGAGACCGTTTGTGTGATCCCCAAACGGTTTTGAAACCGTTTGGGCTAATCAACCCAAAATCTCAAATTAACTCGTTGGAATTTCAGCACTAATTTCAATTAGGGTTTGCCCAATTGATTAGCCTTCAACTCATGATTCCTTGAGAATTAATCCCTCAAATTTGGTGAGTTATTAACCAACATAATTAGGAACAGTAATATCAAACGGTCAATGCTTGGTCAACGCACTCAAACGGTTTTGAAACCGTTTTCCCAAAAAGGTCAAGTTAATCAGGTTGAAAATCAGCACTTAATCCAATTAGATTTACCTAATTGATTTGCCTTCAACACACGATTCCTTTGGATTTAATCCCTCAAACTTGGAGGGTTATCAACCAACATAATTATGAACAGTAATCCCAAACGTTCAACCCTTGGTCAACTCAACCAAACAGTCTTGGAGACCGTTTTCTCCAACCGACCTTGTGAAACCGTTTGCCCCTCAAACGGTTTTGCAAACCCCCAAACGGTTTTGCAAACCGTTTGGCCAAGGGTGCAAGACCGTTTGCTAAAGTAACATTGGTATTCACGCCCCCTTCTTCTACCTCCAGATCCAGTTCTGTTCTTCATGGTTTTAGTTGCAAGAAAGCAAGGAAGGATGGGGGAAAGAAGATCAAACTACTTTTGCAAGAAAGAAAGATGCATAACAAAGTTTAAGGGTTTAGAGTTATAAAACCCGCCTTAGAATCTGATCTAGAGCTCCAAGATCCGTAGCTTTAATGGTGGATTGAGCTCCATGGGTCGTCCAAGGTCCTTTCTTCAAGAATTGGATGGACAAGATGGCTAGAAGCAAGAGTTGTGTAAGGAATACTAGCAAACCAACCTTGTAATGGAATTTCCTCCATGAATCTGAGCTAGAAGATGACCAAACTTACCTAGATCAACTTGTTCGTCCTCCTCTGCTCCTAACCTCCTCCTTAGTCGGCCCAAAGCAAAAGGATGAGAAGAGGAAATGAAGGGAACGATCCCTTGATTGTGGAAAGAGCTTGCTTATATATATTTTTGGGCATATTTCCAAGGCAATGATAAATACTTCTTCTCTTTTACATCTATATCCTCCACGCCCCTCTCCTACTTCTTTGCCACGTTCCTCCCTTCTTATAACATGCAAACTTATCTCTCAACCTTGGTTTAGAGGAAAAGAAGCCAAACACTTTATTAAGTCATACATATATAAGGGTCATTTTGCATACATCTTGATTATTCAATTACAATGATTATCCTTCTTATATGGTTACTCAAATGAGGTGCCCCCCTCATTTTCTTTACTCCACTTGATGCTAAAAAAGCATGATAGGTACTCTAGAGGGTATATTTTACATGTTGCACCCTATGTTTTGGGTAAATTGCACTTTACACCAAAACTAGGTTTTAAAGTACAAGGATTGCTCTACAAGCTATATTTTGGTGCCCAAGCTTGGCGAATCCATATCACCACATAATATTCATTCTTATGATGTCTCATCATCAGAGGAACATCTTAACATGTGCAATTTGCAAGTTAACCCCTTTAATTGGTTAATTTGCACATAGGTCCCTATTAAACAAAACAATCTTACAACATTGTTCAAAAAGGGCAGAAATGAAAATATAGATTCTTTTAAAGCTTTAATGACATATCAAGGGTTAACCATGAGCCTATAATCATAATTTTAAGCAAAACACCTAGGGTTAGTTCATAACCTAGGTCAGGGGTGTTCCAATTTTCGTGAAGCTTCTCCTCCATGTCATAAGTATCACGGGGTGTAGTGTGTAGAACAAAGCTCTAATTCTTATGATTTGTGTCTGCGACATGTTTTATGCTTGGAGGCCAATGCAAATGGATGATCAGTTATAGAAATATGATTTAATTGAACCATCATGAAGTCATTTTTGGATTTTTTAATGCCTCTATTTGCATTGAACCAGTCACATTTAAACAATAAAACTTTAACTTGGTTTTAATAATTGATCTCGAAAACATCTCTTAACACTCTGTAGTAGGTAACTTGACCTGTTATAGGATTTTTCTCCTTGGAGTTGCCAAAACTTTCTATCTGAGCATTCACCATGACCCCACTATTTTGTGTTCCTCTGCTACATTCTCCATCTTTGGTGTGAAAGTTATAACCATTTGTTACATATATCACATATTGCATTGCCATTGGTTGTGACCATCGAGCCAGCACTAAAAAGTTTGGTGACACAGTTGTTGACTTAGCCTTCTCCTCAATCTAAAAATATTATGAATTTAATTATTAATATATTTTTGTTATCATGCTAATGGAAATAACTTATTTAAACTAACATGTTTCTTAAATCATCCATTAAAATTGTTCATAAGAATATTATTGATTTCCCATTATCATGCACATGGATTGACTTTCTTCAAGTATTGGATGTGCTCCCTGCTAACAAATATGTAAGACACCTAGACATTGACCTACATATGAAATTACATATTCAAAAGTAAACAATGATATTACTTCACGAACGAATCAACTGCATCACAGTTGGCTAAAACATATTGATGCATAGTTTTTAGCATTGCGCTATCAATCATAACATGAGTCTTCTTTTCTAAATGATGTCCTTTATGAGAGAATATAGACCGCTCATCATCATCATCCACAATGTCATCTTCCACATTATTTCTAGACAATTTCTTGAACCTTGTCTCAACCCCTGAAAGATATCTTGAACAAAATGTTAAGCATTCGTATGGCAAGTAACCTTCTACCATAGAAGCATTTGGAGCAACTTTATTTTCCACATATTGTTTCAAAGTTTTTAAGTATCTATAAAAGAAGAAATAAATATTTTATAAAATTACAACACGGTCTGATGGAAAGTCTGAACAAATTCAATTGTGAGAAAGATTACCTCTCCACTGGGTACATCCAATAGTAGAATATCGGTCCTGCTAACTTTGCTTCTCGTGGAAGATGAATGACCACATGCTCTGTCACGTCAAAGAATGATGGTGGGAGAATATTATCCAAGTTACAAATTGTCATTGCTATTCTGGATTTTAACTTCTCAAAAGTATTTGGATTTATAACTTTAGAGCATAAGGCATTAAAGTACTTAGATAGACAAATTAAAACATATCTAACATTTTTATTAGGCAACGCTACCTATAAATCTAATAGGATAAAGTGTTGCATCAATACATGATAATCATGACTCTTCAATACCATCAACTTTCTTTCTTTGACCCATGCATTTTGAGATATATCATAAGAATACCCATTAGGAACTCAAACACACTTCAACAAGTTATAGAATAATTCCTTTCCCTCCTACTTCAAAGTAAAACATGAAGGTGGAATGATATTTTTAGTTCCATTCTTGATAATTTGAAGTGTATGCCTTATGCCCATATCTTCAAGGTCATATCGAGAATTTTTAGTATCCTTTGACTTCTACATTCCTAGCAGTGTGTGAACCAAACTCTCACATACATTCTTTTTTATGTACATCACATCAAGATTATGATGGATAATTTTATTCTTCCAGTATGGCAACTCAAAAAATATGCTTCACCTTCTCTAGTTATACGGAAAATTATCTAGATCTCTGGTTTGATCTAGAACTTGACTTCCAGACAGCATCTTAAGAGTGCTTCTTAATTCTTCTTTTCCATCAAATAATGAAGCATCTTTATGAAATTTATGATCCATTGGGAGGAACCTCTTGTGACCCGTGTTTCTTACTATATGGTAGTATGAGCAAGCATTTTCCTTGTTGCAAAAAGGACATGCATGACACCCACTAGTTTTCCAGCTAGATAGATAGCCATATGTTGGTAAATTGTTTATCATCTATAGTATGGTAGCATGCAACTTGAATACTTCTTTACGATCAGCATCATAAGTATCAGCACCAACTTCCCATAGTTCTTTTAACTCCTCAATTGATGGTTGTAGATAGACATCTATAATCTTTCCTGGTTGAGTTGGACTAGGAATTATCATAGAAAGGATAAAACTTGGAGACTTCATGCACAACCATGATGGCAAGTTATACGGAATCAATATGATGGGCCAAATGCTATATGATAGACTCATAAGGCAAAAAGATTAAATCCATTAGAAGATTAATCCAAGATGAACATTATGAGAGTCAAAAGTGAACTCAACATGTATATTATGAAAAGTCTTCCATGTTGTAGAATATGTTGGATGTCGAAGAACTCCATACTTGGTACGACTTCATCGTGCCACCACATTAAGGGTGACACTTTCGAAAACGTGAATAACCTCTTCAACCTTGGAGTTGAGGGAAAGTAGCACAGAACTTTGCAAGGAACCCTTTTCTTCTTTGTGCACCTGCTTCATTAAGCGCCACATTTGGGGCATGAAGTGTTATCTACAAAATCCTTAGGATAAAAAAATGCAGTGGTTTATCCAAGCATCGATTTTATCATAGTCAAGTCTTATGCCTCTGGTTATTTTTTTGAATTAATAATAAGATCCAGGCAACATCTCACCCTCTGGAAGCAATTCCTTCAAAATCTCAAGGAGTTTAGAAAATCACTTATTACTCCAATTATTGATACGTTTTATGTGAAACAACCTCACAATAATGTACAATTTGGAGTACTTCTTACCTCTCAAGTACAATTCATGTGCAGCAATCTCTAACATTTTATAAAATTGCTCATCTTACGCATCATCAACAAACACAAATCCATGGTCACTGTCTTCCATATTCTCTCCATCATGTAGTACTTCATATGCATCATGCAACATGTCTCAGATGTCATCATTCGATGTGTCATTTTATATATATGAATCATCTATGATATCAATTGAACCCTCACCATGAATAGTCCAGTTAGTGTAGCTGCTAAAGAAACCATTCCATAACAAGTGCTCAATTGCCACTTGACGATTTTATCTACATACATTTAAGCATTTCTTGCAAGGACATAAGGTAGTCCCATCTCTACTACATTTGCAAATGCATTCTCTAAAAATTTAACCTCCCCAAGTAAGTACTTTGTGCTTGTTTAGTGCTCCTCATTGATCCAACTTGTATCTATCATACTTACATATGCCAATCAAGTAAATACAAAAATATTAAAAATCCATTACATAACTAAGTTTCAACGTTTTAATATAGTAAATTTAAAATAATAATATATAACTTAGTCTCAATATTAATAAATAAGATACAATAAATATGGGTCTAAAATGGAACATAATAAACCCTTAAATATTTGAAAGTGGGATTTTATGTGGACATACTATTTCACTACCAACTATGTCCCACAATTTAAGAATCAAAGAAGAGATGGTGTATGTAGTTTTCTTGTAGTTTACGATGATATGTGTGGTTGATACAAGTATGTATTAATTCCCATGCAAGATGCTTTATACATCATAAGGCATGCCTCATCTGGATAGCTTATACTTCTATCTTTGGATAATGGGCCTAATTGATTTCACATTTCAATAAAAAGTACTCTCTGTACAAAATCTCACTTTCCATAACTCTCTTTATACAATATATACAAATCAAGGTATCCATACCAAAGGGGAAGTTATGGTTTCTCTTATGGAGGAAGAGTCACTGATCGTTGGATCAACTTGTAGGAGGATTTAGAAGACAAATCTAATCTCAAAGTTATCAATTAGGTGAACATTAAATTTTAACTAAAGTATAATTGATTAATGTGAAATTCACTGAATACCTTTTTCATTTTCAAGACTTAGAAAGGAGAGTTATGATGAACCAACAACACTCTAGATTCTCCCTCTTTGATATTAAATGATATGTAAAACCAATCAATGATTAATCTTTTTCATAAATGAATGGTAAAACCTATCAATATCAAAGAGGCTAGATCATGATTACAATATCTTAGGAGTCAATTGCCGCATATCATCTTGGCTAGCAAGCAACCCATTCATGACTCCTGGATTATTTTGCAACAACCACTCTAAAATATCTTATAAGATAGGAGATTCACTCCAAACTTATACCTAGATATAAATCCATGTGTTCAAATTGCATGCCAATTCAAGATGAAATATTGTGATTGTAATCTAATTTATTCATTTTAACCCTCTGAAGGGTAACCATCAAAAAATCTTGTTAAGGGTTTAGATGGAAGGGAAACACCTTTTTTCTTATATGCTGAAATATGATGTAGTAGAGTTTCTCTATCAGGAAATAATTTTCCATGAAACTCAAGTAGAAAACACTACTTCTAAAATTTGATGCACTAAAAAGATACATGAGCAGAAGTATTGGGTTCTACTCAGCATCAACTGCAAATACATTTGGATTAATAAATCATCCCAAGAACTTTATGAAATGAAGAAGGCCCCCATTTTTCTTCTAGAAAATTGGAATCATGGATATTAATTATTGGATAGAAGATTATACATTAGATGATTTTTTTAGAAATTTCAGATATTAGCAATGTTCAAATCTTTTGTACTACTTTTAATAGTCAGTTGTAATTTATTAAAACCCAACAAAAAGCTCCAAGGTTTGAATGCTCTTAAAAATCTCCCAAGATTTGTATCTATGTTTATGTGATTTAGTTTGCTTCAACTAAAACAATAATATTACAACAATAATATTACCCCCATCCAAAGTGTTTCATATGTTTCTAACATTACAAGCAATATGACCATATGCCTGAAAGGAAAGTTTTCGTCACTCATCTCAATACCATGTGAATTGTCTCATTTGTATCTTCCAATGTGTGATCAAATACCTACCTTAGATGTTAATAAGTCAAAAATTATTTGATACTATGCTAAGTACCCTTAGTCACTAATAGGATTGTTGATATAATTAGGATATTAAATCTATAAGCATGCAATACTTGGAATATCTCCCATGTTGAACCCTCTCCAAGTAGATTGACACTTGTATACTAATGTATCCAAGGACACCATGACCATGAAGTCTTAATTTTTTTAGCATATGCCTTAAGGTTTGTACAGGTTTGAGGTTTTTTAGATTGACGTTCTTAGGATCATAGCTTTGGGAGTGGCCAAAGTAATGTCATGGTGAAACTAGACACTCGTGTGAATAAGAGGGATCATAGAAGGTTTCTAGTGGAAACTCTTTTGGGTTGGTGTTTGCCTCTAGAAAAGGAGGTGGAACTATTGATGGTGATCATACAAATCAGGATGATATGTTAGTTGATGTGCCACAAATCCCTCCATTATAGTTTTGTGTGTATCTAAAAAAATTCTAGTCATGCATGTCCAAACTATTGGTTAGGTATGTGTACCTGTAACTCTTATATGGTATCCCCTAATCTATATTCTCTATGTGTTTGTTTTTGGTGCAACTGACATACCAACTTGGATCTTGGGTTGTTGTGCTTGAACATGATACTATGCTCCCACACCTTTTTCTTGTTTCTCTATCATCCAATGAGATGTATTCTGGTTTTAGGAGCATGAATTTTCCTTAGGGTATCCTTGGGCATTCACTAAGTAAATAGCCTATTGTTGGTTAGATTGGATGATGTCTCCAGTCGTTAGTAGCTTCACAAGTAATAACTCACCTCACGCAATATGTGGTTGTCTAGGCAACACTCTAAGATGTTGAATGATATGTGGGATTATACCACATATAAGAATATCAACTTATCTTTGTACATTCATCATCACTACATTCACTATGAAGTACACTCTCACATTAAGACAATGTCTAGTAACCATGCACAAAATATCTTATACTCTCCTTTTACCTGATTCTTTTCTTCTGAGCAGGGATAGTTTTTGACAAAAATGGTGCAAGTAATGTAGCATAATGGTATGAATGTGAAAAATTAGCAGCCTCCTAAGTGACATAATATATGCCATCCATTATCTATCATGATTATTCTTTGTGATTGAAATCCATATGAAGTAAATGAATCCCATCGACGTCAAGACCCAACTGGCAAGCAAAATCATTGAGATTTATATCTTACTCAACATCATTCCTGTGAAAGATAAGGGATCGTTTACCCTCTATTCCCTACATATCATACAGAACAATATTTTTGATGTAAAATAAGATAAGTAAGATCCCAACCATTTGTGAATATTTTTACCATCTTGTTCTCCTGTAGCAATGAGGACACTACATAACATAGGCTACACTCATATAGTATGTTGAGGAAAATAAATTACACAGGATGATCTACCTTAACTAGTACATATGGAACCATGTCTCCCCTCTCTCTAATATAATCATGAAAGTGAATGCCAAATAGGTTTTCAGATAATCATGTTGATATATGGATCTAGCAATCTCTCTATGGGGTATGTTACCATTTTTTCAGAAGGAACATTGATGATGTTTGACAACAAACTATATAAAGAAGATACTCATAGTCAGTCCTCTATAGAAATACTAAAAACTGACTAATGCTTCTTGAATAAGATTTTAAAGCGTTATATGACTCCATGTTTGATCAACAAGAAAAAGTCATTATAATCTTAGCAACAGAAGAAAAGGAACTACATATTTGTTATACATAGACCAGTCATGTGGCAAACAACTCATAAAATCATAATTAACTAATGTGTAAGCATTCACTAAGCAGTGGATTACCATAAAATTCACCAAAAATTAAAACCTTTTTATCAAAAGATCCATCAAAGGAAAACTTTTTCACATAGAACCAAAGTAACACATTTACATTTTGGTTTAAAGGTACATGTCATGCATCATCTCTTTCTGAGAGTTACAGGCATCAACTGCACCGGTAAGCTCAACACAGGCAGTATAAAATCTTGAGGAACTAAGCCAAAATTTCAAAAGCACTAACTACTACTCTGAGGACCTGAGAGTATAGAGACGACACATAGGACTCTATTTACATCTATACAAGGCATAACAGCCAGTGTCTCCACCTGATACTTCACTGCTGTCTCTACTGCTATTGTAGCTTTCCTTCACCTGCTGAAGGGTTCCTGCCTCCTCGTCCCCATCCACCTAAAAATTTGGTTCCCACAGGGATGAGACAATTGTAAATTGCCCCAGCGAGAGATATAACTCTCCGCCAGTAACATTATTATTGCAACTTAAGTAGATAAATATGAATAGAGAAATCATATTTATTTGGTAGCAGATATTTTAATATCTAACAGATTAGAACATTATTCTTATCAAAAGCATTGCAGCTATAACCTGATAGAACAATATGTCATTTATCCTTTAAGGAAGATGAAGAACATGTATAACATCTATTCACTACAGAATCATTATCACAGCATTAACTCTCTTCAGGCTTAGATCATATATCTAATGCCTGGCATTGTCATTGTGGATTCATGGCATGTAGCCATACTCTTTTCTATAAGGTATTGGGATCTTAATCCCTTAACTCACCAAGTATAATTCCACTTCTTAGCAAGTTCATCACCATGATTACAACATCTGGGTATTTAAACCCATAACGCACCATAGGATACTTATTACCACTTGTTAGGTAACTTAATACCTTCAGATCATCTGACCAAGGACATCATAATTCTTACTACACAATGTATTGCACATAGTACACAAAACTCATTGATTCATACTACACAAAGCATGTGAAGGCTTACAAAGCCTATAAAACATTCTCAATAACAAAGCATCATAGCCCATACCTGGCTATGCTCATCTTCTCAACATATCTGCATGATTAGTAATCATGATACAATTACATATCAGTACCATGCAATATAAGGGTTATCCTATTACATTCATAACCCATTAGTATGTGTTTGAGCTTCACATAGAATTGCTTTGTGTTAAAACATCACATAGAATCACCTTGTATTAGGGTTTCACATAGCAGTACCCTGTGTTAGGGTTCACATATCATTCATTTATATTAGGGTTTCACATAGCATTACTTTGTATTAGGGTTCACATAGCATTTAACTTGTATCAGGGTTTCTCATAGCAAGGAAATCAATATGGATAACATAAGTATTCATTCATACTTATTTATTCTCATCATTCACCATTAGATGAATTATCAACACACAGCATGAGTTTCTCTCTCATCTTTGCCAGAATATAATTGCATCATAGTTTATAGGTTTGGATTAACCTTTTTATAAGGCATGTTAGCCTACATTCAACATAGTGCATTACATCTCAATGGAACCATTGATATGACACATCTCATGTGTCATTCATTCAATTATCCTGGACTTATAACACATCAAGGTATACCAATATTGGGTTTTTGGATGTGATATCTATCATATCTTAATGTATCACTTCCCTCAACACCTTTATCTTACTTGAATTCATACACTTATCTTGTATTAGTGTATTCCCCATCCTAATACTTCATGCACCAGTTCATCACATTTATCATGTAAAGTATTGGTCATTAGTCACTCACTTAGAATATACAACCATTGCCAATATTATAGACTCATCCTTGAATTAGGAACTATCAATATAAGGATATTCATTATCAGCCTCTCTAGGTGTTACATTTGTCATAACATTAATCACTGATATTCTCCATATTTATAATTTGATAATTCACATAGAATATTCCATACATTTATGGATTTCACATAGTAATACTCTTCAATAGAGTTTCATATAATCATCCTTCTATATCAGGGTTTCACCTAGTATTATGTGAAATTAGAATTTCACAACACATCACCCAGTGAAAGGACTTCACATAGAATTAGTAGCACAACCCTATATTAGGGTTTCATATACCTTTATCCCATTTTAGGGATTAGGGTTTATCATTCACATCCAAGTGGGGTTTCTCTTTCCTCATACCCAAATTAGGGTTAGGATATACAATTCCCATTAAATTAGGGTTTCCTTCATTGTTACACTAAGTTAGGATTACATCATCACCCTGGATTTACAATAATACTTAGTTTTGCCCTAAATTAGGGTTTCACACATAGCATTGCTCTAATTAGGATTTCACACATAGCATTGCTCTAATTAGAGTTTTACACATAGCATTGCTCTAATTAGAGTTTAGGCTCATTGATTAGGGTGTCGTGATCTCATTATTATGGATCAACCCTTATCACATAGTTTACTCATAATGAGAGAAATAGGGCTTAATTATATAAGCATTCATCTCTATCATTCTCTCTCTCATCCTCTTTAGGATGTTAACTACTACAAGATTAATCTAGGTTAACTCTTCACTTGAGTACACATAGCTAGGGTTAACCTTCACAATCATCATGGGTCTACATCTTTATTAATCACATTACTAATTGACCTTTGATCATATTAGATGTCCAAATGGTCTAATTAATTAAACCATCCATTATATAATGAATTCAAAAGAATTGACCAATTAAACTTTGAATTCCACAAAGTGATCAATTGGGTTAACCATTGGAATCTTCAAATGCATTAAGTATCTAAATAGGTTCACCATATTGGACCTTCAATTACATGAGATGTCCAAATGGATTAACCATGTTGATCTTCACATAGTTGATTACTTTGACCCCCAATGATCTTAGTTCTCATACATCAATTGGTTGAAAACCATTTGAACAAGTTGTACTTGAAACCAATTGGACAAGGTAGGGATTGAAACCGTTTGCACTTTGGGTCTCCAAACGGTTTGAGATCGTTTGGTCCCAAACGGTCTTGAGACCGTTTGGTCCAAACCTCCTCAAAACTGCATGGACCAAATATGGTCTCAACCAATTGAATTGGATTAGGATTTCCAATGTTGATTCATTCAATCATTGAATTCATGGAACCAATCATCAATTGGACCTATCCTCATTCTTCAATTGAGTTTAATAGGTCAACCTTCAACTGATTTGACCCTCAATTGGCCCTCAATTGATTATCAATTAGGGCTTGAATCAATTGAATTAGGGTTTGAAATCGATAATTCTTCAACACTAATCAATGCATGATTAGTTACTTTGAAACCATTGAACCATCATCCAAAATCCAAGTCAATCAATTAGGGTTTGGATCATTGGATTGATCACCAAATCAGCAATTGATTACACCCAACTTAGTATCTTTGGATCTTCAATTGCTTAACCATACTCCACCCTAGACCTACAAACGGTTTTTGGTGACCTCCAAACGGTCTTGAGACCATTTGGATGAGCTCCAAACGGTCTTGAGACCGTTTGGCTCATCCAACCCTTGGATTCTAATGAAAATCATTAGGGTTTGAGCTATTGAGTTGATCGTCAAATCAGCACTTAATTGCAAAGTGATTTGATACCTTTGGACCTTCAATTGGTCAACCATACTTAACCCCAGACCTCCAAACGGTCTTGGGTAGTCCCCAAACGGTTTTGAAACCGTTTGGGTGATCCTCAAATGGTTTTGAAACCGTTTGGGCTAATCCACCCAAAATCTCAAATCAACTCATCGGAATTTCAGCACAAATTTTAATTAGGGTTTGCCCAATTGATTAGCCTTCAACTCATGATTCCTTGGGAATTAATCCATCAAATTTGGTGAGTCATTAACCAACATGAATAGGAACAGGAATATCAAACGGTCAACCCTCTCAAACGGTTTTGAAACCGTTTTCCCAAAAAGTTAAAATACTCAAGTTGAAAATCAGCACTTAATCCAATTAGGTTTGCCTAATTGATTAGCCTTCAACGCATGATTCCTTTGGAATTAATCCATAAAATTTGGTGGGTTATCAACCAACATAATTAGGAACAGGAATCTCAAACGGTCAACCCTTGGTCAACCCTCTCAAACGGTTTTGAGTCCATTACCCAATTGGTTTTGGACTAAATTACCCAATCGATCTTGAAGTTGAAACCCATTCGGTTTTGAGGTGAATTATCCATTGGATCTTGGGTAAAATTACCCATGAGGTCTTGAGTAATTACCCATGCGGTCTTGTGTGTATTACCCATACGTTTTTGAGTGAATTATCCATGCGGTCTTGGAGTCCAAATAATCCAAACGGTTTTAACTCAAAAGTTTCCATTCGGTTTTGCAACTAACTAAATCATGCGGTTTTGAAAACCGTTTGCTCATTCCCTTGGATAACGTGTGTGCTTGTGATGATGTCATCATCATCAACCTGCAAACCTTAGAAATCTACTGTCATCTTCATGGCAATTGCATCAATTGAATTGAGAAATTGAGTTCAATAACAATGAATATGGGTTCAAGTTATAAAACCCACCTCCAATTGAGATCAAAAGCTCCAAGCTCACGGCAACAATGGTGGATGCAACTCCTTTCACTATTCCAAGGGTCGTCCTCAAGCTTTGAGTGAAAATAATTGGTTAGAATTGAAGAGGGGATCGAGATATGAAGAATTTATGCATTGATTTTCGATTTTCACCATAGATTCAAGGTGAAAGGAGGTCAAGAACCTTACCAACAGGTTGGGGGTCGTCCTCCTGTTCCTCCACAGCTCCTTGGTCGTTTTCCAAGCAAGGGGAAAGAAAAAAATCCGAAACAGCCTTTGTTTTGACTTGGAAAAGGTACTTTTATAAGAAAATTGAGGAGAGAGAAAATCTCTTATAAAAGTCTATTTATTCCAAAATTGTTGCCACCACTTCCCCCTTGGTTTCTTGCATGCAAGGGCATCTCTATCCCCACTGATATCCCTTCCATTATCCATGAATTAAGGGAAAAGAAATTAAGCACCTTAACCCTTATAATAAGAATATCCATATTTGAGTGGAAATTCTTTTTCTTATTATAATGGTGAGTGGAATTTCACCTCCTTAAGATATGCTCGTGCCTTTGCAAGGCATTAAGCTCATCCACACACATCTTAATTCAACCATTTTAATTTTTGTTGAAGGCCTTTTAATTAATACATTCACTTTTGCCCTAAATTGAATTAGGGTTTCACTTAGGATTAAATCTTGATTATTTTAATATCAAGATTCTTTCTCCTCCAACTTAATTCAAATGAGGTTCCCCTCTCATTTTATTTGCTCTACATGTTGCCAAGAAACATTATGGACCTTATTGAAGTGGTAATTTGCATATTGAACCCTGGGTTTTGGGTAAATTGCACATTACACCAAAACTAGGTTTTAATGCACAAGGATTGCTTTACAAGCTTGTGAAAACCATATCACTACATCATATTCATTCTTATGATGTCTCAACATCATAGGAACATCTTATCATGCAACATTTTCAATTTAATCCTTCAACTTGGGTAATTTGCACTTTAGTCCAAAATAAGCAAACATTGCTTCAACATTGCTCAATCAGGACCAAAATTGAAACATAAGTTTCTCATGAGCCCTAATTACTTTTCCCAAGATAAGATTAAGAATCTAATCAACCTTATTAGGCAAAACATCTAGGGTTAACACATAACCCAGGTCAGAGATGTTACAAATTATAAACCCCTAATAAGGATTTCGTCCCTGAAATCCCAAGAAAAGGAGGGACAGATTTATTCAGTTATCATACCCTCAAGTCTAAACATAAAATCTTAATATCATGGAGATATCATGGATTCTGTAATCCACACAAAGTTCATTTCATTAATTCAACCTTATCTATGTTTATTGTCTATGCAAAGCATAAACCCCTAACATATGATGTCCATATTATTGAAAGGAAGAAGCATAAAAGAGCAGACATCTATCATCACCTAAGAATATTTATCAAAGGGAAAAACATATATATCTAACAGAGATAATTTACTCAGCAATCCTTTATTCATTTAGGAAAGTTCACTTAGCAAACTCTATGTAATTGGGAATGTTCACATAGCTTTTCCCTATTAGTTGGGGATGTCCACATAGCTCTCCCCTATTAGTTGGGAATGTCCACATAGCTCTTCCCTATTAGTTGGGAATGTCCACATAGCTCTTCCCTATTAGTTGGGAATGTCCACATAGCTCTTCTCTATTAGTTGGGAATGTCCACATAGCTTTTCCCTTTAAGTTGGGGATGTCCACATAGCCTCTCCCCTATTAGTTGGGAATGTCCAGATAGCTTTTCCCTTTAAGTTGGGGATGTCCACATAGCTCTCCCCTATTAGTTGAGAATGTCCACATAGCTTTTCCCTTTAAGTTGGGGATGTCCACATAGCTCTCCCCTATTAGTTGGGAATGTCCACATAGCTTTTTCCTTTAAGTTGGGGATGTCCACATAGCTCTCCCCTATTAGTTGGGAATGTCCACATAGCTTTTCCCTTTAAGTTGGGGATGTCCACATAGCTCTCCCCTATTAGTTGGGAATGTCCACATAGCTTTTCCCTTTAAGTTGGGGATGTCCACATAGCTCTCCCCTATTAGTTGGGAATGTCCACATAGCTTTTCCCTTTAAGTTGGGGATGTCCACATAGCTCTCCCCTATTAGTTGGGAATGTCCACATAGCTTTTCCCTTTAAGTTGGGGATGTCCACATAGCTCTCCCCTATTAGTTGGGAATGTCCACATAGCTCTTCCCTTTAAGTTTCTTTATACTCTCTAGCTTGTTTCAAAATGACTACTTGATCAGAGTAATCAGAAAGATAACAATCTAAGAGTTCCATACTTGCCTTATCTTCAATAACCATATACTTGGACAGGGTATACAATTATTGAAATTAGGTAGTATGTACTTTACTTACTATCATATTCCTCACTTTTCATATCATTATACACATAGAATTTTCCATTCTTGATTTTTTTTTTCAAGTATTACTTCTAAATCTCATCTTTCAACACACAGATAAGGGAGATTATCAAACATTTTAAGGAACACTGAGTAGGATATAAGTTCTCATCTTCCTTGTGTCCTTATAGGACTAGTCAAAGGAATTCAAAAACAACTACTTTCATATTTTTAACACATAGAATAATAATATGAAGTATCGGATTGAATATATTTCATTTAAGTATTACCCCTCAAGGTCACTTATCACATTAGGTTGTTTTCAACACATAGTGTCCAGTTATCTCATGTTGCTGCTTTTTCCTTTACTTAGTAGCTACTGCCCTAGTGCACTAGGCATTTATTGCACTGGTGACACCAAAAACGTTGGCTTTTCATAATATCTAGGCAATTGTCTCTAGAATTATAGAGATCTTACCTTAATTCATAGCTTATGGCCCCTCCTTGGGCACTACCATCACAGATGTACTGTTTGTCCAGACTTATGGCAGAATCTATTTTCTCACCATATATTAATCTTTCCCACATATCCACTGTTCCAACATGACCATGTCACTCAGGAATCTTTTCAAAGTCCAGAGCTTATGCATTAAAGACTGGTAACTTAGGTTGTAATACTAGTATCCAGTCTTCTATATGCATTATTGTTGTCCTATCCTGCCCTTCAAGAGCATAACATAGGATTCTTTATCCTGATTAGGTCAAGGTGGGAATTCTCAGGCACTTGTTCTCCTCTTTCCTGATCCCATGCACCCTCTCCTGGTGCAACAACATTGCCCTTAGCAATGTGTTCCTCATGTTCTCCAGTCATTTTCAAGTTCTTCTTCTCCTATGTGAGCAGAAGATACTATCAGATAAACTGGAAGACACTTAGAACAGACTCAACAACCTTAGTCCTATGTCTCTATAGACTCAGCGAACCTAGAGCTCTGATACCACTTAATTTTGGCAAACAACTCATAAAATCATAATTAACTAATGTGAAAGCATTCACTAAGCAGTGGATTACCAAAAAATCACCAAAAATTAAAACCTTTTTATCGAAAGATCCATCAAAGGAAAACTTTCTCACATAGAACCAAAGTAACACATTTACATTTTGGTTTAAAGGTATGTGTCATGCATCATCTCTTTCTGAGAGTTACAGGCATCAACGACACTGGTAAGCTCAACACAGGCAGTATAAAATCTCGAGGCACTGAGCCAAAATATCTAAAGCACTAACTACTACTCCGAGGACCTGAGAGTATAGAGATGACACATAGGACTCTATTTACATCTATACAAGGCATAACAGCCAGTGTCTCCACCTGAGACTTCACTGCTGTCTCTGCTGCTAATATAGCTATCCTTCACCTGTTGAAGGGTTCCTGCCTCCTCATCCGCGTCCACCTAAAAATGTGGTTCCCACAGGGGTGAGACAATTGTAAATTGCCCCAGCGAGAGATATAACTCTCCACCAGTAACATTATTATTGCAGCTTAAGAAGATAAATATGAATAGAGAAATCATATTTATTGGGCAGCAGATATTTTAATGTCTAACAAATTAGAACATTATTCTTATCAAAAGCATTGCAGTTATAACCTGATAGAACAATATGTCATTTATCCTTTAAGGAAGATGAAGAACATGTATAACATTTATTCACTACAGAATCATTATCACAACATTAACTCTCTTCAGGCTTAGATCATATATCTAATGTCTGGCATTGTCATTGTGGAGTCATGGCCTGTAGCCATACTCTTTTCCACAAGGTATTGGGATCTTAATACCTTAACTCACCAAGTACAATTACACTTCTTAGCAAGTTCATCACCATGATTACAACATCTGGGTATTTAAACCCACAATGCACCATAGGATACTTATTACCACTTGTTAGGTAACTTAATACCTTCAGATCATCTGACCAAGGACATCATAATTCTTACTATACAATGTATTGCACATAGTAAACAAAACTCATTGATTCATACTACACAAAGCATGTGAAGGCTTACAAAGCCTATAAAACATTCTCAATAACAAAACATCATAGCCCATACCTGGCTATGCTCATCTTCTCAACATATCTGCAAGATTAGTAATCATGATACAGTTACATATCAGTACCATGCAATACAAGGGTTATCCTATTACATTCATAACCCATTAGTCTGTGTTTGAGCTTCACATAGGATTGCTTTGTGTTACAACCTCACATAGAATCGCCTTGTATTAGGGTTTCACATAGTAGTACCCTGTGTTAGGGTTCACATATCATTCATTTGTATTAGGGATTCACATAGCATTACCCTGTATTAGGGTTCACATAGCATTTAACTTGTATCAGGGTTTCTCATAGCAAGGAAATCAATATGGATAACATAAGTATTCATTCATACTTATTTATTCTCATCATTCACCATTAGATGAATTATCAACACACAGCATGAGTTTCTCTCTCATCTTTGCCAGAATATAATTACATCATAGTTTATAGGTTGGGATTTACCTTTTTATAAGGCATGTTAGCCTACATTCAACATAGTGCATTACATCTCAATGTAACCATTGATATGAAACATCTCATGTGTCATTCATTCAATTATCCTGGACTTATAACACATCAAGGTATACCAGTATTGGGGTGTTGGATGTGATATCTATCATATCTTAATGTATCACTTCCCTCAACACCATTATCTTACTTGAGTTCACACACTTAGCTTGTATTAGGGTATTCCCCATCCTAATACTTCATGCACCAGTTCATCACATTTATCATGCATGTAAAGTATTGGTCATTAGTCACTCACTTAGAATATACAACCATTGCCAATATTATGGACTCATCCTTGAATTAGGAACTATCAATATAAGGATATTCATTATCAGCCTCTCTAGGTGTTACATTTGTCATAACATTAATCACTGTTCCATTATTAGGAATAATATTGTCCATATTTATAATTTGAGAATTCACATAGAATATTCCATACATTTATGGATTTCACATAGTAATACTCTTCAATAGAGTTTCATATAATCATCCTTCTATATCAGGGTTTCACCTAGTATTATGTGAAATTAGAATTTCACAACACATCACCCAGTGAAAGGACTTCACATAGAATTAGTAGCACAACCCTATATTAGGGTTTCATATACCTTTATCCCATTTTAGGGATTAGGGTTTATCATTCACATCCAAGTGGGGTTTCTCTTTCCTCATACCCAAATTAGGGTTAGGATATACAATTCCCATTAAATTAGGGTTTCCTTCATTGTTACACTAAGTTAGGATTGCATCATCACCCTGGATTTACAATAATACTCAGTTTTGCCCTAAATTAGGGTTTCACACATAGCATTGCTCTAATTAGGATTTCACACATAGCATTGCTCTAATTAGAGTTTCACACATAGCATTGCTCTAATTAGAGTTTAGGCTCATTGATTAGGGTGTCGTGATCTCATTATTATGGATCAACCCTTATCACATAGTTTACTCATAATGAGAGAATTAGGGCTTAATTATATAAGCATTCATCTCTATCATTCTCTCTCTCATCCTCTTTAGGATGTTAATTACTCCAAGATTAATCTAGGTTAACTCTTCACTTGAGTACACATAGCTAGGGTTAACCTTCACAATCATCATGGGTCTACATCTTATTTAATCACATATCTAATTGACCTTTGATCATATTAGATGTCCAAATGGTCTAATCAATTAAACCATCCATTATATAATGAATTCAAAAGAATTGACTAATTAAACTTTCAATTCCACAAAGTGATCGATTGGGTTAACCATTGGAATCTTCAAATGAATTAAGTATATAAATAGGTTCACCATATTGGACCTTCAATTACATGAGATGTCCAAATGGATTAACCATGGTGATCTTCACATAGTTGATTACTTAGACCCCCAATGATCTTAGTTCTCATAGATCAATTGGTTGAAAACCATTTGAACAAGTTGTACTTGAAACCAATTGGACAAGGTAGGTATTGAAACTGTTTGCACTTTGGGTCTCCAAACGGTTTGAGACCGTTTGGTCCCAAACGGTCTTGAGACTGTTTGGTCCAAACCTCCTCAAAATTGCATGGACCAAATATGGTCTCAACCAATTGAATCGGATTAGGATTTCCAATGTTGATTCCTTCAATCATTGAATTCATGGAACCAATCATCAATTGGACCTATCCTCATTCTTCAATTGAGTTTAATAGGTCAACCTTCAACTGATTTGACCCTCAATTGATTATCAATTAGGGCTTGAATCAATTGAATTAGGGTTTGAAATCGATAATTCTTCAACACTAATCAATGCATGATTAGTTACTTTGAAACCATTGAACTATCATCAAAAATCCAAGTCAATCAATTAGGGTTTGGATCATTGGATTGATCACCAAATCAACAATTGATTACACTCCAACTTAGTATCTTTGGATCTTCAATTGCTTAACCATACTCAACCCTAGACCTCCAAACGGTCTTGGGCGACCTCCAAACGGTCTTGATACTGTTTGGATGAGCTCCAAATGGTCTTGAGACCGTTTGGCTCATCCAACCCTTGGATTCTAATGAAAGTCATTAGGGTTTGAGCTATTGAGTTGATCATCAAATCAGCACTTAATTGCAAAGTGATTTGATACCTTTGGACCTTCAATTGGTCAACCATACTTAACCCCGGCCAGACCTCCAAACGGTCTTGGGTAGTCCCCAAACGGTTTTGAAACCGTTTTGGTGATCCCCAAATGGTTTTGAAACCGTTTGGGCTAATCCACCCAAAATCTCAAATCAACTCATTGGAATTTCAGCACAAATTTCAATTAGGGTTTGCCCAATTGATTAGCCTTCAACTCATGATTCCTTGGGAATTAATCCATAAAATTTGGTGAGTCATTAACCAACATGAATAGGAACAGTAATCTCAAACGGTCAACCCTTTGTCAACCCTCAAACGGTTTTGAAACCGTTTTCCCAAAAAGTTAAAATACTCAAGTTGAAAATCAGCACTTAATCCAATTAGGTTTGCCTAATTGATTAGCCTTCAACTCATGATTCCTTTGAAATTAATCCATCAAATTTGGTGGGTTATCAACCAACATAATTAGGAATAGGAATATCAAATGGTCAACCCTTGGTCAACCCTCTCAAACGGTTTTGAGTCCATTACCCATTCGGTTTTGGACTAAATTATCCAATCGATCTTGAAGTTGAAACACATTCGGTTTTGAGGTGAATTATCCATTGGATCTTGGGTAAAATTACCCATGAGGTCTTGAGTAATTACCCATGAGGTCTTGGGTGTATTACCCATACGTTTTTGAGTGAATTATCCATGCGGTCTTGGAGTCCAAATACTCCAAACGGTTTTGAACTCAAAAGTGTCCATTCGGTTTTGCAACTAACTAAATCATGCGGTTTTGAAAATAGTTTGCTCATTCCCTTGGATAAGTGTGTGCTTGTGATGATGTCATCATCATCAACCTGCAAACTTTCGAAATCTACTACCATCTTCATGGCAATTGCATCAATTGAATTGAGAAATTGAGTTCAATAACAATGAATATGGGTTCAAGTTATAAAACCCGCCTCCAATTGAGCTCTAAAGCTCCAAGCTCATGGAAACAATGGTGGATACAACTCCTTTCACTATTCCAAGGGTCGTCCTCAATCTTTGAGTGAAAATAATTGGTTAGAATTGAAGAGGGGATCGAGATATGAAGAATTTATGCATTGATTTTCAATTTTCACCATAGATTCAAGGTGAAAGGAGGTCAAGAACCTTACCAACAGGTTGTGGGTCGTCCTCCTGTTCCTCCACAGCTCCTTGGTCGTTTTCCAAGCAAGGGGAAAGAAAGAAATCCGAAAAAGCCCTTGTTTTGGCTTGGAAAAGGTACTTTTATAAGAAAATTGAGGACAGAGAAAATCTCTTATAAAAGTCTATTTATTCCAAAATTGTTGCCACCACTTCCCCCTTAGTTTCTTGCATGAAAGGGCATCTCTATCCCCACCGAGATCCCTTCTATTATCCATGAATTAAGGGAAAATAAATTAAGCACCTTAACCCTTATAATAAGAATATCCATATTTGAGTGGAAATTCTTTTTCTTATTATAATGGTGAGTGGAATTTCACCTCCTTAAGATATTCTCGTGCCTTTGCAAGGCATTAAGCTCATCCACACACATCTGAATTCAACCATTTTAATTTTTTTGAAGGCCCTTTAATTAATACATTCATTTTTTCCCTAAATTGAATTAGGGTTTCACTTAGGATTAAATCTTGATTATTTTAATATCAAGATTCTTTCTCCTCCAACTTAATTCAAATGAGGTGCCCCTCTCATTTTATTTGCTCTACATGATGCCAAGAAACATTATGGACCTTATTGAAGTGGTAATTTGCATATTGAACACTGGGTTTTGGGTAAATTGCACATTACACCAAAACTAGGTTTTAATGCAAAGGATTGCTTTACAAGCTTGTGAAAACCATATCACTAGATCATATTCATTCTTCTTATATCTCAACATTAGAGGAACATCTTATCATGCAACATTTGCAATTTAATCCTTCAAATTGGGTAATTTGCACTTTAGTCCAAAATAAGCAAACATTGCTTCAACATTGCTCAATCAGGACCAAAATTGAAACATAAGTTTATCATGATCCCTAATTACTTTTCCCAAGATAATATTAAGAATATAATCAACCTTATTAGGCAAAACATATAGGGTTAACACATAACCCAAGTCAGGTATGTTACAAGTCATCTCATAGTACTTATAGAAATAGAGGTCTGACGATCTTGGGGAGAGTTGGAGACTTTGGGAGGAGGCGGAAACCTTGGGAGGAGGTGGACACCCTAGAAGGGGGTGGTGATCTTGGGAGGGGAGGCGGTGTTGGATGGGGCAATGCTGACTTGAAGATGTGAGTAGGTGGCGACCTCTTCAGTGGGCGAGCGAACATAGCAGGAGAGCTAGCTAGACAACACATTAAGGAGTCGCGGCTAGTTTTAGGTCTTTGGCCTAACAATGTTGGTGACCATGCCCAAAGATCTTATCACAAGAAGGATTGGGGACGGAATCCCTCAGAGTGGAGGCTCGGGCACAACAGTTACTCCAATTGCATGAGGCCTGGGTTGGGAGAGAAGGAGAGAGCAGGGTACAGAATGGGAAACTAGGAATAGATATTATGTGGGTTTAATTAGATGAAATACCCAATAGGCACACGGGAGAGGGGTGTTATTTATGAATTTTAGAAACAAAGTAGTGGTTACATCTAGAATATAGAGGATCAAATGTAGTTGAAGTTAACCAATCTTATTGGCTTCATTTATTTTATTTACATTTTTTAAAAATATAGCTAAAACCATCTTCGACTACATATTGTATGTATGTGATTGAATAAATTGTAGTTAATTCACATATTTTTTGTAGTGTATTGAGGGATCAAAGTAAAATAAATGGTTGAAGACCATGAGATTTGTAATGTCCTAGGATTTGAGACCTCTAATATAATAATCTTAAAAAGAATGATTAGACTACCCATATCACTAAGGTGCACCTCCTTTTCTGGGAGCCCATTACTAAAGAACTCCATAGTTAAGTGTGCTCGGCTTGGAGTAGTAATAGGATGGGTGACCAGTCGAGAAGTTGATCCTGGCATGCGCGTGAGTGAGAATAAAGTGTGCAGTTAAGGCTAGTGGTGGTATGTGGGGCCAGTCGTCATTCCTAGAACTCTACTAGAGCCTTGGGCAATGGGCCTAGGTGTTACAAATGGTATCAGAGCCATAACCCCTCTAGTAGGTGGGGACCACATGGGCATGTGGCATGCCAGTCCTGAGTTGTGTGGTCCAGGAATGTTGGAAAGGGTTGTCCATGGTTGACGTATCCACCTTTACACTGGTATTCTGTGATTGGGAGTTGGGTGTCCATGGGCCATTTTGGGTCTACAATGAAATGGGGAAGTATCATGAGGCCATATAGTTGAGACTTGATGAGGACGTCAAGAGTCTAAGTGGGGGAGACTGTAATGTCCTAGGATTTGAGGCCTCAGATATAATGATCTTAAAAGGAATGATTGGACTACCCATATCACCAAGGTGTACCTCCTTTTCTGGGAGCCCATTACTAAAGAACATCATAGTTAAGCGTGCTCAACTTGGAGAAATGTTAGGATGCGTGACCAGTCGGAAAGTTGACCTTGGCTTGTGCGTGAGTGAGATTAAAGTGCACAGTTAAGGCTAGTGGTGGTATGTGGGGCTAGTCTTCATTCTTGAACTCTACTAGAGCCTTGGACAGTGGGCCCAGGTGTTACAAGATTTGAGATGGAATCCATGTACATCAATAAGGTATGGACCTTGGTGGATCCATCCAAAGGGGCAAAGCCCATAGGATGCAAGTGGGTCTTCAAGAAGAAGACCGACATAGATGGTAATGTACAAACATAAAAGGGTCGATTGAATGCAAAGGGATTCACACAAGTTCAAGGTGTTGACTATGATAGAACATTTTCACCAGTTACCATGGTTAAATCTGCCTGGATCATGCTTACCATTGTACCTTATTATGACTATGATATTTGGAAAATAGATGTTAAAACTGCTTTCCTTAATATGAATATTCTTGAAGATGTGTACATGACACAACTCAAGGGTTGTATAAATCCAAGTAATGCAAATAAAGTTTGTAAGCTACAAGGGTCAATCTATTGATTGAAGCAAGTATCTTGGAGCTGGAATCTTCAATTATGAGTCAATCAAAGAGTTTGGATTTAGTCAAAATGATGAAGAACCTTGTGTTTACAAGAAGGATAGTGGGAGTACAATTGTATTCCTTATATTGTATGTAGATGACATACTATTGATGGGGGATGACATCCCTGCCCTACAAATGGTAAAGAACTGGCTAGGAAGTACCTTCTCTATGAAGGATTTAGGTGAAGCATCCTATATCTTAGGAATTAAGATCTATAGAGATAGATATAGAAGGATTATTAGCCTAATCTAAAGTACATACATTGACAAGGTGTTGAAATTGTTCAACATGCAGGACACAAAGAGAGGAAATTTGCCAATGTCCCACAAAATTAGCCTTTTCAGGATCCAGTGTCCCAGTTCTTGTGAAGAATGGGAATGCATGAGTAAGATGCCATATGTGTCTGCAATTGGATCTATCCTTTATGCAATGTTATGTACTCATCATGATGTCGTGTATGCTTTCAGCATCACAAGAAGATATCAGTCAAATCCCAGTGAAGGACACTGGACTACCGTAATGAACATCCTTAAGTACTTGAGAAGAACTAAGAATTAGTTCTTTATTTATGGCGGTGAGGAAGAGTTGGGTGTAAAGGTTTACACTGATGCAAGCTTAAAAAATGACAAATACGATTATAGGTCACAATTTGGATTTGTGTTTTGCCTTAACAATGGAGTTGTGAGTTGGAAAAGTTCCAAGCAAGACACATTTGTTGATTATACATTGGAAGTTGAGTACATTGATGCCTCAAGTGCATAAAAGGAAGTTGTTTGGATCACAAAGTTCATCAGTGAACTTGGAGTGGTTCCAAGCATTAGTGATGCAGTAGAGTTAAACTATGACAATAATGGAGCTATTGCACAATCTAGGAAAATAGATCACATCAGCATTCCAAGCATATACTTTGACGCTTCCATCTCATCTAAGAGATTATACAATGAGGAGATGTGAAGATTTATATAGTACAAACTGAAAGCAATATTGTTGACCCACTGCCACAAGCACTTCCAAAGAAGAAACATGATGGTCATGTTATATCACTTGCGATAAGATTTGTGGGTGATTGGCTCTAAGTGCAAGTGGGAGTCTGTTGGAAGGTATGCCTAAGAGTCGATCATATTATGATTGTAATGTGGCATAATGTAATTGATTTGATAATAATAAAGGAAATTTCATCTGTTATGTTTTACTTGGTTATGAAATAATTATATAACATGATAGATGTCTAAAGAATATTATTACTCGATGACATATGTCTTCAAGTTTAGGATCTGAACAATGAGATCATATGTGTGATAAGAGTATGTACTTCATGCTATGTCCCTAGTTGGATATTGTTGTGGAAGCAAAATAGACAACAATAATATGTAAGACTAGAATGTGTGTTGAATCATGACAGAGTCTCATTAGTTATGATATTGGATATCAAGTCAAACACATAGGTACTTTTTATAAAATAATGTATTGGACAGACCCACCTTAAGAGTGGTATATGGAACCATTGAATGGTAGTCAGAGCTCTCAAAGTGATAGTGGGGATTGTGGTTCTTAGACCTAAAGACACTACACTCATCACATGTCATTTGGTGAAATTTAATACCATCCAACATGACCTTGAATAAGGGTTCCCATAAAGGTGATGATCGGCTATGTGTGACACATAGGGATTGACTATGAGTGATGTAGCTAGGATTTATCCCTTCTCCAGAGTTGATATCATGGCTAACTTGATAAGAGGGACTAAAAAACACATGGCCATGATCATGTGAGTCAATATGTGATATGTGAGCTCACATGTATCTCAAGAGTCTGCTCTAGTTCAAGAAATATGGATTGAGTATTAAGAGGATGATGATTCCATGCCCCACATTCAATTTGGATGTTTGAAACGAAGGATCTATACAATCACGGTAACATTGACCATAGGTTGTAGGTTGAAGTTGTTCTCCAACTTTCTAATTAATTGGGTAGCAATGATGTGTTGATAGATACCTCTCATTTCATGTGATGTCATAATCTAGTAAGGGATCAATACAATCACATAAATTTGAAACCCGGGTATGGGGCCACCTCCATACCAAAAATAATAGGAGCATACTGTCCCGAGAAGGAAATACACATATGCCCAAAAACCAATGCAATTACACAACTCCAGTGCTACTGAATCACATAGCATGTTAAATGTAGAGGCAAGTATAAAGTATTGTCATATTATACAAACTAGTCACCACAAAAGTGACCAACATATACATCTACCTCACAAGTGGGCATAAGACATCACATGTCAACAAATAGTATTCCAATCATGAAAAATATATAAGAAAGAGACCAAGAGAATGTCCAAATATGATCACAAGATCAATAACAAATAAAGTAGTTCACATGAACTATAATTTTCAAAAGAAAGAATAATGTGTAGGCTATTGTCCACAGTTAGTCCTAGATCTAAGCCTAGGTCAAAAGGAATGATAAAAATAGGTGAATTTCTCAAAAGGAATAATAGGGGATGCAAACATACATTTAGAGAGAAGAATTAGAAATTTCTCAATATAAAAATAATGTGGGATGTAATCATACCTTACTCAAGAATCTAAACAGTCTACACTTAGTCCTAGATCTAAGCCTAGGTATCCAAAACACTTATGATGCATATATGTAGAATTAGGGTTATGTTTTCATAAAATATTCAAAACCCTAAAATAAAATGTTACTGAATCAAGTTATCAAAACCACATCAGGTTTTAGATTATCTTTTTCTAAGGTCAAAACATATTTTATTATATTTTTCTGACTTATGATTTATTATTTACAAAATTTGCAAATTGTTACTTATTTAGGTAAATTCATTAAAATCATATGTTTAGAACATTATATTTAGGCAACAAAAGTAGGACCATTAGAAATTTCGTATTTTTCTGAATTTATTGACTATTTATTTGTATTTTTCTGATCAATAAATAATTTAATATGAATTTTGCAAAATCCGGCAAATCAAAAAATTCCACGTGCAAATTTGTTATCCATCAGTGGGGCAGCCCACCTGGTGTGGGCAAGTAAAAGCTAGACACGTGACCTGTGACATCCCAGGATTTTCTAAAACTTAATCTGATGTGTGACGTCCAAATTGAAACTCACCTCAGCGAGAATTCCAATTTAAACATCCCACATAAGGCTTAGAAGAAGAAAATCAGAGGAAGTCAAAAGGAAACACAGTAGTACATGTACATGAACAATAATAAAACCATACACACATGTTCACCATTCAACATATAATTACAACATGAATTATTATAACATTTGATATTACATATTGAACAGCAAACTTTACATATACATGTACTACCACTAAACTACATGATCTTAAGACAATAGGTTCACCTGTACATCAGCTCGCCACACAACTCTCACTATCCTGGATCTTCAAGAGCATAACCACAACCTAAACAAAAGATTACATGTGGTACATGTTAGCACAATATTCAAGAATATTGTACTGAGTACGCCTACATGTCTTTTATATACCTCTTATCATATCTTGGCAATAATATAAAACTAATACTTGGCAGTAACAGAAGAATATAAGAAAAGTGTATACTTGCACAAAGATATTCATTAGCAAAAGAGAACACATATATTTTAAGCACATTTCCATCATATATCTCGTACATCTGCCCCCAAGGGCTTTGATATTTTTAGGCCTTATGAACTACTACCAAAGAATTTGAGATCATTTAATGTGTGATCTACTACTAAAGAGTTTGAGATCGAACACATGTAATCTACTACCAAAGAGTTTGAGATCACTTCAATGCACTGTACTACCAAAGAGTTTATTCGATATCTTATGTTTCATGTTCCTACATACAACTCCCTTATCCTACAAGTATGTGTGAGATCTAAGTAGCTAGTGTAAGTGTGATTATTACAATTGCCTAGATTTTCTTAAAGACTAGATGGTGAGTAACATGAGGTGAAACCCCCTCATCTCTACTCCCATTCCTACCCTTGGCTCTCAATTTCCCTAATACCACTTACCCTAGAAACCTAGACTTTCCAAGTCCTATTAGAATTATACCTAGCCATAGTTCTCCAACTAGTAGCATAGGGTAAATTTCAAAAGTACTTGCCTTGTTGTTTGGTTTGGTAATACTCCATATTACTTGTATTATTGTCTTATATTTGTCTTACTAATGTAATATTCCATATTATAGTTCATCAACTAGATATACTCATGTGTCACATTATTATGTGAACATGTTAACATATGTCACATTCATTAACCATATTAGGGTTACATCACATGTATTAAGGGTTCTCTTCATATAATACGAATTTCATATATATAACTGATCTGATATTTATATATTATCTTCCAGTTACAGATATGAGGGTTTTCTATAAATATCATCATTTATTGATTATGTATGTATTTATTACATTTTATTTAGGGTTATTAGCCCTAAGTATTCATATTGAGAAAATTACACGATTAATTGCATAAAACATGATCATAAGTGACCACATATGAATTAAAAGCATGAATATAGATTTACTGGTATTTTCTCATAATTTTATGCCATCGTTTGGTATTTATTATGCATGAAAAGACCATTTTACATATTACATGATATCACTAATATTTAATCATCAAAAGCCTGATATTATAGTTCTACTATATTCTAATCATTTTTCTGAACATTTTGGTATATTATACCTATTTTTCGGATGCTCGAGCTATTTTCTACAATTTAATGAAGAACTGTATATTTGTGAGAATATTACCTTATTCGGCCAATGGGAGCCCGCCACGTGACCCGGTGGGAGGCACAACCCTCTCCTTCCTTGTTCTGCCTGATCTGGATCTCGCGCTGGATTTTCCTTGGTTTAGCCAGCCCAGTCCAGTTCAAGGTATTTGGATGGTTTAGGGTTTCTCCCCTAGCCCTTCTCCTTTCTCGCGATCCACGTGAAGCGGCACCCTCCGCTCACATCTGCTTTCTCCACAACCTGGTACAAGAGCCACCGCAAGGGTTCCTCGCCTAATCACAGACGCGCCTGATTCCCATCCGTCATCACCGCCGCTGGGATCTAGCATCCCTGGCGTCCTTTCTTTTCCGACTGCGGACTTTCTCCACGACCTGCCCAAGATGCCGCCGCACTTCGGCATGGAACTCATCGAGTCAGAAGCTACATTGCCGGTCTCTTTCTCCTTCCTTTCTAGGTTTAGGTAGCTCCATGAGACCACCAAAGACCGGAGAGAACTCCTAAGTTGGGTTGAAACAACATGAGCCACCCTCCCTAGCTCTGAGTTCATCTCCTACCTCCTACTTGGATTTGGCGGCCATGGTGGTGTTGTTTTGGCTCCACAGCGAGCAACACAGATCGATGGGTGAGGGCTCGACGAAGCTCCTCTACCCCAGTCATCATAGTGTAGCACGGATGCACTTCCTATGTAAGCATCATGCTGCCGACCTTCAGGTTTCTGCTGCTATTGAGTCTCCTCCTTGATCCGGTCTTGCAGCACCATGGTTGTCTCTGTGGTGGCTCGATGGTCGTCAGTGGCTTGGAGAGCCTACTATCGCTACAGCTTGCCCCCGGTGAGCAATGGCAGAGTTCAGGTTCTCCTCAATTCCTTTGAATCCTGTTCGGCCATCACGTTCCTCTCGTCAGGTGGCTTGAGAAGTTTGTGGTCACTGGTTGGTAACTCGATGGATAAAGTAAGATATCTCCTCATCTCAACTTCTTCTGAAACTACCCTCACTTCCTACTATAGGTGTTAGGTCTGCAACCACTCCTCACGTAGTTTCTTCTATAGGGCCACGATCACGACATGGTGGTGACTAGAGTCGATGCCTCCTAACTTCATCCATGACTTCGTAACCAAAAGGGGCAGATGGAGATATATCATCCTTGAAATAGGCCATCTAACGGATGACATCATACCACACTGAGAATCCGCACCTCTAGAGTTTGTGGCTTCTCAATCCAAAAGGTTGGGTGTGTGACATCACATGTGTATTAAACTTGATTGATCAACCATTAATAATGTGCATCATTATAAATTTCCAAACCTAAATAGCTTCCTATAAGATGCTCCAATCTTCATATAAATTTAATCATGGCTTTCTCATACCTCAAGGAACAACATATTCAAATTTGGTACCATAACTCAACTGTTTAACTAGTCAATAAAAATTCCTCTAGACGACCTAATCTTTGGGGTATTAATCTTGAAATCAACATCAAACTTCACAAAACACTTACAAATCTCAATGTAAGCCAAACACACATGATTCGTTTGTCCTATTAAATATTTAGAGATTCCAAAATTTTGGTCCATCACATCCTACACACCTTCAAAGAAATTTTGTCCTCAAAATTAAGCCAGAATCCACTTTATCACATCATATACATCTTAAAAGAACTTTCATCCTTGAAAGTAAACCATACTCATACTCCAAGGAAAAACCAAAGGTCTTCATACACAGCTAGGGCACTACTCTAAGTGCAACATATTCAAAATAAAGCTCCATAACCATTTCTTAACCACTCCTAGGAGGTTAAACATACAACAAGGGTGAACCACTCACCATATGATTTCGGTACTTAGGTTATATCATGCCATGTTTCATATCTTTAGGGTTGCTTTCTTATCTTTACCCATGCATTGGGGTTTCCATATAATATTACCATGTTCTAAATGAGTTAACTAAAATTAACCCATATATCAATGTGTCATAAATTTTATGTTGTGCTAATTGTCAAACTATATTTTTCATCTTTATTAAGTACTAAGATACAACACATCATGGAACATGTTTCATTCATATGATCTTATTCCATTGTTCATATCAAATTACAAGATTTATTAGTGATTTCATCACAAGATTAGCCAACAACTTCACATTGTCATCATTATTCGTGTATATGGCTAACCATTTATACATTGATATCTATTAAGCCATTTTTTTAGATGTCCTTCATGTCGTGTTCATGTGTCAAATCTCAAGATTAGATCATGAACATATATATTATATCATGGTTGTGCTACACAAACATATATCAGTGGCTTGTCAAACATATATCAAAACTTCATCTAGTCCAATTGAGGTTCTCCTAACCCATATCATGAGGGTAGTGTCGTGCTCAGTCTCTCTAAGCTCATTCAACTCTATGAGTATCTCATATGCACATGCTTTATTTTCCCTCTCTTAGTCTAGGGTTCTCATATTACCTTATTGGTACTAGCGGATAGCTTCATAAGATCTAGCCACATAAGCACAAACCAAAACATGCTACAACATCTTCTTCATAGGTATTTGCCCATGAAACATGATTACTCAAACTCTCTCTATATACACCACTAGATTCCTATGTGGGAAACCACCAACCCGAGCATGAGGCTTCACAGAAACTAACATAGATACCTCCTCCAGGGTCTTGGGCTCTCTCTTTCTCACCCAGATGGAAGGCACTCATATTCATATTCACATGCACATAAAACTAGGCTCTCTGTATCTCTAGGGTTTGGTCATCCCAAGGACATATAGGGTTCAACAAAATCTATAGGAATCATGCATAAAGTGACTCAACTCAATCACTCATGAGTATTCTAGTTTAGGACATATCATATCACATAATTCTCATCATCTCATATCTTGGAGTTTAGGTTCTCTGACCTTCTCCCAATGGGTCTCACTCTCTCTGGAGTTAACCCTAAAACTGGTCCTAACACTAGAGGTCCTCCTTTGTAAAAGAGCTTGAGGCTCATGCTGACTCACAACCTTGTCTTAACTTAGCTTATCTAAACTTAGAAAAAGCACACATACTTTCATCATGAAAACTTATCTCAAAACCTCAAATCTAAACTCATGTCCTAAAAGACAAACATAGATCATCATAACCATCTTATAACACCTATATAAGACTTGCATCATATCACCAAAACTTATATCATCTATTCCATCTATCATATATTCCAACAAGGCTCTAGACATCTAATCTAGAACTACTCTCTCTTCTAGACTGATGGCATCACTTTCACTTAGGTTGCATGACCACCTCCTACTCGTACATGTGTGGGGACACATTTTTTAAATACATATATATAATAAAATATTATATAGTTTTTCTCTGATAAAACAAGTGTCAGAGAAAACTACCAAGGTTCGATCTGATTGGAATCAAAAAAACCAAATCCAGAAAATGAGTGTCCCACACATAGTAGATAGTACAGTGTCATAAAAACTAGTGAAAAGGGTGAGAACATGGTTTAGACTAGTGTAGCTACTCTAGACAACGAGCGCCATATGTCTAGGGTTTCTCTTCCCTTGATGTACGTCATTTCCAAATAATGCAACGTCCCATACCGCTGCACTATAAGGAAAGAACGACATCTAAGGACCTGCTATACAATAAGCACCAGTCTAGACCCAGTTCTCAGATATCTAGGTTCTAACCTAGAGGCTAGGTCAGATCTAGTCTCTAAAAGACGACTAATCTAACCCTAAAAGATTATTAAGTTCAGGTTCTTTTGTTTTGAGTTGTATAATGAACAAATGTCAAGCTTTGTTATTGTTCATGCTCTTATACCACCTCTGACGTCTCAGGATTTTCTAAAACTTAATCTGATGTGTGACGTCCAAATTGAAACCTCACCTCAGTGAGAATTCCAATTTAAACATCCCACATAAGGCTAAGAAGAAGAAAATCAAAGGAAGTCAAAAGGAAACACAGTAGCACATGTACATGAACAATAATAAAACCATAAACACATGTTCACCATTCAACATATAATTACAACATGAATTATTACAATATTTGATATTACATATTGAACAGCAAACTTTACATATACATGTACTACCACTAAACCACAGGATCTTAAGACAACAGGTTCACCTGTACATCAGCTCGCCACACAACTCTCACTATCCTGGATCTTCAAGAGCATAACCACAACCTAAACAAAAGATTACATGTGGTACACGTTAGCACAATATTCAAGAATATTGTACTGAGTATGCCTACGTGTCTTTTATATACCTCTTATCATATCTTGTCAATAAGATAAAACTAATACTTGGTAGTAACAAAAGAATACAAGAAAAGTGTATACTTGTACAAAGATATTCATTAGCAAAAGAGAACACATATATTTTAAGCACATTTCCATCATATATCTCGTACATCTGCCCCCAAGGGATTTGATATTTTTAGGCCTTATGATCTACTACCAAAGCGTTTGAGATCATTTAACGTGTGATCTACTACCAAAGAGTTTGAGATCGAACACATGTGGTCTACTACCAAAGAGTTTGAGATCACTTCAATGCACTGTACTACCAAAGAGTTTAGTACTATCACATGATGGATTCGATATCTTATGTTTCATGTGTTCATAGCCATAAGTATGGAAAATCCAGCAAGATATCATACAAGAACAATCATTTCATCCAATACCATATGCCAAGTATTTTACTACACATATAACACAAGCATATTCTATAATAAGCCAAGAAAGAGGTAATGGTGTAGCTTGAGATGAGATAAACTATACCACATCCCTGATGTCAACTATAACCTGGTCAACCCTGATTAAGACAAGACCACATATCACCATCAGGTTCTTATCATCTTAACCCTAGTCATGTACATAGGGTTTTACTTATCTCATTAGGATATTCTCATGATTACTTGTATTCTTGTCTTATATTTATCTTACTGATATAATATTCTAGATTATAGTTCATCAACTGGATATACTCATGTGTCACATTATTATGTGAACATATTAACATTATGTCACATTCATTAACCATATTAGGGTTACATCACATGTATTAAGGGTTCTCTTCATATAATACAAATTTCATATATATAACTGATCTCAGATTGATATATTATCTTCCAGTTACAGATATATGAGGGTTTTATATAAATATCATCATTTATTGATTATTTATGTATTTATTACATTTTATTTAGGGTCATTAGCCCTAAGTAGTCATATTGAGCAAATTACATGATTACATGCATATACATGATCATAAGTGACCACATATGAATTAAAAGCATGAATATAGATTTACTGGTATTTTCTCATAATTTTATGCCATCGTTTGGTATTTATTATGCATGAAAAGACCATTTTACATCTTACATGATATCACTAATATTTAATCATCAAAAGCCTGATATTATAGTTCTACTATATTCTAATCATTTTTCTGAACATTTTGGTATATTATACTTATTTTTCAGATGCTCGAGCTATTTTCTACGATTTAATGAAAAACTGCATATTTCTGAGAATATTACCTTATTCGGCCAATGGGAGCCCACCACGTGACCCGGTGGGAGGCACATACCTCTCCTTCCTTGTTCTGCCTGATCCGGATCTCACGCTAGATTCTCCTTGGTTTAGCTAGGCCGGTCCGGTTCAAGGTATTTGGTTGGTTTAGGGTTTCTCCCCTAGCCCTTCTCCTTTCTCACGATCCACGCAAAGCGGCACCCTCTGCTCACGTCTGCGTTCTCCGCAACCTGGTACAGGCACCGCCGCAAGGGCTCCTTGCCTAATCACGGACGCACCTGACTCTCGTCCGTCATCACCGCCGCTGGGATCTAGCATCTCCGACATCCTTTCTTTTCCACCTGCGGACTTTCTCCACAACCTGTCCAAGATGCCGCCGCACTTCGGCATGGAACTCGTCGAGTCGGAAGCTACACTGCCGGTCTCTTTCTCCTTCCTTTCTAGGTTTGGGTAGCTCTAGGCGACCACCAAAGACCGGAGAGAACTCCTAGGTTGGGTTGAAACAACATGAGCCACCCTCCCTATCTCTGAGTTCGTCTCCTACCTCCCACTTGGCTTCGGCGGCCATGGTGGTGCTGTTGTGGCTCCATAGCGAACAACACATATTGATGGGCGAGGGCTCAACGGAACTCCTCTACCCCAGTCGTCATAGTATAGAACGTATGCACTTCCTATGTAAGCATCTTGCTGCCGACCTTCAGGTTGTTGCTGCTATTAAGCCTTCTCCTTGATCGGGTCTTGTAGCACCATGGTCATCTCTGTGGTGGCTCAGTGGTTTTCAGTGGCTTGGAGAGCCTGCTATCACTACAGCTTGCCCCCAGTGAGCAATGGCAGAGTTCAGGTTCTCCTCGACGCCTCTGAATCCTATTCGGCCATTGCGTTCCTCTCATCAGGTGGCTTGAGAAGTCTGTGGTCGCTGGCTGGTAACTCGGTGGATAAAGTAGGATATCTCCTCATCTCAACTTCTTCTGAAACTGCCCTCACTTCCTTCTATAGGTGTTAGGTCTGCAACCACTCCTCATGTAGTTTCTTCTATAGGGCCACAATCACGACGTGGTGGTGACTAGAGTCGATGCCTCCTAACTTTGTCCATGACTTCGTAACCAAAAGGGGCGGATGGAGATATATCATCCTTGAAACAGGCCATCTAACGGATGACATCGTGCCACACTGAGAATCCGCACCTCTAGAGTTTGCGTCTTCTCAATCCAAAAGGTTGGGTGTGTGACATTACATGTGTATTAAACTTGATCGATCAACCATCAATAATGTGCATCATTATAAATTTCCAAACCTAAATAGCTTCCTATAAGATGCTCCAATCTTCATATAAATTTAACCATGGCTTTCTCATGCCTCAAGGAACAACCTATTCAAATTTGGTACCATAACTCAATTATTTAACTAGTCAATAAAAATTCCTCTAGACGACATAATCTTTGGGGTATTAATCTTGAAATCAACATCAAACTTCACAAAACACTAACAAATCTCAATGTAAGCCAAACACACATGATTCGTTTGTCCTATTAAATATTTAGTGATTCCAAAATTTCGGTCCATCACATCCTACACACCTTAAAAGAAATTTCGTCCTCACAATTAAGCCAGAATCCACTTTATCACATGACCCCAAAGCCTGATCAAGTCAAAATGCAGTCAACAACATATTCATGAGGTGAATTGACAAAAATGCCATTTGTCTCAAAATCAAAATCAAAACCAAAATAAGGGCAATACAAAACAAAACTTCCTAGCCTTCGTCCTACTTAGACTCGCAAAGTACACGAGATGAAGCAGCTCGCCTCTTATCTCTTAAGGATGGAACAAGGGCTAGAATTAGAAAGGTGTTTGTCTGCCACCACGATTGAATCCACAAAGAACACTGAAACCTAGGGCGAAAGAAATCTGGCGGCAAAAATAAATGATACCAAAGCATTGGGTTTTAGGGATCAGAGAACTAAGAACACAAAGGTAAAAGAGGAAAAACTCAAGATCCTACCTTTGGACCTAATTGAGGAGTCATAACGCCTCGTGGCATCCCAGGGAAGATATCTGAGGTGCCACCCAACTCCGAGGAAGGCCGAAGATGTCATCTACACCTCCACAACTTCACTGGGACCAGACTGGTGTGGGGTAGCATCGTGGTTGCAGGATCAGGTGATCCAGTGCCAGATTCTAGTATTGAGGAGTTTGGAAGAGGTCAGGGAGCATATTGCTAGAGGTCTGAAGGCTCAGGATCACAGGGAGAAGATAAACTTGGGGAGAACTGGGGAAGAACAGGGCTATGTGGAGAAGCCTAGTAGAAATAGGGTGGAGGAAACAAAAACCTATATTATATAGGGTCCTCGGGTTTGGGAGGAAACAAGGAAGGTATGCGAGAAGAGAACGGATGAAGAGAAACACAAAAGAGGGTGAAAGAGTAGAGAAAAGATCGGCGACAAACATGTGCCTGGTTTTTGTCTTGGAATTGAGGAAGATGAAAATGTCTGCACCATTCAATTAAAAAATATGATAGTCAGACATAGTCCACTTTCTCAAATAAACCAGCGTGACAAAAATTTAAATTCAAATTCGATTGGAGTAAAGTTTGAATACATTATTTCCTTATTTTCTATCCAAACAATATCCAAATTAAGTGAAATTTTGCACAAAGGCCAATTAAGGCATGTAGATTCCAATTATGCAATTAGATTTTACTTTTGGAAATTTTAATGTGTCAAATTATTCAAATCTTATTTTCTCTTTCCTCCGTCATTAATGATTATAAGATTCTCTAAATTTGATAAAACTTCACTCACAAGCCAAATTAAGTATGTTGGATACGAATTTGCCATTAATTCTTCATGTTGATGTTGTTTGTATGTTTATTTAATATTTTGAAGATTCTACACACTTTGTCTCTCCTGGTTTCACCTTTTAATCAAATATTCTCCAAATTGAGTGAAAATTCACCCAAATGCATATTATAATGTGTAGATTACGAATCTAAGATTATTTCCCACTTTTTGAGTCATTAGATATTTTATTTCACATTTTTAATGAAAAATACCTTTTATTTTCTAAATACTATGGATGTGAATATTATCATCCTAAATTGGAGAAACTTATCATTCAAGTAAACTTTAACTCGAAGAAAATGAATTTGAAGTTATTTTTAACCATTTTGTCTTCCTTTTATGAGTTATTGATAAATGACATTTGTGGTCCATTATTATATTAGTCGATATATTATTTCATTATTATTATTATCATTCCTCCAATTGTGTCCCATATTTTCGTATTATCACTAAGGGAATTATGTAAGATTATTTTGTACAAATTATTTTGTACAAATTGTATGTGTCCATTATTGGCGTAAGCCTAATTTTGAAAATATTATATTATATTAGAGTGATTTATACATGCATTAGCTCACTAGTTTATACTAACCATCTTTTAGGTCTAAAACCTTAACCTTGTTTGGCTAAGTCCAAAAGGTCAAAGTTATAGGGTAGGGTCCAAGATCTGGTATGTTACATAAACCCAAAAGTGGTGAGGTTAAACAAGAATGGACACAAAAACACCCAATTATTGTTTCAAAATGATGACAATTGTAGAAGGAAGAAAAAGAAAGTAAAAATGAGGAGATACATGTACGCGGAGGAACCAAGCATGTGAGGTGATCCACTTAGGACCAGAATGACGATGTTGGATGATTTGCGGACCTTGCGGCAGTCGAAATAGTGTCCACCAACTCAAGTCACATGGAAAGCAAAGTGGAGTTGGGGATGTATGGTCGTAGCAATAGAAATCAATGAAGACAAGTGGAAAGGGTTCTTGGGGTTGTTTGAAAATTATTTCATATATATATATATATAGCCCTGAGAAAGATGGGAATCCTAACCATGATGGGAAATAGGAGAGGAGAGGAACCCCACATCAATTTGGATAATGGAGAACCCAATCCCAATCAAATTAGCGCTTATCTGATTTACATCCATGCAAGGAACATGAAGAGTAAGAGATTTGGGAGAGCAGAGAAGAGACAGGGGAAGGAGGAGAAGAATCAGATTGTGAGGAGTCATGTGAACTGAGGACTCAAGGTAGGGAAAAATACAACTACCCTCCTATGTGAATTGCATGGATCTCAAAGAGCTCAGGATAACCCAGGTGTGTGACACAATGAAATTGGAGGAACCATTAAATCAAACATGTAACACATCAAATAATAAGTTGTGATTAAAATAAAATAATCCAAAGTTCAGTTTACATTGGGATTATATAATTCAAGATTATCTTCTCTAATCCAGGTGTGTGACGTAGTGAAATTGGAGAAACTATTAAATCAAATGTGTAACAGATCAAAGAATAAGTTGTGATTAAAATAAAATAAGCTAAAGTTCAATTTACATTGATATTATATAATTCAATATTATCCTCTCAAGTTAAATTAGGAAACCAAACATTATCTAATTTGGTAGAAACTTTGCACCCAGACTAGTTAGGATCCACTGATTATGATTATCTTCTATGAGATCCATACAGTTAGGCTTTAACTCAATTATCTTAATTATCATTATTATTATATATTACCATTATCATCAAAATTCAAGATTTAGTTTTAATTAGCATCAAGTTGTTATCAACAAGATTATCCCACATTATCTCTCATGAATTCTAATATATATTATTTACTTAACTCATTCAGTCCTATAATCACATATTCTCTTATAAAGAAAATTATTGTTCCTTACTTAGATCCAACCTTAAAGTATTATCCTTTATGTGTATTAAACAATATAAGGCCATTTAAATCATTAATTCATATTTACTCACACCATATTACTCATTAAGAACATTTAAGTCATTATGTGATATTACTGAACATGGTAACATGCAAATTATATATAATGTGATTAGTTACATAGGAAGCCATGTTTAGGTCATTCAGCTGATTTTATGTGCATTAGGATATGTTATGTGATTAGAGCCCCAAATGTTGCCAATGCATTATAATCGACAACAAGGATTCATATATTAGGGTTAGTCAACTTCAACCTAGGTTTAGGTTCTATACATCACATACACCTTATCAGTATGTTTGAAGTCTGGGGTTAGGTTCCACATATGTGACTCAACATCTTTCAGGGTTCACTTAATCAAAGCTTGGTCAGAATCACATTGAGTTATTTAAGTTTTATGTATTAAAAGATCATTAGTGTGACCATGTCAAGGCATAGTTTTACCCTTGTTTGGTCAATTCTAAAGATCCAACCATACTATCATCCTAATCAAGAAATTAGGTTTCTAGAGTCGGGATAGGTTGGTTTTGGTATGTTATAGGACTCCACCCCTTAAATAGGAATTCATCCTTGAAATCAACATATTAATATTCTATCAGGTAACCCCTCCACCCTTTAAATAGGTTTGACCTAATAACTCATTCAAAACTAGAGGGAAAAGGATGATTCTAAGTGAACCATGTATAGAATCTATCACTTCATCACTTACTCTTCAATATCACACACATTAAAGCCTAGGTTCCAAGGGTAGTCTACTCAACCACGAGGTTCCATTTTGGGTATTTCAATTTACTATACACTTCATCATCCTCATCTCATAGTTCTACTACTAATTTATATCTCATAGATCTAAAACAAAAACATGGGTATCACACTTACACCTTGGGAAAAGGCACATGGAGTCCATTCTAATCATGTAAGGTTAACTCACTTAAGATCAACATAATAGTTCCTCAAATTTTACATCCTTATGTCATCCTAACAAAGGTATATAGTAGGGTAGGTCCTTCATATAAAGATGTTTCATAGAAGCTAAGGCTCTTGTAAGGAACTTGTGTGAGAGGTATAACTTAAGCGAGATAAAGATTGAAATAGTTAGATTAACTGACTTCCTTGGCTCTTATATCATAAGGAGTGGGACCCAATAGTGGACTCTCTTACTTGAGGGAATAATAGAAAACCATCCAATGCCAAACATGGAAATGATTTTTTACAAAGGATAATGAACCAAAAATGAAGTATGTCGTGTATCAAATACCAAAAATATAGTAGCGGGAGATAAAATTCTAACTATTACAATTATCATTTCTACCATAGTTCCATCACCGTGCAGGGTGAATACAAAAACCAAAAGGAAACCACACTATAACTAATAGGTTGTAGAGGGAAACCTGGCTACTCCAATCTATCTCCAAAAATATTACTCCATGTAGGTTGCAGCTCAAGGTCACCTATGGCAAGATCCTCTCCACCTAAGGGGTTGCAAACACCCTACAAGAGAATACAAGATGGAATATTATCAACAAGAGTTGGTATCTTCTTGTAACAGGGATTGGACAATCATATAAGGATAAAGTATATCAAAAATAAAGTAACTTTGTTCTCAATGAAGAGAGAGCCATATCATCCAAATGATTGTCAAAAGAACTATTCAACAGTATGACAAAGAGATCATACAAAGTAATAATAAGTGCAATAATAATGAAAAATTTCCTTAACAATTATAGAGAACTATAATGGAAATCAATCCAAAGAATGAAATTGAATTCATTTTCATGTAGATTATCCTATAGACTACAATCATCTAAATGTAGGGCCAAAATACTTCCACATACCATGCCTAGGAAGGAGGTGAGTGCACCCAAAATCATCTGTATATATATATATATATATATATATATATATATATATATATATATATATATATATATATATATATATATATATATATATCTGTGTGTGTGTGTGTGTGTATCACATGAGAGCACCTTGAAGGCCATGTCGAACTTCTTGAGCCATTACATCCCCAGGATAACATCAAATGTCGTCATGTTGAGGATGATTAATGGAAACTAGATCATCTTGTTAGAAATGCATGAGTTTGTGGGTGAAATTTTTAGGTATGTATAATAAACCCCACCACTAGGAGTCTGGACCTCTAAGACATGAACCATGTATACAGTTTCTAGTTCTAACATAGTTACAAGTTTAGAAGATATGAAGCAATTCCATGATTTGGAATCAAACAAGGGTTGAATAGGTTGTTGAAGTAAATGCATTATACCTTCAATAACTCATTATCATCAGTGGCCTCCATGGATACCATGGAAAATATGTGTCTTTCCCATCTCTCAACATTTGGGTGACATCCTTGTTGATTGTCGTTGTTCCTCAGGGGTTCCTATGGACACTAATGTCATTGTGGCCATTGAAGTCGTTGTGGCTAAGTTGGGGTTGTGGTCTTATGAATCTTGGGAAACTAAGATCTGGTATGCCCAACCTGGCCACACTCACAAGTCAAGTGCATGACATTAGGTTGAGTTGTAGGATGCATATTAGGGCACCTTCTAAGATGATGATGAAATGATTACACTTATCACGATGATCATCACTAAAGTTCTTCTTCTTGATGGGACTCTACACCGAGGGATGGAGATCAGGATAAAACTCCATAGTGAGCACCTTATCTACCATTTGTAGAATGGTGAGGGGAGTTGTGTGATTGGGGTCATCGAACGTGGTACCTCAAACCCTCCAGAAAGAGTGTAGCTTGAGGATCCTCTCCAACACTTGTAGTGTAGTGGTACAACAATAAGAACTTCTAGACGTAGGTAGAGACACTCAGGGATCCCTACCTCAAGTTGTAGAAGTATGCCTCCTTTCTTAGAGAGCCAATGTAGACATACTTCTTGTTGGAACTGTAATGGGCTCTAGGGGCAAATAGAGCTAAACACTTAAAAAAATCATTAGACATCAACATATTTCTAAAATAATATGGAAAGTATGAACTTTGAGTGCAACTAAACAAGCATAGAAAGGGAGAGAGATTGAACAAGCACAAGATAACATAAGTTATTTATAGTGGTTCCAACCTCCAAACTAGGATATATATACCCACTACCTAGAGAGGTCAACCTCTAGGATTTTCAACAATGTCTCACTCCTTATATTCCATTATAAGAGTTAAAACATAATACCTCCATGTTCAAATTCAAGGGTACCTAGCATTCCCTTTGAGTACAAGGGAGCCAATATCCTTACAAAGGACTTACCTATCCATGACCAAGAGTTTTCTACCTTGCCAAGGACTTACCTACTCTTACAACGAGTCTTCTAACCTTCTCCAAAGACTTACCCACTATTGAAACAAGTATTTCACCTTCAAGGAATTACCCACTCTTGACTTGGATCTTCCACCTTTGTTTTTACCTTCAATGAATTACCCACTCTTGACTTGGATCTTCCACCTTTGACTTCACCTTCAGCAAGGAGAAGCTTTCACCAAGGGACTCCTTCCCTTCTTCTTCACCTCTCTTATCCAAGAGAGAGAATCTCCATCTTCATGGTAGAAATAGAGATAGGGAGGTAAAGGACGTGAGAGACTCACAAGATATACATGTAGGACTAGCTCTCTTACAACTCTCCTACTCATTATAACGGATGTAGCAAGTGAATAAGATTATGAGAGTGGATGGAGGCTCTTGGAGGAAAATCTCTCTCAACTATAATATGGGGACATTCATAGTTCTTGGCTAACCATGATATGAAGCCCAAGGAGTCCTATTCATAGTTGAGGTTGCCTACTAGCTAGTAGAGACATTTAGGAACAAATTCTATCTTCTTTGGGTTTTCCAACAGATATATTTTCGACTTTTGCAACACTCCAATGGCTAGAAACACTTTTTTCCACTTTTTCGTACAACATTATCGGCTGAGTTGTCTTTTGGGAAATTCGATTGATCGAATTGTCTATAATTCAAACTGTATGTGTCATTCAAGTTGTCATCAGGATAAACTCAGTCGACCATGGGCATTTCCCAAAAGCCAGACAGGTTTTCAGTTGAGTGTCACCAGGACAAACTTGGTCGATGGGCCAATCTGTAATCACTTTTGACAAATGTCGACAAAGTGTTTAAACATCCTGATTAAGTGCTCTTGATTTTTCTAAGCTTAATTACAAGTCCAATCATTATATGTGATTTACATCAATGATCTATGGAGGAAACTATATATTCTTCATTCTTGATCTTTATGCATGTATGACTTGATTTCTCCAAGTTAGGATGCACAAGTTTAGGCATTTGGAGTGTGTCTATCCAATCTAAAATCACTCAAGTAGAAGAATTAGACACAAATAAATGGAATGGTTAGTCATCATGTAATAAGGGATTAGTCAATGTTAGACATTGAGTCAACACTTATCACTGATCAGTGCAAGAAACTACTCCTAGGTTATACAAGAAGTGTCGCGAGTGTGAATGACACCATTCGAACACACATGTGCTAGATCATCTGAAACATAAGTGGCAAAGTGGACCTTCTGGTGAGGAGGGCACACCATTCCCTCAAAGGTTTGCTCGATGGACAAAACCCAATCGTCGGCTTTATCTACCATCTCAATTTTACCTTCACCCTTGAATTAGGGCAGTTGCATCTTCATGAACTCCATGAGGGAGTACTCCTTGGGATTCTGAGGAGTAAGAATGGCATTGAAGCACCACATCATGGAAGTTATTAGCAACTGGAATCGTATGTTCTGCTCATGTGTAGTTGACCTATCAAACATGTGGGTGAATTTGGTCATTGTAGGTTTGGGTCTTGCAGGTGTGGCTCAAAAAGATTATATTCTCAATAGGTCGGATGAAACAAATTCAAAACTTACCCTTACGGTCCTCCTATGAGTGAAATGTGTTCAATAAAAAGATATGTGTAGGTTGTTACTCTAGTAATAAAAGAAGACCATTCTCAAGTGTTTTTATATAAAATATAGCAAAATAACACCAGCTTTTATATGTATCCACTATCAAACAAAAAGTATGTCATTCAATTTTTACAACTATTCACTGCATACCTTTTTGGGTAAAATTCTTTGATGTATATTAAAATTTTCTAATGTATGCTTATTCTCAACAAAGTAGAATTAGTAACGTGTACTACAAATCCAAATTAAATTTGGTGAAGCGATTAGATAATGTAGTTGATGATGGATTTTTTTGACCCAATATCTCTCAGATATCATCTCTTGTTGGGCAAGTTTGAGGTTGATCGTGATTCTTAAATAATTTATGGGAGGTAGTAGATCATCATATTTTTTTGAGTAAAAGTATATCACTATATTTAATTTTATGAAATTAATTTAGTTAAGTGGATCACATGAGGGTGCTTGCAGGCCAGCTATGAAACTCAGTAAAAGAATGGGTGGATATGGGTCTGGGTAATTTCTAGCATGTTGAAAGTCTCATCACCCAACCCGATTTAAATGGGATGCCCTATGGTTCCCACAAATTTTGACCCATCTTGATAGTCTACAACTTAAGCATAAACCTAGGTAGAGGAGGAATTTTTGTAACATGAGAAGAAACAATGACAACATCATGGCCTCCAGAAGTGGCATGTGAGCCTGGAGCCGTTGTTAGTGGATCCTTGTGTAGAATCCCAAACTATGGGTTTTGTGGTGTAGAATACCCATTCAACCCATCACGAGATTGGGATCCTCATTCATGTCCCCACATAGATTGGTCCTTCTGGATAGGATAGATAGAGGTAAGAATGCTAAAATAAGGTTTTGAGATACTAGAGTGCAGTTTGTTATATGCTTTGATGCCATTTTTTAAGAAGTGGGGTCCACTAGGGGACGACACCCTAGCTTTATTTTGAAAATACTCTAGCAATACCCCAAACATTCTGATAGAACAATTATATACAAGGGGTGTGGAAATAATCCCAACATGATATGGATAAATAGAGAAATAAAGTCATATCAATGAAAAGTGTAAAATTGAATTATTGTATGTTCTGAAATAGTTCTAAGTACTTCTCCACATTGACACAAAGGAAACAAAAAAGAAATTAGAACTAAGTGGATTGGTTGTAGTGACCAACTTAGACATCTCATAAGCCTTCATGGACTACTCAGAACATGTTACTTGAACCTTAGATCCTCAAGCATAGTTCCTCTACTAAAGTGTCAATAGCCCGCTCTGAACTTGAGTAGAAGCAAATCACCCAAAACATAGGAATATAAAGTAAAGGTTAGAAAAGGTTGAGTATGCACATATGATAAATACTTTGAGAATCATAACAGACAAAAAGTGGAAAAGAGATGTTCCCACAAGGGAGGGGACTATATGCAATTAGGTAAGTTCAAAAGACTTGTAATAAGAGAAATGAGCATATTAAATTGTAGTACAAATATGGATATTAAATTTTCTTTTCATATCAATTAACAACATTTCTAATATCTAAGAATAAACTTTCTAAATGTACCTAACATAGGAACATATCATAGGATCACGGCCTAAAATTAAAGGGTGGAAATGCACACCCTGGGTAGAATATGCATTCCCTTTATACATATGATTGTAGAAAAATATACTCTAGATATTCTAGCCAAACATATAGCATACATAGATTGATGGAAAGACTAGAATTTTAGTCAGTTTCTCATAAAAGGACAACCTTAGAAGGAGGGATCCAAAGAGCCACTAAAAAAGAGTATTTCAACAATCACAAAAATTTATATGAATCTGCATCAAGAGATATGAATGTCCAACGACTCAATTTCAAGTAGGATTAATAGTTAAAGAGATGCTTCATTAAATGTAGGTTTCAATCATATGTTTTGTAAAATAAAATAATTGGTGTACATACCTTTTGTTCAGACCTAAGTATTCAATAGCATTCCCTAGGCTCAAGATCATGACTTCACAACCCAATTATCATATTTGTGCATTTAATTTATATAAATTTCATTGAATTCATTACTAAGGTAAATGACCCAGTTATAAGTTGGAAATCTGGTCTCCGAGCCTATTCCATTAAATATGTCATATTTTTTTATTTCAAAAAATACTTATATGAATTTTTTGGGTAAACAAATAAGTAATTTATGGATTTTACCAGTTAAACCTATTTCTGATTAAAAAGAATATAAAAGGTAAAAGACCAAAATGCCCTTGAGTGAAATGAGATTATTAACAGTATATTACACTAAGATCTTAGTGGATTACAACTATTGAATCTATGGTTAATGCGGGTCAAAATAGGAAAAACTACAGCTATGCCCCTAGAAACGTACTGGTGTGTAATGTGACACCATGGACAATCATTTAACCTCACCCCAAGGATTGAGTCCTAGTTGCTCGTGCCAATTGTTACGCATGAGCTCTTCTTTATGATTGGCTTTGGGAGAAAGCTAAAAATCAAACCCTCATTCCAGGGGAAACCATTTCCAACCTTAGAGGGAGGTTGAGATGTACTCATACCACCCCCTTCTAGAGGTCATGTTTGACTGAATCATATATCTATGTTTTGGTGATTGAGCGACAACAATGATGAAACCAAGCACAAGCATACACTATAACTCTATGCCTACCCTCACATCCATCCTCTATTGTTGGATATTCCCCAGGTGGCATCTGATCAGGCAACCAGTGGCGGGTCCTAATCGGAAATCTTAAGGGGGCCAGGGTGTTAATATAATACTTAACCTGAATCAGGTCCAGATTCAACTTAGATTTTGAAACAAACCAAATTGATATGAAATGTGTATTATTGGAAAGTTATATAATCATGACTACCTCATATTATAGTATTCATAACCCAAAATTTGATCAGATCTGATCTACTTCATTTGTTGAAATTTTGAGTTGATTTTGACTTGTATCACATAGATTTGTGATGTGTTATATACATATGAGGAAAATATATTAATTTTGCAGTTAAAATAGCTACTTCAAATTTATGTAATAATGTAAATTTCATTGGAAAAAAAACATATTGGTCTAAAAATATGATTCATGTCTTGACTAATTTGAATCTCAACCCAAATCAAACCAATCCTAAATTAAATATCACTATCCTATATAGTTAAGTTGATGCAAATCTTCTAATCCTAAGAATTGGGTTTTTTTTATTTATAAAGGGACAACAAGACAACTTGTTGTCCTTAATCATTGTATTTAAATATAATTTCTTATCATTTTTGTGATTATCTTTGGCATAGAAAAGAAAACAAACTAACTATAAATAATAAAAATCATAATACAAATCAACGTATATTTTTAAAAGTAACATACATGTTAACATTAGTGTATAATCAAAGATTGCGAATAAGAACAAAATAATAGAGATGGGTCATGGACGGAGCAGACGGGGGCGAGGGCAAGGGAGATCCTCTAGCAGTCGAGGGGGAAGGGGGCATGCTGTCGAGTCATCTTTGACTCCTCCAAACTACTAATCGGAGGCAAATGGAGAAGGAGGCACCCTAGAGAGATCCCCTAACGCATCTAGGGCTCCGCCACGCAAGGAAAGGGAGACACCTCATGTGTCCATCACCAACCCCCCAAAAACTCCACCCCGTAGATGTGATGAGACATCGACCTCAAATTGACTTGCATGACTGTGGACCAGCAGGCTAGGTTAAGGCGAGATTGACGTCAAGATGATGGAGTTCATCAAGCCAAGCATCAAGGACGGCAAGAGATGTGCATCCATCTCGAGTCAGGACAGCTCTGTCCCCGACTTGGATGAGTTCATATCCATCTGATTTGTTGGCAAGAAGCCTTATGGTGGCCAATTGACTAGATGAATTCGTAGGTTGTGGAGACCAAGTGGCCCTGTCGAGGTTGTGTCTGAGGAAAGGGAGGGATACATCATCAAGATGTTGTCTTGCGATGATAGAGATAGGGTTCTCGAGGATGCTCCTTGGTTCATGGATGGTTCGTTGATTGTGGCCCATGCGTGGAAGCCTGGTTCTCCCCTTCAACCCCTCTTGTTCACGCAGGTCCCTGTTTGGTTCAAAATTGAAAACATGGGACTTCCCTGGACTCGCAAGTACCATTGGTAGGCACGTGGATATCGACAACACCTCGATTGTTGCTGGATACCTTGATGTTGCCTGGGTCTGCATCGAGATGGGTTACAATTCTAAAATTCCTAAGGAGACATTGGTGGAAGTTGATTCAATGCTTAAAACTCTAAAAACTGAGGCTATCTCAAAGCCTGCGATATGCCCTAGTTGTAAGAGGTTTGGGTACAGAGCCACCTCCTGTCCACTGAAGGCAAGAAGATCTCCATCAGAAAAGGATCTGCAAGTTCAGATGGAGAAATCTTCAGGTGTTCGTGACAATGTCAACACGACCTCCAAGGAGCAATCCAAGGCGGATCAAGGCACTACTACAGAAATGGCTTATAAAGTCACTTTTCAAGGTGTCAGTTGTATAAATAAACTGACACCTAAACTCTACAGTGTCAGTTGATAACATAAACCGACATCCAATCTATGAAGGGCGACCAGACACGGGTACCGCTTTTATTAAGTGTCGGTTACTTAATAAAAAACCGACACCTAAAATTAACCGCCAAATCCAAAATTTCCAGCGAAAAAAATTACCTCCAAAATTTGACATATGGCGTCGGTTGATAAATAAAAAACCGACGACTAAAGGTTATTCGCGAGACACATTTTGGTCATCGGTTTTACTACAACTACCGACGCTTATGAGTTTTCCCGCGCTGTCCGCGGGGAATTTTTCACACCCTTTAAGCGTCGGTTTTAAATAGAAACCGACGACTATGGTCATAAATCGAGAACGACTTTTTTAATCGGCATATGAATATAGACGTCGGTTTTTTTGTAGTTAAAACCGATGACTATATTCTAGTATTGGTGTCGGTTGTTGTTCAGAACCGACACTGTTAGTTTTAATTGTCGGTTTTTTTGAATAACCGACGCCTATGGTACAGTTAATAGCCCCACAAACAGAACTTTTCCTCCCCATTGTCTCTATTTCATTGTGACTCTGCGCTAGGTCTGGTGATTTCCCCTGATTGCTCCCCGTCGTCGTTCATCTCCTCGTGCGCCGCTCGCCGCCGTTGCCGTCGCCGCCGCTCGCCACTCATCGTCGTCGCCGCTCACCGCTGTCGCCACTGTTCTCCTCATCGTCGTCGTCGCTCGCCGCCGTCGCCGCAGTTCTCCTCTGATCCTCGCCGTCGGCGCTGCCAGCTTCACCTCCAGCTGCTCTCCTATGCTCCGACGTTGCCCTCAAGGTACGTCAGCTTCTTCCTCTCCTCGTTCTGCTCCTTGTTTGTCCCAATTTTGAGTGCCGGTATGGGAACCATCTGCAGGTGGGTCGTGTTGATAGCCCCGCAGGTGGGAAATCTGATGAGAATGTTTTATTATCACAACCATATACATTCTTCTTTCCCATGCTTTATATAATAATAAAAGTTATCAAAGAACATTGGGTAGTAATAGCTACAAAAGATCATAAAAAGCACAAAGAACAGTGGGTAGTAAAGTTGAATACCTTGTTGTAGGCTACACAACAGATGAAACTATAGTAGCATTTTCTTGTATATGTGTTTGATATTCTTATATCACTAGAAAGAAAGACTGCCATTTTCATTACTAACAATCTGATAGTCCATGATAGAACAAAGCATATTGACTGCAACTTTGTGCGTCATGCTATTCTGAATTAAGTGTATATGTACTTTATAATTGAATGTTTAAGTTATAGATATCTTCACCAAACCTCTTTCGGAAACTTGTTTCATTGTTGAGTATATTGAGAATCCTAATCACCCTTCTTGCTTAATGATGAACTATAATGCACACATGTGACATGCTTGGAATGTAAATGATGAACTTTTCCCTAAATTGCCAATCATGCTTTTAAAGACATCAATAATCACCCTAACTTGAAGAACTAGGATTTTAGGTATAAGAATGACAACACATTATTTGTTGGCCTAGAAACCCGTCCAAGATTTACTCATTAGGAGTAAATCTTGGATAGTCCCCGGTTTGGGACTGTTCTTGAACACCTAATCTCGCTTAGGATGTAAGTGTATAATGTGTATTGGGTTTTCAAGAAAATTTCGGCAGCATTTCCCCGTTTGTTCTCTAAGTACATATGTACTTGGAGAACAGCGGGGAAATGCTGCCGAAATTTTCTTGAAAACCCAATACACATTATACACTTACTAGTGATATTAGGTATTCAAGAATGGGATAGGTGGTACACATTTATTATATATAATAATGACATCACATGTATTTGTTAACCCTAGACCCTAATCTTGTTGTAATATATACTTGTTTTCTCTTTGATCATAGAATGGATAGATCATGGATGTCCATTCGCAATCGCTGCACCCCAGAGTTAATTTCTGGTCTTGACCAGTTTATTAGATTTGTCGAGGAACATAGGAAACAACCTGGAGATAGGTTCTACTGTCCATGTAGGCATTGCGGTAACAACTTGAAAGTCAACATTGGTGACGAAATCAAAAGTCATGTCATGTGCAACGGGATTATACAAGGCTATACAAAATGGCACTGGCATGGAGAGATTTCAAACCCGAAACTAGTGGATGTCGATAGCAGTGCTTGTGTGGAAGAAGAAATTGCCTACGATGACGTAGATGTGAATGAACCAGTTCCAGTAGACATCGTTGATGTGATGCTGGATAGTTGTGGGGTAGAGCACACCGATCCACCTCCCATTTTTAGAAACATTGTGCATGATGCTGAGATACCGTTATACACAGGTTGTACTAAGTTTACGAAGCTTAGCGCTGTGTTGAGATTGTATAAGCTGAAAGCTAACAATAGATGGAGTGACAAAAGCTTCATGTCATTGTTGTCTTTGTTGAAAGAAATGCTTCCTGAAGGAAACGAGCTGCCAATCTCAACATACCAGGTAAAGAAATTGTTGTGCCCAATGGGAATGGATGCCAAGAAGATACACGCATGCCCGAATGATTGTGTATTATTTCAAAAGGACTATGCGGATTTGAAAGATTGTCCAAAATGTGGTGCGTCACGGTATAAATTGATGACTTCGGGGGAGTCCAAAACTGGTTCTCCTGCCAAGGTGATGTGGTATCTACCTATAATATCACGGTTTCAACGCTTGTTTGCCAATCCGATAGATGCGAAGAATTTGAGGTGGCATGCAGATGTTAAGAAAAATAATGATGGGATCCTACGACATGCGTCTGATTCCCCACAGTGGAAGAAGATTGATCTATTGTACCCTGAATTTGGTGAAGAAGTTAGGAATCTAAGACTTGGGCTTTGTACAGACGGGATGAATCTGTATGAGACATTGAGCAGCCAACATAGCACTTGGCCAGTCATGCTTGTTATATACAATCTTCCTCCCTGGCTGTGTATGTAAAATAAGTACGTAATGTTGTCGTTGTTGATATCGGGCCCTAAACAACCTGGAAATGACATCGATGTTTATCTTGAACCTCTGATTGATGACTTAAAGAAACTCTGGGGTGAAGGTGTGATGACCTATGATGCTTCACCAAGAGAGACATTTTGTTTGCATGCTATGTTGTTTTGCACTATTAATGACTTTCCAGCATATGGGAATTTATCTGGATATAGTGTCAAAGGAGCTAAAGTGTGTCCTATATGTGAAGAGAACACTGATTCAACAAGACTAAAACATGGCGGTAAGACTATATATCTCGGTCATCGAAGGTTTCTTCCAAAATTCTATTTGTATCGTAGGAAGCGCAAAGCATTCAATGGATTGAATGAGGAACGGAGTGCACCTAAACCTATACCAGGGGAGGTTGTTTATGAAAGAGTAAAAGACTTTGTCAATGAATTTGGTAAGAGATCACAATGTACTATGGCCACACGGAGTGACAAATCTTTATTCAAGAAGAAGTCAATATTTTGGGATCTTCCTTATTGGAGTTCTTTGACAGTCAGGCATTGTATCGATGTCATGCATGTTGAGAAAAATGTCTGTGATAGTGTCATTGGTACTTTGTTGAATATACCAGGTAAGACTAAAGATGGGATAAAATCCAGACTGGACCTACGTGAAATGGGAATAAGGTCAGAATTAACAGAATTTCATGAAATGGGAAATCGGAGAACATACTTACCTCCCGCTTGTTACACATTGTCTAGAAAGGAGAAGAAAGCTTTTTGTGAATGTTTGGTAAATGTTAAGGTGCCACAGGGTTACTCATCCAACATCCGTAGATTGGTATCAATGAAAAATCTAAAGTTGATAGGTCTTAAATCTCATGATTGTCACACTCTAATGCAACAAATTTTTCCTGTGGCAATTAGATCTATATTGCCGAAGCATGTAAGGTTTACAATCACCAGACTTTGTTTCTTTTTCAACAGTCTGTGCAGCAAAGTTATTGACCCTGATACTCTCGATAAATTGCAAAGAGAAGTGGTTGTTACCCTATGTCAGCTTGAGATGTATTTTCCTCTGTCGTTCTTTGATATCATGGTACATCTTGTTGTCCACTTGACTAGGGAAGTGAAAATGTTGGGACCAATTTTCTTGCATTGGATGTATCCCTTTGAACGATACATGAGCGTTTTTAAAAGTGATGTTCGAAACTGTTATCGGACTGAAGGGAGTATTATCGAGGGTTATGTGGCGAGAGAGGTTATGGATTTTTGCAATGACTTTCTCAGTGGTAATGACACTCCTAATAATGACAAGAATATTGACGAGCAATTTGGCAAAGGAATTTTGGGATCACGTGTGAAAGTAATCAGCCGTGAGAAGTTGGAACAAGGTCACTTGTATATTTTACACAACATGGATGAAGTGAACGTTTATATCGAGGAACATACCAATTTCATCAAGAGACAATATCCTCAAGCCAATACAATGTGACTTGCTAGAGAACATAACAAGACATTTATTAAGTGGTTTGAAAATAAAGTCTTACATCAATTATCTCAAACACCAGATGATATTATTGAAACTATCAAATGCCTCGCCTTTAAACCAAAATTGACTGTTATATCTTATGAAGGGTATGACATTAATGGATTCACATATTACACAAAGCGCCAAGATGATAAGAGTGTCATCCAAAACAGTGGGGTCACCCTTCAAGCATCTACTATGTTTTTTGCAAGTGCAAAGGATAAGAGTCCACGTGAAGCTAAAATGTCATATTACAGTGTCATTGAAGACATATGGGAGTTAGACTACATAGATTTCAGAATTCCACTCTTCAAATGTAATTGGGTTGATAACACAAAAGGAATTATAGTGGATGAATTGGGTTTCACTTTAGTGAACTTTGAAAAGATTGGCGAGAAGGATGAACCATTCATATTGGAATCACATGCGAAACAAGTATTTTATATCGATGATCCTGCAAATGATAAATGGTCGGTTGTTCTTCATGGTAAAAGACAGTTCATTGAAGATCCTATAGATGAAGAATAGTACTATGATAAGTATGATGACTCCAGTCCATTCTCAGTTGGGTTGCCAACACCAGCAAATATTGAAGCTAATGATGACTTGTATGTGCGCGGAGATCACAATGAAGGATTGTTAATTGATAAAAAAAATCGCAATATTAGAGGCATGTTTATATTTTTTTATATGTTTTATTTTTCTGAATGTGAACTTTACAATGTGAATGTGAACTTTACAATGTGAATTTTACAATGTGAATTACTTTATAATGTGAACTTTACAATGTGAATTACTTGACAATGTGAATGTGAACTTTACAATGTGAACTTTACAATGTGAATGTGAACTTTACAATGTGAATTTTACAATGTGAATTACTTTATAATGTGAACTTTACAATGTGAATTACTTTACAATGTGAATGTGAACTTTAAAATGTGAGCTTTACAATTTGAATTACTTTACAATGTGAACTTTACAATGTGAATGTGAATTTTCAGATGGCTGAGCATTCTCCTGATGACCGTGCTGATGATTACCGTGAGGGTGAGGACATCAATGCGCCGCCTCACAATGTAAGTTTTCAAAATATATCATATATTTATATCTATATGTCCATTTATAGTTATATCTTGTAAATGTGTTTATTTTGTCAAATTTTAGGTTGATGATGCACATGTACCATCTGAAGCACTTGAGGCACTTGATCAGCAACACCAAAAAGTTGACAAGAGAAGGGGCATCACTATGATGAAGAAGTTAATAGCGCAAAAGGGCAATGGACCCAAACTTGTTGTGGATTTTGATAATGTAGGAAATGCATCTGGTGTGAATCATAATTTATTTGTTTCATATCTTGGGTATGTTACTCGTAGCCATTGCGGTTGTAAGATAGATTCTTGGCATAAGGTTTCTAAGGAGAAGAAAGACATAATATGGAAGGATTTATGTGTGAGTGATTATTAATTTGCAATTCTATTTTGTAGATTACTAATTTTTTGGATACTAGTTAATAGGAATTCTATTTTGCAGAGTATATTTGAATTGGATGAAAAGATGCATCATAAATGCGTGATGCAACGCTGTGGGAGAGTCCTAAGGAACTATAGGACAAATCTCACCCGAGAATACATAAAAGAAGCTGACAAGAGGAAGAAGACAGCCACTGAATAGTGGAACTTCCTAGATAAAGAAGAATGGGACACGTTTGTTGCTTCAAGACAAACTGATGAATTCAATGTATTAGGCGTCAGTCCCAATCTCATTAATATATGTTGTATTCACTTATTCAAGATTAACATTTACTGTTACTAACCAAATCATTAATGTGCATACTAACTAGGCCCTCGGTGAGGCACAAAGATCAAGGCGTGCACTGAATGTGCATGACCACACAATGGGTCTAAAGGGGTATGCAGGCATTCACCAAAGACTATAGTCTGAGGCTACTGCTCAGTCTACTGCTACTCAGGAGTCCTCCACTATAGGTAGCACACCTCTGCCTTGCCATGATGTCTAAATAGCTGGGATGCAAAATAAGAAGGGAGAAATAAGGAAGCCCGCAACTGCTGAGGCGGCTGCAAAAATGGTAAAATACAACTCTTACAGCAATCGTTCGAATATTGATTATTTGTGGTGTTTACTTAATTACAAATTTTTGTTTTGGCGATTAGCGGGAGCTGCACGAGCTGAGGAAACAAGGCAAGTTCATCCCTGAGGGCACAAGGGATGAATTAACAGTTGCTCTGGGTAACCCAGAGCATCCTGGACGTGTTAGGGTTGCAGGCGCTGGTGTGGGCATCAAAGCTTTGTTTGGGCCATCCCAGCGCAAACATGTCCCAAAAGCGGGACTTTCACAAGAGGAGGTAACATATTCTTTCTTTATAATGTTACTTTAAAAGAGAATTCAATAATTAGAAGCTAACGTTTCTTTTATCCATGTATAGGTAGATAAGCTAGTTCATAGGAAACTAGAAGAAGCAATGAAAAAGTGGCAGGCATCTCAGACTGCCACTTACCAGACAGTACCTATGGCGTCTCGCACTACTCCTACTGTAGAGGTTGGGAGTAATCCTGTAGACCCACCACCTAACACATCCGCTGTAAGTATTTTTATGACATAGTAACTAGTTTTTTCATTCAAGATGATATGTATATATTTATATAACATTCTTTACACAAAAATTTGTAGGGGTTGAAGCCATGCCGTCTAAAAGTTAATGAATATGTCGTTGTAGAGGCGTCGGCTTACCCATCCCTACCGAGGGAAATGTTTCACGGGTCTCCATTACCAGCTGGTTGGATTTGTGTGAGCCCGATACATATATTCCCCAAGTGGATGGATCTTCCATTGCCATATGCCCACCCAGATTGTGAAACGCTTAGTGAGGCAGAAGGCGAAGTGATATTGTGGCTAAAAGTGGATGTCCTCTTTACTGAAATTGTATGGTAAATTTACATTACGTTAAATTGTTAGTGTGTGTATATGATGTCAGTTGATCTGAAATTATTATATATATATACAGGTTAAAAAGAAGACACCCACAACATCTAGGCCTCCACTTCCACCTCCTACATTACCCAGTTGGGTTCCACAGGACCTAACTGTCCCGTTAGGTCCTAACTGTAGGGGTATGGCAATATGGTTAGGCGAACATGATATAAATTGCCCTATAACTGTTTCTATAGATGCAGATGCTACAGGTCAATCATACGAAAGCAAACTATTTATACAAGATATTTTGGAGTTGTTTCGATATGATTGGTTGAATACATCTATGATAGAGCTATGGATAAGGTGAGATCTTCTTTATACATCCATATACCTTGTGTAGGATATGGTGATCTGGTTTCATATTTATTAATGCATACGTAATACATGTTTTACAGCTACTTAGACAAGATATGTGCAGATTTTGCATTCGAACATGTAGGATTTTTGATTCCATCTTTGATTAGTGTAGTAGCTAAAGACCCTCCGTCAGTTCAACAATACTGCTGTGAGGCTTTTTCAATTTTTTCTCAAAAAAAGAAGACGATGATAATGGCTCCATTCAATGTAGAGTAAGTTTACTTTTCTTATTAAGAAAAATATATTTTTATTGTGGATTTTGAGTTATTAATTTTTAACTTTTTTACCTCTAGTGGTATGCATTGGGAGTTACTGGTTATTGTCCCCGAGACGTTCACTGTCTATTATCTAGATCCTAAGGGGAGTAAATTGAATACAAAATATGGACACATAATGAAAATAGCATTATTCCGGTGAGAAATATTTCATTTTCATATCCGTTAACATATGTTATTACATTACTATTTAATTATGCAATGTATTGTGTTACATTAACATGTAGGGGTTTTGATGAGTTCAAAAAGGCTGGAGGAAAGGTCCCCATGAAAAAGAACCAGCCAATAATTTGGAAGAACATGAATGTAAGTTCCCGACTACAATATATGTATATATTATTTATGTGAACAGTGCTTAATTAGTTGTATTTTTTAATATTTTGTATGTTTGAATTTATAGCGTGCTACACAAGACAACGGATGGGCATGTGGATACTATGTGATGTGATTTATACACATGATTATCAAATATGCCGCAATAGACATCGATTGTATTGCTGAGGTATTATATAGTCTCATTAGATAATATGAAATATATCAATCTTATTTATAGCTCATTAATTATATATATACATCATTCTCTTTACAGGTGTTTAAAACTGACCACACTACAGGAATGGCCTTACCAGATGTACATGCTCCCTATACGACGGGAGAATTAAATGAAGTAAGAGAAGAATGGGCAACGGCCATACAAGTAGTGGGGGGTTTAAGATATAATTGGGATGTTGATAGCGAATAATGACTAAAGAATGATATTTTGTAAATGAATTTCTGAATTATAATATGTGTGAATGTTTCTACATGTCTGGATGTTTCTACATGTGTCTGAGTGAAAATGAATGAAATTGTTGGTTGCTATATGAATGTTTCTATATGTGTGAATGTGAAAATGAATGGAACTACAGATTGCTAGCTACATGAATATTTCTAAATGTGTGAAAATCAAATGGAACTACAGGTTGCATTGCTAAATGTGTGAATATTTTTGTTGTTAATTTTGCAGGTTTGTGGCCTGTTGTTGGCTGATATCAATGGATGTCGTAAAACCTGCAGTTCATAACTGAACTGCAGGTTTCTCATCCTGCGACCAGCCATACAGCAGGTCTGCAGACTGACATAAAAAAAAACAAAAAATAGGCGTCGATTATTTGTATAAAATCGACACACATAGTTACAGTTTCAGTTTTATATAAATAACCGGCGTCTATTTCCTGTGGCGCGAAGGCATATGGCGTCAGTTTCTTATCTAATAACCGACGCTGATAGTGCCCAAGATGGCGCCCTTTTGTGGCGCGAAGGCATATGGCGTCGGTTTCTTATCTAATAACCGACGTTGATAGTGCCCAAGATGGCGCCCTTTCTGTGGCGTGAAGGTATATGGTGTCGGTTTCTTAACTAATAACCGACACCTATAGTGCCCTGCTGGCGCATTTTCGGTGGCGCGCGAAGGGTTATGGCGTCAGTTTTTGAACCGACGCGTAACGGCTGGGCTTTTAGCGTCGCCCACATAGGTGTCGCTTAGAAACTGACACTAAAGGTCGGTTATGTATTAGTGAGGAAAAAAGATCGTCAACCAGTCCAAGGAGAATGTGAAAACCTTTGTTGCAGTGGATGAAGTGATTCAAGACTCCATTGCACAACATGTGAGAGATGTGGTCCTTTCTGTGGTTGTTGAGCTTCACCCCCAATCCCATCCCCGCATCCCAGAACCTGAGATGTTCAGGTCTTCTCTGGTGTTCAACGCTGGGAGTCTCAATTTGGATTGGGAACTAGAGCTGAGCAGGATAAGTAAGGGCACGATGAGTTTTTCCTCATGGCAGATCAACAAGATCTAGAATAGAAGCCAATTCTCTACTGAGTTCCAATAGGAAAAGGAAAAGTTGTTTGGTGATGATGATGAATCTAATATGGATTCAAATTTGGAGATGGATTTTGATCCCTAGGAAGCCGACTCACTAGATTTCAGTAAGTTTAGGCCAAATAGGAGGGAAAAAATGCCCAAGAAGAGAAAGGATGGAGGTTAACCCTTCCATCCTCTCGTTGAGAACTGGGTACTCTATCTGCGTTGTATAAGAATCTAAGGCACTATGTCATTGTCTGATGGTTTGGGAGCTTCCTCCTATTCCTCTTTCCACTACTTTCTGTGAGTGAGGTTAATGCCAGTGTGAAGGGTTTCTAGGGTCTTGTTTCTTTAGCGGCCGATGTAGCTAATATAGTTTGCCAAAGCCTCTCCTACGGCTCAGTTGGTGTAAAATGAAGGTGCTAATGATGATGATACATTACATTAGTGTAGGTAGATAGACTGATCTCAGTTTTGATGTCACCAAAAGAGCATGAGTAATGACTTTAGCTGATACATATCTTTCTGACAATAGAGTTTGCACATCTTGTGGGTGTGTATATTGATAGTGGAGCTCCTCTACTGTGTAGGAAGATGTTCATAACAGTTATTGTTTGTATGAAAGCTATTTGTTGTCCTCCTTATTTGAGTCCTTCTTTCTTTATTGGGTCTTCTGCGTAAGACCTTAGTTTTAGATTGTTTTTCTTGGTAATCCTTATTTAGAGGATTAAGGGGTGCGCATATGATGTACCTAAAGTTTTGGTATCACACAATAGTAACAGAGTTTTTTTGCCGACCAAAAAAACATTAGTGTATATTTTAATACTTCTTAGATATGGAATTTATTTATTGTATCTCTCAAGTATTGATCGTCAAGTTAATACTAAGTGTATGACTAATATATCTTACAATATGATAGGGAGGGGAAGAGCACACAAATGGATGAATAGAAAATATTATTATGTATTTGCTACCACATCTACTTCCATCAAATCAGAGTGAATACAAGTAAAAAAGGAATTTATCAAAAGAGACATATCATAAATTGGAGGAAAACTTAGTGGCAATTATGCAAAAAAAAGGAGTGATATCTAAAGTATGAAAAATATTTCATATAAAATTTTGGAAATTATATTGATGGAACTATAAATATATAATAAAGTATTGTATGAAAATTGGAGGCAAATTTGATTGAAAACATAGAAAAATGCATTGTTAAAAGGCTGAACAAAAATAGGTAATTTTGAACTAGAAATACAATTTTAAAGGGAGCATAGATACAATGAGAGAATGGTAGTAATATATTATGATAACTTGGTATAATAAATACTTTTTTAAAACTTATACAAGGTATCATTGTATTATATTTTTTTTCAAAAATCTTAGGGGTGTCGTTGGTGCTATTCTCTTAAGGTCACACACTAATCAACAAAATGGTGACTACATGAAACCAAAGGAAACACACGGGAATCTTTTAAATTTTGTATTTGACCTAGTCTGACACACTCACTTAAATCAATCACATGTTATCCGCAAGCACACAGGGTCGTGTTGTAGTATAGGCAAGTGGTAAGAGAAGGGTCAATCCATAGGGAGAGAGGGGACAGTAGAGCTAGGTTAGTGTGAGCTATGTTTCTAAAGCAGAGTGTATGGTTTTTAGAGTTTGTTGCTGATTTGATTGACTATACTAATTGAGCAAGCAATTAAAAGCAAGGAGGAAAACTAGATTACCAGAAATCCTAAGTTACACTATAAAAGTTAGGTCTAATTAGCAAGGCAAGACAACTAACTAAGAAAGAGGAAGGAACTACTACTAAGCTACACTAGACTAACAATGCAAGTTAACACCTAAGAGATAAGTTAAGCACTCAAGCAATTAATGACCTAGATTATTACTAACTAGAAGGATTAGCCTTAGCAAGCTCAAAGGAGCACTAACTACTCAAGCAAGACATACCTATCAAGAACTAAGCAATTTACTAAGAGGCAATAAAGGCAATTAACTAAACTAGCATTAACAAGATAAGAAAACAAGATAGGTTTCAAGAAATATTAATGAGAGGTGAGCCTTTTAGGAAATGATACTAAGATATTAGTTGGGGGGTTAACATATCATGCAAGTCTTATATTTTGAATCTAGATTGCTAAACCAAACAACAAGGCAAGTGCTATTTGAATCTACCTTATGCTACTAGTTGGGAAACTAGGGCTAGGTGTAAATCGAATAGGACTCAACAAGTCTAGGTTTCTAGGGTAAGTGGTATTAGGGCAATTAAGAGTCAAGGGTAGAAACGGGGGTAGATATGAGGGTGTTTCATCTCATGTTACTCACCATCTAGCCTTAAGAAAACTCTAGGCAATTGCACTAATCACTCTTACACTAGCTACTTAGATCTCACACCTACTTGTAGGAGAAGGAATTTGTATGTAGGAACATAGGGTGCTAGCTAGGGATCCACTAATTGGACCTAGGAGCAATTCCTAAGATAGCCACATATAATCCAATTTCCCCTATAAGCTAGGTGTTTTGAAGCATCATAAAACAAGCAATCCATGTTTTGAAGCATAATTCACAAGTAAGATAATGGGAATTGAGATAGAAGTAAGAGACAATCATATTAGAATGGAAATATGTTGGTATCAAAGTAACATTTTAGCCTCAAACAACCCACCACAAGGGGCTTAGCTACACATAATCAAGAAAAAGAGCAAAAAGGAAAGAAGAAATAGGTAGAAGGTTGTGACACACCGATCACAAAAACATGATTTACTTAAGTGAAAGCATTTGTTAGTAGTGGATTACAGAAAATCACTAAAAATTAAAACCTTTTTACCAAGAGATCTAATAAAGGAAAACTCTTTCACATATAACCAAAGTAATACATTTATATTCTGGTTTAAAGGTACATGTCTTGGATTATCTCATCTCAAGGATTACAACATCAAATGTTCTATTAAACTATATTCAGACAGCATAAGAACGTTGAGGCATCAAGCTAAAATCTCATATCAATTCACTAAAACCAACTACGGACTCCGAGGACCTGAGAGTACAGAGACGACACATAGGACTCTATTCACACATATACAAAACTTGATAGCCAGTGTCTCCACCTAAGAATTCACTACTATTCCTGGTGCTACTGTTGTCCTTCACCTACTGAAGGGTTCCTGCCTCCTCGTCCGCGTTCACCTAAAAAGGTGGAACCCACGGGGGTGAGACAATTATAAATTTCCCCAGCGAGAGATATAACTCTCAGCCAAGAACATTATTATTGCAATTATTGGATTAACACTGAGCAGAGGAAATTTATATTTAACAGCAGCTAGTTCAATCTCTAAACCAATTAGAGCAATATTCATATTCAAAGCATTTCAGCTATAGCTTGATAAAGCAGTCTGTCATTTATACCATAAGAAGTTTAAAACACATGTATAGCATTGATCCTTCTAGGATCTACTAAATAGAGTAACATCAACCCTTTGTCATGGGTATTCAACCCTTAGTTTATCATAGAACACTTGTTACCACTTGTTAGGTAACTAATACCTTCAAGTCATTTGACCAAGGTAATCATGATTCTTGTTATACAAGCATTCCACATAATTCACAAAGCTCATATCACCTCTTGTTACCCCTTAATAGGCAACAAGGCATATTATGTCTTATGAAGCCCATAAACAACTTCAATAATTAAAACATCATATGGCACACAGGGCTCATTAATTTCAGGTTACCTCTCACTAAGCATCAAAGCATATGAAGGCTCATAAGGCCTATAAAACATTTTCAATATACAAAGCATCATAGCCCATACCTGTCTATGCTCATCATCTCAACATACCTGCATGATTAGTACTCATGATTACAATTATGTCCATTATATATCAGTACCATACAGTACAAGGGTTTTCTTATTACATTCATAACTCATCACTCTGTATTTGAGCTTCACATAGGATCACTCTGTGTTAGGACTTCACATAGCATCACCATGTATTAGGGTTTTGTATCACATTCATCACCCTATATTATGGATTTCTATAAACAACCATTTAGGTTCTCAATATCATATTATTAATGATCAAGTCATATTTCATTGCTTCACACATCTAGGAGCCAATATTGATAACATAAGTATTCAATCATACTTATTTATTCTCATCATTCATCATTAAATGAACTATCAACACAAAGTATGAGTTTCTCTCTCATCTTTACCAGAATATGATTACATCGTACTTTATTGATTTGGATTAACCTTTTCATAAGGCATGTTAGCCTACACTTATCAAAGTGCATTACATATCAATGTAACAATTGTCATGACACACTTCATGTGTCATTCATCCAAATATATTGGATTTAATATACATCAAGGTGTATAAATCTAAAGGTGATGGATGTGATATTTATCATATCTTGATGTATCACTTCCCTCATCACCTTTATCATACTTGAATTCATCCACTTAGCTTTTATTAGGGTATTTCCCATCCTAATACTCTATGCATCAGCTTATCACATTCATCATGTAATGTATTGGTCATAAGTCACTTATTTGGAATATACAACCATTGCCAATGATATGGACTCATCTTTGAGTTAGGAATTATTGATATAAAGATATCCATTATTAACCTCTTTAGGTATTTCACTTATCAATATATTAGTTACTATTCCATTATTAGGAATAGGGTTTTTCATCTTTATAACTTAGGGTTCACATAACACCTCTCCACATTTGGGTTTCACATCACATCACATCACTCTACATTAGAGTTTCACATAACATTCTTCTATATCAGGGTTTCACATAGCAGTACCTGAAATTAGGATTTCATATACCTTCACCCTATTTTAGGGATTAGGGTTTACCATTCACATCCAAGTAGGGTTTCTCACACCCCATTACCCAAATTAGGGTTAGGATGTACAATTCTCATCAAATTAGGGTTACAACATCACTCAGATTAGGGTTTCACTCAGCTTTTCCCTAAATTAGGGTCAGGGCTCAATAATCTTTTCAATTAGGGTTTCATGATCTCATTATTATGGATCAAACCCTAATTACATATTTTATTCACAATGAGAGAATTAGGGCTTAATTATGTAAGCATTCCTCTCTCTCTCATCCTATCTAGTATGTTAAGTACTCCAAGATTGATCTAGGTTAGCTCTTCATTTAAGTACACACAGTTAGGATTAACCCTTATAATCACCTTTGGTCTACATCATTATCAATCAAGTAGCTAACTGACCCTTTAATCATATTAGGTGTCCAAATGGTTTGACCAATTTGAACCTTAAATAGTCTTGGTCACTTAGACCCCAAATGGTCTTGGTCACTTAGACCTCGAATGGTTTGAAACCGTTTAAGCCAAACAATAATGAAACCGTATGGACAATTTACACTTGAAACCACTTGGGTTTCCAAACGGTTTGAGACCATTTGGTCTCAAATGGTCTTGAGACCGTTTGGACTCAAACGGTTTTAAGACCGTTTGGTCCAAACTCTCTCAAAACCGAATGGACCAAAAAGGACTTCCATCACTTTATCAATTCAGGGTTTCAATCATTAAACCATCTATCAATTGAACTACTGATTTATTCTACACTTGAACCATTGAATCACCCTTCAATTGGACCTTCAATTAGGGTTTTGAATCCAAATGAACTAGGGTTTATATCAAGAAACCATCAATTAGGGTTTTGAAATTGAGGAACCATCAATGGTTGACATTGTGGAACTAATTCAATTGAAATCATTGGATCATCATCAAACCATGACATGACCTGACCTCAAACGGTCTTGAGGTCGTTTGGATGACCTCCAAATGGTCTTGAGACCATTTGACTAATCCCATCATTCAAATTTGTGAAATTCAATTAGGGTTTGCATCATAGAATCGATCATCAATTGAGCTATTGATTGTATTTCAATTTGATATCATTGGATCATCAACCATCTAATCATATTTCATCATAGACTTCCAAACAGTCATGGTTTACCTCCAAACGGTCTTGAGACCATTTGGGTGAGCTCCAAATGGTCTTGATACCATTTGGGTTAGTCAACCCAAAAATTGATTCAATTACTTAAGGATTCAACACACAATCCGATTAGGGTTTGCATTTGAGGGATCATTCACAATTGAAACCATTAAGATCAAACCAATTGAAACCATTGTATCAATATCCAATTACATCAGCATATTTCCTCAAATGGTCAACCATTGCAAATGGTCAACCACTCCAAACAGTTTGAAACTGTTTGGTTTCAAACGGTTTGATGAAATCGTTTGGCTAACTTTATTGAAACCGGTTGGACTCAAATTTTGAAACCGTTTGCAATAGATATTTGTGGAGGTGTGTGCTTATGATGATGTCATCATCATAAAGCTATAAACCCACGAAGATTTCTGTGATTTTCATGGTGATTGCATCAATCAATCAAATAAAATTTTGAGAATGAAGAAAGGATCAACAATTGGTAGAGGTATGAAACCAATAATAACATTCAAGGGTTCAAGTTATATAACCCGCCTTCAATTGTGCTTCAAAGCTTCAACCTCCACGCATTTAAAGGTGAAAGCAACACCTTCCACTATCCCAAGCTCGTCTTTAAGCTTTGAGTGAAAATGAATGGCTAGAATTTAAGATGGAATGGAGATAAGAAGAAATCATACATTGATTTTCGATTTCCACCATGGAATCAAGGTGAAAAGAGGTCATGGAGCTTACCAACAGGTTGGGGGTCGTCCTCCTGATCCTCCAAAGCTCCCTTGGTCGTTTTGCAAGCAAAGAGTGGAAGTGGTTTCGAAAAATCCTCTCAATTGAGTTGTAAAAGGTGTTTTTATAAGAAATTCAATGAGAGAGAAAATATTTTATAAAATCCTTTTAATTCCAAAATTGATGCCACCTCTCCCCCATAAATTCCTTGCATGAAAAGCCATATTCCCATCCTTTGAATTCCTCTTCATTATCCATGAATTAAGGAAAAGCAAATTAAGCACCTTAAATCATATAATACTAATATCCCATTTTTAGTGGATATTACTTTTGATTTAACTAATGTGAGTGGGTTCTCCACTCACTTAGATATTTTCGTGCCTTTGAAAGGAACTTGCTCGTAAAACCTTATCTAATTTCAACCATTACCATTTTGGTTGAAGGGCACTTCGATTAACATATTTATTTTTGCATTAATTTGAAGTAAAGTTCCAATTATGCTTAAATCTTGATTATTTTAATATCAAGATTCTCTCTCTTTCAAAATGATTCAAATGAGGCGCACCTCTCAAATTCTTTTCTCTACATGATGCCAAGGATCATGAGGGACCCTCTTGAAGTGGCATTTTGCATATTGGACCCCAGGTTTTGGGTAAATTGCACATTACACCAAAACTAGGTTTTAATGCAGAAACATTGCTCAACATGCTCTTTCTTGTTATTTAGGCTTGTAAAAGCCATACAACTGCATCATGATCACTCCTATGATGCTTCAACATATGAGGAACATTTTTCCATACACAATTTGTAATTTAACCCCTCAACTTGGGTAATTTGCATTTTAGTCCAAAATAAGTAAAACATTATTTCAACATTATTCAAAAAGGACTAAAATTGAAATATAAGTTCCTCTTGAGTGTTAATTACTTTTCAAGAGATAAGAGAAATCATATAATCAACTTTATTAAGCAAATCATCTAGGTTTAAGCATAACCCAGGTCAGGTATGTTACAAATTATAAACCCCTAATAAGGATTTCGTCCCCGAAATCCCAGGAAAAGGAGAGACATATTTTATTCATTTATCATACCATCAAGTCTCCCCATAACATCTTAATGTCATGGAGATACCATAGATCTTTAATCCACACAAAGTTCTTCCACACAGGGTTATTCTAAGGAAATATTCTTAGCTTGATAAACTTTTCCACCAATTATAATTGTTCCTTCCATTAGTTCAACCTTATCAACGTTTATATTTATGCAGAGCATAAACCCCTAACATATGATATCCATATTATTTTATGTAACTAGATTGATTTCACAGTTGGCCAATATAGGTAACCAACATAAATCATCTATTATTTCTCAGGTACCATAATCATTACTTTGGTATTCATCATATGTGTTGAGAACACATCTCATCATTATCATACTCATTTCTCTGTTGTTACCACCAAGGGTACACATGCACAAGGTATTTCTTTTATTTTAGGACATTTCTTATTCCATATATCATTATCTTGGAACCAAAGTCCGAAGCAAACTGATACTTTTCTAAGTATCCATCAACAGATTATTTCTAATACATGTACATCAAATGTCATAATACTTACTTGATTGTCATGTTCATGAAAGGAAGAAACATAAAGGAACATACCCCTATCATTACCCAAGGTTGTTCATCAAAGGGGAAACATATATATATTTAACAGAGGTAATCCACTTAGAAATCCTTTATTTATTTGGGAAAATTCACTTAGCAAACCCTATGTGGTTGGAAAAGTTCACTTAGCAATTTCTATGTTATTGGGAAAGTTCACTCAACAATCCTTATGTAATTGGGAAAGTTCACTCGACAATCCTAAGTAATTGGGAAAATTCACTTTAGCCATCCCTATATATTTGGGAAAGTTCACTCAGCAATTCCTATGTAATTGGGAAAGTTCACTTTAGCAATCCCTATATTATTTGGGAAAGTTCAGTCAGCAATTCCTATGTAATTGGGAAAGTTCACTTTAGCAATCCCTATATTATTTGGGAAAGTTCACTCCGCAATTCCTATGTAATTGGGAAAGTTCACTTTAGCAATCCCTATATTATTTGTGAAAGTTCACTCAGCAATTCCTATGTAATTGGGAGAGTTCACTTTAGCAATCCCTATATTATATGGGAAAGTTCACTCAGCAATTCCTATGTAATTAGGAAAGTTCACTTTAGCAATCCCTATATTATTTGGAAAAGTTCACTCAGCATTTCCTATGTAATTGGGAAAGTTCACTTTAGCAATCCCTATATTATCTGGGAAAGTTCACTTAGCAATTCCTATGTAATTGGGAAAGTTTACTTTAGCAATCCCTATATTATTTGAGAAAGTTCACTCAGCAATTCCTATGTAATTGGGAAAGTTCACTTTAGCAATCCCTATATTATTTGGGAAAGTTCACTCAACAATTCCTATGTAATTGGGAGAGTTCACTTTAGCAATCCCTATATTATTTGGGAAAGTTCACTCAACAATTCCTATGTAATTGGGAAAGTTCACTTTAGCAATCCCTATATTATTTTCATTATACTCACTAGATTGTTTCAGAATGACTACTTGATCAGAGTAATCAGAAAGATAACAATCTAAGAGTTCCATACTTGCCCTATCTCCAATAATCACATACCTGGCCAGGGTATACAAGTATTGAGATTAGGTAGTATGCACTTTATTTACTATCATGTTTCTCACTTTTCATATTATTATACACACAAGATTTTTCATTCCTAGATTTTCTTCAGGCATCACTTCTATATCTTCATCTTTTATCACACAGTTAAGAGAGATTATAAAGCATTTTAAGGAATACTGAGTAAAATATAAATTCTCATCTTCCTTGTGTCCTTATAGGACTAGTCAGGGGAAGTTCAAAAACAGCTACTTTCTTATTTTTAACACATAGAATCATGAAATGAAATATCAGAATGAATCTATTTCATTTGACCTGTCACAACCCGAGGGTTGACTATCGCATCAGATTGATTCATTACATAGAACCTTGCAATTGCTTATTGTTGACCATGTGCTTGATTGTTAGGTGTTAATGAACCAGCTTGGGATGCTTGTCCACATCCTCTATTGTTACTATAAAACTACCTCCTTTGTGAGCCTTACTGACTCTGCCTTGGAGGTAGAGTCGCCATTGAATTCCCATCTGGACAATCCTTTGCTAGATGTCCCGGTTGTCTACATTGGTAACAGATCATGGTCGCAAGATAGGGTCTGTGAGATCCAGTCACCGATGTCGATTCTATGTCAGGGGCTCTACTTGGAGTAATACTACGGTCCCTACCCCTACTTGACGTCCATTGTGTCTAGGTATTGAATCTCGATGGTGTTGTCGATGCAGAAAATCTTGACTTCTTAAAACTTTCAGATCTTTGTCCTTGAAACTGAGCGTATACCTTCTTACCACTGGTCTTTCGTTTCTCAATTTCAAACCTTTATATCCTCCATACTGACTCCAAAAAAGTGGCAAACCTCTCCCTGCTCTCTAAAGTAGACACAAGAGTGGTCAGTTTAGCGTTCAACCCCTTCTCAAAATGCTGAATTCTTTCCTCATCATTAACTGCCATATGTGGACAAAACTGTGACAGCTCCATGAACTTAGCTTCATACTCGCTAACGTTCATCTGTCCTTGTCTGGTCCTCTCAAATTGAGAGATCTTCTCATCTAGATACGTCTTAGGGAAGTATCTACTGATGAATTCTCATCGGAATACCTCCCATCCAATTTCTTCACCTGGCCTCTTATCTTCTTCTATAATCCACCAGTGACCAGCACTCCCTTTTAGGAGGTACACAACATGCCTTACCTTCTCAGCTTCAGGAATATCAAGGATCCTGAAAGCCTTCTCCAGCTCCGTCAACCACAAATCATCATCTGCTAGATCAGCTGTACCAGCATAATATATGGCTCCAACCCGACGAAGTCTCTAAAAAGTCTTTCCGGCTCCATATCCCTCATTGTGGGCTGGTGCCCTAGGTGCAGGTGGTGGCATCCTATCTACCATATGCATCATAGTTTCCATAAACTGCCCAAATAGGGTATGGAAAGTTGGATTCTCTAATGCAGCTTGATCAAGATGAGAAATCTCAGGTACGGGTTCCTCCCTAGCTTGATCCCTTGCACCTTTTCCTGGTGCAGCAACACTGCTCTCAGCAGCGTGTTCATCATGTGATCCAAACATCTTCAATTTCTTCTTCTCCTATATGAGTAGAAGACACTATCAGATAAACTGGAAGACACTAGAATAGACTCAACAACCTTAATCCTATGTCTTTGTAGACTCGGCGAACCTAGAGCTCTAATACCACTAAATTGTAACACATTGATCACAAAAACATGATTTACTTAAGCGAAAGCGTTCGTTAACAGCGGATTACGGAAAATCACTAAAAATTAAAGCCTTTTTACTAAGAGATCCAATAAAGGAAAACTCATTCACATAGAACCAAAGTAATACATTTACATGCTGGTTTAAAGGTACATGTCTTGGATTATCTCATCTCAAGGATTACAACATCAACTATTCTGTTAAAATGTATTCAGACAGCATAAGAACATTGAGGCATCAAGCCAAAATATCATATTGATTCATTAAAACCATCTACGGACTTTGAGGACCTGAGAGTATAGAGACGACACATATGAATCTATTCACACATATACAAAACTTGATAGCTAGTGTCTCCACCTGAGAATTCACTGCTATTCCTGGTGATGATGTTGTCCTTCACCTACTGAACGATTCCTGCCTCCTCGTCCGCGTTCACCTAAAAATGTGGATCCCCCGGGGGTGAGACAATTGTAAATTTCCCCAGCGAGAGATATAACTCTCCGCCAAGAACATTATTATTGCAATTATTGGATTAACACTGAGCAGAGGAAATTTATATTTAACAATAGCTAGTTCAATCTCTAAACCAATTAGAGCAATATTCATATTCAAAGCATTTCAGCTATAGCTTGATAAAGCAGTCTGTCATTTATACCATAAGAAGTTTAAAACACATGTATAACATTGATCCTTCTAGGATCTACTAAACAGAGTAACATCAACCCTTTGTCATGGGTATTCAACCCTTAGTTTATCATAGAACACTTGTTACCACTTGTTAGGTAACTAATACCTTCAAGTCATCTGACCAAGGTAATCATGATTCTTGTTACACAAGCATTCCACATAATTCATAAAGCTCATATCACCTCTTGTTACCCCTTAATAGGCAACAAGGCATATTATGGCTTATGAAGCCCATAAACAATTTCAATAATTAAAACATCATATGGCACACAGGGCTCATTAATTTTGGGTTACCTCTCACTAAGCATCAAAGCATATGAAGGCTCATAAGTCCTATAAAACATTTTCAATATACAGAGCATCATATCCCATACCTGGCTATGCTCATCATCTCAACATACCTCCATGATTAGTACTCATGATTTAACTCAGCTTAGGGTTTCACTCAGCTTTGCCCTAAATTAGGGGTTGGGCTCAATAATCTTTTCAATTAGGGTTTCATGATCTCATTATTATGGATCAAACCCTAATTACATATTATATTCATAATGAGAGAATTAGGGATTAATTATGTAAATATTCTTCTCTCTCTCATCCTCTCTAGGATGTTAAGTACTCCAAGATTGATCTAGGTCAGCTCTTCATTTAAGTACACACAATTAGGACTAACCCTTATAATCACCTTTGGTCTACATCATTATCAATCAAGTAGCTAACTGACCCTTTAATCATATTAGGTGTCTAAATGGTTTGACCAATTTGAACCTCAAATAGTCTTGGTCACTTAGACCCCAAACGGTCTTGGTCACTTAGTCCTCGAATGGTTTGAAACCGTTTAAGCCAAACAATAATGAAACTGTATGGACAATTTACACTTGAAACCACTTGGGTCTCCAAACGGTTTGAAACTGTTTGGTCTCAAACGGTCTTGAGACCATTTGGACTCAAACGGTCTTAAGAACGTTTGGTCCAAACTCTCTCAAAATCGAATGGACCAAAAAGGTCTTCCGTCACTTTATCAATTTAGGGTTTCAATCATTAAACCATCTATCAATTGAACTACTTATTTATTCTTCAATTGAACCATTTAATCACCCTTCAATTGGACCTTCAATTAGGGTTTTGAATCCAAATGAACTAGGGTTTATATCAAGAAACCATCAATTAGGGTTTTGAAATCGAGGAACCATCAATGGTTGACATTGTGGAACTAATTCAATTGAAATCATTGGATCATCATCAAACCATGACATGACCTGACCTCAAATGGTCTTGAGGTCATTTCGATGACCTCCAAATAGTCTTGAGACCGTTTGACTAATCCCATCATTGAAATTTGTGAAATTCAATTAGGGTTTGCATCATAGAATCGATCATCAATTGAGCTATTGATTGTATTTCAATTTGATATCATTGGATCATCAACCATCTAATCATACTTCATCGTAGACTTACAAACGGTTTTGGTTGACCTCCAAACGGTCATGAGACTGTTTGGGTGACCTCCAAATGGTCTTGAGACCATTTGGGTTACTCAACCTAAAAATTGATTCAATTACCTTAGGATTCAACACACAACTCGATTAGGGTTTGCATTTGAGGGATCATTCACAATTGAAACCATTAAAATCAAACCAATTGAAACCATTGGATCAATATCCAATTACATCAGCATATTTCCTCAAATGGTCAACCATTGCAAATGGTCAACCACTCCAAACGGTTTGAAACCGTTTGGTTTCACACGGTTTGATGAAACTGTTTGGCTAACTTTATTGAAACTGATTGGACTCAAATTTTGAAACCGTTTGCAATAGATATTTGTAGAGGTGTGTTCTTATGATGATGTCATCATCATTAAGCTATAAACCAACGAAGCTTTCTGTGATTTTCATGGTGATTGCATCAATCAATCAAATAAAGTTTCGAGAATGAAGAAAGGATCAACAATTGGTAGAGGTATGAAATCAATAATAACATTCAAGGGTTCAAGTTATATAACCCGCCTTCAATTATGCTTCAAAGCTTCAACCTTCACGTCTTTAAAGGTGAAAGCAACACCTTCCACTATCCCAAGCTCATCTTTAAGCTTTGAGTGAAAAGGAATGGCTAGAATTGAAGATGGAATGGAGATAAGAAGAAATCATACATTGATTTTCGATTTCCACCATGGAATCAAGGTGAAAAGAGGTAATGGAGCTTACCAACAGGTTGGGGGTCGTCATCCTGATCCTACAAAGCTCCCTTGGTCGTTTTGCAAGCAAAGAGTGGAAGTGGTTTCGAAAAAGCCTCTCAATTGAGTTGTAAAAGGTGTTTTTATAAGAAATTCAATGAGAGAGAAAATATTTTATAAAATCCTTTTAATTCCAAAATTGGTGCCACCTCTCCCCCATCAATTCCTTGCATGCAAAGCCATCTTCCCATCATTTGAATTCCTCTTCATTATCCATGAATTAAGGAAAAGCAAATTAAGCACCTTAAATCATATAATACTAATATCCCATTTTAGTGGATATTACTTTTGATTTAACTAATGTGAGTGGGGTTCTCCGCTCACTTAGATATTTTCGTGCCTTTGCAAGGCAATTTCTCGTCCAACACTATCTAATTTCAACCATTACCATTTTTTTTGAAGGGCACTTCGATTAACATATTTATTTTTTCATTAATTTGAAGTAAAGTTCCAATTATGCTTAAATCTTGATTATTTTAATATCAAGATTCTCTGTCTTCCGAAATGATTCAAATGAGGCACCCCTCTCAAATTATTTTCTCCAAATGATGCCAATAATCATGAGGGACCCTCTTGAAGTGGAATTTTGCATATTGGACCCTAGGTTTTGGGTAAATTGCACGTTACACCAAAACTAGGTTTTAATGCACAAACATTGCTCAACTGGCTCTTTCTTGTTATTCAGGCTTGTAAAAGCCATACAACTGCATCATACTCACTCCTATGGTGCTTCAACATATGAGGAACATTTTTCCATAAACAATTTGCAATTTAACCCCTCAACTTGGGTAATTTGCATTTTAGTCCAAAACAAGTAAAACATTATTTCAACATTATTCAAAAAGGACTAAAATTGAAATATAAGTTCCTCTTGAGCCTTAATTACTTTTCAAGAGATAAGAGAAAGCATATAATCAACTTTACTAAGAAAATCATCAAGGTTTAAGCATAACCCAGGTCAGGGATGTTACAAAGGCCATGGAGCTCATGGATGCTTCTTCTGTTTCACCTCCTAAATGCTATAGAATGAAGCACCTCATCCAAGGTGGAAATTGGCATGAGAATATAGGGGATTATGGTGGAAAACCCTAGAAAACTAATGTTTTGGGTGGAAATGAGGTGGAAATGGAAGGTGGGAGGTATGTAAATCTCTTGAATGCAAGGAAGGTCACAATGAATGCTAAGAGGTAGGTAAGGAGTGTCTAACCTAGTGTTGTGGATGCCACCCATGTATATATAGGTAGTGGTGGAAGCACTAGGGTAAGTGGGGATAGTATTGGAAATTCAATGCACCAAAGCTATATTTTAGTTGGCAGCATGGTCGTGTTGGGTGGGGCTCAGAATGTCTGTGGTGGTAGAGAATGACAATGGTGGGAAGTGGAAAATGTCAAGTTGGAGGGGGTGAAATGAAGGTTGGTAGCACGGCTGTGCTGGGTAGCACGACCGTGGTGGGGACTAGGTAGAATGACTGTGTTGGGAGCACAACTGTGGTGGGTGAGATGGAATGGAGGTTATTCTCTTCAACATGGTCGTTCGGGTCTTTGATAGCATGGTCGTGCTGGCTAACACTATAGTTTTGGTGGCTTCTTGGCACAACTGTGTTGGATAGCATGACCGCTCTACTAGAGTTGTTGTAGCTTGTCAAGACTTGTGGTGTTACTGTGATTTTGGCATCAACAAGCATGGTCGTTCCATGGCACCATAGCTGTATTGGGTTCTTTAGTAGCATTTTGAACTTTAATGTTCATCATCCATGGACTTCTTTGCTTGGGTTGACTCTTGGCCACCAAGGGTAGGTTAGGGAAGCTTTGGGGTCTTCTTTGGATCCCTCTATCTCATTGATCCATGCAAATGTGGTCTGAGTACTTGAACAACATGAAAAGAAAGTCCATAAGTGCATTTTACAAAAATATGCATATTGAGGGAATTAACTTGATTCTAACATGTTTAGATGTGATTGAAATGTAAAAAGACATAAGATGAACCCTAAAATAGGGTTGCATCACCACCCCATACTTAAACATACTTGTCCTCAAGTATGCTCCAACTTAATCTCTCTTTCAATTCAAGCAAGGAGTTCATGGACAATGTAATCATTGTAATGTTCATAGGTTAAAATGAGTTCAGCTGTTAAGTGTGAATCAAGCACAGAGCACAAGAACTTGGAATATGGTATACCATTCACATATGCATGTTATGCAATTTTCATAAAGCTCAGGGTAGGCTGTATCATGCATGTCATACATTCAAAAGATTAGGATTACTATTTCACTTGCTAGAGATGCCTCATACACTTCATTTCACTGCTCATGACCCACTTGGGTTGTGTAGGGGGATAAGGGCTAGAGTTGATTTACCCTATCCCTACTAGGCATACAAAGATAAGAAATGGTTATGGAAGGGAGTGGAGTGCTATTACACTCATCTTTTCTTTATTAGGATTCTCTTAAACAGGAGCATCCTTTATTTTCTTTTTGCTTTTTTCTTTTCTTTGCCCTTGGTGTAGGTAGGGAACATGGTGGTGAGAGTGAAGTAGGGAGGTAAAGATATGCTCACCCCAAACTTTAGGGGGGTGGCCAAGGCTAATATGTGCACTTTAGCATCCTTTCATGAGGCAGAGAGGTAAAAAAATGGTAGAAGAAATGTCGGGCCAGAAAGGGGTCACAAGTAGTCAAAATTCATGTATAATCTCACTCAAGAAAGCTAGTCCATGTAACATTCACCGATCAAACAAGCCATGGATAAAATGAACAATATGGTAGATTGAATCCTTTTCATATAGAACAAATAAACCCCAAACGTTCAAGACTTGCAAGAATCACCCTTTTATTCAAAACAACAAATTATTTCAAGAGGCTTGGAGCACATGCAAAATTCCTACATAGGACTCATTCTAGTCAAAAACATCAAAATCAAGTTGCATTATCCAATATTTAATCATTCTTATCATAATAGATAGATATTCAGTTGAAACAAACTATTGGGCGAGGACAATGAACTTTGGGCAAAATTGGACAAAATGGTGCCAATTGCATTCAATCACAACCAAACCTAGTTTTAGGCAAAAGATAACATAAAGAAAGTAAATTATAACTAAAACACACAAAAATTACCAAAATCTACATGAAAATGCAATGCATGTGATGTAACAGCAAAAGAGCAAAAATCTTGAAAAATTACTCAAAAATGCCTGAAAAAGAACTACATGTATACATGAATGCAAACAAAAGGAAATCTACACTATATGGAGTGAAGCCATCACAAAACAGTCAGGTGAAATAAAGTAGGTGAACACAAAGAGCTTAGAAAAGAGCGCATACCACCCTACCACTCCAAAATTTTGAATCATATTGTCCTCAACATGAAACTAAAGCTTAGGAATGATAGGGTACATGTCACTACTCTGGTGCATTTGATCCTGAGGGGGGCCTCCTGATGTTGGTGGGCCGGTATGTGGAGGTGGGTGCTAGTAGTAGTGGACATATGCATTTTTTGGAGGTGGTGGTGCATCAAAATCCTTGTGTCTCTATCTTGTGCGACATGTCTGCTCAAGAATGCACTACTACTCTGGTATATCCATCTCTCCTCCTCCCTCATGTAAGTCCACTTGCTTGGGTTTGTAGTCCTCCCCAGGGATACTATCTCTCCCAGTCAACAATTAGTGTTGGAAGATTATCTAAAGGCTTAATTCCATAAAGAAGAATACAATAATGGTAAGGTAACTCTAAAGTGGTACCAGGTTACCCAGGGTTCATATTGTATATGATCTTTTTATCTCTAATGGAGATCATTTGTGACCTTACAAGATAATTTAGGTCAACCAACTTGGTCCCCTCTACCTTTGTGAGGTTGGCAAGATCATAACCGAGTGCCTTTGCTATGGTGGTAACAATCCCTGTAACATCCTGATCTCTAGCCCAAGTTAAAACTCCTTATAAGAGCTATTCATAAAAACAAGCTTCTTTGAGGATTTTTTTGTAATATCAATTTTCATATTAAAATAATTCATTTTGATTAGTTTAAAAGCTTTTATATATTAAAAATATAATTGCGGTACTTTTTTCCAATTTTGGAAAAATATCATTTTGGTGGGTAAGCACACAAGCAGGTAGTTGGGTGGAAAGCAAGATGCTTATGGAGGCAAGCATATAGCTGGATAGCAAGTAGGTAGCTTGAGCAAGCACATTAGTTGGTGAAGTAAGTAGATGAGTGGCATGCTCCTTCCCTTAACACCTAGCACCTCTAAAAGTTGACACCTATCCTACCATGTGTCAACCACCCTTTAATAGCTATCTTGAGATGACACATATGCTTCCATGTGTCATCTAGCAATTCTTGAGATGGCACCTAACCATCCATGTGTAACCTAACTAGTAAGCATCCACCTAAAGATGACAGCTTGCACCCATGTGTCATCCACACACTTTTTTCTATTAGGACCATGCTACCCTTCACCATTCCTATATAAAGAGCCCCCATCCACCCCACCATAAGCATAAGTTCTATCCTCTTCATCCCAAAGCAAAGGTGAACGTCCCTTCTCCCTCCTTTCCCATCTCCTTCACCATAAACCTCCAATCTCTGTCTAGATTAGCAAACCACTCTCTCTTTCTTTATGTTAGTGAAAGGAACCACCTCCCAACAAATACTCTCTCTATAGAAACCTACTACCTCCTTCCTCCACCATAGTAAGAGCAACCCAATACTATGTCTTCCAAAATATCCTTTCTGTAACAATATATAAGCCATCTCTCTTCTACCCTAGTGAGAAAAACCCTAGAAGTTGATCTAGCTAGTAACGATGATCGAGGTAATGGAAAATGCAACAGAATGTTGTAGAAATATATCATGACTGGATATATTTAATGATGTTATGGTATTCTTGTGGAACTATGTATCAATGTCCATCTAAAGGTATGGTTTCCACATTTATCATCCAAAAAGTACAGTTTATTATTATTTAATATGATATTCAATTCCTATTGTAATCTATTATATCAACATCAATAAAAGATATGGTATAGAATGGTTTGGTATTATATGCAGTAAGAGTATAGTATACTTCATATACTTTCCTAAAGAATGAATAAGTGATCAACTATACACAACATCTTTATTAATAAGCTAGGTATGACTTCCATATATTCGTCCATATTATCCTTTAAAATTGAGTTTAAAGGCTTTAAATGATAATCAAGCATTTCTTTGGATTCTAGCCCTGTTGTCTTTTGGTTCCCTTTTCCTTTATTTCTCTCTATTAATTGTGTCATGTGATATTGTTGGAAAGTGGAATTCTATCAGACACTTCTAAGGTGACTAGGAGCCTGTTTCACTGATGTTTGTAGCTAGTAAAGAGGAAAGGTTATTTAATTGGTTCCGTGTTCGCACGGGGGGACTCCCTAACCTCTTGAACGCTCCTGGCCATAGACTTATCTGATTCAAAACCACAATCCCACAAGTTTACATTTTAGGTTTCATAGTGAAATAATAATAAGTGATCCATTTACTTGGCTACCTTTTGATCTCTCCAACTCTGAAAATCCATCAAATAGTTGTATATCATTGATGATGTCCTTTTGATTCTAAAATTCATATTAGGAGATGTGTTGGTAACAGAGTCGGTATGTCTTTGTCGAGGATTGATACATTTGGGATCCGGATCTAAGTCCTTTGGAGTCAGGGATGGATGAGTATAATTCTCTACCATACTCAGACCCACACTTGGGTTGGTCATGTAGAGTCAGGCATGATCAAGTTAGTAATGGGGAATAATCTCCTGCAAAGATTGAGCATGCTAACTAATGATTATTCAAGTGGCATGTTGTGCAAGGAACACCCTCTTCTGGTCTTGGAAAGGCGACCGATGGCTTCATGTGGTAATCTGATTCATTGAATAGAGCATGCAGTGTGCACGAGTGGCTGGGGTGTGCCAGGGTACTTACAGGTGTTTTGGTGACCCTAATGGACTAAAGTCTTGGCTAAGCAAGTTTTTGTGGTTGCAGGCCAGTTGCCCAAGGTGAATTGACACCTTCTTTGAGAGTTGTAGATAAACTCATTTATGGAATAAGGTCTCCCTTTTTGTTATCCTTATAACAATAATCCTGATTATGCTCCACAATATCCGTCTAACATTTTGATAGAGTTGTCGTATGATAAATGCTTTATGGATATACATACACATTCATTATGCTTCATGCTAGTAGATGGTCAATAATTTTGGTTTGGACTTTTGATACTTTGGTAATACATTAAGAGTATAGTTATATTAATAATGTATTGCTGCTTATCTCTATTTTTTCATACTTAGACATTTGTCTAACCCATACTCTCCCACTTGGGCTGCGACATATTCTTCCATGTTGCAGGTTATATTATTTATAAGAGACCTTTCCTTGTGGAAGACTCATCTTGAAAAGATCTTGAAGGGCGTCAAGAAGCAAAGGTGGATCAAGCTTAATTTTAAACTCATGTATCATTTTTATGGATATAGGAGATAATGTAAATCTACCTTTTGTAAGAGTGTAATATTTTGAAATAAAATATTGCTTATCTCACTCCTGTGCTTTGATTCTTGGTGCCATATTATCGGCTCAGATTTAGCTACTTTATTTTTGAAGGAAGAAAATCAGGTGGTTGAATCGGGGACGTTACAGAGATAGTATCAGAGCAACAAGATGAGACCTTACCCAAGGAAAATTGTAGAAGTATAAACTTAAAACTTGAGATAGTATAACCTTAAGTAGGATAGACTAATATAAGTCATAACCTAAATCTTATAATTTTCGAGGATGAAAATTATTTGAAGGGGTGGTATATGTAACATCTTGATCTCTAGCCCAAATTAAAACTCCTTATTAGAGCTATTCATAAAAACAAGCTTCTTTGAGGATTTTTTGTAAAATCAATTTTAATATTAAAATGATTCATTTTGATTAGTTTAAAATCTTTTATATATTGAAAATATAATTGCGGTACTTTTTTCCAATTTTTGAAAAATATCATTTTGGTGGGTAAGCACATAAGCAGGTAGCTGGGTGGCAAGCAAGATGCTTATGGAGGCAAGCATATAGCTGGATAGCAAGTAGGTAGCTTGAGCAAGCACATTAGTTGGTGAAGCAAGTAGATGAGTGGCGTGCTCCTTCCCTTGACACCTAGCACCTATAAAAGTTGACACCTATCCTACCATGTGTCAACCACCCTTTAATAGCTATCTTGAGATGACACATATGCTTCCATGTGTCATCTAGCAATTCTTGAGATGACACCTAACCATCCATGTGTAACCTAACTAGTAAGCATCCACCTAAAGATGACACCTTGCACCCATGTGTCATCCACACACTTTTTTCTATTAGGACCATGCTACCCTTCACCATTCCTATATAAAGAGCCCCCATCCACCCCACCATAAGCATAAGTTCTCTCCTCTTCATCCCAAAGCAAAGGTGAACGTCCCTTCTCCCTCCTTTCCCATCTCCTTCACCATAAACCTCCAATCTCTGTCTAGATTAGCAAACCACTCTCTCTTTCTTTATGTTAGTGAAAGGAACCACCTCACAACAAATACTCTCCCTATAGAAACCTACTACCTCCTTCCTCCACCATAGTAAGAGCAACCCAATACTATGTATTCCCAAATATCCTTTCTCTAAGAATATATAAGCCATCTCTCTTCTACCCTAGTGAGAGAAACCCTAGAAGCTGATCTAGCTAGGAACGATGATCGAGGTGATGGAAAATGTAACATAATGTTGCCGAAATATATCATGACTAGATGTATTTAATGATGCTATGGTCTTCTTGTGGAACTATGTATCAATGTACATCTAAAGGTATGGTTCCCACATTTTATCATCCAAAAAGTACAGTTTATTATTGTTTAATATGATATTCAATTCCTATTGTAATCTATTATATTAACATCAATAAAAGGTATGATATAGAATGGTTTGGTATTATATGCAGTAAGAGTATAGTATACTTCATATACTTTCCTAAAAAATGAATAAGTGATCAACTATACACAACATCTTTATTAATAATCTAGGTATGACTTCCATATATTCGTCCATATTATCCTTTAAAATTGAGTTTAAAGGCTTTAGATGATAATCAAGAATTTCTTTGGATTCTAGCCCTATTGTCTTTTGGTTCCCTTTTCCTTTATTTCTCTCTATTAATTGTGTCATGTGATATTGTTGGAAAGTCGAATTCTATCAGATACTTCTAAGGTGACTAGGAGCATGTTTCACTCATGTTTGTAGCCAGTAAAGAGGAAAGGTTATTTAATTGGTTCTGTGTTCGCACGGGGGGACTCCCTAACCTCTTGCACGCTCCTGGCCATAGACTTATCTGATTCAAAACCACAATCCCACAAGTTTACATTTTAGGTTTCATAGTGAAATAACAATCAATGATTCATTTACTTGACTACCTTTTGATCTCTCCAACTCTGAAAATCCATCAAATAGTTGTATATCATTGATGATGTCCTTTTGATTCTAAAATTCATATTAGGAGATGTGTTGGTAACATAGTCGGCATGTCTTGGCTGGGGATTGATACATTTGGGATCCGGATCTAAGTCCTTTGGAGTCAGGGATGGATGAGTATAATGCTCTACCATACTCAGGCCCACACTTGGGTTGGTCATGTAGAGTCAGGCATGATCAAATTAGTAATGGAGAATAATCTCCTGTAAAGATTAAGCATGCTAACTAATTATTATTCAAGTGGCATGTTGTGCAAGGAGCACCCTCTTCTGGTCTTGGAAAGGCGATCAGTGGCTTCATGTGGTAATCTGATTCATTGAATAGAGCATGCAGTGTGCATGAGTGGTTGGGGGTGTGCTAGGGTACTTATAGGTGTTTTGGTGACCCTAATGGACTAAAGTTTTGTCTAAGCAAGTTTTTATGGTTGCAGGCCAGTTGCCCAAGGTGAATTGACACCTTCTCTGAGAGTTGTAGATAAACTCGTTTATGGAATAAGGTCTCCCTTTTTGTTATCCTTATAACAATAATCTTGATTATGCTCCACAATATCCGTCTAACATTTTGATAGAGTTGTCGTATGATAAATGCTTTATGAATATACATACATACACATTCCTTATGCTTCATGCTAGTAGATGGTCAATAATTTTGGTTTGGACTTTTGATACTTTGGTAATACATTAAGAGTATAATTATATTAATAATGTCTTGCTGCTTATCTCTATTTTTCCATACTTAGACATTTGTCTAACCCATACTCTCCCACTTGGGCTGCGACATATTCTTCCATATTGTAGGTTATATTATTTATAAGAGACCTTTCCTTGTGGAAGACTCATCTTGAAAAGATCCTAAAGGGCGTCAAGAATCAAAGGCGGATCAAGCTTAATTTTAAACTCATGTATCATTTTTATGGATATAGGAGATAATGTAAATCTACCTTTTGTAAGGGTGTAATATTTTGAAATAAAATATTGCTTATCTCACTCATGTGCTTTGATTCTTGGTACCATATTAACGGCTCAGATTTAGCTACTAGATTTTCGAAGGAAGAAAATCAGGTGGTTGAATCGGGGACATTACAGAGATGGTATCAGAGCAACAAGATGAGACCTTACCCAAGGAAAATTGTAGAAGTATAAACTTAAAACTTGAGATAGTATAACCTTAAGTAGGATATACTAATATAAGTCATAACCTAAATCTTATAATTTTTTAGGACGAAAATTCTTTGAAGGGGTGGTATATGTAACATCATGATCTCTAGCCCAAATTAAAACTCCTTATTAGAGCTATTCATAAAAACAAGCTTCTTTGAGGATTTTTTGTAAAATCAATTTTAATATTAAAATAATTCATTTTGATTAGTTTAAAAGCTTTTATATATTGAAAATATAATTGCGGTACTTTTTTCCAATTTTGGACAAATATAATTTTGGTGGGTAAGCACACAAGCAGGTAGTTGGGTGGCAAGGAAGATGCTTATGGAGGCAAGCATATAGCTTGATAGCAAGTAGGTAGCTTGAGCAAGCACATTAGTTGGTGAAGCAAGTAGATGAGTGGCATGCTCCTTCCCTTGACACCTAGCACCTCCAAAAGTTGACACCTATCCTACCATGTGTCAACCACCCTTTAATAGCTTTCTTGAGATGACACATATTCTTCCATGTGTCATCTAGCAATTCTTGAGATGACACCTAACCATCCATGTGTAACCTAACTAGTAAGCATCCACCTAAAGATGACACCTTGCACCCATGTGCCATCCACACACTTTTTTCTATTAGGACCATGCTACCCTTCACCATTCATATATAAAGAGCCCCCATCCACCCCACCATAAGCATAATTCTCTCCTCTTCATCCCAAAGCAAAGGTGAACATCCCTTCTCCGTCCTTTCCCATGTCCTTCACCATAAACCTCCAATCTCTGTCTAGATTAGCAAACCACTCTCTCTTTCTTTATGTTAGTGAAAGGAACCACCTCCCAACAAATACTCTCTCTATATAAACCTACTACCTCCTTCCTCCACCATAGTAAGAGCAACCCAATACTATGTATTCCAAAATATCCTTTCTCTAAGAATATATAAGCCATCTCTCTTCTACCCTAGTGAGAGAAATCCTAGAAGCTGATCTAGCTAGGAACGATGGTCGAGGTAATGGAAAATGCAACAGAATGTTGCAGAAATATATCATGACTGGATGTAGTTAATGATGCTATGGTCTTCTTGTGGAACTATGTATCAATGTACATCTAAAGGTATGGTTCCCACATTTTATCATCCAAAAAGTACAGTTTATTATTGTTTAATATGATATTCAATTCCTATTGTAATCTATTATATCAACATTAATAAAAGGTATGGTATAGAATGGTTTGGTATTATATGCAGTAAGAGTATAGTATACTTCATATACTTTCCTAAAGAATGAACAAGTGATCAACTATACACAACATCTTTATTAATAAGCTAGGTTTGACTTCCATATATTCGTCCATATTATCCTTTAAAATTGAGTTTAAAGGCTTTAGATGATAATCAAGAATTTCTTTGGATTCTAGCCCTATTGTCTTTTGGTTCCCTTTTCCTTTATTTCTCTCTATTAATTGTGACATGTGATATTGTTGGAAAGTGGAATTCTATCAGACACTTCTAAGGTGACTATGAGACTGTTTCACTGATGTTTGTAGCCAGTAAAGAGGAAAGGTTATTTAATTGGTTCCGTGTTCACACGGGGGGACTCCCTAACCTCTTGTACGCTCCTGGCCATAGACTTGTCTGATTCAAAACCACAATCCCACAAGTTTACATTTTAGGTTTCATAGTGAAATAATATTCAGTGATTCATTTACTTGACTACCTTTTGATCTCTCCAACTCTAAAAATCCATCAAATAGTTGTATATCATTGATGATGTCCTTTTGATTCTAAAATTCATATTAGGAGATGTGTTGGTAACAGAGTCGGCATGTCTTGGCTGGGGATTGATACATTTGGGATCCGGATCTAAGTCCTTTGGAGTCAGGGATGGATGAGTATAATGCTCTACCATACTCAGGCCCACACTTGGGTTGGTCATGTAGAGTCAGGCATGATCAAATTAGTAATGGAGAATAATCTCCTGTAAAGATTAAGCATGCTAACTAATTATTATTCAAGTGGCATGTTGTGCAAGGAGCACCCTCTTCTGGTCTTGGAAAGGCGATCAGTGGCTTCATGTGGTAATCTGATTCATTGAATAGAGCATGCAGTGTGCATGAGTGGCTGGGGGTGTGCTAGGGTACTTATAGGTGTTTTGGTGACCCTAATGGACTAAAGTTTTGTCTAAGCAAGTTTTTATGGTTGCAGGCCAGTTGCCCAAGGTGAATTGACACCTTCTCTGAGAGTTGTAGATAAACTCGTTTATGGAATAAGGTCTCCCTTTTTGTTATCCTTATAACAATAATCATGATTATGCTCCACAGTATCCATCTAACATTTTGATAGAGTTGTCGTATGATAAATGCTTTATGAATATACATACATACACATTCCTTATGATTCATGCTAGTAGATGGTCAATAATTTTGGTTTGGACTTTTGATACTTTGGTAATACATTAAGAGTACAATTATATTAATAATGTCTTGCTGCTTATCTCTATTTTTACATACTTAGACATTTGTCTAACCCATACTCTCCCACTTAGGCTGCCCCATATTCTTCCATGTTGCAGGTTATATTATTTATAAGTGACATTTCCTTGTGGAAGACTCGTCTTGAAAAGATCCTGAAGGGCGTCAAGAATCAAAGGCGGATCAAGCTTAATTTTAAACTCATGTATCATTTTTATGGATATAGGATATAATGTAAATCTACCTTTTGTAAGGGTGTAATATTTTGAAATAAAATATTGCTTATCTCACTCCTGTGCTTTGATTCTTGGTGCCATATTAACGGCTCAGATTTAGCTACTTGATTTTCAAAGGAAGAAAATCAGGTGGTTGAATCGGGGACGTTACAACCCCCCTCAATTCTGAAAGGATTCTAGCTTTTAGAGGGAATTACCTTCAAGTGTTCAATCATCACAACCCCCAAATTCACGTGACCAACACTTTCCATCACAGACATCACAAACAAATCTTTTAAGGAGAAGCAACCTTGGTTAGCATACCGGCCAGAGAAAGTATTTACTGACACTTTTTGGATGTATCTCATGGCGGGATTGAATATTTTGCTTGTTTTTTACTTCCCTATTACAAAAGTGTCTTGGCCAGTAAATGTTTTCCACATATTAGAATAGTTGCACCTTACATTCTTATCAAACTTGCCATCAAATTTCTTTGCCAATTCCAGTGTTGGTGCAAGAATTTTGTTGAGGTGGGAGGACTTTAGTAGATGTGTGGAATCATTGAGCCTGAAGTGGATGGAGTCCTTGCCTTGGTATTGTACCTTCTCTAGAGAATCAAAACACTCATGGGTCAACTCAATATAGGTTTCTTCTACTTCAATTAGTAATTTGTGCAACCCAAATGGTGTTAGGAAACCCTTGAAAAAGTTGGAAATTCCTAAGGCATGCATGGTATTAGGGCAAGCATATCTCATAGGGATCACCCTCCTCATTGTGCACTCGAGATGTAAGGGTCTTGTGAACACTCTTCTTGAAGTGCCTCTTCCTTATGTTGCTCCCTCAAGTTGTTTCCCCACCCACTTCATTCTATCCTCTTCCAGCTTGGACAAGAAGTCCACATTCTCATCTTCCATCTCCTTACTCTCAATATCATTTACCTCCTCCTCCTCATAGGTATGTGACCCTGAAATTGTGTCCAAGTTCAGAGGCACCATATCAATTGGCATGTCCTCGTCTTCTTCTTCAATCAAAAACCAGTGTCGAGTGGGTTGTTGAGTGGCATGTGGCTGGGCTGATGAAGTAGAGTGTCTCATTGGAATGGGTCGTGGAGGAAAGCATGAAGACGATGCAACAGTTGCTTTCTTGGATCTTATTTCTTGAGTTGATGCATCAACTTCACATAATCAACAATGTTCTCTAATTATTCTTCTTCCTCCTCTTCCTTGAGGTTGTTGTATCTTGGATCTGAGGTGTGGTGGCTTGAGGAGGATCGAAGATGGGAGACACTCGTAGATGTCGACCATTGGATAGATTGAGAAATCGAGTTGGACGGCGATGTAGGGTTGTGTGATGGTGGCGTGATGTTGGATACATGATTGGTGAAACTTTTGCCTCCGTTGGGCATACTCATAGTCTTCTCTACCCCTTTCTTGATTGCCTTGCTTGTGCTCTTCATCCTAGAAGCAAGAAAGGTGGGAATCGAAGGAACAACTAATGCTTTCACACCTTGGGAAGGTTGGGGCGAAATCTCCTTAGAGATGGAGAAATGGAGGTTAATGGAGGGTGAAGAAAGGAGCTGGAGATAGGGTAAGATGGATGGAGGGTGAGGGGAGCTCAAATATGAAGTTTGGGGGCAGGAGAGGTCGATTTGGGGAAGACAGAGGTGTTCCCTAGTCGCCCTAGCCGTGGAATGGCCACTTTGGGTTGCACAAATGATGTGGAGGTTGTGTTGTGGACTAAAAACTCGGGTGACTTAAGTGATGGGCCTGGGCCAGCACCGTCGTTCTGGTGGGGTGCCAGCATGGATGTGTTGGTTAGAATGGTTGTGATGACTGAGACCAAAACTTGAGATTTCCCTATAAAAATGATCGTGCCCGCACAACCGTTTCGCACCAGCACGGCCGTGCGAGTACTTCCAAGTTGAAAAATCTTCAAAAATTCTCAAGTTGCTCAATCATTCATAATCATCACAAAACTAAAGAAAAGCTATCAAGCACAAGTGTGCGTGTGTGAATTTTTGAAAGAATAAAAAATATAACAAAATAAGAGGGTTTTGAGAATCTCAAACCACGTGGGTTGCCTCCCACTAGCGCTAATTGTAGAGCCTTCCATCGAGATTGTTGTTCTTACTTCATCAAGTGTTTACACCCCATGTGTCTCTTTCCTCTTCCAAAGTAACCCGTTCTAGAAATTTGATGACATGGGCTTCATCCCATGGAGTGTAAATTGATCAGAAATAAGGTCTTGCCTACTATTGTTCTTGAAAATCATGGTAGTCCGGGTTGGTACATAGATCCTCATAACTCAACCTTTGTCTTTCTTCCTCAGTGAACATAAAGAAGTCTCTCTTCATCCTTCCATAAGTGATTATCAAAGTTCCTACACACACATTGATTTCAACACCAGTTGTAGACAAGAAGGGTCACCCCAAGATAATGTAATCCTTCCCCTCCATTGGGTCGATGTCCATGACCAGAAAATCAATTGGGAAAGTAATGTTCACCATTTTATATAATGCCAATATTGCATTCGTCAGCATCCCCATAGGCATTCTCCTAGATCTGTCCCCCGGTATTACAACACAATCTGACGATTTCAATTTTTCTAAGCCAAGATGTATGCATATGTAAAATGGTATGATGCTCACGGTTGAGCCCAAATCTAAGAGAGCACGCTTGAGAGGGTGGTGATTGATGTAGCCAGCAATAAGAGGGGTTCCTAGTTCATACTATTGCTATGGAAAATGACATCCCATTATGAAGTTCACATGTTTTCTAGCTATGATTTCTTTGGTTGGCATCAGTACCACTTTCCTCCTCCGCATGCAAACATCCTTAACCAAGTAAAGGAATATTTAAATACATGACATCCTTTGTTTCAAGGATTCTAGAAATCTCCAAGCACAACTATGCATGACGTTGGTGGATAGTTAAGGCATCATATGAAAATCTCCTACTTATATGAAAACCTCTGACAATATCTTGTAGGCTTTTGGACAACATTCGGGTTGTCTCTACCTCAAGAGAGGGGGTTTGGTCCATCGTTAGTTCCCTATAGGGTAGTGTGTTAGGTGTTACCAACTCAAAAGCATGTGGGACATCAGTTATGATCTCATAACTAGATGGAAGAAAAAATGAATCTCTAGTGCCTTCAGCACTTCCAAGAAAGGATGGTATAGCTGATCTCATGATCTTCAATGGGGGAGAAACACATGATATTGTCTTCTAAATCAATGGTAGGATACTTGGGGGTGTTTTCTCACTACAAAAGGGGGAAACAAGAGCTTTGGTGCACTCAGAATTCTTAAGAAAAAATGGAACAATAGGATTTTTGATGTTCTTACAATCTCTTCAAGACTTTTTCGGCAAGGGTTCTTCATCACAAACCTTAGTCACCTTATCCTCCCTTCCCATGAATTCTCCAACAACCATTTTCCCCCATGTAACAAACACCATATTCACTTGCTCATGGGAAGAAGGGGGAGCTTGTGAGGATGATGGTGGTGGTTTTTGGCGAGGGGGCTTGGGTTTTATAGAACAAAAGTTGGTTATTGTGGGGGCTATTGTGGAGGTGGTTGTTGTGGAGGGTATTGGTAGTTGAATGGGGGTTGTGGAGGTGGGTAAGCATAGGGGTTAGGAGGTATTTGGTATAGTTGAAGAGTGGGTACTAGGCCTTTTGGTGGGATATAAGCACCTTGAGTAGTGCTCACATAGCCACCATCATTGTTTGGGTTGGACATGGTTGGGAAGGGAGTTTTCCCTCCTCACGACGGGCAAGTGAAGGCGAGATTTGATCAAGTATTTTCTCTAGGAGGTTAATGTTTTGTCCCTAAGTGAACACATCTTTCTTCACATCACCAAGGATCCTCAATCTTCTTAGGACTTCATCTTCAAACCTTGAACTATGTCTTGGCCCTTGATGTTGTCTTGGTTGCCCTTTCCCATCTTCACCTTGTTGTTTCCAAGAGAAATTGGGGTGATTCCTCTATTCTAGGTTTTAAGAGTTTGACATTGACCCTTAATGATTACAGTTGCCAAAAGATTGCAATGCCTTCACATCTTCATCAACATAATCAATGGCCATGGTGGATTGGCTTGTGGAACCCCCAACTCGATCCTTCATCAGGTTCATCATATCAGCCAAGATTTTTACCATTTGAGGGTTGTCACGTCTCTAATCGGAATTGGAGGATGAGGCGGAGGAACCCAGATCCTATCAAGGTGATCTCCCTTGCTTGAAGCTCAGTGGTGTGAGTTTTTGGCAAGGTGCTAAAAGAGTGGCCAAGACTCTTCCGGAGGTCTAACCATGAATGTACTACCACAAGAGGAATCAATAGTACTCTGGCTCAACTCAACAACTCCAGTGTAGAACGAATACACTAGCTGCCATAGAGGAACTTTGTGGTGGGGGCAGTCTTACATGAGCTTTTGAAATCTTTCCCAAGCTTCATGAAATGGCTCATTTTCCCTTTGTGTGAAGGATGTAATGCATCTCCTCATACGAGTTAGCTTGGAGATCAGATAGAACTTCTTTAGGAACTCGTTCTTCACTGCCATCCAGGTAACTTTCTCAAGCTTGGACATGCACCACACTTTAGATTTTCCTTTGAGGGAGAAAGGGAAAAGGGTCCTTCTTATAGAGTCGTCAGTAGCAGCAGGCATGCATAATGTAGAGAAGGTCTCCAGGAAAGCATCAATGTGGCGGTATTGATTCACATTCTCCGTCCCATAGAAAGTTGATAGGAGTCCAAGAAGGGTTGGTGGGATGGAAAATTCTTGACCCGACATTTGGTCAACAAGGGTGGCAATGGGTGAGGTGTAGTTTTCAGGAGTGAAGTACTCATGGAGGGGGCGGTTGAGTTGTAGCTGAGCATACCCATGAGGTTCTTCCTCTCTGTCTCCCATTTCATCTACTTGATGTTGTTTGAGGCGGTGTTGGCATCTTCTTCTACCTATCTCGGGGTCAAAAGGAACCAAGGCAATAGAAGTCGAACGTCTGCCAAACATGCACAACTGTCACCTACACAACACACAAACAAACAACAAGAGCTAAGTTAGAATACAAGTATGCAAAAATAAGCAAAGAATAAAGAATAGAAATGGTGACGGCAGTAGGAAAAGATAAGCGACACTAACTAGCTATGTCGAGCGCATCTACTCCCTAGCAACGACAGTAGAAAGCTTGGTGCGATTCTCCTAAGGTCACACACTAATCAAAAAAATGGTGACTAGATGCAATTAAAGGAAACACACGAAAATCATTCAAAATTTAATTAGACCTAGTATGATACACTCACTTAAACCAATCACATGTTGCCCACAAGCGCACAAGGTCATGTTTTAGTATAGGCAAGTGGCAAGAGAAGGGTCGATCCACATGGAGAGAGGGGAACTAGAGCTAGGTTAGTGTGAGCTATGTTCCTAAAGCATAGTGTAGGGTTTTTAGGGTTTGTTGGTTGTTTGATTGATTATACTAATTGAGAAAGCAATTAAAAGCAAGGAGGAATATTGGATTATCAGAAACCCTAACTTATCCTAAACAATTTAAGTCTAATTAGCAAGCCAAGACAACTAAATAAGCAAGAGCAAGGAACTACAACTAAGCTACACTAAACTAGAAATGCAAGTTAACACCTAAGAGAAAAGTTAAGCACTCGAGCAATTAATGACCTAGATTATCATTAACTAGCTAGATTAGAACTAGCAAGCTTAAAAGAGCACTAACTACTCAAGAAAAACCTAACTATTAAGAACGAAGTAATTGAATAATAAGAAATAAAGGCAATTAACTAAACTAGCATTAACAAGCTAAGAAAATAAGATAGGCTTCAACCAATATTAATGAGAGGTGGGTTGTTTGGGAAATGATACTAAGATATTAGTTGGGGGGTTAACATATCATGCAAGTCTTATATCTTCAATCTAAATTGCCAAACCAAACAATAAGGCAAGTGCTATTTGAATATACCCTATGCTACTAGTTGGGAAACTAGGGCTAGGTGTAATTCTAATAGGACTTGGAAAGTTTAGGTTTCTAGGGTAAGTGGTATTATGGCAATTGAGAGCCAAGGGTAGAAATGGGGGTAGACATGAGGGTGTTTCACCTCATGTTACTCACCATCTGCCTTAAGAAAACTCTAGGTAATTGCATTGATCACTCTTACACTAGCTATTTAGATCTTAGACCTACTTGTAGGATAAGAGATTTGTATGTAGGAACATAGGGTACTAGCTAGGGATCCATTAATTGGACCTAGGAGAAATTCCTAAGATATCCACATACAATCCATTTTCCCCTAGAAGCTAGGTGTTTTCAAGCATCATACAACAAGTAATCCATGTTTAGAAGCATAAATCAGAAGTAAGATAATGGGAAATGAGATATATGTAAGAGACAATCATCATAGAATGAAAATATGTTCATTACAAGTTATTTCCCCCAACATGGTATCAAAGTAACATTTTAGCCCCAAACAACCTACCATGAAGGGCTTAGCTACACATAATCAAGCAAAAGAGCAAAAAAGAAAAAAGGAGGAGGTAGAAGGCCATGGAGCTTGTGGAAGCTTCTTCTCCTTCACCTCCTAGTTGTTGTAGAATGAAGCACCTCCTCCAAGGTGGAAATTGGCATGAGAATATAGGGTATTATGGTGGAAAACCCTTGAAAACTAAGGTTTTGGGTGGAAATGGAAGGTGGGAGGTAGGTGAAGCTCTTTAATGCAAGTAAGGTGACAATGAATGCTAAGAGGCAGGTAAGGAGTGGCTAACCTAGTGTTGTGGCTGCCACCCATGTATATATAGGTGGTGGTGGAAGTACTAGGGTAAGTGGGGGTGGTATTGGAAATTCAGTTAAAAAAAGCTAGGTTTTAGGTGGCATCACATCCGTGCTGGGAAGCAAGGCCATGGTGGGTGGGTTTCAGAACGTCTATGGTGGTAGAGAATGGCCATGGTGGGAAGTGGAAAATGTCAAGTTAGAGGGGGTGAAATGAAGGCTGGTAGCACAGCTGTGGTGGGGGCTAGGTAGAATGGTCATGCTGGGTAACACGATCATGGTAGGAGAGATGGAATGGAGGTCGTTCTCTTCAACACACCTGTTCTGGTCTTGGATCACACAGTCGTGCTGGCTAGCACGACTGTTTTGGCAGATTCTTGGCACAATCATGCTAGATAGCATGACCATTCTATTGGAATTGTTGTAGCTTGTCAACTTATGGTGGTACTGTGATTTTGGCATCAACAAGCATGGTCATTCCATGGCACCACAGCCATGTTGGGGTCTTCAGTAGCATTTTGAACTTTAATCTTCATCATCTGTGGACTTATTTGCTTGGGTTGACTATTGGCCACCAAGGGTAGGTTGGGGAAGCTTTGGGGTCTTCTTTGGACTCCTCTATCTCACTGATCCATCCAAATGTGGTCCAAGTACCTGAAAAACATGCAAAGAAAGTCCATAAGTACATTTTACAGAAATATGCATATTGAGGGAATTAACTTGCATTCTAACATGTTTAGATGTGATTGAAATGCAAAAAGACATAAGATGAAGCCCTAATATAGGGATGCATCAGTCGTGGCCCCAACCCTATAATAGATCCGCCACTACGGGCAAGCCAATAAATATAATGAGAGGTCACATGTACAAAAAGTCTCTCACCTACTAAGGAGATGAAGAAAGAAGAAGGGTTACGAGCAATGATAAGACAATGAGGTTCAGGAGGCTCATTCCAAATTCTAAGAGGGAGTCTAGGTCACCTTCACATCTTATGATCAATCATGGTACAACAGTAAGGTTAGGGAGATAGCTAGTTCAGAAACATAGTCAATAATGTTTGGATAGAATAATGGCACTTGTCTTTAGAAAAAACCAAGCATATATATTGTGATTAGATTAAAAATTATCAAAGTTAATAGGTTTGGGTTCGTTACCCTGCAATGAATTGGCCAGAGAAGATGGAAATACTTGTGAACTTGTAATTTTGTCATAGAAGACAACCAATACCAGTAGGGTGCTATGAAAAAATCCATACGCAATTGAGTGATGGAAACTCTGAGGAAGGTCACTATATGGGAAATCAGGTCTCAGTTGATCAATGGGTAATAAGGTGGCTAAAATGTTTTAGCATTGTAGGCCTAGACAATTGTCAAACCCTAGGACTATGAGGGGCATGTTATGCATAGGGTCCAACTCAACCAATTAGGGTTTATTGAAAATTGAAGAGATAGATGATTCGATTGGCAGTAGTGTTAGGTTTTAGGGGAGGCAGAGAAGGCAGCAGAAACAAAAAAAAATTCCCCAAACCCAAAACAAGGAAACACGTCAACGTCTATACAATAGGAAAGGATGGTTTGTGGAATCATACCTTGTCCCGAGGCTTGCTCGGCGACAATACCTCGCGCCTTATGCAGTCTTCACCTCCTATCTTGGACGGTGTCTGTGCAGCTCCTGGTCGCACTGAGACTGATAGGATTGACAGCTGTCCTCCGAGCGGCAAAAACCTCCCGCCTCTGAAGTAGTCCACACAGACCACCTGGAACTCCAATCTCTTTGTCCCACAAGGAATTGGAAGGAGTCGCACCCTCCTGTCGGCGTACCAGTCACCAACACACTCTCCTACCACCAGTCGCAACTGCAGTTGTCTTTCCCTTGATGTGCCCCCCTTTTCGGGTAGCACTTGCTCAGGCTCTCTCTCGGTTACCAAAACCAAAGAGAACGACAACTTTGCAGAGCAACTGGTTTGCACTGAGTTCTTCTTTGAGAAGCCCCCAATACCCCTATATATATAGGAGGGTCATGGGACAGGGTTCTCCATCCCGGGAAATGCGGGACTAAAGCAGGAATAGAAGGGTTTGAGATTTTCCACAAAACAACCAACTCGCAACCTGAACCGATCGTTTCACAACTGAAACGGTCAGTTGGGGACCTGAACCGGTCGGTTGACACCTCAACCGATCGGTTAGGACCCATGAGCCGATCGGTTCACTTCTGAACCGGTCGGTTCGTGGTCCTAATCAGTTCCCGATTGACTTTCCTTCTTTTGTTTCTAATTGGTATCGAATACCAATCCTTGTTCCAATCATATTGGGCAAGTAAAATGCAAGGAAAATTCTCACCAATCCTACTTTCCCAACTTGCTCGGTTGCACCAGTTGAATTGATCATTTCAACACTTGAAGCAATCATTTCACCCTGACCCTGAGCCGATCGACTCGCAACCTGAGCCGATCGGTTCACCAAGCTGAGCCGATCGGTTCATCTCATGAGCCGATCGGTTGGGTGTGCAGATTGTGCAGAATCAGTCAATTGCGGTTTCAATCAATCTGATACTCTAATCAATCAGTCCAACACCTTGAACATTATGAAATTTAGATATCAATTAATTAAGTGTTTAATTGAACTATTAAACTCCTTTATCAATCAATCTAAACATTGTTTGTGGACAAAACTCCTCTTTCAGATTAAATCCTATGTGTGTGACCCTACAGGTCCTTTTCACGTTGGCAGTGAAAGTCCATAACACTTATGACTTAACAAGCAAAGAGCGGTGCCTAGTCACACATCAGTGCTACCCAAGTGAAATAGAAAGTTGGAGAACAACTTTCAATCCTAAAATCCATGAATGGTGTTACAGTGAATGTATAATTCCTTCGTCACTGATATCCCGAATGAACTCGAGGCATGGAACAGTCATCCTGTCAACGTTCATTCACTTTCTTGATCTCAGATTAGATTGGAAGAGATATGTATGACATCAATATCACATACTGATTCACACATGCATGCGCACGCCTATTTCAATCCTACTCATCAAGTGGCCTTGGATATCAAACTCCCTTAGGAGGGACAAATCCCATATATATCACTCACCCCTCAAAAGCCCCATGTGTCAAAGCCACCCAATCATCACCTTTATAACAACCCATATTTCAGGACTGCGTTTGATGATGTCAAAGTGTGCCCAACGACATGTGTTGAGTGTAGTGATTTCAGGTCAAAGAATCACACTCACCACCATCATTGTGAGTACTGATTGTGACTACCATGTTATGGTTCCATGTGTCAAACTCACGGTGGGTCTGTCCGGTACACTTGTTCTCTAACAAGTACCTATGTGTTTGGTTTGATATCTCTATATTATGACTAATGAGATTCTGTCATCAACCAACACCACAATCTAGTCTTGTGTGTCATTGATGTCTATCTACCTTCCACAATGACATCCGACTAGGGACATAATAAGAATGTACAAACTCTTAGCATCTGTATGATCTCATCGTTCAGGTCCTTAACCTGAAGGCATACGTCATTGAGTACTGTCATTCTCTAGACATTCAATCTGTTCTATCACTATCTCATATGACTGAACCAGAAAGAATTGGAAGCTTGCCTTTGATGTTTATCAAAACAATCTTAATGTATCCCACCAATCATCCCATGATTGGCTCTCAGGGCATACATACCAACAAGTAGTTCATGAGAAATGGTGAGTGTAGTGTGAGAAGACCGACTGGTAGTTGAGGAGAGGTTGATCTAATCCAACATTGTTGCAAAAAGATCGGAGGTGTAAGATGAGGTCTTCCATCTGGTTACCCAACCTGGATCTGACGCGCGTGACTCAACAGTTCACAACTGGAGCGTATGGCATCAAATTTATTCAAGACTTTGGTTTAAAGAAATGAAACCTAAAATGAAAATGAAATAATTCCTTCTAATTAGGCTTTATCTTCTAGATTGGCATTATAGGCGTATTTGACATCTGATTAAACCCAAAATTTTTAGGTTTCCTAATTAGAGTATGAGGAACACAAGTTTGAACTAAGATTTGCATTATGAGACTATTTGTGTTGTATTTATTCCATGATGAATTAATCATTAAATTAGGGTAATTAGCTTAACCTAATACCCAAATAGGTTAATCCTTTTTGAGATATCTCCCATTTCCTCTCTATTATAGCCTAGGGCTATACTAGATATTTGTTTATGGTTAACACTATGGATTAGTAGTATTGTTCACAAATTCCCATAATTCAATTATTAGGGTCATAGAATCCTAAGATTTCATGTCCATGGAATCCTAATGAGTCAATTAGTGTTAAAAAAATCCTAATAGGATCTAATAAATTCTAAACAAGAGAATGTGGGTACTAAAAGTATCTAATTGAATAAGGCACAAGAAAGGGAAAGGAGATATATGTACCGAGGAATGGGGATGTTATACATGTCTAGAAGTAGATATACTACATTTAGCACTAAGTTTTATTCCCTTGATAGGCAATAGGGTTTGATTCCCCCAACCACATGGCATATTTACATGTTGAGGTTTCGTTCATCCTGTTAGACACTAAGGTTTTTTCCTCGTACCATGCACTGAGGTTTTATTCATCCTTGAACGCTATATACGACATTGGGGTTTTAGTCCTCATGCACTTGGCTTGCAATCTATGGGTTGATTTCCTACTTTTTAAATTGTTATAGTATTTATTGTAATCAGCATGTATGTCTTTATTGATTATGATTGTGGAATTGTTTAAAAGATATGAACTTCATCCTTACTTACTATCTCCTTTAAATGAATTACCTTTTGACATCACTATTCTTTTGACATCCATTTCAATGATTTTATCTCTCTCTCTGTTGGGAATCTTGATGTATTATTAGTTGTTGTTCCTTTCCCTTATATTGCCCAATTCCATACTATATGCACATGCCAACTTTGGTTGACATCCCCTCCAAAAAATAGGTAACATTTTCCACTTTTTATTATATTTTGGTTTTACTTCACCTTAGGTAAAGATCACTTAGAAATAATGACTAATATGACTAGGACATGAACATGTATTGTTGATGATCCTTATGAGATCGAATTGAAGTGGTTAGAGTACTCTGCAACCAAGAATAGTATTATAGCTTCTGCCTCATATAATCACCCATATGCGTGTCAACCTTGTGATCTTATAAAATTCTAATAGTCAAAAGTGTTTTTTTCTACTGCTATCTTTTGGTATTTTGAACATGATAAGTAATACATTGGATCACATCCCCTTGTAATAAATTTATGTTGCTATTTGACATTGAGATTATTCCTTTAAATTGATTGAGTAATGAGTGGGTTTCCTCTCATGTCTTACTCCTTATAGAGTCCACATGGTGATAAGGTAGGAGTAAGGGATGGGGAGAAAGTGTGTATTTCTCTTTAGGATATAGGGGGAGAGGACAATGTTGGTTGGGTAGATGGAGGAGCAAGGTCGAGAAATTAAGGTTGGAACTTGCGATGACTAGAGTGATGTCGACTACGGGGATGTGAGATACAAACAGAGATCCTCATGTGATGTGTGATGGATTTAAGGGGTGAGTACATGGGAAAGTGGTGGATGTGTGTGGCATAGGATGTAAGAGGAGAGAAACCAACACTAAGAACATCATCCTTCTGTATATAGACATATATGATTAGTGGCATCGGGTAAAGCTGACACAGACATGAATTGTAATTACCCATGGTGGACTTGTCATTATGTCTTACACGAATGAAAAATAAAGTAACTACCTACATGATTCAAGGAAAAAAACAACAAAAGAGAGAACATATGAGCAAAATTGTGATAAGACAAAGATAAAGATGTTATAAATTTTAAAATTATTGTGTTCTAATTGCTATGAGGTTTTATAAGCGATGAAAATGATACACTCATAATTAGTTAAAAAAACTCCCTCTTTTTATACTAGTATAGATAGGTGGATTACACCAAGAATATTGACATAGATTTTGGGGTTAGGGTTGTGCTAAGGTAGACTCATACTTAAAACCTCAAACACTCATATTGTTACATGTACAATTGTATTTAAGCATCTATATTACCAAGTTATGTTAAAGTCATGTTTTTATAATAAAACATCCCAAAAAGTATCAATTTATAATTTATATTTCATGTCATTGGATTTATTGAATTACTAGGCACAAATCAGTCTGGACCGGATACTTGTGAACATTTATTAACACACAATTTTCACTTCTTGTATTTTTGAATCTTCTCATAATCCACTTTTAATACCAACATCTAGTAAAAGCATAGATGCCTATTTTTTATGATTACAACATATATGAGATGTTTTCATTATGGTATTGTTTGGATATAGATGACAAAAAGATGTCTCCTAAAGATGTGATGGCTACACATACCTATTAGTTAGTCTAAAAGTGTTGACTGATAGATGTGCATATCACTTGTTTTCATGGGATTTAATCAAAACATGGACTTGAGAAGTAACTCCATAAACGGCATAACCATATCAAGAGTGGAACACATACTCATAGATTCCATGTATACCTCTGAATGAGCATTGGGCCCAGTAATACCCAGTTTTGGTAGGATCATACTTAAACCCATATTTTTTGTTGGGTCGCCAGTCAAGTTTATCTCCTGGTTAATGGTTAAAAGTTATATAGTATAACCAACCAATATAATAAATATATGTTTAGAATCAGTGTAAACAACACATAAAAATGAATATTTCAAAAATAAATATATAGATACATTTACTTTAATGAATTCAATCAAAGATATTTCATATACAAATACAATTTCTGATTAATATAATACAAACTTTATCTTATGGAGTACACACACAAACATGCACACACATGCATATATATATATATATATATATATATATATATATATAGAGAGAGAGAGAGAGAGAGAGAGAGAGTCAGGCTAGAATACACTCGAGTGTATTAAGAGCAGAATTCACTGAAGTAATTTTTCATGATGAAATATTTTTTTCAAAAATCTAATCTATTGATCTTCTTAATCAACTTGTGAACAACTCATATAAAAAAATTGAGCACATTTGGATATTTATAGGTCATGTTATAAATCCCACAAAAATTATGCATTTTAAATTAGTTTTGTACATCAATTTTGTTGCCCTCAGATGAGTGACTAACACTCATCCAAATGGGCTCAAAATTTGTATATATCCTAATTGTAGTATGACAATAAAGATCAATGATTTACATCTTACAAAAATAGTCTTGATATGCAAACACAATTGAGTGTATCCATGCGATATGTACACTCGAGTGCATTCTAGCCTGACTCCATATATATATATATATATATATATATATATATATATATATATATATATATATAGAGAGAGAGAGAGAGAGAGAGAGAGAGAGTCAGACTAGAATACACTCGAGTGTATCCAGAGTGCAATACACTCAAGTAGTTTTTCATGATGCAATATTTTTTTTGAAAATCTAATCCGTTGATCTTATTAAACATCTTGTGAACAACTCATACGCAAAATTTGAGCACATTTGGATATGTATAGCTCATGTTATGAAGAGCACAAAAATTATGCATTTTAAATTAGTTTCGTGCGTCGATTTTGTTTCCCTTGAATGAGTGACTTACACTCATCCAAATGGGCTCAAAATTTGTATGTAGCCTAGTTATAGTATGACGGTGAAGATTAACGGTTTATATTTTGCAAAAAATAGTCTTGATATGCAATCACACTTGAGTGTATTTGTGCGATCCGTACACTCGAGTGTATTCTAGCCTAACTCTCTCTATATATATATGTATATATATGTATATATATAAACAAAGGGACATGTATTCGAATCACAGTTGTCGTCTTGGTTTATCACTCTCCGGGACGTTCATTCTCTGTCATGGGCATGGGAGGAATGTCTCTCTTAATCCCATATATATGTATATATATTATATTATATATAGGTGGATGGATAGTGTAGTTGTATGCATAATAAATAAGAGTATCCATACATTTTTGGTCTATTCTATCTTGGATCGGGCCTAGCTTGGACAAAAATAAGTGCCAAAATTCTTGGCCCAACTCACCTGTATAAGTTATATGGTTCATATTTGCATCAGGTTATGTGCTACAAACATGGGCCAAAATGTTGGCTTGGTCTGATTCTTTCCCTATGAACCCACTGATGTAGGATGATGGTAGTTTTATCAACTATATTAGATTTTTGATAATTAATTTAGATTTTAATCATTATGTTCTTTGTTAAGGAAATATAATTCATCAATAGATTTCTATTTGTGTGTTTGATAATGTTGTACTAACCATTAGCTTATTAAAGCATCAACTTATGTAAAGGGAGTTCCAACAAATTATCAGTGTGCTTATTGGTCCAGTTTATCTGTGTGTTCAATCAGCCTATCTGAGTGCTAATTTGGCTTGCTCTATATCTTTGTTTAAACAACCATTCTAAGTATTAATTGGTCTAGACTATCTTTATGCTTACAGGTTGGAGAAAGTCAGTTGACTTTTAATAAGGATTCTCTCTCTTAATAGGTTTTATATAGGTTTGTGCATGGCAATGCAGTAGTAATCATGATTCCAACAAAAAAATACAATAGATTTTGGTAATGATGCGCTACAGTTTGGAGGAGTGAACTAACAACTGATCAAACACATTTTCAAGTGCTCTAGTATCTTGGTTGCATGCCCATTGGTCCATTCACTATTAGTGTTCCAACAACATGTATGTGTGCTAATCAATCCATCATGTTTGTGTGCTTAAAGATTTCAGAGAGTCATTTGGTAATTCATCAAATTACTTTCTCTCTTAATGGGTTGTTTATAATCAATTGTATGAAAACATATTATTACTCATGAACATTCTAAAAAAATAATGTTGATATGTAACTTTTTTTAAAAATTGAAGTGGTAATAAACTTAGATATATGTACATAAAAAGTAGTCAACATGCCACATACACTGTCATCTTTTTTAACATAGGGAACACGTTGTAGAACTATTTTTTACCCAAATCCTCACCCTTAATAGATACACAACCAAAGGTGAGAGGATCTGGGCATCAATAGAATGGATCACATAATATTTAGAATAAAACCACAAACAACAAAGGTATGATACAACATAGAATAATAAATAATGCTAAACTAGTACCTAACATAAAATCTTAGGTCCCATAAGAATCATGTGAATTCTATTTGCATGTCATTAGATGTCATTAGAGTAAGAGCAATAGATTATCATATTAGAGAGGAAGCAATTTGTAAGATATTTATAGTGTACATGTTACCTAAAATCATAAAATGGATACACATCAACACAACTGTGCTAAGTATGCTATTAAAATATATAAAATTTCTAGCTTGAGAGATTGCATGAAAAAAATTAATATAATAACAAGAAAGAAAGCAATAATGTTAAAGGTTTTCTTATTAACATGCAAGCATGTTTCAATTACATTTTCATTATTCCAACAATATCATAAGGCCTTTGCTAGCTTCTACAATGAAGGGGTCCGTGAGGGATATTTAAACTAAAGTTAAGTATGTACCCTATTTGAATGTGATGGACTACAAGACTAAACATCAAGAATAAACCCTATTCATAAGGGACCTCAAGGACATCCCCAAGAGATAACCCTTTTATCAACATGGTATGCCCTTTTGATAAATCAAGTAGGACACTCAACCTTGTGTCCTTCCTTGAGAATAAGGACAAGTGTGCAAGACTGTATGGTGGAAATCTGGGATTATGTTTTCAAGTTTCTTCAACATAGAGTAATCAAGACCAAACATAGTAATCGTAGGGAATATGTATCTCAAACAAGTATATAAAGCCAACCATTTTAGATTACATACATAAAAGCAATTTTCATACCACCAGTATAGACAATATGAGGATGGAAGTGTACCTTAATATGAGTAACCTAGCATTAAGGACAAGATTAAATCTTTGAGTAGAGTGCATCAAAGAGATGTTGACATTACAAGAAATCATGATTTGATTAACATAAAAGAGATTTAGGTCATCTTAAACAAATTCTCAAGGGTGAATGCTTCACCTAATCTAAGCTTCATTTTTCACGATGATAGATTTTGACATCTCCAATATCCATGCAAGTTCATCACTAAGCTACTCATTTCATCATAGATTCATTCTTAACTTAGGGTGAAACATCCTAGCAAGATCATGGATCTAATATTAGGGTTTCATGGATCTTAATAGGGAAAACATGAGATTTGAATAAGATTAAGGTCTTAGTTGTCATTTCATCTATTTAAGTCATACTGAGCCATTTCCATGCATGATAGTTATCATTAAAGCATAATAGAGATCAAGCTTAATTAATGTCATAACCATCACAAATGATACTGATTTAAGCATCATATAACATCGATCATCATTAGGGTAAGTCTTGTATAAGGACATCTGATTTACCAACATATACTTTAGATCACATTTGATGTCATGTTTACACCACTTAATTACAATATGGTAAAAGATTGATCAATAAGGCATTTAGGTGTTAAAAACGTACAAAGTTACCGATTTGGTGTCCACAAAGTAGTTTTGAACATACACAATCAATATTAGCACAACGTTTAAAGATCATCTCAAAGGGTCCATAGATATCACATTTTATGTCACTTTTCATATCATCAAGTTGAAATAGAGTTCAACTATGAAACATTTAGGATCTCTATACATTAAGCACTAAAAATTACTAATCTAGACCAAACATGATGATTTGATGTGCATATAATCAAGTTGAGCATCAAATTAAGACATGTATCATTAAAGTCCACATTACGCATATTTTATGGTTCATTTCATACATTAGGGTCATCAAAAGGGCCAAGTATGATCAAGTTTGAACCATAGATCACAAGATGGAAAATTTACTAATAAGGGTCATAAAAATCAAGGGGGCGTGATATGATCATAGTTTGGCATACAAATAACTAAATATATTAAAAGTCATCAAAAGTGAGCTTATTTTGGATGTATGTAGAGATGCGAGTGGAATTTGACCATGAGACTAATTCCAGTGGATATATATTGTTCACTAGGTCAATTTTCATATATAACACCTTATTTTTGACTTTAGAAAAGATTTGATACAAAATTTAGAAGATTTAGCTTAAGAAATAAGAGAGAGAGATCGTATATACCATTGTGTGGCATATAATGTAATATTAGACTTAAGCTCACATAATTAGAGAAGAGAAAAAAAAAACATGTTGTTACCGAACATCTACCATATAATGTAATATCATACTCACTCTATCGGAGTAATTCTGAGAGAGACATGGTTACAATCAACATGTATTAGATAATACAACTAATACTCAAGGAACTTTCTTCTGAATGTTTTATGCAAATACAGTGACAAGTGATATTTGAGGAGTGTCTCTTTTCTATAAAATCGACGATAAAGGCTGATGTTAAATGTTGAAATATGATTCAATTGACATACAACTACTTTTAATCTAAATGGCGATTAAGATTTTTTCCCCAATCTCAATGTCGGTTCAAATGTAATTCTCCCTGCTAGTTTATAAAAAAAATCTCAAATAATACCCGGCGGCCTTTATACAGTTGCATGTGAATTTTCATTCAGAAATCGGCCAAGACAAGCAAGAATCTTCCTCGCTTTATTACAGAAAGAAAAACAATTTTGAATTTGTGGCATTTACGTGTAAAGTGAAGGAAAAGATTAAAAGAACAATACCAGTGACGTCTTTCATCAATGACCGCACAGAGACGGGGGTAATCGCGGCAAGTTCTGTTATTGCGGACTGACGCATATGTGCTGGCGTAAACAGAAAAATGCCATACTGGCACCACCGCCCTTCCCCGCCCCGTCTTCCCTGGTCCCACGTGGTTATGACCATTTGCTTCCAACCTCCTCCTCCCGCCGTTCGACCTTTGCTTTGCGTACGTTCTCCTCCACGCCAGCAAAAAGGCAGGTCCATTCCTCCAACACCAGTAAGGTGGGCCCCGCACCTTATAATACACAGATCATACCGCCGGTCCGACGCTTCGTTCCAGTCGCCCCACCCCCTAGTACCCTGCTCGTTCGGCCGCTTCTTCTTCTTGTACCATTTCCGCTCTTGTAGACCTTTCCAGAAATAACATCCACCACGACCTTTCTGCAGCGGCGGCACTCTCCCGTCCCCCCGTCATCCGACGGTGTCGGGCAAACCTCCTCTCCTGGTTCTGCATCCGCGATGGCGAAGAACATCCTGGTGACGGGCGGCGCCGGGTACATCGGCAGCCACACCGTGCTGCAGCTCCTCCTCGGCGGGTTCCGTGTCGTCGCCATCGACAACCTCGACAACTCGTCCGAAGTCGCACTCAACCGCGTCGTCGAGCTCGCTGGCCAGGAGTTCGGCAAGAACCTGACGTTCCATAAGGTGAGGATGGATGCTCATGCTCTCCTTCTTCTTCTTCTCTTCCGTAAATGCTTTCTCCAGTTCGCCTCGAAATCCCGCCGCCCGCTGTTGCGCTTGTTTGCCGATAGACGGCGATTTTGCGCCGACGGCTGTGGTGTCTCGATAGTTTCGGATTTCAGACGCCGGCGGAACACATTTGCTATCAACTGTTTTCCCGATAGTCGTTTAGCAGTCCGCCAGGCTAAATCTCTGGTTCCATTACGCTTCGGTTTGATTTTGTCCTCGCTAATCGCCGTGTATGGAGCCTCGGCAAGGGACTTTAGGCGCATGACATGAATATACTCAATTCCTGGTTCACTGTGCTGCGCGTAACCAAGACCAGACTAAACAATTGGAAGCCAGAGCACTAGAAGAATGATCGTCTTAGAATAGTAGTCGTTTCGTTTCGGATCGCGATCATACTTTAGTGCCTTGTGTATAGTAGGTTTGGCGGTCTCCGTCCTGCTCTTGCTAGCAACTCCGAATTCTCTTTGTTTCTTTGAAGACTGACATACGCGGCGTGTCAGCATTTTGCATTTCCTAATTAGCTACACGTCAGTCAAGTTCGCTGTCTTACGTGGTTATGTGTTGGAAAATCATGGACATGCCTGTGCTATTGGCCATAGCATTTTCCGTTCCCGGTCCTTTCCAGAACCCCTTCCACCACCTTCCTGTAGCAACCTTATCGCCCTCCCCTAGGTCATCTAGTCGCGGCGTTCTACTGCTTCTATAGCTCTGATGGCGGCGGAGAACATCCTGGTGACGGGCGGCGCCGGATACGTCGGCAGCCACACGGTGCTGCAGCTCCTCCTCAGCGGGTTCCGGGTTGTCGTTGTCGACAAGGTTGATAACTTGTCCGAAATCGCCCTCGACCGTGTCGCCGAGCTGGCAGGCCAGGAGTTGGGCGGGAATCTGGCTTTCCACAATGTAAGGAGAGGATGCATGGTCATGCTTTACTGCTACTGTTACTAGCTCTCTTCTCCCATGGACAACTGGACGATTCTCCTAGGAATCGTGCTGTCCTCCTTCCTATGACTTGATTCGCCGATACACCATGACACTGTGCTTTTCGTTCGGGTTGATAAACGATTCTACTTGAATGGATGTCTTGTCGGGGGCTGCCTAGTATTCAAACGACGGTGGATCATATGCGGTTGCTAATTCTGTCAGCTGTCCAACCGAGCTGATACTATGGCTCTATTTCGTTTTTCTTGTATTTGTCTTTGCAAATCGCAGTTTGTTGAGCAGGGACAGGGAATTTCCAGGTGCCAGTCAGGACACTCAGATCCCGGTCCTAAATATTTCCGTTTCAGATCGCGATTATACTTTCAAACCTAGGACCGAGCCAGTGTGTTTGCTTGCCTTTGTGCCTGGTGTATAATATGAGTTATTTTGAGGACATATTCTATCAGTATATACAGATAGGTTTCGTAATCACTGCTGCTCTTAATAGCAACTTTCTGTTTTCTTTGTTTTCTTGAGGCACATTGGCACCACATCGTGGAAGCATTTGCAATTTCCTGATGCACGCGTCACTGTCTACTTCGCCGTCTTCTTAAGTTTCTTCTACTTTGGTAGTTTTTTATGCTCCTTGCTCTTTGTTGGTTATGTGTTGGCAACAGTGGCGTGGGTTAATTATGTTGTATTAAATTAAATTTAAGCATTTGGCCTTGTGTGCGCACATGGGTCACTATTGTACGTCTTCTTCCTCCTTTTTGTGTAGGGTCAAAGCCACTTTATACAGACCATCGGTTGTGTGCTTAGGGTCAAAGGCACTTATGATTTACCGACAATCACATATTTTTTATACGAATTGCTGTCAATACGTCCCACCGGCTGCACGATCCCTGATGTTAGACTTCTATTAATCTGTTACATATGCTCTCAATAGCCAAAATTGGGTATTTCTGAGTGATATTTGTGTCATACTAACATAGTCAGAATGGTTTGTCCTCATTTTTTCTACATCTGGGAGTGTTCATTATCATCTGGATATTAATAATGTAATTTGGCAAAATAATGGAATGCAATAAGTAGAGACTTCATTTGTGTCAATTTCCAAGCTAATTCTAAACTCTTCTTATATTGAGTACTTATCTTTGTTGGTCCATTTGATTCTGATTTGATTTGTATTTTCTGCAGATTGACATCCGAGACAAAGCTGAATTGGAGAAGGTCTTTGCTTCCACAAAGTATGAATGTTTTACTTTCCTTAGTTGGCTTCTCACCTTATTGCATGAAATAAACATATATTAGTTTCTGTTATCTTTCTCCTCGCTAGATTATGTGGATAAGATTGTTTATTTTGATGTAATCCCACATACTACTACACTATGAACTCTGCACATCCTTGCTTATTATATCTTGTCTGACTTAGTCTATCATTGGGATAATAGGGAATCATATTAGCTCAAGAGCTCTTTAATTTTACCTATTACTATATCTCTGCTTTTTAACATGGTGTCGTGCCTCTAACTGTCTCAATTCTGAGATTGGAGCTGTGACTGTTTGTTTGATTTTTGGGTCTGCTCCAATTAATCTCCCTGGTTTCGTTTATGGTCGCAGGCTACCATCTCTGTTAGTTTGCCTTGGGTGTTGCACATGTAAGGAATTATTCAAGTCTCACTCAAAACTGTCAGCTTTGATGCCTACTGTCATTGAACTTGAAATTATCCCAACTTTCATCATGTTGACCAAACTCTGACCATGTATCAACAACATCGACCTAAATATTGATGACACCGACTCACTCCATTTATTTGTTCTTCTTTATCAAGAGCATTGTTAAGAAGTGGAAACAAATATAACAATGTCAAGAATTTTGCAGAATGTAACTATATAAGCTACAACATGTAGAGGAAGAGGGGGACGTTGAAGCTAGGATATATGTTTTTAAGTTGGCTGATTCTTTTTGTATCTAATAACTAGTATGCTCTCTTTTCTAAAAGATTTATATCTCTAAGAAGTATCCCTGTTAGAGAGTCTATATTAGCCTATTTAGTTTATAGGTTAATTAGTTATTGGGCTTTTGTATCTCAGCCCATTTAGATTACTTGCGTCCTAAGTCTTAGGGCGTCTCCCCTCTCCTATATAAAGGAGAGGGCGTCCGGTCTTGTATTCATCTAATCCCATCCCATTCACATTGTGTCAGAGCTGTGAACAGTAACTCCGACGGTGAACAGTATGCGGCGTGAACAGTAACTCCAGCGTGAACTGTGCAACGGAGTGAACAGTAATTCCTGTGTGAATAGAGCGCGTTCGCTCCTGAGAGAAACCTAGCCGCCGCCCCTCCTCCCTCTCCTTTCCGGCGCGCACACAGCCCTAGCTGCCGCCGCTCGTCTTTTCCAGAGAGCAACCGAGGGGAAGAACCTCTGCCTGCGGGTGGCCGCCGCCGTTGCTATGGCTTAGGCCGACCGCCCGCCAGACACATCCCAACCTCCATGGCTTCTCCTTCTCTTTCTTATCATCAAACCGTTATCGGCTACTAACCGTAACCGTAGCCACAGCCGGCCAGGACATCAGTCGTCCAGCAGTAGCAGCAACTACTGCGGCTAGCAGCAAACAACGCTCAACAAAGATCTCCATCTGCCGCTGAATCCATCCAGCAAGCCGACGACGACCAGCAAGCTGACGACGACCAGTAAGAGTGTTGCGGCCGACCACAAAAGTAGGATCAACCATCGCCGTCGCCATGTCACCCAGAAGCAGCCGCCGTCCGCATCCGTCGACTCCATCACACTCGCATTATTCAACAACCATCTACCGCTGCATCGCCCTGATAAAGAGAGGCTCTGCACTTGACTCCGCATGCAGCCTCATGGCATGCAATATCTCGGGAGCTATGTAGGAGACCAGTATCATCTCTTTCGTTGCGGCCAAGTGCTACATCAACCGAGCGACACAATCATCGTCATCTGTCTTGTTGCTGTGTTGCTGCCATATCATCCAACAACCATATTCCCAGCCGCGGATCACACCATTCAGCCGCCGCCGTCATCCATCCCCCTGGTCGCTGCTCCACTGCTGCTCTCCATCTTGTCGTTGCTGCCCCAACGTTTTTGCCTATCCTTGGCTGAAGCACAGTCACCTATCACTCTCCACCGCTACCAAACAGTCCTATTACTGCCCCCATATACCAGATGCCTGTTGATATTCAGATCCTTAATCGGCTTTGCACTTGGCTAATCGGATCCAGTTTTAAGCCTAATCGGATTTTTCGCTGGGACTCTGCCCCACACCCCCAGATTTGTTGCCCTAACGGGCCAAACAAATCCCCTTTTTGGGTCGGGACTAGATCCATTTAATTTTTCTATCCGGATCTTACATTGACCCATTTAGCATATTCCCTCCGGTTATCGGTTTCATTCTCCATATCACAAAATCCTCTCAAATCCACCAATTCCTTTCCCACCCACCCATCTTGTGTGTATTCCTTTTTCCACGTACGGGGGGTGGTCATGTATCCATTTCTCCACACCAAACACTCACTCTCGTCGTATTTGGTGTACGGGGGGGATAGAGAGGAGAGGAAGAGATGAGAAGAGAGAGAGAGAGCGTGTGTGATAGAATATGTATGAGAAAGAGTATGAGAAGGAGATGATATATGTATTCAGTCTATATAGAAATTTAGCGGCTCTAAAGGCAACAAATCATGGTGGTGGCATGACGGTCCATGTAGATCTAGTAGAAACAACTTTAAAAGATGATTTTGTTGAAGACGGAGACGACTCGAAGGAGACGACTTGAAGAAAAGTAAGGATGGAAAACCCCCGGGGGCAACCAAGCAATGTCTAGCGGCGGCAGCCGCTCGCAAGGGGAGGCATCTCTCCTTTGCACTCTCCCTCTCTTAGGGTTGTGGGCGGCACAGGAAAGTCTGCTTTAATACCATGTGGAAACGACAAGATGATGGGGAAATCCCCTTTTGTGTAGATGTTTTCTTGTATGATAGAAGGACAGCCCCCTTTCCTATAAATAGGATAAGGGGGAAGCATACAAACACAAGACAAAGCTTAATGGGCCAAAACACAACTAGACCCGTATTACAAATAGAATAAAACAACTTAAGTAAATGGAGTCTCTAACATATAATCTCTTTTCACTCTAATCCTCCTATTTATAGGGGACACATGTAGGCGAGTTTTTATTAATGAGAATGCTCTAGTAATCTGGCTCACAATAACTTTTAGTTTTTTTTTTTGAAATCCACAATAACTTTTAGTTAGTTGTCACCAAGTACATGTACTCATCCATATTCTGTCTTTCTTGTTTTAAATTACTTATTAAAGAACTAACTTTTTTGTATATTATTCTGGGCATAAGAAAACACATGCAGGTTATTTTTAGCTGAATTTTGATGTTTTCTATCGAATTTCGTCTCAAATTTACTATGATTTTAAAGTCCATTGTGTTTAAAAGAGTTATTCTAAATCTTCTTCAAAGTTTCCTCAAAGCTTCCACACTTGTCAGAGTCAACCTTCTGCACCATGGTCCCACTCCCCTTATCCTTTGGTTTGCAGAGAAGTTACATTAAGGCTGGGAGCAGTCTTTACATTAACAGATGGGTTTTGGGTTAAGCTTTTCTTACGGCAACTGGGGATGTTTTCTTTGTAGAAACTAGATTTTTTTATGTTGTTCACATGGTATGAAAAGTTGGCCTTTTAGGATGTGAGCGCTCAGGATTTCTTACTCAAGCATAATTGGATTTCTGTGGCATGAAACAAAGACTAACACGATGAGTAGAAAGTGTAAAGGACTTCATTTACAGACTTTTGTTGTAGACAGATCATTGTTGCATTTTTTCTTACTTCCAAAATTATATTATCATTAATACATTGTTTTCAAGAGCTCTTTATCTGTTTCTCACAATCATGGTGCCATATTAACGCTGTAGAAAAATAGTAGGATAGCACTACTCATGTATATATAAATGGAGAGTATAGGGGAGGTCATAGTACATTGTTGCTACTTATGAAGTGAAGCTGTGCATGCTTGACATATTTATTCAGGCTACACTACAACTTGGCCTCACTCGTCTGTTGTATCACTCGTCTTCAGGTTACATAGTTGTGCACGCTTGTCTATTTTGACCATATGTTGATTATATTTTAATTACAAGAAATGATCAGAAAGTATTGAAATTGCACTCAAATGAAATCAAGCAATGACGAGTTTCATTCCTTGCTCTTGACATACACCTTTCAGAGTGGGTATGAGTTACATAATATATGCATCTCTAATTTTCTTCCAACAGAATCTCCGAATTTTAACCGTTGTTATGGTTATGAAGATTTAGATACTTGATGTTTTGATGGATGCATAGTTTATGTCCTTGGTTTTATTCCCAAGATAGCATCATGAAAAGTTGCGCTAAGCATTCTTGTTATGATTGAGCTATAATATATAAATAAACAAGGGGCCCCAGAAGTATTTGAGTTAAAAAAAAGTAGCTGGCTTGATTCTGTTTGACAAATATGGGATGGGACATAGTGAAGGTTATGTGTCATATATTCTGGTTCTGTGCCATAAATAACACTTTCTTAAAACAAATGTTTCACATTTTAATATGTTTAACCTTTCTATCAAGCATATCAATATCATAGTTACTATTAAGGGGTGAAATTGCCCCTTTGTAAGCAGTTATATGTAGCAAGGATCATCATATTTCATTGTGATTTTGTTTGGAGTGCACCACGTGGTCATCATAGCTTGTGGTCAGCATTCAGATTTACATGCAAAAACTTTGAAAGTAACTTTTAATTAAGCAGTGAATTGCATACCTATTTGAACTCTCTTTGTTTTACTCTAGATTTGATGCTGTGATACACTTTGCCGCCCTGAAAGCAGTAGGAGAAAGTGTGCAGAAGCCACTGCTATACTACAACAACAATCTCATTGGCACTATAACTCTCTTGGAAGTCATGGGTGCATATGGATGTAAGAAGGTAAATAATTGTTAACTCACTTGAACTTTTAGTTTGGAATAAGTTCCATGAATTGCATATCTATTTTGCATGGTCCAACAAGAATGTATCTGACTGGTACGAATTTGGGATTGACATCTAAAGAAAGCAACTGTAGTATTTTTCTTGCCTTCCATACTCCTTCATGAAATGATTTTATAATACCAACTTCCAACATAGGTAATGCTACAGAATGGTAAATCCGTGAGTATAGTAGCACTATTATGCTAACCCAAGAACGGGATTGTTCATCCTGGTACATTAGATGATATGACAACCCCTGTCCCTGAGCATATGAAAAGAATTCGTGCCATAATGAGTAATATATTTATGGTGTAAGTAAGATATGGCAATCACTTCAAAGTTTTGATGAATTGGTTTCTCTTTAATATTTGGCAAAGAGGATTTTTTTTCCTACATATTTTTATATGATATAAAACCAAAATATCTAAATCAAAGATCTTGCTTTGTTTTGTGTCTTAAGAATTTATTTTCATCTGCTACCAAATGAGCCTATATGCTGAACATATTTGGGGACATGTAGTATTTTGTCAATTTAGTATTTCTCGCATGAGTCTCCTTGATTAACCATTCACCTCACCTCAACTTTTCATTAACATGACTGGTCTGCTTCTATGGTTAATTTGATGCCTTCTTGACTAACTTAACCTTTGCTTTTAAGCAAAAAATAGCGGTGGTGATAGATACATACAGAAATCATATCATCTTGATTGCACAAAAATCTGTATGTATGTGCCATACTCAAATGTAACAACTGAGTTGTGAGTCTGCTGCTGCATATGGAAAAGGATGGTGGAACCTTTTGTTTCTCGACAAGATTATTCATAATACGTACTTAAGTTTTCACCCGTTAACAGCTGTTGTATCTGCTGTGCTCTATTATTTGCCATTAGTCGACGGTTACATTATTTGTTACGTATTGTTGCAGCTTGTATTCTCATCTTCAGCTACTGTATATGGATGGCCAAAAGTTGTTCCTTGTAGTGAGGAGTCTGGTATATGTGCAATGAATCCATATGGGCGGACTAAGGTAATATTTAGAACTGGATTTCTATTGGCTGAAGCTATGACTGTATCATGGTCAGTCTCTTTATCTGTGTAAATGGTTATTCCAGCTTTTTAGTGAGGAGATTTGTCGTGACATCCACCGCTCAGATTCTGATTGGAAGATCATATTACTTAGATATTTCAATCCAGTTGGAGCACATCCTAGTGGTTATATTGGAGAGGATCCTCGTGGTATTCCAAACAACCTTATGCCATTCATTCAGCAAGTTGCTGTTGGTCGTAGGTCTTCACTAACAGTATTTGGGAATGATTATAGTACTACAGATGGCACTGCGGTATGCTTTCTTCCTGTTTAGTTTATATTCATTATTGACCTTTTTAATCAATTTAGTTCTAGAACTTCTGTGTTTGATTATGTCAACACTGTTTGATAACTTTTCTCACTTGATCTAGATATTCATGTTTTATAAATGCCTCTTTAGACTTTAATATTGAATTTCCTTTGACATTTGAACTTGTTGGGAGTTAACTCCTAAAATTTAGAACATTCATAAACCTCTTCGATGCACCGACTTCAGAATATTAGATATCACACAGGTTTGAGCAGATTAGGTTACTTTGAAGATGCAGACTTGCTGCTGCATCACTGTGTTGATTTGTTGAGGTTCCTTACTTGGATGACCGGCGTGGCCATGAAAACATGTAAAGGTTGGCTAATGTTGTACCAGACACAATGTCAAGGAAGGCGAAGTTGAAGATAAGTAAGAAGAGAAAAATAAGGAATAGAGAGAAGTGACCTTGACACTACACATGTACGACAACTACTTCGCAGTATCAACTACGTCACTACACAGATCCTTTCTGACATAAATCAAAGAGTGATCATACAATTCCTTCGTCCTTGGTTCTCCCTGCACTCCCAACCCTGACAGCCTTAAGAAGATAGTGTGATGCAGTGCAGTGTGAAGACTGGCTGGGCTTTATGCACAAGGGCTAATTTGCAATTTGAATAACAAAATGCAAATGTTGCATCAAACCCCTCCCACACACTCTCATATAGAATATAGATATATAGTATAAAAGGGGCAATTCGGAATTTGAAAAAATAAATGCAAATATTGGATAAATCCATGCATGGTAGGACTGCCTTATTAGATTACAAGGACTAAGTTGTAATTTGAAAAATAAAGAATAAATTGCACAAGACCCCCTACGCTTTCCTAAATAGTATATTGCATATCTATATTCTTTTTAAAACTTGCTGTGTGTTCATGGGGATGGACATAATTCAGGTTGTTTTTCTTTAAAAGATTTTGCACGATATAGTTGGACAAATGAGTATGCTGCATAGAATATTGATATGCTTTGAATCATGATTTTTGCCAAAAAGGGTTGGACCAATATGATTTTTCGACCCAATAACCTGATTAGGATATTCAGACCCAATAAGGATCTTCGTGATATGGGTTGCCATCAGGATTTATTCAATATATGCTATTTTGTAAATAAAACAGAGTCTATATTTGGTTTGTAGATGGGGGATGCATGAATTAAATATGACTTTTTTAAAAACCTTGTGCTTCTATTCTCTTAAAAGTCCCACCTATTCTAGTGGAAGTAGTGATATGTCGTTGCCCGTGGATGTACGTCACATTGATAAAACTACCTAACTGTCTTTGTTTTGCATGTCATCTGTTCATCTCTTTGATCTCTTCATGACACTTCCATATATCAGAATCGGTTTTAGCACATCAGTGTTTTAAAAATCGTACTGAGCGACCGCTTAATCGCCAACAGGTCCTAGCCGCTTGAAACTTCCCCTAAAGTGACTGTTGAGCGGATTGATGAAAAGCGGCTGCTTTTTGCCCGCTTCGCCCGCTTTTTCCCGCTTTTTGCCTGCTTTAAGAAAAACTACTGTAAGCATGTACCATTAAGTACATTATATGGTCCAATTAGTATTGACTATGATATATTAAGCTAGCATACATTTGTGTTCTAAAATATACCTAGTTCTAATTTAGAATGCATACTTTGTATGTAAGCTGTAATAATAGGGTAATTCTGTTATGTATCCAAGTATATTTTATGTAACTATTACCTAATTTAGAATGCATATTTTGATTAAATGTACTGCTGTACTGTATGACTAATTGATGATGTGCAAATGTAACAATATTTTTGTAAGGAAGCTATGATAAGTTACTGATTAGCTATGTAAACATGTGATAGAAAATTGTTGTTGTAGCATGTATATACACTTATTATTTTATATGTATAGGGTGCTTTATCTATGACAAGTATATTGTTTACTATATTATATTACATAGCTGTAATCATTATTTTATAGTTGTGGTATAAACTATTTCGATGTTTTATATTGTTGTGTACAGTGTTTAGATATGTATAAAGTTCCAAAAATATAGTAATTACATGCATGTGTGTAATTTTGCATAAAAGTTTATAAGAAATTAAAATTCACTTTTCTAAAAAAGTGCCTGTTTAATAGCCCGCCTGGCGATTAATTGGCTACAAGGTCCCGTCCGCACGCTTTCCGCTTCGTGGTTTTTAAAATATTGTATCACAGAGAATTTAGATTGCACGAATGATGATTTTGTGTGATAGACAAATGACTCCGTACTATAGTCTCTCTCCACACTAAACTCATTAAGGGACATCTCTTTTCATTTGTCTTTCCTACACTATGTTAGTTATTGTTTCAATCTCAAATTAATTATGGAACATATAAGATCTTCCATCGGTAAGTTTTGTTTTGAGTAACGACTTGTTTGGTTGGGCGTCCTTCAAGCATTATACATTGTAATGTCATCATTTGAGATTGATATTTTGTTTGGTAGGGTGTATTTGGGATGTAGTTTGAGAATTTTAAATGCACCCCACTTGCCATTTTTCTTCCAAATCTAAGAGTTTGTACCACACCCAAAATGGGTGTGGTCTGGTGTAGTCGCATGACAAAACATCCCCTAAGCCAATAAGACATGAGTTTTTTTGAGAAACACTTTGATAAAGATCTCCATGTCTAGATAGGCACTGGAGGGAGGACCACTAAATTGGAGGTGTAGAAATCTTATTATTTGACAGTTTTTCCTCACGCATGGTAGAGAATTAATTTCACTGTATGCATGTTGCTCTGGACATGCCTATATATGGCCTTATGATATATGGTTCTTGGGACAGAGAAAAGAATACCCATCTCATGGACATAGGATCCTTGCTTTGAGGATATTCCCAAACCACATCAATATTATTTTTTCTTAGGTTCTTTTCAACATGGTATCAAGGCCCTTATAGTCGTATATTCTTGCTTTGAAGTTGTTCTTGCGGTCTCCTCGTTTGGTACATATATTTACTATGGCAACAATCATATGTTGTTCTCCCTTGATGCCTCATTTCTTTTGATATTTGAAGTACTTGGATACTCCTCATGCCCCTTGTAGCCTTGTACACCACTCTCCCAATGCAAGGCCATGTAGTTCCCTACGTACAAACATGTACGGCCATAATCGGCGAAATTTTGCCAATTTTGACGAGACTTTGAACATTGGCTCCGTCGGAAGGTGAGTGCAACCATGGTACTAAAAATCGTCGAAGTTGGGCGAAATTTTTTCATTTTTTCCGATGTTGACAGCTGGCATTGTCGAATCCACGTAAACATCCTTATTTGACAATATCCTCGACATTTTCCCATTTTTCAATGAAGTTGGCCTATATCCATTCAAAAAGTTGGCATTACGTAATGACATGTAAGGCCATTTCTATGTCCGTTGTCTTTAACATCCAAATAATTGGCAAAATTTCACCTATTTTGATGAAATTTTGAACATTCGTTCCGTCGGAAGGTGAGTGGAACCGTGGTACTAAAACTCGTTGAAGTTGGGCAGATTTTCGCTAATTTTGTCGATGTTAACAACTGGCAATGTTGAATCCACGTAAACATCCTTATTCGACAATATCCTTGACATTTCCCCATTTTTTGATGAAGTTGGTCCAGGTCCATTGAAAAATCTGCAACTACCTCGACATTCAAAGTTGGCAACTAACTTTTGGTGTTTTGTGGAGTTTGCTTTGTGGGGGAAAGTGTTGGAGCTTGAGGTAAGATAATTTTGATGTTATTTTCTATTATTCCAGACTAATATTAATAGATCGACCCCTTTTCTGCTAGAATTATCCTAGGTTTACACCATTTTTATGTTGTTTGTTTATTGTCATATGCCTTATATATGCAAGATCTCTATAGTCCGGATATGACTGTATGTAATTGTGTATTTTTCTAAACAAAATGACCATATAGATGGCTATATGTAACCATATATTGTGTTTCATAGCTATATTTGATGAAATCTATCGATTTTCATCACAAAATGACTATTTTGAGCTCAAATTTTATCAAAGTTGCGTCGAAGTCTAGTTGTAAAAGTCCTCAAAGTTTCCACAAACTTCCACTTGCACAGTCCTATTCCATGAGTGTAACACTTCCATCAAAGGATGGGCATGTGGAGGCAGGCAGTGGACTTCCATCAGAATGCGTGCGGAGGTTTATCGTTGGCTGTTGAGGAAAACTTTCCATTGATAGTCAATTAATGGAACGACATACTTTTGGGGAGAATCGAAAAAACTCCAGTACAAGGCAAACCCACTTTCTGGGGATGGGGGGGAATTGGCGTGTCTTAGGGTCTGCACCTATGAAGTATCAACCGATAGAATCATCAAAAGATGAAGGGACATATCAACGAAAATTTGGTCCATTTATCAAAAGTTTCTTGTGCCCATCAGTCGGTTAGCGGGACCACCATATCCTATGCTGATGCATGAGATATGAAGCTCAAACCTACAATGAAAATCAAATGTTTGGATCAAAATCCTACAAATTAACAAATTTAGAAAAACCTAATTGTAAGCTAGTTCTAAATTAAAATGATGGAAATGAGTGCAAAACTAAGCTGAAAATGCAACTAAAATTAGGATGAATATGAATTCATCAGATGCCCCCAAGGGCTAGTAAAGGACCCGAAGACATTGCCTAGCACCTGTAATAATTTTAAGATGGACAAGATCCAAATATTGGTGTCGATTGAAGAGACTTCAAGTGTTTGCACAATTTAAGTTAAAGATATGGTTGAGCTTGTTGAGAATTTGTCTCCAACGCTCATCTTTGAAGCCTATCTTAACCGGTTGTAATAGATATGATGATCATATTGAAGGCAAGGTGAAGTGACTTTGTTCCAAGCTATCTCTTGTCATCCAATTATAGTTTTCACAAGACTCACAACTATTATCAAGTTCACTCACTAAAGCTTCGTTCTCTAAACTGTTATGCAAAGATTAGAATATTCCTCATGGTTATAAATGAAGTTCACTAGTGAGGTGAAGGCATACTTGTTAATGCGGCAAGGCGACAAGCATGGTAAAAAAAAGCTCGCCTTGAGGCTCTAGAGGCTTACGCCTCGAGGTGAGGCTATCCCATTTGCGCCTCGAGGCTTACGCCTCGATGTCCTGGGCTGAGGCTTACGCCTCACAATGTCTGAGGCTCGCCTCAAAGCACTGAGGCTTTGAGGCTTAGTAGAGGCGCACACCTCGAATCTAGATGATAATGTATTATGTTAACCACCAAATTTTCTACTAATAAGATTTCTACAAACACTTTATCTAGAAAATAATATCCAGAGTTGTTGTAGTTGATTATAATTATTAGAATACTAAAATTTATCATTAACATTGTTTGAGTGACATCTTTCAATCTTCATTGCTAAATCTATCTTTGTTTGCTACCTTCTTATTTACCATGTCGGTGAATTTCATCTCATTGTTAACTAATTTTGGATTCTTATTCTTACGAATTCCAAATTCTATCTCCCTTACTTTTTCATTGTTAATTACGTACTTTAATCTAATAGTATAATTAATTGACATCTTATTATTTCTATGCATTTTCTTCAATATTGCGGTGGTCTTTAATTTCTTTATTTCCTTATTAGATTTCAGAAATATTTTATATTTTATTTTAGTTTTGTTTGTGACTTTGTATATACATATTTATGCTACACACATACACATACATAAAATATATCTAAACATATGTCATTATATATATAAATATGTATATACATCTATAATTTTATTTATTAAGACCACCTCATGCATATTTTGAGGCTTACGCCTCAAACGCCCCGAGGCTTACACCTCGCCTCACTAAGATAAAAACGCCTCGTTACGCTTCACGCTTTTTATAACCTTGGCGACAAGGCGCCTGGGCTGGACGCCTTGCGCCAAGGCGCGACTGGGCAGCTTTAAAGAAATAAAATTTTGTACCATTTACTTAAGTGTATACATATGTAATGATTTTTAAACATCCCCATTCATATATAAGGTACTTTTACCTATATCCATACACATGTTATGATCTTTATATCATTTCCCTCTTCATATATATGTTCTATTTCAGATATATAAATATAGGTCAATCCATAAAGTTATGGTGAAACCACTGATATACATGTCTTACATGAAGATAATATATTTTATTGTTTTATATACACATATATATTAAACACAACTCAACTTGAATATATACCATTTTTATTGTTGCATACATAGATATACATGTAATTTTAAGAGTGATACTTAGATGCATAGATGTAAACGTGGTAATATGGGTATTTGAGGTTCCACTAATATACAAAACAGACTTATATAAGTTCTGTAATCCACTATACATCAGTTTAGACTTGAGTAAGGGATTGAGGATAGCAGAGCTTGATATAGCAACAGTAGATTTTTGTTTCAGTAGATATTTTCATTATTTTAGGGTTATTTTTATCTTATTTGCATAGCCTTTGCAGCTAATATGGCTGCTTGAAGTTCCTAAAATAAGCAAGAAGGGATTTATTATAACTTTATAAGTAGCAATGTATTTATATTGCGATTGGATAGCTATATAGATACAGATACTTCATTTGTATATTTGAACATGTGTATAGCAAAAAAATACCTATATATAGGGTCAGGGATCCATAAAAAAGCATAAGGCGACATTTTGGTTAAGGGGCAGGTCAAGGTGCACCCTCTTGGGGCGCCTTGCCGCCTAGGCGCGCATAGAAGCTCGCCTTGACAAGTATGGGTGAAGGCTTAGAATGTATTATAGATAGGTCATGATTGTTTTCATGTATTAAAGTCTGTTTGGGTTCATAGGAGTGATAATTTGTTAGTCCCTGGTGACTTTTCGAATCCAACACATCAAATATGTAGAGCAACTTTGACTTGGATTATTATTTTGAAATTATACGGAGCCAAATATATAGAAAAGCGAGTATAAACGAAGACCTAACCCCAAGGTCACCTTGTAAGTGACATCTAGGATGTTCTCTTGCCTCTTTGATGAGTGTCCCATATACTACCTTTTAGGTATTTTTGTAAAAGATTGAAAATTTTGTTTGAAAGAATATTTCATTCTTTTATTTCAATTCTGAACACACAAGGCCACTTCTTTGCCTTCTTCTAGGGAAAGTCAAAGTATATGGCTCTTCTTCCTCTTATTCTAAATAACTTGCTTTTTGTTTGGTGCAATCTATCATCCTTAAATGTGGGATGTAGGACCCTAGGGTTTGGTCAATTTAACTAAATATGCGTCATCTGTGATCATGCATAGTTGTTGAGATGTTTCCTGGAAAAGGATCTATGTGAAAAATGGTTTTAATTCTTAGTGATTTTTGTTAATTCTACTGTTTATGGTTATTCCGTGATTATTACTGGTGATGACTTGATTTGTAATCGGGTCGTCTCAACTATGACCACAATAGATAAAGAAACCATCAATGATTTCAGTACATGAACCCAGATGGAGCAACTAACACACATCAACTCAAGTAAGGACCCAACCAAAACTGAGTTTGAGGTTCTCTTGGTTTCCAACAAAATCAAAATTGTTAGTAGAACGACTTCAACTGTAGACAATATTACAACACCTCTGTCAAAGCAAAAATTACACTTTATATCCGATTTCTCTTCAGCACTGTACCAATCTAACATTTTCATTGACTGGTTATGGGTTTAATCGAATTTCTTCTTTTTATTCTAGCAAGTGGTATTGGTCATACTGGTTTAATCGCATGTTGAAGTTCTTAAAAGTGTCTTCATAGCAAATTAGTCGTACACATGGCACGTGATGTTAATTTTCAGTCCACCTCTCATGTGCAACAAGTTCACTGAGCCTTGAGGATGCTTCAGGGAAGTTGGCCTGGCAATTCTAAATATGTTGTGCCAAAAATGTTAAGATTGTATAAAACTTTGCTGAAAAATGGAAGTTATTGCTAATAGACATAGTAGTAGTGTTTAATTCATTTAAAACACATTGCAGCAAGCAACAGAAGATTCATGGTTCTTTGATAGAAATTAGCAAGTATACCCACAAGCAACAAATATAAAGCATTCATATATAATAATTCTTATTGTTTAGAAAATAAGATTCAAGATAATATGGTATTGTGAAGAAGTTTCTGAACTTCTCTAGGTTTAGGGGGACAGTCTAATAGACATGAAAATAATCATGTGTTCCTTTTCATTGCATGGGTGATGTCATATTTGAGTTAGTGAAAAAGAATATTTCTTCCCATGGACACATGGTTCTCTCTCCTCTCTTAAGGGTATTCTAAAACCATGTTAATCCATCTCGTCTTCTATCTTTCTTTTTCTACATGGTATCAGAGCATGAACACATTCTTTGTGCTGGAATCCAGCTACAATAATTTACGTCATGCTATAATATAGTTACTATAACATGTATTGTCCATCAATTCATCTTGCTCCATCCATTTTCTTTTAGAGCCATGGGTCTTAAGTTGACTTCCTCTATCCTTAGTGACCCTAGACTCCATTCCTCCTACCGTCTGGCGATGGCAAAACTAACTAGAAACCACCATCCATACCATATCGAACCCATCCAACCTGACTGAGATGTTAACCCAAGCATGCCACAGTTGATGGATTGGGCCCCTGCTTTCATATCGGTTTGAAATCGAACATCTGAACCAAACCACGAGGTGACAAATCTTTGCAGCAACAAGTGATTGATGCATCACCGCAACCGACGTCATGTTGGAAGCCAACAACAAGCCATAGAGGGGATTGATTACAGATCTCCAGCGTACACGTCTTCCGCTCTTCCTCTCCGAGCCTGATGACACACCTAGCATACTCTTTGACATTCCGCTGCATGCACCCGACCTCTGTCTCCACGCCTCTTTTCTTCCTCATCGTGGCCTTGGCCTCCTAAGCGAGCCGCATGTCTCGTCTGTGTTGCAGGAGAATCCCCTCCTCCACCATGCATCACCTTGACCAGGCTGGCCTGTATCTCAGTCCTTCGGGCAAACTCCAAGCAGTAACTTTGGTTTGTCAACTTGTCTTTTAAGCGCCGGACTCTAGGGACAACCGGACCAACTTCTACATGAGTTCATCGACAGAGGTGGAGGCAATGCATGCTTGCACCAACTCCTATTGCATTGCTGAGTGAGTGAGAAGGTCTAGGGTTGACTTGGATGCCCTCGACAACGAGTGGATGGAGTAGCTAATACGTGGTGTGGGATCGTCGACTTTGGTTGTGAGGTTGATAGCATCATCTACAATCCTACATCATCGTTGCTGACTTCGTCAACGTGTCCCTGCTGTTGGGGGGATTGAAAGAGAAAACATTGTCTTCATCGTCGTTATTGCTCGACAAGGTTCCCTTGAGCGGCGTCGATGTGTACCGATCTAGGAGGGCGACTCTTTACTCCAACATACACTACAAGCTTTATCCTTCCACATGCTATTGACGGAGAAAACATCGTCTTCATTGTCGTTATTGCTCTACAAGGTGCCCTTGAGCGACGTAGGCGTGTGTCAATCTAGGAGGGAGACTCTTTACTCCCACATGCTATTGTTTTTTTTTTAAATCCATACACCATTTCTATTAGGAAAAAGCGAGAAGTCCAGTTGATTTGGAAGTCCGCGGATACCCAGTCATGGGAAATCAATTATGGTAGCTCTGAGCTTAATGGGGGTGGGCATGCATACAGTATTTTGGGTTTCTGTTGGGATAGTGAGTGGTAGGACCAAAACCGATCCATTGCCATCCCTACTACTGTCTCTTTTGTTGTAGAAACTTAATGGGATTGGAGATGGTTATTAGATGCTTATTACAACATGACCCTTGTTCTCTCCTATGATTACGCTGCCACTAATGGTTTCCATGGAAGGGATCCTCTACCCTTGAGTTGCGTATGGACAAGGAGGGTGAAAACGAGGCCTAAATATGTTTCTAGCTCTATGCATCATTGGACAGTGCACTAGTGCAATACTAGATATGCAATTGTTCTCCATATATTCCTTTCATAATACCATTGCTTTAAAAAGCATTTGGAGCGGCCGCATAAGCGAGCTAGACCCTTTGCTGTCTGAAAAGGGCCTTAGGCGCCAGTTAAGTGCGCCAACAAAAAATGGTCGCTTAATGTCCGTCTGAGCTGCTCAATTACCCTATTTAGGCACCACTTCGGCCTCCTTAGTTGAAAAACACCCATTGGACCCAAAATATGGCCCAAACTTGTTGTTGGGCCAGTAGGGGGATAAGAAAAGTAATGGAAAAGCAATTCTCTGCTTCGTATGTTTATTGTATTTACCTTATACCCCTGCAACATGTTCTTATTTACGCTGCACCTATATTAATAGGTATCCTGTTTGTAAATCATCATGTATTATAAATATTAATTGTAAAGCTTTATGCATAATTGATTTATATATGTATATAAATGGTATGTATGTAGTACTAGTGCTCTACTATGTACTAACGGTGTACTAAATGCCTGTATGTATGTGCTACTTCTCTGCTATGTACTAGTATATGTATGTACTAGTTATATACTATGTTGTCTGTCTGTTTGTATGTACTATTGCTCTGCTATGTACTAATTATATACAATACACGAGCTACCAATATGCTCGTACAGGGCTATGTATTGTTATATATATGACTATGCACTTTGACTTTCTTCGTATCATGATATTATGTAATTGTTTTTTATTGGAACACTGTTTTTCAGGGTGTTATAAATTGTTTACATTGTTGTGTAGGGTCAATTTTACACTTACATTGTTTATAGATGTATTTAAGTTTCTAAATAATGTTTATTTATATGCATGCGTGTATTATTTTGTATGAAATTTTATAAGAAATCAAGCACCTGCTTTTTCAAAAAGCAACCATGTAAGCGCACACCTAGTGCTCAAGTGGTCACAAGGTGTTTTCTGCTCCGTCCACTTTGCGCTTTTTAAGCATTGAATAATACATTCTTGCACATTTTCTTCCCTCATACTTGTGGTTGCTAAGGGAGAATTTTCAGTCTTGGTCAATCACTGTTAAGTTTTTTCAGAAAAAACCATCCAATGGAAGACACCTTGCTTAAAGACCTTTTTGAAAAGTTTGTTGGTATCTTATGGCACCCATGAAACTACTCATTAAAATTTATATGCACGCACGACACACTACTCATTCAAGTTTATCTGATGTGCGCACATAGATGTTTCTTGCCGGAGAGGGCAAAATTGGATAACAATACTTGGAACGCCACCTATGTTCTCTCATTGATGCTGGACCAAACATCTAGTTATTGAGAAAAGAACCTCTAGAATCATGTGGACATGCTGCCATAAAAAAGGCTTTATGCACATCCATCATTTAACTACTCCGAATTATGGAATTAGAAAAAACTCTATGAGTTCCATTGCATATTTCAGTTCCTTAAATTTTGAGTGGAAGTATCGTGATTAACACATGATGGGTGGTAGGATTGGAACAATGCGAAGTTTTTTAAGCGATTTTTGGGTTATTGAAAATTGGAATCACATAATGCAATTCTTGACAAGATTGGTCATAGATGTAAGGGAATGAAAATCCAAGTTCTCGGACAAGATCCATTAACACCCTTAGAGCGAGGCTATTACAAGGTTCAAATGCGGAAATGTGAAAAATTGTAACGAAGCTTATTTACTCATCTATAGGAAATAGCATTGGTCATTTTCTCTTGTTACCTTGAGGCAACCAATCTTTCTCCAAAATAGACATCCAGAAGGAACTTCTATTCTCATTGTTCGCACTATGGCATGGAAGTCATAATATGATAAATGTTGGCTTCTCTGTCTTGCAAGCATCCCAAATTCTTTTTTCTAGATAGAAGGAAAAGGATAATGAAGTCATATTGTCATAATGAGGGAGCCAATGTAGCTATTTCATAATTTATTTTTCTATCGAGTCAATGAACAAATATTTTCTAAGATGACCTCATCTCATACTCCCATCCAAAACACCTCCAATTTCTTTGTGAAGAATATGACTTTAGGTATAGATAAGATGGCCCTCAACATTATTCTTTAAAACGAGATGGGTGTATGAGTGAAGAGGATACCATATTATGTACCTTTTTAGAATTTCTTTGATCAAATTCTTTATAAACATTAAAAACATACGAAGAATGTAATAATCATATTTAAATTATAGGATATATGATTACATATATAAAAATGCAAACATATAGGTCTATGCACATAACATGTTTTTGTGTGTATCTGTATTTGAAATCTACGCAAAATATGTGTGCATGTGTATACATATAGATATTGAACTTGTGGAATGTGTATATATGTACATATATATACACATATGAATATTGATTTCTATACATAAAATATGAAAATATTTCTAGAAATGTAATATACAACATATAAATATATGACTACATATATATATGTCTAGGTATTTGAATAATGGGATTTCCAAAGTGGTATTTATTTAGTTCCATAATAATTGGATTCACGTCTGTGTATGCGACCTAGATCCGCTTAAGAGATCGGTTGACAGTACGTGGAGTGGCTTGGTGGGCACACATTGTGACCTTCCATACCGATTTTTTGAACAATGACCCTGAATACTTCCACTTCTAGTAAACCTAGGGAATGAATGGTTATGAAGCCACTTATCATATGATCACAATGTCATTTCTTAAATATCGTGTTAAGTCTAGGAAAGATACTGTTGCTATTTTCTATGGTTCACAGTCTAGCATCGTTGACAGTACGTGGAGTGGCTTGGTGGGCACACATTGTGACCTTCCATACCGATTTTTTGAACAATGACCCTGAATACTTCCACTTCTAGTAAACCTAGGGAATGAATGGTTATGAAGCCACTTATCATATGATCACAATGTCATTTCTTAAATATCGTGCTAAGTCTAGGAAAGATATTGTTGCTATTTTCTATGGTTCACAGTCTAGCATCGTTGAGAGAGATACATTTCATATTTTGAATGACTTATCTCTCCAAGATGCCCTATATCCTAAATGTTACTTTGAGTTTACGATACGTTAGTGTTGTCACTAAGAGCCTAATTACTCCCTCTCTTTCTATTCAAAATGTTGTGTTTCTTGGGACTTGAAGATGTTAAGTATAATTGGAAACGGTCTCCATTACCTTAACAAATTTGATGTGTTTTGATCCTAGGTTGGTCGTACTTGAAATGAATAGAATCAAGAAGATCCAAATTTAGCATAGAAGATGAAGGCATATTTCCTAATTTCTTTCCATATCAATAGAGATTGGCTTTTCTAGCTTGTCCTTAGGATAAAATATATCAAATATCCTTTCCTATATCTATTATCCGAGGCAAATCAAAATTTGATTTGATTCGCATTATTACTTGGAGATCATTGAGTATTACATCTGTTGATGTAATACGTAACAATTTATTACTTTCACTTGTTATTCTCTATGCACGAGGGTCATATTCTGCAAAGTCTAGGGAGGAAGTACCACATGCAATTATACAATTAATTATGATCATAGAATGCAATTATACAGTTAATTAAGATGACAGTATAAATTCAATATAATAATAAAGATGCTAAAAATTTGATAAAAATACAGAATTCATTGCGTGTTTTTGTAATTATTTTTACAATATGGGAATTCCTAATGAAATTTCTTATGGTTATACTCTTCAAGTGCATGAAAAATATAGGAAAATTGACAAAAAGAACCGTCACCTTTTGAAAAACACAATCCCTCAACTACCATATATCTAAAAGGTAGTGGGGAGATATAGTCTTGGCGGACACATATATATCATAAATAGAGTGACCTTGAATGATAGTACTTCATAAAATATTGTTTATTATGAGGTACCTCATTTTTATAGCACTCTTTTTATAGCACTTGAGTCTTTAGATGTCTGTACTATCCAATAACTTTGCCTTCCTCCTTGCTCTCCTTTTTCTGAGAGACCTTTTTCATCTTACTTGAGTCTTTGAATGTTTGTGCTTTATCTAACAACTTGTTCCAAGGAGGAAAATGTTTGTTCTGTAGGCTATCAAAGGTATATTTTATCAAATATTCTTCTGTTCAAAGTGGAATCCATTGTGTGGCTCCTCCGAAAAGAAACCACTATATCACCAAGGATGTCATATGTTATGAAGATCATTCTTACCGTGATTACAGTTTAGGGGGATATATGCGGATACATTGTAAGATTTCCTTCTCTCTTCCAGTAATAGCAATTTTATGGCAACAATATGCTGAAGGAATTGGGAAACAAAGCTATGCTTGAATCCGAGGTTGTTGGACACTTGGGCATAGGATATATAGATGCATCACCTAAGTTACCCTACTTTCCTCGAGAGTTATGGACCTCCTGTATGGTGCACACGCTTCTAGCTGGTAACATCGAAGTGATGATAGTCTTGTAACCATGGTGCAGGACTTCGACTTCGTTTCGACTTCGCTAGGTGTGGAAGTGGAAGTTTGTGGAAACTTCGAGGAAGTTTCGAGGAAGTTTAGACGCAAACTTCGACAAACTTCGATGGTGTTTTTTTAGCAAAATGATGCATAACTTCGATTGGAAACTTACAAATTATGCTCTAACTCTAATTCATATGTATTAATTTGACATAAAAAACACAATTCATGACTCTCTAGTGCTAGGTAGGTTGATAATACAAAGTCGTAATTCGTAAATGATGCAGTGCACACTTGCTAATGTTCTCAAGTCTCAATAGCACTTGAGTCTTTAGATGTCTGTACTATCCAATAACTTTGCCTTCCTCCTTGCTCTCCTTTTTCTGAGAGACCTTTTTCATCTTACTTGAGTCTTTGAATGTTTGTGCTTTATCTAACAACTTGTTCCAAGGAGGAAAATGTTTGTTCTGTAGGCTATCAAAGGTATATTTTATCAAATATTCTTCTGTTCAAAGTGGAATCCATTGTGTGGCTCCTCCGAAAAGAAACCACTATATCACCAAGGATGTCATATGTTATGAAGATCATTCTTACCGTGATTACAGTTTAGGGGGATATATGCGGATACATTGTAAGATTTCCTTCTCTCTTCCAGTAATAGCAATTTTATGGCAACAATATGCTGAAGGAATTGGGAAACAAAGCTATGCTTGAATCCGAGGTTGTTGGACACTTGGGCATAGGATATATAGATGCATCACCTAAGTTACCCTACTTTCCTCGAGAGTTATGGACCTCCTGTATGGTGCACACGCTTCTAGCTGGTAACATCGAAGTGATGATAGTCTTGTAACCATGGTGCAGGACTTCGACTTCGTTTCGACTTCGCTAGGTGTGGAAGTGGAAGTTTGTGGAAACTTCGAGGAAGTTTCGAGGAAGTTTAGACGCAAACTTCGACAAACTTCGATGGTGTTTTTTTAGCAAAATGATGCATAACTTCGATTGGAAACTTACAAATTATGCTCTAACTCTAATTCATATGTATTAATTTGACATAAAAAACACAATTCATGACTCTCTAGTGCTAGGTAGGTTGATAATACAAAGTCGTAATTCGTAAATGATGCAGTGCACACTTGCTAATGTTCTCAAGTCTCAATAATCATGTTTTACATATGCAAATAAAAATATACAAATTCTTATACAATTCTCTACTTCAGCATACATTTTCCAAGCAAATATCCTTCATACTTCCGTATATTACATATGAAATATACTAATATAGATTACAATTCATTAAAATGAAGTGCATACCCGATAAATGTCTTCAGTAAAAAGCTGAATGCCTTCCAAAATCATAGCCTGAATGTTGAGCTTCTTGAGTCTGCCTCAGTAGTGACATTTGGTTATCAATTCTCATAGCATATTGCATCCAAGTTGTGTGCTGAGAGTGGTTGAGCTCATAATCATGCACATATGCAGCAAAATCTTCATGGGATATTTCTGACAAATATCCAAATCTTGTATACAATGCAAGCTGTGTTGGATATCTGGAGGCAAGAGATCCTGGTGTGAAGTTGTAAAATTCTGGTATATGGGGCGGCCTTTCTGCATCAGAATCAGAAGGGGGTACATATATGTTAGGTTGTGGTGGGGGCTCGGGTTGTGCCATTGGTGGATAGTAGTGACTCTGAACACCTGATGTAGTGTCAGTTGTAGCTGCAAAAGGATCAGGGGCATATCCAGGGCCTAAGTAACTATATGATTCATTATCAGTTCTATGGGAAACCCGACTTCCATAAGTTCCTTCTGAATCACCACCATAATATCCAGGAACGGGTTCTTGTTGATAAAATCCTCTAGAAGTAGGCCCAGTAAAACCCAATAAATCATCCACAAAGGTGCTTCCTGTTGCTCCCGATTGACCTCCCAATGAGAGACTTCCAATTGATTCAGTGATATTGTCAGTGTTGTAAGGTGCATGATAAACAGGTTGAGGCACATGTCCTTGACCCTGTGGATACCAATTCTCGTAGCATGTTGGCAATGAATCTAGTTGTTGTTGTGGAGCTTTACCCTTTCCCTTTCTTTGGTAGGTTCGATCTGTCGGTCTTTGAGTACCACTACCACTCTCATATTGTTGTTGACGTTGTTGTTGAGGTTGAGGGCGAGGAGATGGTGTTCTATGTGGCGGCGTATCTCCTCTTATATAGCTATCAGGAGTGTTGCCCCCATCATCACCACCTGAGGGCTCTGGAGTGGTGGAACCTGATGAGGCATCTGGTTCATCCTCTGGTAGACCCTGCCAAAAATCATCTTTATCAATATTGTCTTCTTCCACTCCAAGAGTGGTCTGATCTGCTTGTGCTCCCTCACTTTCTTGATATTCATCTACATCAACCCCCATTGCCCCTGCAATTGTGGCATTAGGCCCCCCACCTGGACGCCCTTCATCAAGTAAAGGCTCAGTAGTATTGTTCAACCATGCTTGTAATGGGTCTTCATCGTCACCCCTGTCAGTGTAGACATACGCCCAATCAAGAGGATCAATGTCGACATTGCTTGTTGGGTTCCTCAATGATTCTTGTGTGTGTCTTTGCTTCAACTTCATATTATAGTGTACAAACACCAAGTCATGAAGACGTGAGGCAGACAACCTATTTCTTCTTTTTGTGTGAATCAAGTTGAAGGTTGACCAATTTCTTTCGCAGCCACCTGCTGCTGCTGTTTGGGACAAAACTTTAACTGCTACCGATCTCAATTCTTCACATTCACAACCATAATTCATCCACCAATCAGCTGTAAAAAATAAAGAGTGTTCAATGATCAATAAGTGGACAAGTGAACCATTCATTATTATGATATCAAACATAATCAATCATGTAATTCTTTACCAGGAGAAAGTTTATCCCTTGAATAGATAGCCGCCGGTAGCGCAAACAGGCCAGATGCTTCTCTGAATGGTTTTATCTAATGATTGGTAAAGTGAGAGAATTAGATTAACATTTTATAATAACGTGTAATAAAGAATTATATACTATCCAACCCATACTTGTGCAACAGCTCGAATTGCGTCATCTTTGTTGTTAGCAAAGAGCTTATCAATCACTTCTTGGAGACCCATTACCAAGTCTCCTCTTCTCCCAATGTCATTCTTGTATTGAAATCTTGGGTTTAAAAAATAAGCTGCACATATAAGGACACAAAAATTAGAAAATATTAGATGGCTAATAAACACTAAGACCTAAATGGCTAAATGCAAATGTCACATCTTTACCTGCTTTATGCAATGGGTGTAGAAGCATTCCATCCCATCGTTCATCTATAACTTTTAGGAATTGTGCCTTGGCATTAGTCGCAGCTTCTTCTACTTTATCTCTCATGAGGCGCATTGCCTCATAGATATAGGGCATGGTGGCATTCTTATCACCGTCCACCATGCGCAAGACATGAACCACAGGATCCATTATCTTTACAGCCTTGGTCACTCTAGTCCAGAAGTAGTCATCATTCAAAATTTTCACCACTTCTTTGGCTCTGTCAGTCTTACTATCAGGGTGTTTGGCCCACTCTTCAGAAACAAAAATTCTTTTTAACCCTTGTCGCCTTTGCTTTAAGCTTTGCAAAGCGATATAGTTGCTTGCAAATCTTGTAATGCCCGGTCTTACTATGTCTCCTCCACAAAACTCTTGGCTTCGCATCATTGCAAGTAGGTAAGAGCGATTATATATAAATTTTGTAATTCTTGTGGCCCTAGGCATTATATATGTAAACAGATCTAATTTTCCAAAATCTTTCAATATTAGATCAATGCAGTGTGCGGCACATGGCGTCCAAAATAAGTTGTAGTTTGAAGACTCTTCAACTGATTTTCCAGCTTTTTTGAAATTTGGCCCATTGTCAGTGCAAATTTGAAGAACATTCTCTTTTCCAACATATTTTATCGCACTCTTAATCAATTTTGCAAGGTAGCTGTGGTTTTTGATGTGGCGAGATGCATCAACTGATTTTATGAAAAATGTATCACCGTCACAATAAGCCATGAAGTTGATAATTTGTGTCTTGGTACCACTTGTCCAACCATCACACATGAGTGTCAACCCAAAAATTGACCACTTTTTTTGTTTCATCTCCTCAATCCACTGCTCTAGCAATAGTTTCTCCTGTGGAAGATATTTGTTCATCAATTCGTGCGGAGTTGGTGATTTGACTCCTCGTCCATGTTCGGCGACAACATCTATCATATGTTGCATGTAAGGGCCCTGTGCCACATTGGGAGAAATACCACTAGCAAATATAAATTTTCCTATTGCCTGTCCCACAACATCTTTTGCATTCTTCCACATACCTGACAAAGTTTTCTGCTTATGACTTTGTTTACGAAACCCAGGTTCAGAAGAAGTGTACCTCATGCTATTGGTCCTCAAACCTTGCAATTCTTGGCTTTCTAAATTGACAAAATTTGTTGGACGGCTTCCACTGCCACCACCAACATTGAAATCAGATGGGCCAAAACCACGTCGGATTTCATTAAATTGCCTTTCTTCTTCTTGTCTGAAAACTGCCTCCATTCTTGATCTTTTCAGTGCTTGTCTCATTGCGTCATCATCATCATCATCTTCTAAATCAACTACATTTCGTGGTATCGATGCACCGAACATCAGCTCTTTGAACCTTGCATCTCTAATCTTGTCTTCCATGTGTTTTACATCTTTTTGATTGAGTTGCTTGGAAACAATTTTTCTTATTTGATCTGGGCAATCTTTACACTTTGCAACATTTTTATCCCCTCCCACCAAGTGCTTTTTGAACCTAGAAATCCCACCACTCATTATAGTTTTCTTGCAGAAATTGCACTTGGTTTTTTGCCTAGATCCATCAACCATTTCACAATACATCCATGCAGGGTCAACTTTCCCCCCTGACTCACCACCTCCACCTTCACCTCCTCCACCATCATGACCTGAACCAACCATTAAAACAAGTAGCACCCACAAAATACCCATATCTTCAGTAGTTCAGTCACAAAAAACCTGCACACAATAAATTAAAACAAACAAATATTAGATAAATAGTGGGAATGTGGGATTAACTCATTATTAGATATTAGGCAAATAAGTGGGAGTGTGGGACTAAGTTAACTAACTGAGTACTACTAACTTGGTAGAAAATCATACATTTTTAGAACTGAATTTTTTTAATTAAGTAATAAATTATTACTAATAATTCCTGAAATTATTAAATATATTGTAAATTGATAGTATGGCGAGCTATTAAGTGGGATTAACTAGCTAAGTAGCTAACGAACTAAGTTAACTAACTAACTAGTGAATAATCTAGGTTGAAATTTGAAAATTATAATTTATTTATATCTGAAAATTGATAAATAATATTAATATTTACTGAAATTATTATATATGTTGCAAATATTGTAGTTAAAGTCAACAAATTACTCATTAACTAACTATAATACAATATTACGAATTTTCTAACTCTAAATCTAATTAATGCAAAATTAAAGTATATAATATTTATGTAAAACGAAATTCATAAAAATATTATTTTTCATATTTGTTTTATGATATTTTGTTGTAATAATACAAGATCTAAGTAAATATTAGCTAGATCTATGCTAGATCTAAGTAGATCTAAGCTAGATCTAAGCTAGATCTAAGCTAGATGTATAGGGAAAGTAGTAGAGAATGGAGTATTTAAGAGTTAGTAGTAGTTGTTTTTATTTAGAATTGAAAAAACAAAGAAAAAGGAGGAGATTTGGGACTTACCTTCTCAACAGCAGCAATGGAGCTCTTCAACAGCCACAACAGCTCGTCCAAAGTCTGCAAACAGCATATGAGAGGGACCTCGTACAAGGCATCAAGTTATAATAGCCAACTTAAGGCTTTTTTGCTTCATGGGCCTGACCGTCCTAACTTCGGCCCAACTTCGGCCACTTTGGCGAAGTTTCGCTGACATCGACGATGTTTACACCATTTTGTGCAGGAAAAAATCAACTTCGTCGAAGTTTGTCATTTGTCGCCTCGAAGTTGTGACGAGGCCGAAGTATTAGTGGTTCGACTTCGCCAACCTACGAAGTTCGAAACTTCGCCGAAGTTTCGGCCGACTTCGCCGAAGTTTAGATCACTGCTTGTAACTAATGAAAATCTCCCCATTGCCTTGGTAAAGAAAAGAGATTGTGTATATGTCATCCATCCTATTGTGAATTATAGGAGCTACTCATGCATTTCAGCCTCACACCATTCTCTCATGTTTCAAGTTTTTGTTGAATCTATTCTTAGAAATCTTGTTGAAACTGCTCATCATTCTAGTAGGTGAAAATTATGGAGAACTCTTGAAAAAATCCACACTTGGGATGTAGACCCTATTAAGTGTTTAGCTGAAAGTGGATTTTCACTATTAACACAACAAATGGTACCTTGGAATAACATGAGCTGGACGGGTAGCAAAAGGCCTCACAAACTTGGGGCATTATTTGTAAAGAAACTTTTGTCCCTGTTTCCAGGTTGACTCTCTATCTTTCTATATATACAGAGAGAGTTAGGCTACAATTACACTTTGAGTGTATATGCAATACATTCAAGCCATTTTCAATCACGCAACAAGTATTCTGAAAAGCCAAACCATTAATCTTTTTAAATATCTTATGAATAGACTGTATATAAAATTTGAGCTTGTTTCGACACTTAAAGGTCATGCATTTAAATACAACAAAAAACGATGCACTTGAAATTAGTTATGTACATGATTTCATGGAACAAAATTTTGATTGAAATTGCGAAATTTTGCTTGATTTTTTTTTTTCAACCGGACTTCGAAACCTACGATCGGACATGTGAAACACACAAATGCAAGGAATGGGACGTAATTTCGTGAAAATTTCGACCGTATGTGTGAAATTTTGACAAAAATGGTGAAATTTTGCAGCAACAGTTTGGGCTGTAATTTCTCGAAATGGTACAGAAACACAAATTACATTTCGAGAAATTTGTTCCAAAAGCTGATAATGCTACATCTTGGGTATTTTGGCAATTTTTTTTGAATCTCTTGCTTCTAAAGGCTGTCTTTCTTAATTTTAAGGTATGTTTCCTCTATCTCTAGACCATATACATTACCTTCATCAATTTCTACACTCTTCTATAGAGATATGGAGAAATACTCCAAAAATAACAAAGTTCTTTCTTGGATCTATGCATAAATGTCCCATGTAACCTAGTTAAATGCTAACACTAGACTTATACAAGTTGTAGTTGGTAAGTTTGGAACTTGTAACTGTAAATTTTAAATTCTAAGCTGTAACTTGGAGCTTTTAACAGACTAACTGTCTAGCAGACTTGACATTTCTGTTCATTTGTGCACTCACTCATCAAGACATGTATCCCACCCTAACCCCTAAACATATAAATGTATTATATAGTCTAGTGTGTTTATGTCTCAACATTGTATTCACAAAATTTCATAAGTCAATTCCTTCATTTTGCCATCAAAATTGCCATTGAAATTATGTCAAAACTGTTCGGTTTCCTTCACTTACAAATATGGGAGACCCCCCCCCCCAACATATCCAATACGAAATATTATTGCATATTTGAGTAGATCTTGGCGTTTTGATCGTCCTAGTAAATTTTCATAATTTCATTCGCTTATTTGGTCGTCGAAATCGCTAGGGCCGTAAATATCGAAATTTCATGTGAAATTTCTGTTTCTGGGCCATCGGACACGACATCAAAATCGGACATTTAATTCTATGCGTGATTTAGCCGTTCATAGATGAGTGATTTACAAGCATCCAAATGAGCTTAAATTTTGCATTAGCCTATATTTGTTATAACGATTTAGCAATGAATATCAATGGTTTGGATTTATCAAAACTATGACCGTGATATGTCAATGCGACCTATACAAAGTGTGTTACAGCCATGGTGTAGGACTTCGACTTCGTGTCGACTTCGCCAGGTGTGGATGTGGAAGTTTGTGGAAACTTTGAGGAAGTTTCGAGGCAAACTTCGATAAACTTCGATACCTTTTTTGAAGAAAATGGTGTGAATTTGAAGGAAACTTTGATTGAAAACTTCTAATTATGTTATACCTATATCTTAAATGTGTTAATTAAGTACAAAACACAATTCACGACCCTCTAGCCCTAGGAAGGTTGATTATACAGTGTGTTTCTTGCAAGGATCAAATGCACAATACACATATACAAATACATATTAGAACTATTAGTAGTTACGACACCCTCTCTAGAAAAGAGTGGCAACCAGAAACATAGGAGTTGATATTAGAAGTTGTGAAGAGGGTTGGAGGCGACACATGCCTTATATGGCCTTTAGGGAACTAGTTAGGATTAATGTTCTGGGCCGTCTCAACTTCGCCCCAACTTCACCCAACTTCGAGGAAACTTCCACAACTTTGGAGAAGTTAAGACGAAAAATACACAAAAAAGTCAACTTTGTCGACGTCAGTGAAACTTTGCCCCGAAGTTTGGACAAGACCGAAGTATTTGAGATTCGACTTCACTTATGGTTGAAGTTCGAAGTTTCGGTGAAATTTTACCAAAATTTGTCAAATATATATTCCATGATTACAGCCTGACTCTCTCCCTCTCTCTATATGTGTGTGAGTGTGTGTGTGCAATATATATATATATATGTATATATATGTGTGTGTGTATATATATATATAGAGAGAGAGAGAGTCAAGCTAGAATACACTCGAGTGTACAGATCTCACGAATACACTCAAGTGTGTTTGCATATCAAGACTATTTTTTGCAAAATGTAAACCATTGATCTTCACCGTCATACTATAACTAGGCTACATACAAATTTTGAGCCCATTTGGAGTCACTCATCCAAGGGCAACAAAATCGACGCACGAAACTAATTTGAAATGCATAATTTTTGCGGTCTTTATAACATGACCTATAAATGTCCAAATGTGCTCAAATTTTGTGTATGAGCTATTCACAACATGTTTAAGAAGGTCAACGGATTAGATTTTTGAAAAAAAATATTGCATCATGAAAAACTACTTGAGTGTATTCTGCTCTGAATACACTCGAGTGTATTCTAGCCTAACTATATATATATATATATATATATATATATATATATATATATATAGAGAGAGAGAGAGAGAGAGAGAGAGAGTCAGGCTAGAATACACTCGAGTGTACAGATCGCGCAAATACACTCAAGTGTGTTTGCATATCAAGACTATTTTTTTTGCAAAATGTAAACCATTGATCTTCATTGTCATACTATAACTAGTCTACATACAAGTTTTGAGCCCATTTGGATGAGTTTAAGTCACTCATCCAAGGACAAAAAAATCGACGCGTGAAACTAATTTGAAATGCATAATTTTTGCGGTCTTTATAACATGACCTATAAATGTCCAATATGTGCTCAAATTTTGTATATGAGCTATTCACAAGATGTTTAAGAAGATCAACATATTGGATTTTTGAAAAAATTATTGCATCATGAAAAACTACTTGAGTGTATTCTGCTCCGAATACACTCGAATGTATTCTAGCCTGACTATATATATACATATATATATATATATATATTTATATATATATATATAGAGTCAGGCTAGAATACACTCAAGTGTACAGATCACGTCGTACACCCCAATGGTGTTTTCCTATCTAGACCATGTATTTCCAAAATCTAATCCATTGATCTTCATGGTTACAATAATAATAGGTCACATACAAAATTTGAACTCATTTGGATGAGTGTAAGTCACTCATCCAAGGACAACAAAATCGACGCACAAAACTAATTTGAAATACATGATTTTTGCCTCCTTTAGATGCACGGTCTATAAGTGTCCAAATGAGCTAAAATTTATTATATATTATATTCTTATGATTATTAAGAAGATCAACGGTTTAGATTTTTCAAAAATTTATTGCATCTTAAAAAATGACTGAGGTGTATGACGCCTCCGATACACTCGAGTGTACACTAGCCTGACTCTCTCTCTCCCAAACTGTAAAGAGGTGACCAAATTTGTAATACAAAGAGTATTTTGTAAAACCAATGACAATTTTGTTTTTGTTATGTGAAAACAGTAAAAATGACATTTTTGAAAAAACTAATCTCTGCCTCAAATTGTAACCAAGAGTGAAAAATTGTAACTAGAATGGGAAAATTGTAACCAAAACGCTCAAATTGTAACTATAGAAATATTGTGTTATTTACTTATTCTTGCTGTGGTTTTCCTCCTACTGCTTTATCGTATTAGTCCCATATTGCTCGCTTGTATGTGTCTCAAATCTCTGTAGCTATATAAGAGAGTACCCTGTAAATTTTTTTACTCACTGAATAAACAACTCCTTTACTATCTACATGGTATCAAGAGCAGGTTCTCCTTTTCCCCACCCATCAACCCACCCATGACGTGAGCATCCCGCCCCCCGCCCAGCCCTCCCCTCCCGTCGCCGCCCCTCCCTCCTTCCACCCCCACCACTGCCGCCCTCCTCCGTCCACCCTCCCCACCGCCTCCTCTCCTCCCACCGTCGCCTCAACAACCCACTCCACCCGCAACATCCTCCTCTAGGCTTCTAGCCTTTCGGCCGGCTGCCACTAGTTTTTACCTCCCGTCTCCATCTACGTCCGGGTGCTCTTCGGATCTACGATCGGACATCCACTGGCCGGCTAAGTTGAGAGTCCTTTCGTCTCTCCATTCTATCTGCCTGCACCTCATGAAGGAACGTTGAGTTTTCCTCATGACGACGTAGGTTTCTCTATGCATATTCTGCCCGATACAGGTTTTCTGATCTGACGCGTCAGATCACTGTTGCTGCTATTTGTCCTTTGTGGGTCTTTACTCTGCTACTGCACCAACTCCTGCCTTTGCTATGGCCTTCCCTGAGCCTCCGTGCTCCCTGTGTGTCACCACGTTGAAGCTCGACGGCGGCTCTAACTACCATCTCTGGTCGGCGTCCTTTGTTCTATATGTCAAAGCACAAGGACGGTATCACCACCTTACGACAGAGTCTCCTGCTGTTCCTACTGCTGATTCGGATGATAAAACCAGACAAAGCTATGCCCAATGGTCCCAGGATGATTCCGGCATCATGTCTTGGATCCTCAATAGTACCGAGCCTCGCATCAGCCAATCTCTTCTCTGCCTTCATGATGCTAAGGCTATGTGGGATCAATTGTCCCATGTCTATTCTCATCAGGAGAATCCCAAGCGTGTCTTTAAAATTTTTAAAACTCTGGCGAAGGAGTTCTTTACTGATACTTCCATTGATGACTTCTACAATCAATGCTCGACTCTATGAAATGAGTTTGAACTCTACCACCCTTTGACGGCGGACATCAAAATTGCTCAGAAACAGCACAACGAACTGCAACTGGTGCAATTTTTGGCTGCACTTCCTACCTCTTTTTCTGGAGTGGTTGACCAGATCGTGTCAAGTGACCCGCTGCCAACCCTTCGAGATGTTCTGAAACGTGTCCAACGCCTGCCGTCCATGACTCCTACACCTGCTGTTGAGCATCCTGCGCTTATTGCTCGCTCTGCTGATTCGGGCCGTGGTCGCGGTCGCGGTCGCGGCCGTGGCCGTGGCGGTCGCCCTCCTTCTTCAGGAGGTCGACGCACATCTACTCCTGGACGTGGTTCTGCTCCCGGCCCTCGCTACTGCAACTGGTGTGGCTGGGACAATCATACTGAAGATCGCTGCTGGATTAAGCACGACAAGCCAGCTTGGGCTAACCAGGCTGCTACAGAAACTGTTGTCGACTCTACCCATGACACACCTGCTGCTCCAACTAACACAGACTGGTTACGTTCGGAGTTCGAGAAGATGTTCCAGGAACGTCTCGCACAGATGCCATCCTCGTCTACACCAGGAGCCTCTGCCATGCTTGCCTCTCCATCATCTGGTAACAAACAGTGGTGCATTGACTCAGGTGTATCCACTCATATGGCTGGTGATCTTCATCTTTTTTCGAGTCTCCATAAAACTACTCCTATATCATCTGTTACTGTTGCAAATGGATCCAAAACTGCTGTTCATGGCACTGGCACAGTTCCGCTTTCACCAAAATTGCACTTGAATTCTGTTTTATATATTCCAAAGTTTCCTGTTAATTTATTGTCCATCAGTAAGATGATTAAACAACTCAAGTGCTCTATTAAATTTGATCCTTCTGGCTGTATTTTGAGGGATCTCCGCACGAAGACGAGGATTGGTTCGGGCCGTGAAGGACCAGATGGACTGTATTATCTGGATGGACCTCCTACTGCTGCGGCTATGCTATCTACTTCAGTGACGGGATTACAGTGGCACTTTCGCCTGGGCCATCCATCTGCTGCCAAATTAAAGCATTTATTTCCTACTTTATCTGAGAATAATTTTTCCTGTGAAACACAAACTCGGTCTGTTTTTCCTACTAAGAAAGTTATTGCTTCTAAAGAAATTTTTGACCTGGTTCATGCTGATATTTGGGGACCGTGCTCTGTATCCAGTCACTCAGGTGTGAAATATTATATGACCTTTATTGATGATTATTCTCGCACCACATGGTTGTTTTTGCTTAAAGGTCGGGATACTGTGTTAGATACTATTCACACCTTCTTTGTTGAAATTCACACTCAATTTAGTCGTCCTATTAAAATTTTTCGTACTGATAATGCACTGGAATTCATGCAACAATCTGTTACATCCTTTTGTGCTGCCCAAGGAACCATACATCAGTCCACTTGCCTTTACACCCCTCAACAAAATAGCGTCACTGAAAGAAAAAACCGTCACCTTCTTGAGGTTGCTCGCACCCTTCTCATACACTACAAAGTACCCCATCACTTCTGGCCTGAAGCTGTCTCTACGGCATGCTATCTTATCAATCGCATGCCTTCTTCTGTTTTGAAAAATTAGGTCCCGTACACCATTTTGTTTCCTGATAAACCCTTATTTTCTCTGCCTCCTCGCATTTTTGGGAGCACTTGTTTTGTAAAACATCTTCGTCCTGGCCTCACCAAACTTGATGCTTGCTCAGTCAAATGTGTGTTTCTGGGATATTCCCGTACTCAGAAAGGCTACCGCTATTTTGATCCTGTTAAAAAAATAGTGGTTTGTTAGTACGGATGTGACCTTTTTTGAGCATATGCCTTACTATTCTACTGATGGTGACAAATTGTTGGCTGATATTATGGCTACCACACCATTACCATTGGTTGTTGAGGAATTATCAGCTCTTGATGTGCCTCAAGAATACCCATTGCAAGTCTATCGGTGCTGGTCAAAGAACATCAATGCTTCTGAAGCCCCGACCGAACCAAATCCTGCGTCTGCGGTTGATCCACCATCCACTGAGGTATTTTCTGACCTGGATCTTCCTATAAGTTTAAGGAAAGGTGTTCGCTCATGTACTCAACATCCTATCACTAATTTCTGTTCATCTGACAATCTCTGTGGTAGCTTTGCTTGTTTCACTTCTGTTTTGTCTGCTGTGACAATTCCTAAATCAGCCGAAGAGGCACTTCGCCATCCTGCCTGGAAACACGCTATGGAGAAGGAAATGCATGCACTTTGTGATCAACAGACATGGGATCTGGTTGATCGTCCCTCTTCATGCCATACTGTTGGTTGCCGCTGGATTTTTACTATTAAATATCAACCGGATGGTACCATTGAACGCCTGAAAGCCCGATTGATTGCAAAAGGATATACTCAAACATATGGAGTTGATTATTTTGAAACTTTTTCTCCAGTTGCACGCTTAAATTCTGTTCGTATTCTGATATCTATTGTTGTGAATAAAGACTGGCCTCTGTTTCAACTTGATGTCAAAAACGTTTTTCTATATGGAGATCTACAGGAGGTCTACATGGCGCAACCTCCGAGATTTGTTGCTCAGGGGGAGTCTGCTTCTAAAATCTGTAAACTAAGAAAGGCAATCTATGGTCTGAAACAAAGCCGACGTGTATGGTTTGACAAGCTCAGTCAGATCTTAATTACCTTTGGCTTTCGACGTTCACAATCTGATCATTCTGTATTTATTCGTAAAACTACAACAGGGCTGGTCATCCTTATTGTGTATGTTGATGATATTGTCCTATCTGGCAGTGATAGTGCAGGGATACAGGCAACCAAAAATATTCAGCACAACACTTCATCACCAAAGACCTAGGGAAACTACGATATTTTCTAGGCATTGAAGTTGTTAGATCTTCTGCAGGATTATGCCTGTCACAGAGGAAATTTGTTCTTGACCTTTTGTAGGAGACATGCATGTTGGGTTGCAAGCCAGCCAACACTCCTCTGGATCCCAATATGGATTGGGATAATGATACTTCTCCTCTTATGCTGATCATCAACAGTTCAGGAGACTAGTTGGCAAACTTATCTATTTGACTGTTACTAGAGCTGACTTGGCTGCTGCTGTAGGATTCATAATCCGGTATCTTGATAAACCCCGACAATGCCACTGGGATGCTATTTGTCACATCTTATTATATCTCAAAAGCTCTCCAGGGAAAGGTCTTCTGTACAAAAAGCATGGTCAATGCAATTTATCTGGATTCTCTGATTCTGACTATGCAGGAAGTTGATCTGACAGGAAATCTACATTTGGATATTGCACCTTTGTGGGAGGAAATCTGGTTACATGGCGCAGCAAAAAGCAAACAGTTGTTGCCCGATCTAGTGCAGAGGCAGAATATAGAGCCATGGCTCATACTGCATGTGAGCTCCTGTGGGTCCGTGGTCTTCTGAATGAGTTTGATATCACCTCTTCTAGCCCCATTCCTATGTTCTGCGACAATAAGGCTTCTATTTTCATTGCGAGCAACCCCATCTTTCATGAAAGAACAAAACATATTGAGGTTGATTGCCACTTCGTCAGGGAGAAAGTTCTGTCTGGACATATCTGCACTCCATATCTCAGCACTGAGAAGTAGCTTGCGGACATCTTCACCAAAGTTCTACCTAAAGCTCGCTTCCAGACTCTGATTGACAAGCTGGGCTTATTTGACATCTACGCTCCAGCTTGAGGGGGAGTATAGAAATAGTGTTATTTGCTTATTCTGCTGTGCTTTTCCTCCTACTGCTTTATTGTATTAGTCCCATATTGCTCGCTTGTATATGTGTCTCAACTCTCTGTAGCTATATAAGAGAGTACCCTGTAAACCTTTTTACTCGCTGAATAAACAACTCCTTTACTATCTACAGTAACCAAAACCACTGGGTAACTAATTTAAGTTACCTAGATGGGTAACAAATACATCCCCATATATATATTTATATATATATATCTATATATAGACACACATTATATGTTGCTGCACTTACTGTAATGTCTTTTGTTAGAACTAAATAGGACCTCACCACTACAACTTCTGAATAAGATTGATAACCACATCATGTGGTTATCCAATTGAAACACTAGTGCTATTGTCCGGCATATGTATTTTTTTCAACACCATCACCATCCTTAGAAGGCAGCAAACATGGCTGTTGTGGCTCATGTTGCTTGCACTCTTTGGCATATTGAGTGGCCTCTCCGATGGTGATTTCTTTGGTGTATTGGGGGGAGGGAAAGATAGCATCTGGCTGCTGAGTTTACCAGGCAGCAGTTAGTAATATATGTTATGTTGAAAACTTGAATAAGAAACGAGATTCTCCAAAAAGATTGGGTTTGAATTGGGATTTTTCCTTCTACATATTAATTGTCCGCAAGTATGTGGCATATGCTTATTTCCTCCATAAAAAGTATTCCTTAGCTTCAAGGAGAATCTGACACACTTTTCTCACTACTGATTATGGCATCACCAACAACAACTTGAGTGATCCACAAACATTTTACTCATTTTTTCAGTACTCTATACTGGTTGGACGTCACTAAAATATTGTCTCGGAGTCTTGTATGCTTTTGAGCTCAGTCTGCTTTATAAAATTTTATATGGTTAATCCTCTGTTGCTGACCTAGATTTGGTAAATTTTATATTACTTTTATTTCATAAGATAGCCATGCTTTTCTCTTTGAAATGTTGTGAAAACTTACAAAATTAAAGCATCTGCAGTGGAATGTGGTGGAAACAAACTATACTAGAACCATTTTTAGCAAATAGCGAATATAGTTGCATAATATTTATTTTTCCAAAATTCTTGCAGGTCAGAGACTATATCCATGTTGTTGATTTAGCTGATGGACATCTTTCTGCTTTGCAAAAACTGTTTGACGGAGCAAATATTGGTAATGCCCTCATTTAAACACTTCTATCGTTGAATTTTCTCCATCTATGGAATAAATCCATGTTGATTTGGCATCATCATTATGTGGCCCTTCAGTTCAGTTTGTTTTAATGGATATACATTTGACAGAGGTTAAGGGCGTTTTAGACTTAATGCTAACTATTACGTTGTTGGCATTGATAAATTACTAGTCAAAATTACTTTTACCTTGTTCAGTCTTGATGAAGTATTGCACTTGAGCAGGTTTTGTTAATAATTTTGATTCAATTATATTACAGTCTAATGAATTCAGTCAATTAAGTAACTTGTATTTAATTGTATACGGGCTCAAGTGTGTCTTGGCCCATTAGGATTTAGTCTAAAATCTGTACGTGGGGATTCCTCTTATCAATACATCACATTGCTTTTCTTTACTTTATCACATGGTATCAGAGCGACGATCCTAACCTAGAGAGAAAATGAGAGAGCCTCAGACTGCGGGTGGCCACCTTCCTTTTTGGGCTTGGCCGTCCGCCAGGCATTATCCTGGCCTCCTTGGTCATTTGCTCTCTTGTTCTTTCATAAAAATCCAATCTTTATTTTTTCTACGTCAGCGCTCTCCATCCTGACCACCATCAGACTTGATCATGTGCCTCTCCCAAGTTCTATCTATCTAGTTTGTCGCTTCCTACACCCTCCCTGCATGTAGCCGTAGCCGTTACAGATCACACCTTTTTATCCTCTATATCATGTATGATCACGCGAGACGTTGATGTTTTCTAAGATGCTCGGCGCTAGATCTGCCCAGATGGTGCATGCCTAATGTGCGTATAATCCCAACGCGTGCTAATCATATTGATTTTAATCACCAATGACGGTGCTCAAATCCACAAAGGCATCCCTGCGCGGACGGTGCTCAAATCCACGAATGACCCGACAAAATAATGAATATCTCTGTCCTTATTTTTCTTCACGATCGTGATTGAAAGGGCAATCCGGCGATGTATTATTGTTGTTCAGTAAATCATGAGAAAAAGACATCTGCACTAACTAACTTTCTTTCACATCAAGCGGAAAAAAATCCTAATGGCTTTGTTCAATCAACGATTACAAGGAGGCTTACCTATGCACCGTAGGCGCTGGGACGAAGGTCTAATCCGGCCTACCATCAAGACATAAGCTACACTACTACATTTATTTTTCTTCTGGTTATTTAATTTGTTTACATATTGCCTTTGATTCAAGGCACTGTCCGTTAGATATCCTAGAGGAGATCCACTTCCTTTTTGCTCACCATCCCCTGCCTTATCCAACCCGCATGTTTAGTGCACTAAGACAATGATTCAAGTTAAAGTTTGACCATTTTTTTGCTTTTCACGAGATCTGGTTTGACCATATCTTTGCCTTTAATGATTCATATGGTATGGAAAATATCAGTTTCCTAATCTTGCGACTTTCCTTTCACGACTACCAATCTATTTGATTCTGGATCTATGTAATTAGATCATTTTGTTGCACCTCTTCTCGAGTTATCGACTACTTCCTCCACATACTTGCCTACATAGTCCTTGCCTCTACCATTATTTTTGACTCTCCACCACAACCACTCTCTTGACTCTTTTCATGGTTTGCGTGAGGGGGAGAATAGAGGATGATGAGTAGAGAGATGAGATGCGAAAGAGGAGAAGAAGAAAGATTTAGTTTTGCTTCTATATAGATCTTCATGCTACTTTTGGTGCTACTATGTGGCGTTTCTTTGCTTCTATGTGGATCCTTCATGATATTTTTGCTGCTGCTATGAGGATCATTCTGCTGCTATTGTTGCTTATTCCTCATCATCTCGACTGCTGCTATGGACATGTCTACTTCACTTTTGCTATTTGTTGATTGTTTTTCTATCTGGCGACGTCATTTTTGCTACTTGTGCTAGTGCTAGGATTAGCACATTTTACTTACTATTTTGTGCATTTGCCCTATCTGCCGTTCGTGCTCTGTTTGCACATGTCTACTACTGCTATTGTTGTGACCCAACACTCTCTGGGGCTTGTGGCCCAACACTTTCTGGACTGTGACGTCTGCTACTAGGATGGAAATTATATGATGAGATGATGATGACATCTTTGGTGACTTACATACGTATGATGGAGCTTCATGCTATTTTGCTAATGTTGTTCATATTTCTATTTCAGGCACAATGGTCCTTTATCTGGCTACGTCTTCTATTTTCTGCTACTGTGCTCTGGCACTCTGACTTTTCTATGCCTTGCGCATGTTGACTTTATAGATATACTGCGTTATTTACTTGTGCTGCTTTGTTATTCTTGTAATATTAGTCCCATATTGCTTACTTGTACTTATGTCTCTACTCTCAGTAGCTATATGAGAGACTACCCTGTAACCTGTTTTACACACAAAATAATCAATTCCCTTTCTGTTTAGATGGTATCAAGAGCAGGCTCCTATTTTTCCCCACCCACCCGTCCGAAATGACGTAAGACGTCAACCCCCCCGGTGTCGCTGTCCTCCCTGCCCCCCCCCCCCCCCGCTTCCTCCCCTTCCCTGCCACCACCACAACACCCCCTCGTTCCTCCCTTTCAGCCGCCGCAGCCACCTCTCCCTCCGTTTTCCTCCGCCACAACCATCCTCTCGCCCCTCCTCTTTTCTTTTTCTTCTACGGCTGCTACTGCTCTCCGCCTCTTCTCCCTCTCTACGTCCGGTTAACAACTACACGTACGGACATCCATTGGCCATCTACGTTGAGAGTCTCTCACATCATCGTCTTCTCTGCCTGCGCCTCATGAAGGAACATTAGTATTCCTCATGACGGCGTATGTTTCTCTATATGCATACTCTGCCCTATACGAGTTCTCTGATTTGACTTGTCAGATCCCTACTGCCGCTATCTGTCCCGTCGTGGGTCTCTGATCTATTCTGCTACTGCGTCGACTACTGCCTCTGCTATGGCTTTATCTGAGCCTCAGCGCTCTGTGTGTTACTACGGTGAAACTTGACGGCGGCTCCAACTATCATCTATGGTCGACGTCCTTCATTCTGTATGTCAAAGCCCAAGGCCGATATTACCATCTTACAGCTGAGCCTCCTGTTGTTCCTACTGCTGATGCTGATGACAAAACCAAACAAAACTATGCACAATGGTCCAAGGACGACTCTGGAGTTATGTCACAGCCCCTCAACAGCACTGAACCAAGGATTAGCCAATCTCTGCTCTGCCTTCATGATGCTAAGGCCATGTGGGATCAACTCTCCCATGTCTACTCTCATCAGGAGAATCCCAAGCGAGTTTTTGAAATTTTCAAAAATTGGCCAAGAAGGAGTTCTCCCTTGACATTTCTATCGAGGATTTCTACAATCAGTGCTCAGCTCTGTGGAATGAGTTTGAACTCTATCACCCATTGACGACCGATATCAAAGTAGCCCAAAAACAACGCAACAAACTTCAGCTAGTTCAGTTTTTGGCTGCCCTTCCTGCATCCTTCTCTGGCGTGGTCGACCAGATTCTATCTAGTGATCCGTTGCCTACCCTCAGAGATGTCCTCAAAAGAGTCCAACGACTACCATCCATGAATCCTACTCCTGCTATTGAGCATCCGACTCTCATTGCTCGCCTTGCTGATTCTGGCTGCGGCCGTGGTCGCGGCCGTGGACGTGGAGGTCGACCTCCTCCCCCAGGTGGTCGTGGCTCATCTACTCCTGGACGTGGTGCACCTCTCGGCCCTCGCTACTACAACTGGTGTGGCCGGGACAACCATACCGAAGATCGCTGTTGGATTAAGCATGGAAAGCCAACTTAGGCTAACCAGGCTTCTACAGATTCTACTGCTGACACTACCTCTGACACACCTGTTGCTCCGGCAAACACATACTGGCTTCGTTCTGAATTTGAGAAGTTGTTCCAGGAGCGTATCACACAGCTACCCCCTCCTCTGCAGTGGGATCCTCTGCTATGCTTGCATCTCCGACTACTGTTAACAATAAATGGTGTATTGATTCGGGTGCATCTACTCATATGGCCGGTGACATCCGCCTATTTTCTGCTCTCAATAAATCTGCTACTATCTCTTCTGTTACTGTTGCAAATGGCTCCAAAACTACAGTTCATGGCACTGACACAGTCCCACTTTCACCAAAGCTACACCTAAACTCCGTTTTATATATCCCACAATTTCCTGTTAATCTTTTATCTGTAAGTAAGATGGTAAAACAACTCCGGTGCTCTATTAAATTTAATCCTTCTGGTTGTGTTTTGAAGGATCTCCGCACAAAGACGAGGATTGGTTCGGGCCATGAAGGACCAGACGAGCTGTATTATCTGGATGGACCTCCTGCTGCATCTGCTTTGCTTTCTACTTCTGTAACTGGCCTACACTGGCATTTTAGATTGGGTCACCCATCAACTGCCAAATTAAAACATTTATTTCCTGCTTTATCTGAGAACAATTTTACTTGTGAAACTTGCGTGTTGGGCAAACAAACTCGTTCTGTTTTTCCTGCTAAGATGGTTATTGCTTCTAAAGAAATTTTTGATTTAGTTCATGCTGATATTTGGGGTCCTTGTTCTGTATCGAGTCACGGGTGTGAAATATTTTATGACTTTCATTGATGATTTACTCTCACACCACATGGCTGTTTTTGCTTAAGGGTCGGGATACTGTGTTGGAAACTATTCATATTTTCTTTGCTGAAATTCACACCCAATTTAACAGGCCTATTAAAATCTTTCGTACTGATAATGCACTTGAGTTTATGCAAAAATTTGTTACCTCTTTCTGTGCCACTCGTGGGACCATACATCAGGCTACTTGTCCTTACACTCCGCAGCAAAATGGCGTCGCTAAGAGAAAAAACCGCCACTTACTAGAGGTTGCTCGCACTCTTCTCATACACTACAAAGTACCCCATCATTTCTAGCCTGAAGCTGTCTCTACGAAGTGCTATCTTATAAATCACATGCCTTCCTCTGTTTTGCAAAATCAGATTCCTTACGCCATTTTGTTTCCCGATAAACCTTTATTCTCTCTTCCTCCTCACATTTTTGGGACTACTTGCTTTGTGAAAAACCTTCGCCCTGGCCTCAGAAAACTTGATGCTCGCTCGACCTAGTGTGTTTTCCTGGGGTATTCCCGTACACAAAAAGGCTATCGCTGCTTTGATCCTGTTAAAAAACAGTGGTTTGTGAGTGCGGATGTGACTTTCTTTGAGCATATGCCTTACTACTCTACTGATGGAGCAAAACTGTCTACTGATGTTATGGCCGCCACACCTTTACCGGATATTGTTGAGGATTTACCTTCTCCTGATATGCCCACGGAACGCCCATTGCAAGTATACAAGCGCAGGTCAAAGACTACTTCTGAGGCCCCGGTCGAACCAACTCCTTCGTCTGCGGTTGATCCACCACCCACTGAGGTATTTTCTGATCTGGACCTTCCTATCAGTTTACGGAAAGGTGTCCGTTCATGTACTCAACATCCTATCAGTAATTTCTGTTCCTCTGACCATCTATGTGACAGTTTTGCATGCTTCACTTCTGTTTTGTCTGCTGTGACTATCCCCAAATCAGCAGAGGAGGCCCTTCGTATTCCTGCCTAGAAACATTCTATGGAGCAAGAAATGCATGCGCTATGCGATCGTCAATCATAGGATCTAGTCGATCGTCCCTCTTCTTGCCCTACTGTGGACTGTCGTTGGATATTTACTATTAAATATCAACCGGATGGCACTATTGAACGCCTGAAAGCCAGATTAGTTGCAAAAGGTTACACACAGACATATGGTGTTGACTACTTTGAGACCTTTTCTCCAGTTGCACACTTAAATTCTGTTTGTATTCTGATATCTATTGCTGTGAATAAAGACTGGCCTCTGTTTCAACTCGATGTCAAATACGCCTTTCTATATGGAGATCTACAGGAGGAAGTTTACATGGAGCAACCTCTGGGATTTGTTGCTCAGGGGGAGTCTGCCTTCAAAATCTGTAAACTCAGAAAGGCCATCTATGGTCTTAAACAGAGCCCACGTGCGTGGTTTGATAAACTCAGTCAAATCTTAACTTCCTTTGGCTTTCGACGATCACAATTTGATCGATCTGTATTTATTCATAAGTCAGCAGCAAGACTTGTTATCCTTATTGTGTATGTTGATGATATTGTCTTATCTGGCAGTGATAATGCAGGTATACATGCAACCAAAAATTATTTAGCACAACACTTCATCACCAAGGACCTTGGCAAACTACGATACTTTTTAGGCATTGAGGTTGCCAGATCATCTGCAGGACTCTGCCTTTCACATAGAAAATATGTTCTTGATATGTTGTAGGAGATAGGCATACTGGGCTACAAGCCAGCCAACACTCCTCTGGACCCTAATATGGATTGGGACGATGACAACTCTCCTCATGATGATCGCCACCAGTTTCAGAGACTGGTAGGCAAGCTTATCTACCTGACAGTCACTAGGGCGGACCTGGCAGTTGCTGTAGGATTCATAAGTCGGTATCTTGATAAACCCCGGTAGTGCCACTGGGATGCTATTTGTCACGTCTTACGATATCTCAAAAGCTTGCCAGGGATAGGTCTTATGTATAAAAAGCATGGCCATTGCAATTTATCTGGATTCTCAGATTCTGACTATACAGGAAGTCGATCTGATCGGAAGTCTACTTCTGGATATTGTACGTTTGTGGGAGGAGATCTAGTCACCTGGCGAAGCAAAAAACAGACTGTTGTTGCTAGATCTAGTGCCGAGGCTGAATACAGAGCCATGGCTCATACTGCATGTGAGCTTCTGTGGGTCCGTGGCCTTCTACATGAGTTTGATATTACTTATTCCAGCCCTATTCCTATGTTTTGTGACAACAAAGCCTCTATTTTTATTGCGAGCGACCCCACATTTCATGAACGCACAAAGCATATTGAGGTTGATTGCCACTTTGTTCGGGAGAAAGTTCTATCAGGGCACATCTGCACTCCATATATTTGCACTGACAAGCAGCTTGCAGACATCTTCACCAAAATTTTGCCTAAAGCTCGATTTCAGACTCTTATTGACAAGCTGGCAGGTTACAGGGTAGTCTCTCATATAGCTACTGAGAGTAGAGACATAAGTACAAGTGAGCAATATGGGACTAATATTACAAGAATAACAAAGCACCACAAGTAAATAACACAGTATATCTATACTCCCCCTCAAGCTGGAGCGTATATGGAGTGCTCACACAAAATAAACAATTCCCTTTCTGTTTAGAGACTCTTTTCTTGTCCTTGTCTTGAATGCACATTGACTTTCTGCTACTGTGATCCAACACTCTCAAGTTCGTCCGTGCTCTGTTTGCATGTTGACTACTGCTGCTACTGTGACCCAACACCCTCTGGACTGCGACAATAGCGACATGAAGACTTTGACGCCTTGTTGCTGTTTACTACTGCTCCAGATACCACATCCTTTTGATCAAGAAGCTTCTGCTACCTGTTTGCAAGCTACACCTGCGACTTGTACATACTTTAGATTTGACTTATTTGCACACCTGCTTTGGGTATCTATTTGAGGGGTAGTATTTGAGGGATGAGTGTTTTATTGTAATCTTGAGAGGGACAAATTCTTGTAAGGGCTTGGCTTATCTTTATTTCTATTTTTTAGTCAATCTCTCTATTTCCAAGCTGACTTGGGACTCTCCCAAGCTTCAACTTGAGGGGGAGTATTACAAAGTCTGATTAATTTAGTTAATTAAGTAATTTATATTTAATTGTATATGGGCTCAAGTGTGTCTTGGCCCATTAGGGTTAGTCTAAAGTTTGTACGCTTCCCCCTTCTCCTATATAAAGGAGGGGGATTCCTCTTATCAATACATTGCATAGCCTTCCTTTACTTTATGACAAATCATATAATCAATCTGTTGCAACGATGAAGATTTAACATTGTGGAAAATAAGATTGCTGTAATTAAATTGAATGCAATGAGATGAATACAAGATTGGACGCCCCTATCCTATATATAGGAGAGGGGAAACACTAAAGACTTGGGACACAAGTCATCTAGATGGGTTGAGACACAAAATCCCAATAACTAATTAACCTATTAACTAAATAGGCCAATATATAATCTCTAACACTCCCCGTCAAGCTGGAGCATGGGTGAAACACATGTTCAAGCTTGGAGTTACATGACTCGATAAAATGATAAAAGAAATGATAAATAAAAAATAGAAGATAAATATCACTCCCCATCTAAAAATTGATACTCCCCCTTAATCAATACTCCCCCTAAATCAAATAATGAAGATGCCTCTTTCCTTTGAAATTGTATTCAGCAGGCTGGAGATCCTCGAGCATTGAAGAAGGTCTTTTGAAGTGCATCTGGAATGAAGAACATCTGAAGAATGGAACCTGATACTACAGTAGAAATTCTCCACTTGGAGAAGACAATCATCAATACCACGACTACACCATCTTCGTTGGAATACGTACTTAACGCGACACGAACGCGGATACACAATGTCGATTTAGCAGTAACGGAATCTTCAAATCGTCTGAGAAAACGTGCATAACGTGAAACAAACACGAACGAACGATGTGCTGATGATACGATGCAGGTACCATAACTCTGGCGCATGAACCTTGGGGGCTTTACGGGAAAGGAGATCATTCATCAAGGAAAGTCCCAAGTAGATCAGCGGAATGCGATGCCTTAAGAACAGATGCAACTCGGAGAAGACGTGATGAAGCAGTTCGATGAAGATAAATTAGGATGAATAAACCTTACAGATGTAGACTTGACAGGCTAGAAATTACTGAGCTTCTGAGAAGTCTGAAGAAGCAGCCATCTGTCTCTCAAGAATGCAATAAGAGTGATAATGCAGTCTGAAAGTGGAGAACATGTTTGCTGAACGAAGCTCCATGAAGACAACCTAGAATATGTAGCATGAACACATATATATCATCTCTTCTCATACTCTCTCTCTCATACATACTCCCATATGCTCTCTCTCTCTCTCTCTTCTCATCTCTTCCTCTCCTCCAAATACAACGAGAGTGAGTGTAGGGCCGGCGGGCATGGACGACGCATGGGCAGGCAACGGAGGCTGCTGTTCTGGCCGACGGCTGGCGGCGCTGCTGGGGACCGATGGTGTTGTTGCTTGTGGCTGCTTGCTGCTGGATACGGCTGCCACGTGATGGGCGACGGGAATGATGCGGCGGCGGATGGATGGAGAGATAGGAGATAGCCGAGAAGGATAGCGCCAGCGTACGGAAAGAAAATATGATTTTTTAAGAAAGAGAAAGAGAAGCCATGGAGGCTGACATTTGCCTGGCGGGCGACCGACCTAAACCATGGCTATGGCGGCCGTTGCCCACAGTCGGAGGCAAAGCCCCTATTGCTCTCTCTCTCTCTGAGAGGAGCGGCGGCTAGGGCTTCTATTTGCGGCGACTTGGAGAGAAGAGGGAAGCGGCGGCTAGGGTTCCCTAGGAGCGAACATGCTCTGATACCATGTAGAAAATAAGATTGATGTAATTGAATTGAATGCAATGAGATGAATACAAGACTGGACACCCCTATCCTATATATAGGAGAGGGGAAACACTAAAGACTTGGGACACAAGTCATCTAGACGGGTTGAGACACAAAAGCCCAATAACTAATTAACCTATTAACTAAACAGGCTAATATATAATCTCTTAAAAACATCATTGTTTTAGAAAGCACGAAGCCGAAAGTGAGCGGAGGGGACCTTGTAGCTGGTGAAGTGCCAGACAGGCACTTAAGTGGGTGCTCTTTTAAAAAGCAGATACTTTGGTTTTTGTATATTTTTTATATAATTGCATGCATATATCATGTACGTATATTCATATGTATGTATATATAATAATATATTGTGAACTTTAGAATTATAAACCAAGTACATATATAATTTTGAATTTCAGTATAAAGTGGTATAACCAGTAGTATAACATTATATGTGACCATGTTAGCATCAATATTCCGATATGTAAGTATTAATCAATTAGAGTATTCCTATACTTAGTAATTCAGTATGGCAATAATAATACAATATTCATGTCACTGTTATAGTATATAATTAGTAACCCCTAGCTAGCAACTATGTAATTAATAATAAAGTACAACTATTAAATTAATAAACAACATATTATATATAATACTATGCAGTAGACTATAAACTAGATAATTCTTTACTTGCTAGTTAGACAGTAATTTATATCATTGGCAACAAATTAGGAATGGTAGTTGTAATTGCATATAGTAGCAGCAGAAGAATCCATGGTTTGTACTTCTTATGGTATGTGTAAGTTCATATAAACAATACCTGTTAAAGTGTCTATATTAGTCTATTAGTTAAATAGGCTAATTAGTTTAGTGGGCCTTTATATTCCGACCCGTCTAGTTTAGATTACTTGGGACACAAGTCTCAGGGTTTCTCCCTTGCTCCTATATATAGGACAGGGGTGTCCAGTCTTTGTATCAATCACAATCTATTCATATTCAAGAAATTTCATATTGTAACATGGTATCAGAGCGGGTTAGCTCTTGAGAGAACCCTAGCGCCGCCGCTTCCCTCTCTCTTTCTCCTAGCCGCCGACTTCCTTCTCCCTTGTAACAGCCGTCGCTCCTCTCTCCGAAGAGGACAACCGGGCGAGCGCCCGCCTGCGGGCGGCCGCAGCCGCCATCTCCATGGCTTGGCCGGCTGCCCTCTAGGCATATCCCGGCCTCCATGGTCATCTCGATTCTCTATTCTTTCATTCTTTCCATACAACACCTCCGCTGCCTATCATAGCAGCAATATACGACGGTAATCTCCATCCGCCATCCGAAAACAGCAGCACCAGCCCTAGCAGTCGCCATCTCCAGCAAACGACCATCATCCAAGCCGCCATCCTAAAGGAACAACCATCGACCATCCGTGACGCAACCTGCATCGCCGGCGTCGATACTATCGACGGGAGGTCGATAGTATCAACTTTATCACAGCGACGGAAGAGTATCGGCGTTGATACTATCGACAGGAGGTCGATAGTATCGACTTTATCACATCAACAAGAAGAGCGTTCGTCGATACCATCGACAGTCCTGTCGATGGTATCGACAGTTGATCAGTGGCGATATAAAAAGGATACACCTATCAATCGGCACTTCATCTCATGAAGTCTTCAGATCAGCCTTCATCGCCGCTTTGGAGAGGGTCCGCCTTGGCTCCGCATGCATCCTCTTGGCATGCAATATCTCCGGAGTCACACAGGAGACTCTTTGTCATCTCCTATGTTGCGACAAAGTGCTTCATTAGCCGAGCGTCATATCCAACCATCATCCGCAAGTTGCTCCTGCGTTGTGCGTCATCATGCTATTGCTGCCATCTACAGTAGGCGATCACCCATCACTCTCCACCGCTACCAAACAACCATGTTTACTACCCCCATATGCATTATCCCTGTCTCTATTCGGATCCTTAATCGGTTCTATCTTTTGCTAATCGGATCCTATTTTGACCCTAATCGGATCGGGACTAGATCCATTTATTTTTCTACCCGGATCTCATGTTGACCCATTTAGTATATTCTCCTTGGCTATCAGTTTCATTCTCCACATATTATCCATCTCCATTTCACATATTCCTCTCTTTTTCCACCATTTTCTTTCCCACCCGCCCATATTATGTGAGCATCCCTTTTTCACATTACGGGGGGGTCATATGTCCATTTCTCAACACCAAACACTCACTTTCGTCGTATTTGGTGTGCGGGGGGGATAGAGAGGAGAGAGAGAGAGCATGTATGAGAGAGAGAGTATGAGATGAGATGAGAAGAGCGAGCATGAGAGCATATGAGAGAATGTATGAGAGAGAGAGTATGAGATGAGATGATGATATATGTATTCAGATTATATATATTCTAGGCTATCCTCATGGAGCTTCACATCGTTCAGCTTCACATCGACACCATATCCTTTGTTGATGATGTATTCGTTCATCTGCATTCACATGAGACAGATGGGTGCTTCTTCAGAAGCTCAGAGTTTTATCTTCACCGAGCTACTTTATCACGTCTTCTCCGAGCCGCATCTGCTGTATCGACATCGCATGTAGCTGATCCTCTTGGGACTTTCCTTGATGGATGATCTCCTTTCCCGTCAAGCCCCCAAGTTTCATGGTTCCTGCATCGTATCAAGCAGCATATCGTCCATCCGCGTTCGTGCCGCGTTAAGCACGTATTCTAGTGGCGACTTGCTGTAGTATCAGGTCCATTCGTCCACACTATATCCGCGTTCGTGCCGCGTTCAACACATATTCCAGTGGCGCATTCTTCAACCTACAGAGTATCTTCAGATGTCTTCATTTCAGATGCACTTCAAGGAAGACCTTCTTCAAAGCTCGAGTATCTTCAGCCTGCAGAGTCATCATTACTATTTGATTCAGGGGAAGTATTGATTAAGGGGGAGTAACATATTTTGTATAGGAGTGATATTTATCTTCATCTTTCATTTATCATTTCTTTTTATCGAGTCATGTAACTCTCCAAGCTTGGACATGTGTTTCACCCATGCTCCAGCTTGAGGGGGAGTGTTAAAGTGTCTATATTAGTCTATTAGTTAAATAGGCTAATTAGTTTAGTGGGCCTTTATATTCCGGCCCGTCTAGTTTAGATTACTTGGGACACAAGTCTCAGGGTTTCTCCCTTGCTCCTATATATAGGACAGGGGTGTCCAGTCTTTGTATCAATCACAATCTATTCATATTCAAGAAATTTTATATTGTAACAATACCCATATATTAATATATGATCTTTATTTCTTATCCATACAGATATTTGTAAGTACCATGCATTTGAAGTAGAATTTACTAACTTAACATGTTTTGATGTTTGTCTTTTACCAAACATGGTTAAAAGCAGGAAACATCCCAAAAAGCAGCCCGACCCATACAGCGACCTAAGCGGCAAAAATGGTCCATTAAGCGGCCTAGGCGGGAGAAGTAGGCGCTTAATGGAAGTCGCTTAATTGGGCGATTAATGGAAAATTAAGTGCCCAAGTGCCTTGGCCGACTGGGACACTTTTTAAAACATTGTTCAACATGTTTTGCGATGATAGGATCCTTTGTTTATGGAAAGGAAACCCCTGAGTACTTTTTCCACTAAAGAGTAACAAGTTTGTACGTATAATGATGCATATGCTAAGAATGAGGGACGATCTTTGTTCCATCAAACTTGTAACAGTTAATGGATTCTGGCCCATGTTTACATTTCATACTTTCTCTTATGTCTGTGTATATTAAACATGATTCTCCCTCAACTCTTGTATCATCTCCGTCCACGTAGAGAGTGTTGTACTCTGTTTATTGTCATTGGTTGCTTAAACCCATTCTGCAACACGGTTCGGTAGCAACTATCTCAACCCCTAATTAGTTTTCCATTCCCTCCCTCCTCATTTCTCCGCTCCTCACCTTCCTTTTGGCTATTACTACAGTGCCTTTACTCTATGATGCTAGGAAGTCGGAAAGCATTCGTTACACATGCAACCCTTGTTCCTCAGACTTATGGATCCAAGAGTCTCTTTTCCACCCAAGTGACTTGTGAGGAGTAAGGGTTTTTCCCTTCCTGGATGTTGTGGGATCTACCTCCTCCACTAAGTCCAAACGTTGTCCATGTTAGTCATTGAGACGTCACCAATTCCCCCTCTAGAAATTTTTCTTCCAAAAATTGCATCTCTGGGTCAAAAAATCTTATTTTGATGAGGCTAGAGTAGGCTACTGCATCTTTTTGCCTATTAGTTTTGTTAGTGTGCAATGTAGAGTGACCCTCGCATAAGGGAGTAAATATCTTTCAAATACTTTTTTGTTTATGGGTCACTTCTAGAACACAAACTCTGTTAGAAGTTTTATATGTTCTTGCTACAATGTTTAATTCCTATAGTAGGGCCTTCTCCAGCCTATCTACTCTTATTTATGAAGTTCTACTTCAAATACTGTGGTCAAACGAAGAAGTTGAGCCAAGCATCATCTTTTTTTTTTAATAAGCCAGGGGGTATTATATTCATCCCACCCCCCTCTTGTGGGCAAAATCATCTGATAAGTATACATCTCCTGCTTATATCAACGCAGGTGTTTACCCACCCCCAAACACAACACAAGCTCAAAGACAAACATAGACTCGATCTACTCATCATCTGTGATGATTTTTCTCATACTACATTTGTTTGACTAGTTAGATGTGTCCGTCTATCATGAATGAATGTGGTCTCTTACCTTCTTGGAATCTCATGATAAAATCAATTCCGTGATCCACGAGTTAAATTGGTTACTAAAAGGTTTAGGTAATCAATTAGAGCAATTATAGACTCTCTGGAAGCCCAGTCGATTGACTAGAAAGTCCAGTTGATCAATTTGATAGAATCCTCCCAGGTATTTGACTAGAAAGTCCATTTCATTTACTAGACAAATTAGTCGATGGACTAGCTATCCGCAAGCAGTCCGCTTAAACATAGCCACTGCTTTTTTGTTTCTCGATTTCTTTTTAGAAATTCTATTTTCTGCCCTCCCTTATTTAGAGGGGCATGACAACCAATGTTTTGGTTACACATTTTGACATGTGAACCTTAGTTGCCATTACCCCCAACGGAGAGAGAGATGGATATAATGCACGTCGCCAAACAAAAACTTCTCCTTCCTCGTCGGTTCAAGTAGCGTGGCGAGGAGTTCCCAGTCGTTTGTGTGGACTATGTAATGACACATGCACCGAGAAACTACGTTGGGAGGACACTATCTACCGCGTCGGTGCACCTTCACAAGCGATACACACCCACGCACGAGGAACATTGTTGGATTTGCTCCACGACTAGGTAGATCCCGCCCTTTTCCTTCTCAATACATCATAATTGAATCGATCTGCTCGTGGAAATAGAAACTTTTTAGCTTCTTCCACTATGTTTATCGCCCCATTTCCCAACAACTAGGAAACTTATCAACCAAGATAATGTGTTTAAGATGTCAGTATCTCAATTGTTTTGTAAGAAGATGGTTTGTGGTGAGATAAACTCTTTGGCACAATCTATCCTTTGAGATGTTTTTTATGTCATTACACTTTTCTTCAAAACGAAAAAAAGTTTCTAGTTTTAGTGTGATAAACAAATGCATGATACATGCGTAATGCGCGACTAGTGTTCTTTCGATCATCTTTTTGTGGTAGTATTTGGGATATAGGATAAAATAATATGATGTTGACATTTTTATTTGGTAAGTCAACACTTGATGAATAAAGATCAAGGTATTCTTATCACATATTTACGTTACTTCTAGTCAGCACTAGACGGATGTACATAGCTGGGAAGATGATGAAAGATCTTGTTAAAAATGGTTATATAAAAATTACATTGTACAAGGAAGCATTGAAGACAAACAATAAGAGGGTTGTTGTAGATGGTTTGGACATGCAATGCAGATCAACAAGTTAGAAAGGGAGCTTGAATAACTTGGGAAGAGGAGATATTCATATTAATTACAACTCAATGTATGTTCTAACCTAAATAGGGCTGGATAAAAAAACCATGTGGTTGGTTTAAGCAAGGTTGTGATCACGGTTATCAGAACCGAACCGAACCGGCCGGTTGAAGCGAACTGGTCACTCTACCGGTTCGGTCCCCTCCCAAAGCCGGAAATAAAGTCTGACAGGCATTAAACCAGTGAACTGACCGGTTGAACCGGCGAACCCGTCCAGCTTTAGCTCAACCAGCCGGTTCTCTCACTTAGCAAATAAATGCATTGTTGCTGTTTTTTTGTTAATAAATTTTGTACTATATAAATGTTGGTATATGTATGTCTATGAATAGAATAATACCTGTTATTTGGTCTGTGTATCAAGTTATTGTGAGTAGTTGTGCTATTATTCATGTTTTTCATGAGTATCAAGAGACATTTATATATTTTTAAACTATAGTGACGTCATGCTGATGTCACCGGTTGAACCGGTCAGACCACTGGTTGAACCAGTGAACCTAGAACCAGTGGCCTCACCAGTTCGCTGACCGGTTCGGTTCTGACAACCTTGGTTGCAATCGAGGTTTGAATGCTGATCATGACATGCTTGACTACTTGATCAACATGCCCCCTAGATCCCATCCAACATGTGGCAGACCTCCATGTTTCCACGGGTCCAGCGGGATTGCCTTCGGAGGTCCTCTATTTATTAAATCAGGCCCTTTCACCATTAAATCGGCTGGATCATGTCATCAATAAATGCCCAATTGGATTGTTTCCTTGACAACAAACAAGGTAGGAGGAAAGACCATTATTTTATTGCATCAATTGACTGCCAGGAAAATGCCCTGTGGCTGATAACTTGATTCCAATACAACTCATACACATTAGATTGCAAAATTTGTTCTGACTTTCCTCATCTGGTAGCTCCAAAACAAATAAACCAATTTAATGCGTGTTCCCCATTTGGGTTTCCAAACTTACAATACCAGACTAGGAAATATGGCTTAAGTTCCTTTATATGTCAAATCAACGCTATGGATTCAAATAAATAATCATTTCCAACTCTCTTCTTTTTCATCCTGCATCACCATATCCTACATGGCTATCAGCATTATTTAAATGGGTTTATCAGATTATTATAAGCTTCGGTTCCTTATAGTTTACTTTAAACTGGGGTGTTTGAGGTTATAGATGAGCTGATCAAACATGAAATTATACTTGGATTGACACAGGTCTATAGCTCCTGGCCTGAAAAAAAATCTTGTGTTACATTAGGATTGATGATTTATTTATTTATATTTGGCCATGTTCTGGGCTAAAAAATAATAATGGTTACGTTAACTTGGATGCAAGGCTAATTAACTGATATATCAAAAGGTATTAGAGAACTGACATGCCAAATCAACCTACAAAGTGAAACATATACATTAATCTAACTTGATACTTGTTCCAACTGAAAATGCAATAAAGCGGCATTCTGAGCAGGGGTTGGCATGCACCTCTCCTAAATGAAACCGCATTATTTGAAGATGCTATTTTTATAGCTTGAAACCACATGATTTAAATATGTTATTTTTTTTCAGCTTGAAACCACAATGTTAACCTAGGTTCAGATAAACTTTTCTTTAACAACTGAAAAAGATTTGCATCAGTGGATTTTTATTTTTCAACAGGAAGAATTATGTTTGTTCCAGAATCTTAAGTTTTGAAGGGTTCGTTTCAGTGTTCTTACTTGATTGGTAACTTTGAAATCCCTCGATTTTCTGCAGATCCTCATATATTTCTTGTTATATATATATATATATATATATATATATCACCCAGAATACTATCTAGCATCTGAAAATCTTTCTGAAACTTGTTTCTTTTGTTGTAGGATGTGAAACGTATAACCTAGGAACCGGAAAAGGCACATCAGTATTAGAAATGGTGGCTGCTTTTGAGAAAGCTTCTGGGAAGGTATCTCCTGTCTCAACTGAGCTACTTGATAGTGCATTTATGCTTTTATTAGTTGTTATTACTCATCGTCACCTAATAGAATACAAAATCGTGACTCATCTGAATGTCTGCATAAATGAATCTCAAGTGACAGTTGATGTCTGCTTTAGGTTAATAATTCTGTTTCTAGTGTGCCACCTGCACTCAAATCTCAGTGTCATTGTCCCTTTCAGAAAATTCCCTTGGTTATGGGTGGAAGGCGACCTGGAGATGCTGAAGTTGCTTATGCCTCGACAACCAAAGCAGAAAAGGAATTGAACTGGAAGTATGTGCCTTTAATATGTTATTGTGCTTGAATATAACAGTTGATTACTTTTTTTTTTGGGCTTTGCAATAAAATGTGTAGCCTAGTAGATTATCAATAAGATTTCATTAGTATATTTCTTGTAATGTTGTCTCTTTGATAACTAGAACTGCCTTGATTATTATTTGTGTGATGCGTGTTTTTGAAATGCAGCAATATTTTTTCTTCTCTATAATACTTTTGAGAGAGAAATTTATTAATTTCCAAGTACACATCAAAGTGACAACCCTAGTTATATTTGTTGCTAATCACTTTGCTCCTTATAAGAATTGAGGTATTATATTTGGAAGGGTGATGTTGTTCGTTATAGCTGCTGTCATAGCCACGCCACACCAAACTCCCTGCCTACCTTCTTATATTCTTCATTTCTCCGCTATCACAACTGATTCAATCCCACCTGTTATTAAAAGCAGTTGTACAATTCAAAAGAAACATATCCTAGTTATATGCACATATCAAAATTATGATTAACATGTTTCATTTGGCCAGAGAAAAGAATTTGTCGAGTAGCAACACTGGCATGGCTTAGCTTCATTAGGTACTGCCACCCAACAAAATGTGATTATCGAGAAGGGAGAAGGCAACAACAAAATGCAGGGAACGGTAAGAGTGTAGAGCACAGGGTGGTGTCACATAGAGTACTAACTGGTGCTAAAGTAGTGTACTTACCTAAGCGCCCAAGGGGCCATATAACGGTAAGAATGTAGAGCATAGGGTGGTGTCACGTAGAGTACTAACTGGTGCTAAAGTAGTGTACTTACCTAAGCGCCAAGGGGCCATATATGTAACTCACCACGTGAGGAGTCCCTTGTTTCATGTAACACCACTTGGATGATCATGATCACAAAATCACTGTGTACACAACCAAATACGAAGAGTCATAACCCTATTTGGATCCTAAGACTAATTATGATAATGCTGCGTCCTAATAGACTTGTAGTTTGTGTTTTTTCTTTTGTGCAAAAAGAAACAGAAGATAGAAGAATATTCTAGTGACGCTTGAGCCTGAGCCTAACATTGCTCGGTGCTTGCGTGTGGTATCTAAACACACCTCAAGTTCTTGTGAACAAATGTTCACATGTACTTCCATATATAAGGACACACACCAACTTGTTGGTGATCAATGTGGGACTAACTTTCTGCTTCACACCCACAAAAGCCAAAAATGACTTCTCTGCTTGGTAGCTTGTACAAGTGCAAAAGCTAACACCATCTGATTGCCCCGTCATGATGTCATGAGTAATGGGGTCCCTTAGTTCTTTGTTGCTTGCTATAATCTTCCATCTTACATAGGTTTACATTGCCATCCTCACCATGCACTATCATCCTACCTCCAGGTTATGTATTGTGTCATCATCCATGCAACTGGTAAAACTAGTAATATCACCCCTTGCTTAATAAACCTGTTTGTGTCTGCCCTCGACCCACTCGGCTTTTTTACGTCACTACTTTGACAAATTCACCAACATTGCACATTGTTTACTAATCATTATCTAGCTTTGTCTCATTATCAATGTCATATCGATTAAACCAAGTTAACATTCCTGGATTTTCCATATGTGACTCTATTTCTGAATACACTTCACAGGTGGTAACTTGATAAATGCAGTATTGTTATCTGCAATTCTGATCCCCCACAAGCTTTGTTGTTTGTCACCTTTCAACCTTGTCCTAGGCCTAGTTTCTTCTGTCATGATTCCTCCGCCTATCAAGGTTTTGTTTGAAAAAACAATTGCTAGTTGTCCAGGAAGCTATTGAAACCGACCGGGCACCATGGCGTCCAACACCTAAAATATTGGATTGGCCATTGAGCGGCTAGTGTGTCATTTATACACATGGTGGGCAGATTCTCCAGAAATCGGGCAAACCGCTTGTGGTACACAATGGTTCAAATAAAATTTATTCATGAGACGACGGGTGTATGCAATAACAACATTGCAATACACTTTTAGACAGTCCCACACAACCAAGATGAGAGCTTTTTTACAGATGTCATTCCTTCCACAGTTCTCAGCAACAGAACATCTTGTTAAGATGGCATCATTTTACTGTTTAGTAAATATAATAGAACTGAATGATTGTCCAATTATGCACAATATTAATTTTCGAAAACACATCTTGTTGACGTGTGTTTTTCCTGGACAAAGGGGGAGTAATTGTTCCTGTGTCTTTCTCTAGCATGCATGCTGATTTCCTTTTTTCATTATTGTAAAACAAAAAGAACTCAGATGATACTTTTCGCTTCCTTTAACTCCTCCGTCCAAGCCGCATTAGAAAAAACAGAAAGCTAGAAAGGACAAGCCTCCATCCTACCTAATGCAATGAGGGGGACAACACTCCGCCAGCTCATTCTTTGCCATGTGATGGAAACCGTCTATGGTCGTGCCTTGCCTTTGCTCTTCACCTCAGGTTGCTTCTTCCCTGTATAAGTTAGGTTGCTGTTGCTAGTTTCGGGATTAGACTTGCACAAAACAATTTTCAACTAAAAATTAACCCATTAAGTTGTAGAAACAATTACTTTCCTGAATACTGTTTCAAACAAAAAGAAGCAAAATCATAAGACAATAAGGTGTTTGCAAGGACAGCAACACACCACAATAACACCATCATTGTCTTTCATAAAGCCTTTTATGTTAGGGTCTACCTTTAATTTGTGGGTGTGCTTTCCCATGAGCTTGATTGAGACAATTGAGGGCATATGATATTAAGGTATGCTTATCACAAGGACAAAAAGCTTGTGATGCTCCACATTAGGCCTATGCTATCCAAGGATCTATCAGTATGACAGATTAGGGGAACACCATGTCTTTAGGCCAGTTGATCTGGTACATGTGTGCCAACTATGTAGCAGTTGTGCAATAGCAGCATGGAGTAAGCATATTGAGAAGAAAGACGGAGTGTCTGCCTATAAATACAATAAGAGGAAACAACCCCGGAGAAGAAAGATAGTGTGACTGATGGTGACTTTAATAAAATTAATAACCATGAATGGACATGACTGATCATATGCCATGAGACACATCCCTTAAAGTGGGGAAAGACTGCCATTTGGCATTATAGAAACGGTCCATGAATAATGGAATGGAGTGACCTTATTGTCCTTCAACAGCAATTGTTGCTATCTCCTTCATCTCTGATGTAGTCCTTACAGGATTCCTTTATTTAATTATTTGGGGCGTCTTGGAGATGTGCATTGAACATTCTTAATATGACAAACTTTTGCGCTCCTCAAATATGCAACTAGAGAGAGAGCACCCGCCATACTTGAGAGGTGTGATGAATGACTGCAACACTGTTCTGGTTTTGGCATCTATAAATATGTATTCCATTTAAAAGGTAGGTTGGGTCTCAAACTTGGGGTTAGTATGTATTAAGAAACGATTGTGTCTTTTATTAGGGCCACTACTGTCACTCCTTTTTTACAAGAACTCTTTGGAAACAACTTAAAGAGATCCTATTACTTTGATAGTAACAATAACAATAGATGTGGTTGGATGTATAACATCATTCTAGTCCTAAACCCCAACCATGTTGGGATGGGATATGCAGATCCTTCTTTTCCAATGTCATTTTCATATATTATACTACACTCTCTCTTATCTTATCGTGGTGTAAGGATTATAGCTTCCACTTCTCAATCTAACTTATAGTTCTGTTCCTGACAAGGCCATACTCTATAGTATGCCCTCAATATATGCATTTCCACATCTCAAATGTTGCCTTATCCTGTAATATTTTTTACAAAATTGTTTCTATTATGATCCTTGTCTTTTTAGACATCCAACTTAGAATTCACAATTCCGCATTGCTCCTCTTGTGATTACCTTGTTTCTATGCACCTAACTCTCGCATCATGCATTCTATTAAATTTATATCTTGACCTAAAGAAATATCCATAATGTTAAAGGAATGACCCTCAAACCTCTCTATTGTAGGGTTATGGAACGACCGTGTCATTGTGTACTCTCATAAATTAGGAAACTATCACCTTAAAATAAAATGCAACCTTTCCTACAGAAATAAGTAAAAAATAGGTTCAAGGAGGGTGGTTTGGAACCTTGGCTATGTACACAAGCGCTGATGGACGTAACCGAAACATGATAATAGTTAGCACATTCACATATTCCCATTAAGAAATAACTTTTACAACTTTTTTTTTAGTTCATATAAGCATGGCTAATTATCAGAATAAGCAAATTGTTCTTGCTTGCGTAATTTTCCTATCAAGTTTGTAGTCAAGTGGGGTCCATAAGTGACAGGATGTTTGTTCCACCCAATAATGATGCCCCTCTGCGTTGACCTAGGGCAAGAGATTGGATCCAAATGTTTAATCTGTTACTACGAAGGGTGTTAAGGTTTTGTGAAGTAAGATGTGTGTATGTCTCAAGGATAATGACGATGTCGACTTTGTGTTTTCTGACCAGATATCTAAGGGCTTTCTTTTTGCTGGCCCCGCTATACAAGCCCACTTATTCTAAGTACATAGAAGCATGATAGACTAGGTTACAAAATGTGTTTGTACAAGATTATAATTTTTTTCAGTTGTTACGCTAATATTATGAAAGGTTATAAAGATGTGGATGACAAGCTTCGTTATGTCTATTAAACTTTTAAAGATGTAGTGTGATTTATAGGATAAGATCTAAATCTTATATTAACATCAGTGATCAGATCCAATTATTTTAGGATGCATGAAAACACTTGACATTTCATGCAATATTTTTTATTTGTAAGTTATGTTAATATCTGCACTGACCTAGGTATATATGTGCTAACAAATCTGCTCAAATCAAAGAAATCAATAACGTTTATCTTTCACATAGCGTCTGAAAATGGTATTGTCTAAAACAAATCTACATTTGCTAATAGCTCCATTGAGATAGAGCTTGAATGGTGGCTAGGGTGGTGGATAAACAGCCTTGGTGGTTATGGGAAACACAATGGGTTGCCATTATGTGTTTCTTTGATAGAATGTGAGAGACTCGAAGTAATAAACTGTCCGGTCATTTTTTACTTAGAATACACCTTTTCCTGCTAGTAGAATCCAGGAATTTTAGTGTTATTACTTGCAAATGTTGTTATTTTTCAGCCTTGATTGAAAGCTGTATCTATAATCTTTTTGGATGTGGAGATTTCTGAGCCTGGCATCTTCAGCGGGCCTAGGATTCTTTATTGCACAAGGAATTCTATGCTGTTATATATACTGTGATGTTGAAAGGCTATATATAGATAGATTTAACTCTGTAGACGCCAATGCATCCTTTCTTTGGGTGTCGTCTCCTCTGTTTTTCTGTTTTGGCACTTCTGGTGTTGCATCTGCCTGGTAGGCTATGGCTTCCACCCTACCGTTACCCTGATGCCTCTCACTGCTGGTGTAGTTGTAGTCTTGCTTTCTGGCGACCAGTTTACTCCAGACTCAAGAGGGCTGGCTGAGTTGAGCTGGCATGAAAAACGCTCATTTTAAGGGCTGGCTGAGTTGAGTTGGCATGAAAAACGCTAATTTTAAGGGCTTTTGATGCCCAAAATAGACTATGATGATGCTTTGTGCAAAAAAAACTATATTTAATTATTTATATCATCAATAAAAGATAAAAAAAATTCTAAAATCTTGTAGTCGTGGTAGTAGTACAAAACATAGGGATGCGTAGCTTGGCGTGGAGATATCCAACAAGGTTATCAGAGTGCCTTAGACACCTTGAAAAGGAAGTATGTTGAAAATGGCTGTCAAATGCAAGCTTGCTCGTTCTTTTTCTTTGTAGTAACCTTGGATTTTATATGATTGTGGTATCTGCGTTGCTCGACGTTGAGGTTTTGAAGTGATTCTTTCATTTTAAACTTGCAGATCAAAATTTGGTATAGATGAAATGTGCCGTGATCAATGGAACTGGGCCAGCAAGAATCCATGGGGTTACGGATCCCCCAACTCTTCTTAATTGATATTGACCACGTCCATCAGACATTGTAGTGGCACGCTCAATCTGTAAGCTGCGGGAGGAATGGATCATAGGATGCGGTGCTGGTGTTATGATATTCCTGCCTTTTTTGTTTGCAAATTGTTGGCAGAATGCTCCTTGTACTTTGTGTGTGAGCATGCTTATTGTTACAGCAGGGGGGGAGATACTATAGTTCTATCTCCAAAATTGTTGGAATAACATTGTTTCCGAATAAATATAATTGCGTAGAGTATCCTCTTTGGATTGAAATTTCTAGAAGATTGAGACATTGGTTTTGTGCCATTGCGATATTGCATTCGGGGCTGCTCCTGTCATCATAACCACCAGGAATTCCATACTGAATTCGTTTCGATCGTTGAGTTTTGGTCAGAAAAATTACATCACCGGATCATAGACCTGGACACCAGGCGTCTTTTCTCTCTACCGCCGTGCATGCACCTTTTTGTGAGTAAATATGTCAGATCAACTACTCACAGCACAATCATCTATGAATCTAACTTGATTTTCGTTCACTGAATGGCGGCGGCTAACGGCTTAGTGTTGCCTTTTATTTTGTCTCGCAGACGGTCTTAGCTATTTAGGCTTCAGTGTAAGTGACTAATGACAATGATGGGCTTTTAGCTTTTTAATGGATTTTTTCTGAGAAGAAAGAACTTTTTGAACGGTTCGTGGCTTCTGGTTCTTGATCTATAATTGGACTGGAAAGGTATCTCAGTTTGGACGGTGTGTCTAGCTGTCGCAGAGTGCAATGTGGTTGGCACACTCCGTGTGACTGGCATGATGCTTGTGATATGCTAAATATTGGGAGAAAAGTGGGTCATTAATGATAAGTATGTCTGCTATAATAAGAGCTTTCTCCCTCCCTCCCTCTGGTAGTCAAAAGGATAGTCGTGTATAGTATTATAATAGGGCTTAATTTGGGGCTCTTCTATGTCCGAGGTTCAATACTGAAATCAATTTCAAGGTTTTTCCGGACAAAGTACTTTGTCCGTGTCAACTAAGTACTATTATTTTCTTATTTCACGCTCTCTCTTTTCAAGTGTCAGACACTACTTCCACTCCTAGGCTGCGCCCCCTTTCAAACAGGAAGTGTTCTGTCAACGTTTAGTGGTTGTGTTAGATCATACCATTATTTGATACAATTCACCAAAGCCTTTCCCGTGAACCAATTGAGGCCTAGAGGTGGGGTACGGAATCCACACATCTGGGTGGGCCTTATATACTAACAAAAGGCTTCGAACTGAAATAAGGATGAAAAGTCGTGTTTTGTTATTAACATTACTAGTAAACACACATGCATGGCATCAATAAGCTGCAAAATTGGTTTATTTTTTTGTTGTTGTAGTTTACTTGAAAAAAGGTGGTTTCATTCTTTCACATAAATAAGAATAAGCATTACTCGGATAGTAGATATTATGTTCATACCATTGCAGAAAGTTGTACACAAAAATATTCAAATACGTTAAGCTTTAATAATTTGATGATATCGTAGTTTAACATCTATAGTCCCAATTATAACTCATCTTGTATTGTAAACGACAAGTCATCAATTATTAACATTGAACTTATTTTAATATTATTTGTGTAAAACTTTCAATATAGTTATGTTCAACAAATCCATCCAAAGGTTGAGAAAACATAACTTGTGGTATTGGATTTGTGTTAAATTTTAATGATAGCTTTATTCGGAAAATCTATTCAAAGGTTGAGAAAATAATTTAGTTATAGCTATCATATTATCATACCTCAGTAAACAATAGCAATGGATCTTCTTCATTTTTCTACTTGCATATCACTCCGTCATTGTTTCAACACAACAATCAATATTTGTAACAAGCATGCTAGAGTTTGTTATTAAAATATTGACATATTACATGATTAGAAAAATATGTCAATCTTAAATGAGGTTTTGGTCCCTAAGAGTATCATACTCAATTGGCTTTGCTTTCAACTTTGTGTTGCATGATGCTACAAACTTAGATTCATCTAAGGAGTATTTACATTATTTCTAGTTATCTCAAACACAATATTTGAGAAGTTTCTTTTAATACAATGAAATAAAAACATAATACTAGATGCAATGATTTAGATCACTCAATGATATGCATGTACCAACCTCAATATTACGTCTTTTACAAGCCTTTTTTTTCTTTCACAAAAGCAACAACGTCTTTTACAAGGTAGCACAATATATACCATATTGTACCAGTGAAGTTGAATTTCGTGGCACACGATCAAGGGACACTTATAAATAAGGTTTAAAAAATTACCACCATTCTATGTCGGACCATTTGTTGCAGCAATAAATCAAGAGTAAATGTATATAAGAGAACCTTTGAAGATTCAAACAGTCAAACTTTTAAGCATGTCTTTGTCTAAAAAAACATTTCCCATAACTTGGTCATATAACATATAATTACTTTACTATTTATTGATATGTAGGGAAATATATTAGCGAATGTGTTCAACGTGTGATATATATTATACATAAAATGTAAGACATGAAAAGCATTTGTAATGATAAAGATCTAAAAGGACCGTTGCTTTTCTACATGAAAACAACCTTTATATTTGAAGATGCTTGTCCTCTTAGTGTCCTTGTTGTTGGCACGTTCTCCCACAATCTCCCATGAATACAATGATGAGCGTGGAGCAAGAAAAGATTTGCGGAAGTTTCAAGCCCAAGAAAAATACCACACGAGATAAAACCCAAGCATGCACAACAAAAGCTACAAATGCCCACGTCGACAAAGCCAATAACCACCAATAAATAACCAAACAGAGAACATGACTGGCAAAGAAGACCGTATAATTCTATTAAGCAACCTCAGGAAGATTACAAGGATTGTCGCTTCCTCACAATCCTATGCAATTCTATTAAGCAACCTCAGGAAGATTACAAGGATTGTCGCTTCCTCACAATCCTATGCCCACAATAAAATTCCGTAACCCACTCTCGTTCTCTTTCTCCTTTGGCTATCCTTATGGCTTCCCACCATGGCACACGATGTTGTCCCACATTGGCACACCCGAAGTGCCATACGTTGAAACTCTCACACATCGGTACACCGTATCCAACAATGTCTACCCCTATTTATAGACAGTGACTCCCAGTTAGACAATACGAGAGAAAACAACAATTCTATAAGGATTATGAAACGACAATACAAAAGGATAAGGAAATGATGTCTTAGATTCTAAGTCTAACATTAATTGCTCTTTCTTAATATTGTTAGATATTATTTCTTATCCAATTAAGAGAATAGGTAAAATCCTAACAATCTTCACCTTGAATCTTATCTGCTGAAGTTGCTCCTCCAAGAAGTCTACTCCCGTTCTTCTTCTGTGTTTCCACCCTCGAAAGGTGCTCCTGCCCGAACTCTTCATGTAAGAGCTCCTCATGTTGTACAATTTGAGAAACCGCACCGCCCCCACCTGTAGTGGAAAGAACTGCACCCTTCACACCTTTGGCCCCCATGCCATAGGGTTGTCTTCTTTTAGTCACACCCACTTGAAGACATTGTGTGGTCGCTCCAACCATGACTTTCTCTTTCCAACAGTTGACAGCTTCGCCTCTGCAACTGTTGAAATTTGCAGCTGAGTTTGCAATCTCGCACCAGACCGCCCGTGAGAGTTGAATACATGTAACAATCTTCGGGTTCATGAGACCCGCCATCCATACTACTGTTTCATTTACGCCTTCCATGTCGGTAGACCTCTCTTCAGTCGCTCCTCTTTTAGTTAGAAAAATCCAACCAGTCGATAGAACCAGGTAGTGCCATTGTCGTTTGCCCCCTGTAAGTGAGTTGTATGACCCCATCTCACGTTGATATTTCACAACACGTGGATTCACTCCCGCCTGGTTGCATAACGATGCTGCCATCAAGATTTACTACCGGATGGCCTCCAGCAGTAGTTGTCGATGTCGACATGCTTTTTGGTGCCTCCCACACTTTCTGATCGTCTCGCATGAACCCTGCTCTAATATGAAATGATTTAGATCACTCAATGATATGCATGTATCAACCTCAATATTACGTCTTTTACAAGCCTTTTTTTCTACAAAAGCAACAACAACGTCTTTAACAAGGTAGCACAGTATATACCATATTGTACAAATGAAGCTGAATTTCGTGCCACATGATCAAGGGACACTTATAAATAAGGTTTAAAAAAATACCACCATTCGATGTTGGACCATTTGTTGCAACAATAAATCAAGAGTAAATGTATATAAGGGAAACTTTTAAGATTCAAACAGTCAAACTTTTAATCATGTCTTTGTCTAAGAAATATTTCCCATAACCTGGTCATATAACATATAATTACTTTACTATTTATTGATATGTAGGGAAATATATTAGCGAATGTGTTCAACGTGTGATATATATCATACATCAAATGTAAGACTTGAAAAGCATTTGTAATGATACAAGATCTAAAAGGACCGTTGCTTTTCTACATGAAAACAACCTTGTATATTTGAAGATGCTTGTCCTCTTAGTGTCCTAGTTGTTGGCACGTTCTCCCACAATCTCCCATGAATACAATGATGAGCGTGGAGCAGGGGTTGTTCAGATCTATGACAAAATCCCTAATGCCTATACAAAGACGGGTGTCTAATGACTGGGAACATCTAATTCACTGCGTTCCTACTTTTCCAGGTTATGTTTGTGTCGGACATTTGGTGTGTATCACATGGGACTGTTCATCTTACTCATGCACTTGGTTACATGGTGCTTGTGTAGCTGTGCGATATATACTGATCACCATTGTATTCTCGGTAGTGAGAACTGCCTTTTCAGTGATCAGACTAGTCATACTCAAACTCGAAGTCACATACCAGATGACCCTCTGTACTCATCGTTGCAAATACATTGATAATAGGCTAATAATATGCAACGCATCAATGGCATAGGTGTTGGTTGGAGAACAAGAAAGGAGGTTGGTGTTTGAAGAACTGTAGATTTCAACATTATACAGATAAAAAGAAAACATATATTACAGGAAAGCAATCAGTGCTGAACATTTTTCCCATTTCATGGTTGATGCTTCTGCAATTCGTAAAAGCCGAGGAGTTGGCGTTCATTAGAGAATAGAAATAAGGTGGACGAGGGTGATTCTCTTATAAGGTGGAAGAGGGCGAGGGTAGTTTCAATCTAAAAGTTGTTACTGGAAGGTAGAGTTAGAGATGTCGGTTTGAAAAGAAAAACATGGGATCAGAAAAAGAAACATGCGAGTTAGTGGGCATTGTGGAAAGGGAAATTAAGGAGTCGTGAATAATGGAGGGTAGTTGGGGGAAGATATAGCATGCAGCCTGATTTTTTTTGTTTTGAAGTGAACTGAAAATTTAAAAAAAATGCCTTTTTAAAAGTATGAGCAACAAATTGGGCTGTCAATCTCTTCTGAATGACAAAACTAATAGATCTAAAAATAAAATTATTGAATATAGATGCATGAAACATAAGATTCATACTGGGTTATATATTGAAGGCATTGAAGGAGAGGAATTGAGTCATCAGTTAGAACGCAAAAAGTATTAAACGCAAAGGCAGAAAATGATGGTGATTAGCCTCACAAACAACTCTATATTTATGAACCTTCCATGTAACAACATCAGAAGCTACTTGGCAAGCTTTGAATTTATCTGAAAGAGTGCCTATCAATGGGGAAGCACCAGTGAGGTCAGCACATGTGTGTCTTACATCCGGTAAATCAAATAATAAGATATCAACAAGCCTTTGTGAATGAAGACCATCTGAAAGTGTGCCAAGGAAAACAATAGGGGCTTCCTTCAGCGCCTTTATCCCAATACGGGAGATAAGGTCAAAAAGGGCATCAGGAACAACATCATGGTGAAATTTATATATGGGTCATGTACAAAAATGCACAATGATCATCGAAGGCATCAAGGTCCGCAATATTGTAGAGAGAGAGACATTCATTGTTAGGATATAAAGGGATCCTATGTCGACATAGGAGGATAACTTGATACTCAACCGGAGACATAGACAAACCAAGGTCGTCAATCAGAACAATAAGTAAGAAATCTTGTGCATAATCTTGTAGAGAAGTAAGAATGGCTCGGTGCCGCATGAATAGGCCACTTGCGACAGTTTACTAACTAACTATTTTGTAGTAAGTGTCTGCCAAAATAGACAATGGAAGAGTGAGCGTCTTTTTATAAGAGGAGACTGACTATGTGGAAGGGAGGTTGAGGGATGGGGAGAGAGAGGGAGGAAATGAGAGAAAAATAAAAAAAAATGTGACTCGATAGGCAAAAAAAGATGTGAAAAGACTGACGAACCATGTCGAAAGTGGCTACATGGAAGGGAGGCAGGGGAGGGAGAGATTTGTAGTGATTTTAAATTATTTAGATTTTAATTGGTTAGACATTTTCTATAAAAAGATAACAACATAAGTGTAACTGATTAACCTATTCACTTTTCTATCGTAATATAAAATCATATGAAGAGAGTATAGTTCTAGATGTGGTTATCCCCCTACTACTCAGCTTTTGATGTACCAATGTATCATTTAAGCTTCCATACCTATCAAATGTGATATCAATGTATTTAAAGTTTTCTCCACATGTTTGCAATATATACTCATTGTAAAGATCCACTAAGCACCCTTTGATTTTGGTCAATTTTCTTCTTAGCAACATTACCACCATTACTAGTATCATTATCATCACTGTCATTAACATAGATCTCTCTTAGATTATATTCCACAATTTTTTCGTCTTAAGACGCTGATCAATAACAAAAGCTATAGATAGTACATACAACTCACATCACAATCTTCTTGAATTTAGACATCAACACCTCTTGTGCAATCAGATTAAGAATGTGTGCACAATAACGTACATGAACTAGTATCCCTTGTGCTACCAAACATCCCCTATGTGTAAGTATTTTACTAAAATCCCTAACCATATCATCATTGGTGGTACAATCGTCAACAACAAGACACATAAATTTTTATCCAAGTTTCATTGAAAAAATCTATCAATAATTGCTTTAGTAAGATTTTCAACAGTGTGAGGAGCATCAATTTCAAGAAAATTCAATATCTTCTTATGCGACCTCCATTCATCATCAATTTAGGTTGCACTACAAGAAAAATACCCTTTATTTTGAATATATGTCCACATGTCAATTGTCATGGCTACAAGTGAAGTTAACTTATCTAACACTTTATGAAGTTTCTCTTTCTCATTTTCATAAATTGTCACACAATGCTTCTTAATGGTATTCTGTGAAACAAATTTAAACTGTGGTTGAAGGTTTCTAACCAACTCCCTAAAAGCAACATGCTCAACCATGAAAAAAGGATACACATGCAAGATTATCATATGAGAAAGGTCATTCCTAGTAACATCCTGATTAAACACAAAATTATTTAAGTTTAGTATGCCATCACTCTTTTTCTCTCCAACATTTAGAAACATTTATCTAATAGTTCTAATGCATTTTGTTGGATGTTGATTTTCAATATGTTTATCTAAAAAGCTAGTATCATATGAGGACCTATTCATCAAATGCGAGTCACAATATTTACAATTTGCCTTAGGTATCCATTAATTCTCACTTCCACAAAATGCTTCCACACATCAAATGTAGGTTGTGCATCCCTTTTTTGGTTGGTTGGCAATCAACAATTTTAGGATCAATTTCACTATTAGGATCGACATCAATTCTATTAGCACTCATTTGGGTGTTAGATGTCATGTTGTATGTAGAATCAGTACTACTAGTGCCTCCTACTCCTTGAATGTTTGACATGATACCTAACAAAAAGACATCATCTTAGTAGATTCTAAGATAAGATACATAGCGCATAGATGATAGAGATGTGATGCATTAGGGGAAACCAAATACTACATTACATGAAATAAAAATTTAAGATACAAGTATGGATAAGGAACAAGCACATGCAATGAATGAAAATTACAGGAAATAAAAATTTGAGATATAAGTAGAAGGAAACATTACATAAAACAAAAGAATAACACAATACTATAAAAAACTAGTAGTGCAAATAGCAACAAAAAGCACCAACCAATGGGGTAATGAATCAAACCAATAGATTTCAGTAGCACACCTTTCCCCACAATCTATGAATCGACTCACACAGAGATGAAGAAGAAGATTGCAGTTGGGGGAGCTAGAGCTAGAGAAGTAGAGTTTGGGCGAATTCTGGGCATCAAATCGAGCAAGAGTCAACAGTAGAGGGCTTTTCCTAGACTTGGGCATTGACCAAACTTGGGAGGACTAGACTTTGGAGCTGGGAAGCCTAGAATCTAGAGCTTACACCAATGCTGGTGGGATTTGGAGTGTGGTTGTGATGGCTGGTGTTGATGGACTGGTCACAACTGCCCACTTGAGTGTTAGAAGACAAAGCATGGCTAGTTAGATTGAGGGAGGGCATGGTTGACTGGACCATACTGAGGGATGGAGTGCTTGTAGCTACCCGTTGGGACGTAGGATTTGAGGTCCCAAGTTGTGGAATAGGAGGTTGTGGGTAGCCGAGTCAATGAGGTGAGGAACTCATGGCGAGGAGATCGGAGAATGTGAGGTTGTAGAGCGGGTGAAAGATTGGGAGCAACATCCCTAGCATGAGCAATGAGCGACTACAATTAGACTTAGTTTTTCTCTTTTTAAGTTGGGACAGAGAGTTAGAGATGAAAATTATGAACAAAGATGAGTAGCGAGAAGAACGACTGAAACAGAGTCCTGGACCAAAAAAAGGTGACTGGTAGTTTTTTTACCTGAATTAGGTTAGAAACATTGACCATTAGATGATGTTTTGGTGGTCTTTTAGCCATTAGGCTCTAAAAATTATACATGTGTATATAAACTTTTTAATTATTTATTTATTAATGTAGGCACACAAGTATAGCATGTACGAGTATGGATATATCGATTATTGGACCCATAATAATATGAGTATGTGGGTAAGTGGGTAACGAGTCTAGAAATCTAGACTCGTGACATGTTTTAGTGGGTAAGAATTTGTGGATATACATGGAGACACACACCCATATACATTCCTATATGGAGAGAATGGAGGAAGTTGAGTGGGTTTTGAATTGAAACAAAAGCAATTACACATCGTTTCAATTTTCTTAATCATTCATTAACTATAATGATATTTTATAATACTTTTATAGAAGCATGAGCAAGAATTTGAACCATCAGTCCATTGTAGATGGCAAAGTCTATAAATCAAAAAAACAAATTTATAAGATGTAGAATATGTTAGCATAAATTCCTACTAGTGACATGTTGAAGGCACCACAAAAGAGAGGTTGCATTATCAAAAAGTACTACAAAGGTATCAAAACTAAAATAACAAAAAATATGGTGATTTTCCATAGAAGCTGCACCATGCTTCAAACCAACAAGCATGGTTGCTGATGACCACAATTTACATATCTTAATACTTGAGGTCGATGAGAGCTACATTTATGACATTCGGTGGAGAGAGGCAGAGGTACCTTAGAGGAGTTTGTCTGTTGTAAGAGAGCTAAAGAAAGAGCTGGAAGATGCTGCTATCACAGGCAACAAGGTGCACCACATTATTAATTCTATGTCAAGGGTTTTAGGCTGCTGGGGTAGATTCCATGATGAGCCGTTCTTCTGTGTTGATCCCATCCTTTTACCCCTGAAGGTTAGGGGAATGATGATTATGGAGAGGCAGGGGATCCTTTATGTTACCACATACATGGACTTGGTTGATGATATGTGAATGTTGTGAGCATGTCCATACATAGATAATGGTCCATTGATGATGTATCGGGTGGGAGTGTGATGTGCTTTGTGACTGGGATGATAACCACATTTTATAAGTGGTAGTTGTATTTTTTTTGTTTTACCCACACGAGGAGAGTGGGATGATCAAGAAGATATTCTGGATTGACTAAAAAAATTGCACCATGCTTTTGTACCTTTTGTGCAGTGGCATCACCAACTGCCTAGCTTGCTTAAAGTTACTTCTAAAAACACCTGACAGAGGAGAGACTTCAATGAGGTCAACGTATGTATGCTTTCCATATGTCTAATCAAGTAACAAGATGTTAGTAGGACGTTGGGAGTGGATACCATCGGGTCGTGTGCCAAGAAAGGCCACATGAGCCTCTTTTAGGACCTTTAATCTAACTCAAGCGACAAGGCCAGAAAGAGAATCACAAACAAAGTCATGTCAAAACTTATATCCAGGTCTTGTGTGATAATGAATAACTTGATTACCGAAGGCATCGAGGTTTGTAGTGTTACAAAGAGGATAAAAATTATCACCTAGATGCCAAGGAATCACAACTCGTTAACGAATTGTAGCTTGATACTCGATAAGTGGCATGGAAAAACCTAGCCCATCAATGGGAATGACAAGCAGGACATCTTATGCTAGGTAGAATTGGAGAAAAGTGAGGATATCTAGTTTCCAATGAGAGAGGAAACTTGCAGTGAATTGTTGGACAACAATTTTACAGTAAGTGTTGCTGAGAGTGTCCATTATCAACTAGGAGTATAGAAATAAAAGGAGAAAATTTAAACAAGTAGAGAGGTTTTAGGGTGATGGTGAGCGTCATTGTGGGATAAGTGAAAAATTATAATGAGTTGTTTGGCAGTTACATATCCATTAAGGATTCAATTCTATTGGGATACATAGATACAGTGAATTGAGTATTATGCGAGTTACACAAACTAAGTGGGTGAGGCTGAGAGTAAAGGTGGGATATGTTGTTTCTGGAGAGGAAAGAGGAGCCAAACAAAAATGCAAAGGAGAAATTGAGAAGGTGGTTGAAAGAGTCTACATTATCATGCATATATTTATTATATTTTGAACGCTCATTTTTCTACTCATATAGTCAATTAAGAAAGTGTCAGTTTATTCCTAAAATTGTGCCATGAATTAAGGCAGCGTTTGCCAATGTTGTGAACATGCAAGTGAGTCCTTTGCTATTGAGATGTGAGAGAAAAAATGAAATAAAGTTTTGATAAAAGATGAGAAAAATAATGAGAAAGAGAGAGAGAGAATGAAGGACAATACATCATTTCAAAATATTGTATTTGGATTGGCTAACGAGGTTAAAATCACATGCTTATAATTAGTTGAAAAAATTATTTTTAAGTTTTTTAGGTTTATTGAGTGTATTAGGATGAACCAAAAATCAGGAAAGACTCATAATTATTTCAAGTTAGCCTAGTCCAACATATTTGATTTGACTAGAATGGATCTAGAATAAAATATACTCATTTAAGACCAGATTACCAGCCCTATTGTTGATAGAGTATCTTAAACTCTCTAGAAATGCTACCTTGATGAACCAGGAGTTTACACCTAGCCTCGACATCATAGAATGCATTTTGGGCATTTATAAGTGTATTTACACTCAACCAATTGCCCATATGTTGACCATATCAAGGCAAGATCAATGGAAACATCATATACACTCCAGATAGATTATATATGATCTAGACAAGGGCGTATACGATCTAGACCAGTGTATACTATCAGTTGAATTATATTTGAACTATAGTGCTATTTACACTCCAGTCTAGACTGTATATGGTCTAGATGGACTAAAAATCCTTATTGGTTAAACTTGCATGACTTTTGGACTTTGTCCATAGGTCCTATTATTAGGAATAGACCTCCAACTCATCCCAAACATGAAGACCAACAAAGGGACGTCAATATTTTCATTTTCTGAAGACTTAAAGCCACAGAAAGACATAAGTCTTCCCTTAGGGATAATGCCTCCAGAAGCTCATCTCTAAGAAGGTTTCCCTTAGGGTTTCATGCCTCCAAGAGCTCATCTCTAAACAACCATCTTCTTCTAGAGTTGGCATTCAGGGTGTAATAATAACCTATTCCAGTGGATGTAGGCTCCTACATTAGATATTATTCAAACAACTATAAATCTTGTCTTTATGGTTGCTTTCTTGTTTCAATTTTGATATTCGTTTATGTATTCGGTTTGGATTGATCGATCTCACACTTCCACACATCCACAACTAGCTCGTTGGGCCTTGTTGTTTAGGTCTCCCATCACCACGACAGCCAACAAGTGGTATCAAAGTGAGTTCTACCTATGGATCTCTATCGAGATGTCAAAGTATAAAATCAAGAAGCTAGATCGCTTGAAGATATTCTCTCTTTGGAAAGACAAGTTTGAATCTTTCTTCACGCAAGGAGTACACAAAACACTTCTCAGAAAAGAGAAGAAATTGGAATCCATGATGGATGACTAGTGGGAGGAGTTTGATCAAAAGACTTGTACATGCTGTTGGATCCTAGATGGGTGATTAGATGCTCTAGAGGGGGGGGGGTGAATAGAGCTGAAAGCACTTAAACAAAACTCATTAAACCTTCAAAATATATGACAAGATAAGGTTGCTAAATAGGCAATTTGAGTGCAACTAAATCATGCATAGCAAGGATAAGAGAGATTGAACATGCAACAATTAGACAAGATATTTAGAGTGGTTCCACACTTCAAACTAGAAGTGTGTCAGTCCACTTGCCTAGAGAGGTCAACCACTAGGACTTCCAACAATTGCACTCTTATATTCACTTATAAGACTTACAATACATGACCAACAAAGGACTTACCTATCCAATACAAAGAGTCTTCAACCTTACCAAGGACTTACCCACTTTGCAAGAGTCGTCGGCCTTCTCCAAGGACTTACCCACTCTTTCACAAGTCTTCGGCCTTGCAGGAATTACCCACTCTTCTTTGATCTTCCGCCTTTGACTTCACCTTCACTCGGAGAAGCTTCCACCAAGGTCTTACCCACTTGAGCTTGAGTCTTCTGCCTTCTCCAAGGGCTTACCCACTCTAGCTCCAAGTCTTTAGCCTTGATCTTCACCAAGGGATGCCTTCCCTTATTCTTCTTCACCTCTCTTGGATAAGAGAGAGAACCTTCATCTTCATGATTGCAAATGAGAGAAGTGGAGGTGGTGGAAGTGAGAGCCTCACAAGATATACAAGTAGAACTAGCTCTCTTACAAATCTCCTACTCACTCTAATGGATGTAGCAAGTGATTAAGCTTAGAGAGAGAGAGAGGAGGCTGTAGGAAGCACCCAACTATGGAATAGGAACCTCACAAAGAGTTTGCAATGAATGCTCAACCTTGGAATGAAGCCCAAGGGGTCCTATTTATAGCTAGGGATGCCTCTTAGCCTTTGGGAACACTTATGAATGAAAACTAGCCGTTTTGTGGCTTGTAATGGATCTATTTTCACTTGTTGCAACTCCACAACGGCTAGAAACACTTTTCTGCACTTTTCCATACAGTGCAATCGGTCGAGTTCTAATGGGTGTAACTCGAACGATCAAGTAGGAGGCAAAATGATGTTCAAATGATCGGCCGAGTTTGTCCTGAGGAAACTCGACCGACCATTTCAACTGGAAATGGCCTACTACCCAATCGGTCGAGTTCTGTGAGTGCACAACTCGACCGATGCAATCTTCAGAAAATCGACCAAGGTGGATCGGTTGAGTTTCAGGCTCAGAAACTCGACCGACCAAGTGCCTGTAATTGATTTTCTAAGATGCATCTGAAGTGCTCTAATGTTCGATCTAAGTGCTCCTGATATTTTTCTAAGCTTAATTACAAGTCATACAATCATTACAAGTGATTTACAATATTATTCTAATGGATATACATCATATTACAAAAACATCCACTTGTATTGACTTTGACTTGTCTTTTCTCCAAATTGATATGCACAAGTTAGGGCATTTGGAGTGTGTCTATACCTAATCTGAAATCACTCAAGTAGAGACATTAGACACCAATATGTGGAATGGTTAGTCATCATCAAAACACGGGTTTAGTCAATTTAGACGTGAGTCAACATTGACCTAATTGACCTTGAGTCAACAATCTCCCCCTTTTTGAAGATGACAAACCATTCCATAAATGTATTGAAAGTTTTTAAGTAAAGTCATACCTTTGGAGAAACTTAGGGGTTTCAATAGAATGGAGTTGATATGCTCCCCCTCAATTGATGCGCATGGAGTTTTCATACTCCCCCTCAATTGATGCTATTTCTCCTGCATGGTTAGCTTTCATAACATTTATAGAATACTATGTCTTCTACTCATATATGTTCTACACATATATGTCTTCTCCCATTTACCTTCTCCCTTTTACATGGACATACTTCTCTTCTTCATGTAAGACATGCCTTCTTCCTCTTTTTAAAAAAAGACATACCTTTCTCCCCCTTTGTCATTTCAAAAAGTGGGGTTAAGAAGAAATAAGAAACATCACTTGTTAAAGAGAAAGGAGATAACACAAATATATATAAGGAGAGTAGAAGAGCACAGATAGGGGCTTGTCCAAGCATAGAAAGAAAAGCAAGTTAAAGTATATACTTGAACAACCTAAAAAGCAAGATAAAGTGCTGTAGAAAAACAATAAAACATAATTGTGACCCTCAAGATGATGGAATTTGACCAAAAACCATCATAGCTCATTGCAAAGCAATGAGTCTTGCTTAGAAGGCCGTTTCTGCATGAAAAACACTAGTCTTGCACCAAAAGCTGAAACTGGAGCAAAATCTGCATAAAATCCAAAAAAAATACTCCAATTTCTACATACAATGTAGCTCTTTGTGACCTGCATCACAATGTTATGCAAGTAACTCAAGATAGTAGATATGCAATTCAAGGAACAATCTTGAGCATGTATGAGACAAGATACAAGCATAGCATATAGATGAGCAGAGATGGCAATTTTAAACAAGGCTAGAACTACATGTATATGAAATACTAGTAGATGTTATCACAAGTTAGGACTACTAGTAGGATCTAGATCATAGCAAGAGATACCAAAAGATACACAAGATAAAACAAGCTATGAGTGGATGTAGAGATATATCCAAACAAAGAGATATGCAATTTTAGAAGCATGAAAGGATATAACTCACAAGATATGCATCCTTACCAAAAGATGGTTACCCCTAAGAACCTCAAGGTTGTATCAAAGCAAGATATACACCTAGATAGATGTAGCAAGTTAGAGTACAACGGAAGAAATTTTTAGACACAACCAAGAGATCCAAAGAGATCATCATCAAAACCTGCAAACCAACTCAAAGCAAGTAATTGCAAGATATAGATATACCAATTTAGAGTAATTTGAAAGATAGAGTTGTAAGCAATATAGGAAATTTAGAACATGACAATATGCATATATAAAGGTACCAAAAGGAGTGCCAAAGAATAAGGCCATTGGTTGAGAAAATCTAGTTGAGAGGGAAATTCTCACTCAATAAGCCAAATGTATATTTTGTGCACAGTGTTATCGTTCGAGTTCTGTGCATTGTCAACTCGACCGATGACAGCTGTTGGCAACACCCATTGGCGCCTATCGGTCGAGTTTCAATAGGGAAAACTCGACCGACAGATCAGCTGTCAAGAAGCACATATATATCATAAAAACATATTTAAAGGCATGCTTGAAAATACAAACCATATCCAAACATGTCTAAGTAAGTTAGTAATGCATTATAGAAGCATTAGAAACAATTTTTGAGCAAGAGTGTGAAGAGAATCACAAAATACCACTTTTGACTCAAAAACCATATGTATAGTGCACACTAACTTGACAAAAACAAGTTAGAAATGGTTATACGCAATGAAACATTTACCTTTGTGCTTACCATTACTTTTTCCACTTGTTGTCACCCTCTACACATCTCACCTTTCTTCTTTCATGTGGATTGAGAAGTCAATTTGCAATTCAATAGCTCAAGTCAATCCATTTGCAAGTACCTACAAGAAGAAAGATGAAATGGTCCCCAATCATGTTTTTGGGTCCAGAGGGGTTAGTTTAGCAACCCAAATCCTATTGCACTTGGGTGCTTTCCTAAAAGGACAACAATTTGAATAATGACCAAAATCATTGCAATAGTTGCATGTGCCCATAGTCTTGGAACTAGAGGATTCTCCATGGAATATTAGAGGTCCTTTATCTTTGTTGTTCCCTTGACTACTATCATACCCTAAACCATGTCTACCAATTTGTTTAGTAGTATGGTGTAGGATGTCATTAAGACTCTTTTTACCCACTAAGAATCTTTGCAAAGAAGATCTCAAATTGTCATTATCATGCTTAAGAGAAGCAATAGTAGAAGACAATTGATTAATATTATCTCTAGCATGTAAAAGATCATTTTCTAAGCAAAGAGATTTAGTTGAAAGAGAATCTCTATCAATATGAAGAGCAGCAATATCATTCTCTCTATTTGTAGAACTAGAACAAAATTCATGCCCATTGATTTTAGCAAGCAAGGAGGCATTTTCTATTTCTAATTCATGCAAAACAAAATCTTTGTCCTTATTTTCAGATTTAAGAACATCAATGTCATGCATGAGAGAATAAAAAACTAAAGTATGCTCTTCATTAGAACTAGGCATGAGAGGTTGAGCTTCTAGAAATTTTATCTTATCAAGCAAACTAGCATTTTCAAGTTTAAGAGAGTCTACTTGGCTAAGACAATCATTTTTATCATTAAGCAAGCAAGAATTAGCATATTCAAGATCATCTAGTTCTATATGCAAATTATCAACAATTCTAGCAAGCTTTTTCTTTTTCTTTTTAGAAGACTTATAAGAGGCACAAATATCATGAATAATAGCAATTAAAGATTCTTTATCTAAAGATTCTAGATTTACCTCACTTGAGTCTTCACTTGTTGATGCTATAAGGGCAAAATGACATTCTCCTTCATCACTGGAGCTTGAGCTTGATCCTTCACATGAATCTTCACTTGAGCTTGAGTTGGAGGAGCCACTTGAGCTTGAGTGCTATTTCTCCTTCTTGTGAAGATGGGTCTTTTTGCCTTGTCGGCAATCTTCCTTGTAGTGACCCTTCTTTCCACATGTGAAGCACCGGATGGAGGATGACTTTGCCTTTGTAGGGTTTGCCCTTGGAGTACATGACATCTTCTTTAGCTTGAGAGGATGGAGATACTTGTTCCATGATAGCTTCAATTTGAGCCTTCATTTCAGCCTTCTTCATTCTCTTTAGCTCTTTCTTCTCTTGTCTTTCTACTTCCTCCCTCTTGTCAAGTGTAGCTTCATGTGCTTGTAGATTTCCAATGAGCTCTTCAATAGGAATATCCCTAAGAGACATTTCTTCTTCAATAGAAGTCACCTTGGATTCCCACCTCTTGGGGAGAGTTCTAAGGATCTTTGAGTTGATCTCTTCACTAGACATAGTATGTCCTAGAACATCAAGACCATTCAAGATGGTGTTGAGCCTTGAGTACATGTTGGCTATGCTCTCCTCCTTTCCCATTTGAAGTTCTCAAGCAGCCCTTTGAGCATGTAGACATTGCTTTCCTTCACTTGATCTGTCCCTTCATAAGTGATGCAAAGCTTTCTCCATACCTCATAAGCTGTCTCACAAGAAGAAATTCGGTTGAACTCGGTGGGGGTCATGGAGGCATATAAAATGTGCATGGCTCTAGCATTCAAGGTTGCTTTCATCAAGGTGGATTCATCCCATTCTTCAATATTTGTCTTTGGTAGAATGTATGGGTTGTTCACCATTTGCCACATCTCAAGACTTGATCCTTGGATGTAGAATTGAAGTCTTCTTCTCCAATAGAGGAAGTTTCTCCCATCAAAGATTGGAAGGCTGGTCGAGAGTCTCCCTCCTAGGTAGTCACCCATCTTCTCCTACTTGTTGAAGTATGCTTGGAAAAGACCCGCTCTGATACCACTTGTTGGATCCTAGATGGGTGATTAGATGCTCTAGAGGGGGGGGTGAATAGAGCTAAAAGCACTTAAACAAAACTCATTAAACCTTCAAAATATATGACAAGATAAGGTTGCTAAATAGGTAATTTGAGTGCAACTAAATCATGCATAGCAAGGATAAGAGAGATTGAACATGCACCAATTAGACAAGCTATTTAGAGTGGTTCCACACTTAAAACTAGAAGTGTGTCAATCCACTTGCCTAGAGAGGTCAACCTCTAGGACTTCCAACAATTGCACTCTTATATTCACTTATAAGACTTACAATACATGACCAACAAAGGACTTACCTATCCAATACAAAGAGTCTTCAACTTTACCAAGGACTTACCCACTTTGCAAGAGTCTTCGGCCTTCTCCAATGACTTACCCACTCTTGCACAAGTCTTCGACCTTGCAGGAATTACCCACTCTTCTTGGATCTTCCGCCTTTGACTTCACCTTCACTCGGAGAAGCTTCCACCAAGGTCTTACCCACTTGAGCTTGAGTCTTCTGCCTTCTCCAAGGGCTTACCCACTCTAGCTCCAAGTCTTTAGCCTTGATCTTCACCAAGGGATGCCTTCCCTTGTTCTTCTTCACCTCTCTTGGACAAGAGAGAGAACCTTCATCTTCATGATTGCAAATGAGAGAAGTGGAGGTGGTGGAAGTGAGAGCCTCACAAGATATACAAGTAGAACTAGCTCTCTTACAAATCTCCTACTCACTCTAATGGATGTAGCAAGTGATTAAGCTTAGAGAGAGAGGAGGCTGTAGGAAGCACCCAGCTATGGAATAGGAACCTCACAAAGAGTTTTCAATGAATGCTCAACCTTGGAATGAAGCCCAAGGGGTCCTATTTATAGCTGGGGATGCCTCTTAGCCTTTGGGAACACTTATGAATAAAAACTAGCTGTTTTGTGGCTTGCAACGGATCTATTTTCACTTGTTGCAACTCCACAACGGCTAGAAACACTTTTCTGCACTTTTCCGTACAGTGTAATTGGTCGAGTTCTAATGGGTGTAACTCGACCGATCAAGTAGGAGGCAAACTGATGTTCAAAGGATCGGTCGAGTTTGTCCTGAGGAAACTCGACCGACAATTTCAACTGGAAATGGCCTACTACCCAATCGGTCGAGTTCTGTGAGTGCACAACTCGACCGATGCTATCTTCAAAAAATCGACCAAGGTGGATCGGTCGAGTTTCAGGCTGGGGAAACTCGACCGATGCAATCTTCAGAAAATCGACCAAGGTGGATCGGTCGAGTTTCAAGCTGGGGAAACTCGACCGACCAAGTGCCTGTAATTGATTTTCTACGATGCATCTAAAGTGCTCTAATGTTCAATCTAAGTGCTCCTGATATTTTTCTTAGCTTAATTACAAGTCATACAATCATTACAAGTGATTTACAACATGATTCTAATGGATATACATCATATTACAAAAACGTCCACTTGTATTGACTTTGACTTGTCTTTTCTCCAAATTGATATGCACAAGTTAGGGCATTTGGAGTGTGTCTATACCTAATCTGAAATCACTCAAGTAGAGACATTAGACACCAATATGTGGAATGGTTAGTCATCATCAAAACACGGGTTTAGTCAATTTAGACGTGAGTCAACATTGACCTAATTGACCTTGAGTCAACACATGCATATTTATCTGTTTGGAGAATGAAGTCCTCCATGAATTCATCCATCTGAAGATCTCCAAAGACATTTTGGATGAACTTGAATCATTTTACATGAAGAAGTCCATAACCAATGAACTTGCACTAAAAATGTCTTTCATGCTTATTATGGAAGAAGGTGGTTCTTTGAAGAATCTTCTCAATGATTTCAATGAAATAATCCACGATCTTTGATATATTAGTGTGAAGATAAAGACAAGGATCAAGACCATTCGTTTCTTTGTACCCTTCCACTGTCCTACAAGAATATCCAAGATATGATGATATTTTTGGAGTCAAAGACTATCTCAAATCATCAAGAAAAATGACCTTAACGTCTCAAATAGAAAGTAGAGAGGGATCTTACTTCTTCAAAAGCAGTGGTTGAAGCATTGACCTCTAGAGGAAGGGAGCATCCACATGAAAAAGACCCTAAAAGTTCAAAGCAAAATAAGAACAAGTCAAAGGCACATTAATCAAAGAGGTGCAACTATTGCAAGAAGATAGGTAATACCTGAGGTAAATGCTACAAGTTCCAAAGAAAGAAAAAGCATGAGAAATGAAATATTATTGCATCTCATGCAAAGGTGTCTCATGGAGGTTCTTAAGACGATGACCACATTGTTGCTTCATTGCCATCCTATGACTATAAGAAGGATTGGGTTCTTGATTCAGCATGCACATACCGCATGACCGAGTGTAAGGATTATTCCATACCTATGAGTCACATGAAGGTGAAGATATCCTTATGGGTGATGACCATCCTTGCATGATGGTTGGTGTTGGAACAATTATCAAGATGTTTGATGGTGAAGTGAGAACATTGACAGACATCTGATATGTTTTTCAGTTGAAGAAGAATCTTATATCATTGGGAACATTTGTTGAAAAGGGTTGCAAGTTCTTTGGTGAAAACAAAGGTATTGATACTCTTAGAGATGATCAGTTCCTCATGAAGGTAGTAGGGAATTCACACAAATTGTACATCTTTCAAGGTTCCACTATCTCAAGCTCCACAATGGCTACAACTTCATCTAAAGACACAACAAGGCTGTGACATATGCATTTGGGGTACATGTCTGAGAAAGGGATGATGTTTTTATCAACAGGAGGTTGTTGTATGGAAAAATCATTGCAAAGTTATATTTGTATGAGCATTTTGTTATGGGGAAGGCCAAATGCAATAGTTTTGATACGAGAATTCATTCTTCTAAGGATGCTCAAGATTAGGTTCACTCTGATTTATGGGCCCTTCTCGTGTTTTGTGTAAAGGGGGTGCTAGATATATGATGACCTTCATTGATGATTGCACAAGTAAGGTTAGAGTTAATTTTCTCAAGAGCAAGGATGAGGCATTTTCTACTTTCAAGTAGTGAAAGATTGTTGTTGAGAATCAATGCAACAAGAGCATAAATACTTTTTGGACTGATAATAAATTGTGTATCTATTCCAAGGAGTTCAATAATTTTTGTAGTGATCTTAGAATCAAGAGATGTCATATAATGGGTCACACATCCTAGCAGAATGTTTTAGTAGAAAGATAAACAAAACATTGTGGTAGGATGCCCAATGCATGTTTCTCAATATAGGCTTGGATAGATCTTTCTGGGTTGAATCTATATCAACCTCTTGTTATTTGGTGAATTGTTCTCCATCATCTTCTATTCATTTCAATACTGCTGAAGAAGCTTAGGTCGGATAACATGTTATTTGTTCAAATATGTGTATATTTAGTTTCCCTACTTATGCACATTATGATATTGTCAAACTAGAATCTAGAGATGGCAAATGCATACTCCTTAGTTATATTTTTGGGGTGAAAGGATACAATCTTTGGTGCATGGATCCATCTCCACCATATTTCTTGGTAGAGCGCAACATTACTTTTAGTGAATCTTCCATGGTTTCTACTATGAAAGACACAAATAGCTCTTCTACAAGTTATCTATAGGGAGTCTCACAACAAGTTGAGACCAAAGCAGATGATGACTCATAGGTTGATGAATAAGATCCATCTTCTATGCCTGATGATTTAGTAAATGAGATTCTAGAGAGTTCTTATAGTGTGGCCAAATGGACAAACGGAACACCAAACCACTCCAACGCTATGGTCTTGGTGACTCCATGGTAACCTATGTCCTTTCCAACGTTATTAATGTGGATATTGGTGACGATCCCACCAACTTCTATGATACAATGATAGGTCATGATGCTCCACAATGGATTGTTGTAATGAAGAAAGAGATGGAATCTCTTCATAAGAATCAAACTTGAGAGTTTGTGGTGCCTCCTAAAGTCAAGAAAGTAGTGGTTACAAATGGGTCTATAAGAAGAAAGAAGGTGATACATACAAGGAACACCTTGTTGCAAAAAGCTACAGTCAAATTGAATACATTGGTTATTATGAAGTCTTCTATCTGACGTCAAACATAGTTTTATAAGTGTGCTTCTTTCTTTGGTAGCCATTGAAAACCTAGAGTTGCAACATCTAGATGTAAAGACAACTTTTCTACATGGTGGATTAGAAAATAATATCTATAAGCAACAATCAGAGGGTTTTTAAGACAAAGAGAGCCATGCGTGCTTGCTCAAGGGGTCGCTCTATGGGATGAAAAAAATCTCCTAGACAATGTTACATGAGATTGGACTCTTTTGTGGTGCACAATGGATTTTTGAGAAGTATCTATGACATTTGTGTCTACTGCAAAGGACTGGATGAAAATTCTTTTGTTTACCTACTGTTGTATGTTGATGACATGCTAATCACATCTAGACACACATCTGAGATTGCCAAGGTGAAATCTCTTCTAGGTGGAGAACTTGATGTGAAAGACCAAAGTGAAGCAACAAAGATTCTTGGCATGGAGATTCAAAGGGACTCTGCTTATACAGATGACCTCGATAAGAGGAGGTCTCTTGCAAAGTACATGTTCATAGTGAAATCTACAATTGTTAGTTGGAAAGCCACTCCATAAAGTACTATTGTTTTATCTACTACCAAAGCAGAGTACATGGAGGCAACAAAAGTTCTGAAGGAGGCTATATGACTCAAGGATTTGATGAATCAGTTGGGCATGGTTCAAGAGCAAGTTATTATTCATTGTGAAAATCAAAGTGATATAGACATTAGCAAATATCAAATGTTCCAAATGAGAACAAAACACATTGATGTCAAGTACCACTTCAATAGAGAAGTCACATATGAAGGTAAGACTCAAATAAAAAAGATTGGTACGTCTGAGAATCCATCTGACATGATGAAGAAGAATTTTCCATTAGCTAAGTTTGAGCTTGCTCAAAATTAGCTGGCCTTCTTTCTACCCGAGCTTTTCCCATGTAGGGCATGTGGAAGAGATGGTATTATTATTATGAGATTAGAGAAGATTGCAAGTGTTTTTCCACTTTCATCATTTTAGACTCGTCATGCATTTTGGGCATTTATAGGTGCATTTACGATAAACCAATTGAGCATATACAATACCCATGGACCATATCTGGACAAGAGCAACATAAATAAAAAATACACTCCAGATAGACAATATATGGTCAAGACTACACCCTATATGGTCTAGACCACAATGTATACTATCTAATCAGACTGTATTTTGAACTGCAATGCAATTTACAATGAGTAGACCATATATGGTGTAGCTGGACCATAATTCGGAGTGGATGAATCAAAATGACTTGTGGGCTTTGACCATGAGTCATATTGTTATAAATAGACCCCCAAATCATACCCAACATGAAGGGTTGCCAAGAGACATCAAGATACATCATTTTTTGAAGATCTAAAGCCACATACAGACCTAAGGCTTCCCTTAAGGTTTTAAGTCTCTGACAACTCCTCTTCAAGCGACCGTCTTCTTTTACCATAGACTTTAGGGTGTTCAAGGAGATTGGTTTCTTTTTCCCTTTTCTGTAAACACAATCTTTGTGATATCTTCATCAATGATATCATCTCACTCAGTAGATATAGGCTCCCACATTGAATTTTTTTTAACCACTATAAATTTTGTCTGTATGGTTGCTTGCTTGTTTCGATGTTGATCTTCGTCTACATATTCAATTTAGATTGATAGTTCTTATGATTCGACATCTCAACAAGTAGCTCATTAGGCCTTGTTGTTTGAGTCTCCCATCATCGTTACACTCAAACTCCTATTGAATAATATGTAGTGTATAGATACTAATATCTTGATTACTAGATAGATTCTTTTTAATTGTACAATACACATTGATATTATTACCTAACCGTCATTAATAGAGAACGAAAATAAAGTAAAGCAACCACTTAGCCAGTAGTTATTGCTAGCTCCCCATTTAAGCATGGTAATGGCAGGTATTTATTTAGTACTAGCAGTTTGCACGTTCTAAGCACATGTGTATCTTATGATTGTATTTTATTTAATAATTACATTGATATATTAAGAACACAAAAAAAATTATATGTGCATATATATATATATATATATATATATATATATATATATATATATATATATATATATATATATATATATATATATATATATATATATATATATATATATATATATATATATATATATATATATGTAGCTCGGCCATATGATACACACGTGTAAATAGTCCAACTACGCGATCCTGCTATAACCGTCGGTGGTTATGTCTTCTGTCCCGCTCGCGTCCACACATGGCCATATGATATGGTCCATGGGAAGATCCATCCCTGAACCCAACAAGGGATTCTCTGCAAAAGCTCCGAATGACAGAACCATACAGACACATTGATATATATATATATATATATATATATATATATATATATATATATATATATACATTCACCATGGCATCCAATATCTAGATCCAACATACATTCATATAATGTATGTATTTTATATATACACTACAAATCACAAAAAGACATAAAATTGTTGGTAGTATATTGTTCTTATGTGCATAGCACACCAAAAACTTGGTATGAAATCCTAAGTATCTCAATTACTTGGACTTATCTATCTCTAGTTGGACATATTGTTTTTACTTTCAGCTACATGATTGTAGAATGATAGATCAAATGGTAATCCATTGATCATCTACTCACCAACTTTTTTATCTTTTATGAAATTCTTTCATGACAATCAAAATGCCACCATGTGATAACAAAGGTGAATACTGAAAAAACATAATATCTACATATATTTGACATAATGGCTTCTTCCAACATGAGTGTAAAAACAATGTTCATGTAGAATTTATTGTTGTTTCCTTCATTATTTTTAATCCATATGCATCCCCTTCTTTACAATGTGAGGAAATAAACAAATATGAATTCTCCTACATTGTATTACTAACTAATATTTTGACTACATCCTCACCATCATAATTATTGGTTCATAATGTTTGTAACTCATAATATATATTTTGATATGATGCTATTCCATTTTCATGTATTATCAACTTTATGAAAAAACACATATGTGTGCATTTTTCAAATTATTTTATCATTTATTTCACTTGAAAATTTTATATTAGCATTTATACCCACAGATTGAAAAACAAAAGTATTATTGTATGATCTTATTCACTATTTTAAATGAAGAGACTATTTACCCAATTAATTTTTCAAAGCACACAATTCCAATGGACTAATTTAATTTCTAAATAAACATCTTGTCATTGAAATAAAAAATCTCATATGAGTATATTTTTGCATGAAAGTTTACAATATATATAAATCTAGAATATATATATGGCTCTTTAGGTATTAACAATTCATTATGAACAACTTTTACATGATCATGTTTTTCCATTTGTCATGAGCAAGGTGAAGCAGAACTTGTTCCACTAACCATTCTATAGATTTAGCTTTCCATGTGATAGAAAAAAATCTATTGTAAGTTTTGTCTCTGAATACCCTAATGGTAAGTGGGCATGCACCAGATCATTGTATGTCTTCTATTATTTTTTTGTTTGTTCAAACTTTATTAAGTTTCTAGATTGTTCTTATCATATATATCATTTTGTCTAATTTTTTCATGTTTTGTTATCTTTTTCTCTCTGGAGAGTTTGTCATATTATTACTGTCATCTTTTTCTTATGAAATATTAACTATAAAGTCAATGCAAAATATTAATATATAATGTTGCAAATTGTGAAATTGAGATATCTTTGAATTTTTTGGAATATTTTCACAAATTGTGCTACAAAATAATTTTATTTTTGAAATTTTACAAAACACTAAAAAATCAATATAATGTACTGAAGGAGCACATATGTCTTAGTTTATCTAACTCATATATTTGTTGAATGCTTTATCTTAAACCAACTATCGAATTTCATCTAGAAGATTAGAATACGCCATAAAATTCATGAGCAGTTATGCTCTTTTAGTTTTTTTTGAATTCATTAATTGCAACAAAGTAATACTATTGCATTCTACATTTTTAAGAACCTTTATAAATGTAGAATTATGATTGTGTAAGGATATTACTACTGGCATGTCATATAAGTGCTTAATAATGACCTTTCAAGTAATAATACCAAAAAAATATGTTGTCTTAAAAATGAAGACTTTATAAACCTGAACCTTCAAAGAAAAATATATTTTATATCTTAAATGTGTAAACTCCACAAATACTAAAATACACACAAAAATAATTTTATATTCTATAAATATGAATCGATGTTAGATAACAATACCAAGCATTGATTTGTATTTTAAGAGGCTTAAACTTTTGATGATATCTCATTTTCCACAATTCTTTTAACCAACAACATCTCATCTTTTACTTTTACTTAACTTTATATTATAGATTATTCATACACTTGAATTCCTTTCCATGTTCAATTATTTTCTATACTATATTCTTTCATTCATTTCATTCTTTTCTACTCATAGTAGTCAGTTCTTATTTTCCTATTCATTTATCATCATAAGTGCCTTTTTGTAATATATAATCGTCATTAACTTATAGTAAAATGTTTATATTACCATGTGTTATTTTTCTTAAAAAAATTCAAGAAAGTACACACATGTGATAAAAAAATTTGTCGACAGTTTTATATAAATGAACTCAAGCACTGTCACCAATTTCTTATCTGAATCTATGTCAAAAATGTGATGGATTTAGATGTACCCAAATTATATATCTAGGATTTTATTAAATAAGTTATAAATGCAATAAAAAGTTACACCAATAAAACACATCTCACACCTCTTATATAGAATAGTATCATACATGTTATTGAATAGCACATCCCAGAGGCGATGACTTCTTGTTTCTTATCAACTACAAACTATGAAAATTACTCTTTTATAATATAAATCATTGAGTAATCTTAACGTCAACTACTAACAGTAAGTGGCATCAACCTTTGAACTGATGAATCCGTCAACTTACTTCATCTCGCACCTTTAATAAAGGAACCAATTGATTGAATCACCTCCTCAGGAACAACATATGTGCCGAACTATCAATACAAATGATGAGCTTCTACATTGTAATTTGGGAGCCATCCTAAGAGAGGAAAAAAGTCATACTCAAGTCATTACCAATAATTCCATTACTAATGTTTAGGGGAATGAACAATTGATGAAGACATAGACCAAATAGTGAGGCTCATGACCAAACACCCATCCTACACCCAAGCATCAGTTCAGAGCACATGATTTAAATATTTTCAACATGGGCCCTCTCCATGTATAGAGTTGGCGACAACCCCATACTGACATGCAATGATAAACTCAGTCACTCTTGTCATATGCCACTATTGAGCCCACACACCAGACTCAAATCTGATATTAGAAGATGATGTCCCAAATGATGCTCTAGTTTAAGTCTAATGGTACATCCATCCGAAAGACACAACATCTCTGTATAGTGAATTTTGACCCCCATATATATACTAATACAACACACACGACTTCTATCCCACACTCACAAAAATTAGGCATACCACACTAAGTACATGCCGATGGCACAGCTGCGCCAGAGAGGCAGAAGGCACCGAGCAAGAGGTTGCTCAACATGATGGGGACCAATATGCTAATGTACATGGCGTCCATCCGTGTGTGTAGCTAGTCTTCTCATACCATCCTCCTCTTTTACATAATGCTACTGGGGGTCTCATATGTGTCGCTGACCATCAACTCACTATTGCAATTTGGGACATCATTGACTCATCGACTGTACATCTTCAGTTTTCTTATTGACTTTCTTTAGACTTAGTTCCACCCCCTCACCCCCACTCTACCCTTATTATGTTCCTTCCTTATAGACCACCTATTCCCTTAAACCTGATTGAAAGTGTTCGGTACTAAAACAAAGAAAGCATACAATACCCACAAATTTGTGCACAGACTGACAGTGGAGGTGACTTTGAACCATAGTGATTTTAGACCAGATATGCATTGATAGCTGAATGGACAATTTTTATGTTGGATATACGATGAGTGGGTGTGTAAAGGGAAGAAAGGAAGGCTGGCGAGAAGCAAAATAGTTCACTTGCACAACATTCAATGCTCCCCTAGTGAAGAGGGATAACAAACCTGATAGAACTCATGTACACATCCTCGAGGTTTTTCAATTCTACATTGGTTGACACGTTTTGAGTCCTCATATGACACAGATTCTTTCCAAAGACTAACATGAATGTGGTGGCATATCTAGTCTTGAGAGTATTTGTAGGTGAAGTGTGATGTATGTTGGTGATTTATCATTAGGCTAACTTTGTACGTGTCTTTATTGCAACCATTTGACCGACACATGTTATTACAACTAAATACATAGAAGAGAACCATCCAAATGAATAAAATACAATCAAAATATCAACTGGAATAGTAAGTTGAAAGCAGGATGACCAGCAGCTGGAATAGCAAGCTGGTCACCTTTGCTTTATTTATAGGTACTAGTAGCGTGCACGTGCTAAGCACATGCATAACTTATGATGGTCATCATATAACACCTCACAAAACCATGTGAAATCTAAAGTACTTTATAGGTATTTTGGCTATTGTATTGTTCATATGTACAAAACACCTCATAAAATACACTTGACAAACATAACACCTCACAAAAAACATGTGAAACCTAGAGTAATGTATAGGTATGCTATATTGTTCATATGTACATAACACCTCATAAAAGACACCTGATAAACATAACACCTCACAAAAAACATGTGAAACCTAGAGTGTTGTGTAGGTATGATGGATACTGTATTGTTCATATTTACATAACACTTCATAAAAGACACATAAAACCTAGGACATTTTGTGCTTCATCTTTATATAGCATATTAGAATGCTAAGTGTCATCATATTGTTGGATCTTCAGGACTCGCAGTTGAACGCAGTTTCTATATTTTCTACCAGCTTGTACTTGGAATTGGGATGCATCTCAATGAGCTTCTTTCGCCATTATTGAATAAGATCATATATCTCATGCATATTATTGAAAAAAAATTATGGCCGTATTTATTATAAGAAGAAGAATATGTAGTAATAACTTTTCTTGAGAAGAATATGCATATGTTTACTTACCATGGGATTGAGTGTCATTAAAATATTAGGATCACATAGCAAAAGATTTTCTACTTGCTTCCCAAAAAAAGTACATTGTGTTATATAAGTGCAATCTTCTATCTCAAGTTTGAGAATACATCTAAAATTATTTAAACAAAAAGAATGTTTTATATTGTATGCAAAATATTATTTTAGAAGAAAACATTTATCTTTACCATGGTCTTGCCGTCGATTCTTGGTAACAGTTCTGACAAAAGAAATTTGTAGCATATGTAGTAGTAGTTTTCTTATGACACTTATTGCAAGCCATATACTAGAAATCTTGTTGTTTTGCAATAGTAATTTTGGTTGTCTTTATAATATACATATTATCCTGTAAAAAGGTTGACGTGTTAGTATTAGATGAAAATATACAAAGAATTGGATATTTATGAGAAGTCTTAACATTACCATATTTGTAGAAGATAAAACCTCTACAATGGATACGGTCACAAGTAAGTTCTTATTGTACTTGGTTATAGTATCTTCAAGTATTCCCATATGAGATATTTTCCTATATATAGTTTGTGTTCATGTCAATATAAAAATGTATCAAGAATTTAGAATGTATAAAAGAACATGCATACCATTCTTCTAATTCTTTTACTTCTACTATATCTGGAATTATCAATATTTTTGTTTCTCTTCCAGTTGATAAAGTTCATTTTCCTATAGATATGATATAAGTTGCTATAAAAGCATAAAAATGATACAATATGTGTTGAATTTAGTGATATTTACCATAGATGTCTTTTAAAACCAAAATTTTTACAGCAATAATAGGCTTGTGCTCCAAAAGTTGTAGTATCTTTTCACACTGATTAGTCATAAAATGTCCCCATGTTGATAAATGCACCACATCCAAGATGTAAGAATACACAAGATATGAGAAGAATCACATGATTGAATTTATCATAATGTGTAGGTTTCACTTACGAAGTATCGATTAGGAGAATGTCTCGAAAGATGACATCCAGCTGGTCGCGTTTCCTCTTTATTTCTTGTTTTGGAAGAACTTTCATGACAACTGCAATTACACACACACAAATATATATATATATATATATATATATATATATATATATATATATATATATATATATATATATATATATATATATCATGTTACCATTGCTTGATTGGAAAACACACACATGTCTATATATTTATGGGTAATAGAAATTTTAAACGAAGTTATTACCAAACTACGCGGGAACATTCACCAACCACAAGAAATCCGCTAGAGATCATTTATCAAACTTTATCGGTTCTTCATATGCTATATCATCTTCTACTTTTTCTACCATCGTAAATTTCTTGATTATCATCTAACATCGATGGTCATTTTGTTTTCCCTAAAAGTATTCAGGTTTAAGAAAATTAATGCAACTTTTGATATATAGTATGTGTCATTTATGGCAAAGGTGTCGCTAAATCTTTTAATGTCATCATTGAAAATGACCGCTTGTATCTTCATTCCCTAGAAATTGATGAATAGAATGGACCATATTCATTAATTTATATTATGAATTAAATAGATAGTAAAAAAATGTTAACACCATACCTTTTCATCCATGAAGTACAATCTCCTATATGAATGTTTTCCATCCTTTAAAGTTGCAGGATTTGTCATGTCTATGATCTTTACCTTGACTGTCTAGAGAGGAAGACTTTCACTAATCTCATGAAGGAATTTGTAATCTTTTCCCATATCTTTCAAACACTAAAGAGGTTATATATATGTGAGTAATTTGAATAAATAAAAATAACTTTGAACAAATAAGAATAAAGGGCATAATTTGTATCTAAGCTATCTCCGATATAGATAATATATCGATGTATACTATATTTCTTGTCGACGTATATTTTTGATGTTGTACATACGTTGGTTTGATGAGAATTAAGATCACTTGGTGATTTAACCCTAGATAAAGCCACATACAAGTGACCATGAGAGAATATTGGTTGATGTAAATATATTCCAACTTTGTCCAAAGTTTGTCCCTGTGTTTTATTGATTTTCATAGCAAAACACAATCTAACTAGAAACTGTAGTCTTTTGAAGGAAAATGGTACATTTTCATGCTCTTTCGGCATCAATGGAATTCTTGGAATGAACACCCTTTGTCCTTTTCTATGTCCCACTATTATTTCAACATCTATGATATTTTTGTTAAAGTTCTTGCAGATAAGCCGTGTGCCATTGCAAAGACCTGAAAAAGGATCAATATTTCTGAGTAACATGATCATACAATTTTTTTTAAGCACCAATGTGTGAGGTGGAAGTCCAGAAGGAGTTAGTGAATTTAGAAACTCTTCTTCTTGAAATTGATTTGTGTTATCAACTACTGAATCATAGCTGAAGTATTCTTTACTTTCTCCTGGAAATACTTCAATTAATAGCTCATTTATCTCATCAACAAACTCATTTTTTGTAGTTAGAATTGCATGATTTGTAAGAAAAGAAATTATGTCTTCATGAGAGGTAAGGTCAGGAAAGATTGCACGTATTAATTCACATTTAGAAGTCATATCATCTATAAATGGCATCACCATCTCATTTGGGATTTCAATATGATCCTCAAATATGGCTTTTACTGTACCATTTCCAATAGAAAGCAAGTATTTGCTAAAACATGGACTTTCCATAGTTCTCTTTTTTTTTCAGCTGTAATTTTTCAACATATTTCCATAGCTTTGATTTTGCAAAACTTGCCTCTATTGTTTGATCTTTGCCACCCTGTGGTACAACTGGTAGAATTTGCCTAAAGTCACAACCAAATACTATAATTTTTCCTCCAAAGAGCAATGTGTTGCTCATTATATCTTGCAATAGGAAATCTAGTGATTCAATTGCTTGTTTTTTTGCCATGGATATCTCATCCCATACTATAAGTTCAGTTCTCTGAAGGAACTCGGATAAACTACTTTGTTTTGTAATATTACATACCTTTTTTTTATTCACTATTCAATGGTATTTTAAACCTTGAATGTGTCATTCTGCCAAAAGGTAACAAAATGCTGCTACTCCCGATGATGCAATTGCAAGTGCTATCTGACCGCATGATCTTATTTTAGAAAGTATAGCATGATATAAGAATGTTTTTCCTATTCCTTCTGGACCATTAATAAAAAATTCCTTATTTATTTCTATTCACTCGATCCATAATAATTTCATAAGCATAGCTCTAGTCAGAATTGAGTTGTGAAATTGTTGACATATCATCCTCAGTGACGACTATTTTTAATTCTTCTTGAACTTCTTTGTATATTTTTTCTTGTTCACCTTGAACTACAGATGGAATTTGAAAGTCCAACAAACTTTTTCCCATTGATTTTAAACACATATTAATGTTCTTTAGAGCATCATTATAAGCTTTTTCACATAGCCCTTCATGTAAGAGTAAAAAGTCTTCACTCATTTGGTCGTTGTATTTTTCCCAAAGAGTTGTAGGACTAATTGATGCACAAAATACGATTATAGTAGATAATAGTTGTCTTAGACTTGAAGGCATTTGAAATAGGATAGCTTCATCAAGACATTCTTCAATGTTGTTGTTTGTCTCTAGTAAACCTAATTTTTCAACTGCTTCTTGGAATTTACTATGTAGAATTCCAAAGTGATCAAAAGATTTAGCACCTTTGACATGATTCAATAAACAACGCAAATAGTAACGCTCACCTTCAACAAGTTTTGCAAAGATGATCCTTCCAATAGAGTAACCATGCTTCCTTCTATTCCAACACTTAGAATTCTTATCACATATATAATGCTCAGGAAATTCCTTATATAAATACTTTTGGGCCTTGATGTGAGGATTTTGAGTCGTTTTTATAGGCTAGTTTTACATTCATTTTATGCATTTATTAGTCATATTTGTGGTTAATATCGCATGATTCACTTTCCTTAGTCTATGATCTCAAAATGCATCAAATTTACCTTGTTTCACCTTATTTGGTATCAATGATCATATTTATCAGACTTGATTGGTGTTCTTCTCGTTGTTTCAAGGAATTCACATATCTGAGGCCATCGATACCATCGACGTCCGTCGATGCCATCGACATGGCCACAACAACAAGCCGAAAAACAACTAGAACCAGTCAATGGTATCGAGATTGCCCCAACATAATGAGCTTTTGGCGATAGATTCCATAGCAGGAGCGACATCTAAGGTGTCGATACCATCGACCCATAGTCGATGGTATCGAGCCATCTTCAGAGAGGATGCCAGAAATTGAAGAAGTGTCGCTACCCCAAGGAGTCGATACCATCGACATCACGTCGATAGTATCGACACCGCCCGATCAGGAAAACACTCCGGACGATCTTAATCATACGACTACGATCTTTTGGTGGCCATAGGTGATACCTATACCTAAAAAAGACGGCCCAACACGTCATTATCCGTCAGAAAAGTCTCAAGAAGGAGAGGAGAGAAGAACGGAGCCGAGAGCTACGCCCCGATCGTTCCGAGAGCCGTAGAAGATGTTTTCCACCGCCGGAAGGTTGTAGAACGTTCACCCCACACCAAGGAACGCCCAAATTTTCTCCGTTCAGGGATTACACAACATCTATCCATGTTTTCTCCTTTCCTCATATTGTTTTTCGTTGAGATGAACATGCGGGGCTAATCCCCTTTATCTTTATGATCGAGAGTAGCCCGGATAATCGTTGTATGATACTTTTTATATAGTTTATCATAATTTGTCTCTTAAATCCATGGTATGATGTCATTTTCTCAATTATATCATTATGATTGATCACCCTAATGATAATCTAATACCTTTAATTACCTTGATAGAAGAATTAACGGTTGAAAAGAGAAGATAATCACATTAACTAATAAATCCTTTGAACAATGCGATGTACAGTTAATGGTGGAAACCCAGAGTATGATCTTCATGTACCTAGTTTAGGGTATAGGTTACTACGACCGTAGAACTGACCTAGATTTAGGTAGTGAATTGCATCGCGAAAGCGAGCAATTCTGACTACTGGCCACTACCCAGAATAGGAGACGAATTAGGATAATTGTGTGAGAAATAGTACAATGAGAACATGCGGTAAAACTGCAATCCTAAAGATGCCATTTTAAATTGATTAAACCAACCATTTAATCGATTGCTTTGTTTTCTTTCTTTTTTATTTTTCTTTCACTTTCTTTTTCAAATCAACTCTCAAACCTTTTTAATTAGTCTAGCTGATCGCGAGTAGTTAGTAGGAGTCTATCGAGAATTCTGTATCCCTGTGTTCGACTCGGGCCTCACAAGGCCTATATTACATTGATGCGTGCACTTGCGTTATACGCATGGTAAAATCATGTCAGGCCTCTTCATCAACAATATTTGTTCTAAAATATTCTGTAAGCATTGTTCGTGAGAAATGTTCATTGTGTAAGATTGTTGACAAATCTTATCTTTCATGAAAAATTACAGTATGCTTGTCCTCAAGATGAAGCTATAAACTTGTCATAGATGAATGCATTTCATTCATGGGAAATTGATAAATTCTCCACGCTACTTCTTGTGGAGGTACCCAACGTCCAGATACAAGCTGTGTAGTTTCATCATGTATGTCATTAGACCGTTTATCATCCATTTGGAATAATATTCGATCATGCCCTTTGTATATGTACTTATATAAGTATTTCACTGCTTTAATTGAAGAGCATATTCCAACATTCATATGACAATTATATTTAGCTAATAGGTAGGGGTTGTAAGGAACAACCCAACGATTATCCATCATGTTGGATCCAACTCTTTCCAAGTGAGCAATGTCTCTTCTTTTGTATAGAGGGTAAATTTTTTTTATCTGTGTTGTTATCGAGCAGAAATCTTTGGGATAATGTTTCTTGCATTTTCCATTCTGCATACAAACATTTGTTGGGTTCAAGATTCCACATGGACCATGGAGCATATGTTTCAAAACCATAGCATGTAAATGTGGGTGGGAATCTTGTTATGGTATTTTAGCAGATACATATTGATCAACGCCGATCACGAACAATACATACAACATCATAAGCCAGCCTCATCTCCGAATGGAAATGATTGACCATAACAAATGTGTCACGAAGCGACAGTTTCAAGATATACACCTACAACGATAGATTGAAGGTACATCTGATTTAGATAATGAAATTGATGTCTTTGTTCTGATTGAATGACTACTAACTAAAGAAGCATAATGAGGCAGAGTCACTCATCTACTTCGTCTATTTTCCTAAGTTTGAGTTGCTGACAAGGAGTGGCTCAAGTGATCAAGCATAGTGTCCCCTAACAAAGGGACCCAAGTTTGAATCCCAGTTTCCGCCTTGATTTACCACCCTCCCGGGCGTTCAGCCTCCGCCACAGGCGTGGGAGAGGGGCAGGGCCGCTCCATTAGGGGGGCAACCTAGGCGACGTCCATGGGCCCAACAAAGAGGGGGGCCCATAATTTTATTTTTCTAAACATCTCTTACTGTTCTGAAATCTCAATTTGTGCCATTTGTGACTTCCGCTAACCCTTCAGAAGTTACGCTCCCCGCTATCGTTCATTTCGCTTGTTCACATTCGACGGACTCTGTTGCAGCAACAACGCTGCTCCTCCACAGAAGTCTACAATGCCTCTTGTTGTTGTGCACGTTCAACGCCTCCTATTCTATTTGTCCGCAGAATTCATTGCTCCTTCTATGCAGACGTCTACGAGGACCACGACGCCACTTGCTGCCGTGCTGGTACAACCATTGCCAATTTTTTCACCGGCAACCCCAGGCGCGGGGTGAGAACCGAGAAGGATCCTTACTCTTTCCCCTGAAAGACCATCCATACAGGACAATCTAGTATTGACAATGGAGGTTCAGGTGTTATATATAATTCTGGCTTGATCTTGGCGTCTTGCACTACAAACTTCACTGGCTAAGGCCCCGATTAGTTCGCTGTAAGTGGACTGAAAATCTCTTCACTCATTCTTACCCTAGTTGCCGACTCGCATGCGTTCTTACTCGACGATAGAATGCTATTGTCTTTCATAACTTGTTGTCATTTTGTATGAATTATTTTTTCAGTCTTCTTTTGAATGTATAACTGAGAAAGACTCTTTCACAGTTCTAAAATTTATTGCATATGCATCCAGATGATGGGGAGTTGTTGTTAGATAGATTAAATTTATACGACTGTTATCGAACATCTACTGACATTGAACAATCTATTTATACGTGACTGTGCAAATATAGAGGCAAAATAGCTCTACATTTGTTTTATTGAATGTGTTTCTTCTAGAAAATAAGATAGAAATATATATAAGAAATAAGAACGAGGAGACTGAACCAGATAGAGCAACTTATGTAAGAAAACTCAATTATTAAATCGGTCTTTTGAACTCGATTTTCAGGAATCAAACTTCAGTTACAAAAAAATAACTTCCTTAAAAACTCTAGTTACAACAAACCAATAGGAGTCATGATTGCAACGTACTCGGTCACTAGGTCGTGATTTGATTTTAAATATCACATTCTATAAGTCCATCTCTTTCCGCTGTGTGTATTAGAATTAATTAATCAGAATGTGCCACTGTTAGAAAATAAAGGTTTTGTTCTCATATTTACTTCAACGTTAATCTATTTTGTGTTTGGAAAAATCCAAACCAACTAAAAAGTATATTTTAGTTGCTATTCTTGTCACGTATTTGCATTTTTAAACAATGATGTTGCAACAATACTACATGAATTTTTAAAATGACACAATAAACTCATCACTAATCTTTTATTTTGGTTGTCTTCTATGTTTGCCAGTGTAGTTTACTCAACATGCCTCTTAAAAAATATCTATCCGAAAGTGAGAAAAGAAGAAAGAAGAAGTAAGATGAGCAATTTCTAGCTACTCAGAAATGTGCGCTTGATAAATTTATTTCTATTATCCCACGAACTTCTAAAGATGTTGATAATCTCGATCAATCTAATGAAAAAGTGAATGATGATGATCATGTTACTATAGAAGTCGAAAATGTAATTGGGAATGAAAATGTTGATGAGGTTGAGGATGATACTGATGTCACTAATTTAAATGTTGGCAACTTAGATGGTGTTGAACAACTTCTCCCTTCTTTTGATATTTATGATCCCTTAAATTGTGATAATATTGACAACAAAGTTAGGGATATTTTAGTTGAAAAAAGCACTAAAAGCGAACTGAATCTTGTGTTCTATTTTTTATATGACAATTTTGACAATTATGACTAAACTTGTGTTTATTTAAATTTGTTAAATAAGAGTATACAGAGGGTCCATTTTTTATCTTCGCCCCGGGGCCTCTAAAATATCTGCAACGACCCTAGAGAGGGGGAGAGAATGCCTCTCTTAATCCCATTTTCCTAAGTTTGAGTCTGGAGGGGTGTAGTAGAGACTTCCCTTCACAACAGGACCCCGTAACGAAATGTGTTCGAGAAGCGAGCAAATCGCAAAACAAATACACTGACTTGGACGCTGCGTGGCCTCCGACCTCTACTGCTACAATTACGAAGTGAACTTTTCGTGACCCACAAGCAGAACAACACCGTCAAGACTTTCTGTGACCCAACAAGAAAAATACACCGCCTGAGCAGGAATAGTCACAGTTTTTGTGAAAATTTATGGAAACCACAAAAGTCCTTTATTTGTTGATGACGGCTACGGATATATATATCTAACAATGCCGGTAAGCTTATGGTAAACCAATTGTAAAGGTGTTAACAATGCTGGTAAGCTTATGGTAAACCGATTGTAAAGGTGTCAAAGTTTAAACTAAGTAGCCGCAAAATCTAAAAAAACAAGTAGAAAATAATTTCTTTTCAGAAAGTACTAGACTCGAATCTTATTACACGTCAGAGAGTTTTACGGAATTATGCTCGTATGGTCGGATTTGTTATGCGCGGGAATTTTCTGTGATAATAAGATTGAGCGATCCGTTTTTCCCTCTCTCGAGCGATTCCACATTGCCGGGATTCATTGCTATCCAACATGCACAAGGGATTCTCAGGTATGAAAACAAAAATCGCCTCTGCATTTACTTGATTTGCTTTCCTGCGATCCCAAATCGAGTGATTCATCTCCTACCTCCACCAAGTACCGCTTAATCTTCACCTTCGGAAACCTGTCAAAGCGGCGCCTCAATACCAGTAAAGGCTTATCCCCTTTTCTCCTCCATGTTCCACTATAGTCTGCAATAAATTCTGAGAATAAAAACACCCTTTGCGACACACCTTGGGTTTCACAAATGGCTTACATATACATGCAGATGTTATTTCATTGAATACACCTTTCACATCCTCAGTGATCGAGCTTATCCTCTTGCTTCATACCAGCTAAGCAACAATCTTTACCTTCATACAAAAATCTCACTTCAAAAATCCAAAAATTTTATTCTCTTTGCCGGCTATAGCTCTCCTTCCCAAGAACATCTTGGCTGTCAGATCAAATCAGAACAAAATTTTGACTCTGAGAATATCAATAAAGACCCATCAAACGATCCGAAAACACCATGCGTACAGGAGGCGTGCTCACCCTCGCCTCATGCATAAATACACCTTGCATGCATAGAAACAGTAAGACTTCAGCCTTCCGCCGTGCTTTTAGGAAAAAAAACCCTTGGTGATAGAAGAAAACACAAAAACTCCATCATCCCTTGCCAACATGAACTCCCGCTTCTCCTTCATGAAAATCCCTCTTTCAGATCCCTCCTTTTCAACGAGCATCCCATTACCACGAGCTTAGATCTACCATAAGTTCGACATCTCGCCTGGAACCTACATGATAAACATTGGCCATCACTCCTTCCAGGTGAAGGTCTCATGGTCCCTCCCCACCAATCCAACCTGGGGAAAAAAAACTCCCATCCTCCTCATATCTGAAGGCTGGAGCGACATGCACGCCGAGCTGAAGCTCAAGCCCGAGTGGTCGATTTTCATTCAACCGATGGAAAATCATACATTTCGAGCCTGGGTGCGTGACTTCATCAATGAAACTCCTCCAGAGTTAGCCTATCTTTACAAAAGACATGATCAAGCTAGCTCTTCATCATCAAACTCAACGGACCAACTCTTCGTCAGGGAAGAGTACCAACCCCCCATGGGAGCAACATAATGGCCCATCTCCATCTCCTCAGGCTCTGAGGATGACGACGATGCAGTTACATCCACTATGAAACAACAACAAAGTTCAATCGATGAAAGGTACAAACTTTTCCCCTCCCCATCGTTTAAGGAAAAAAATAAGCCCAATTTGTTATCTTTACATAAAACCCTAAAACCTCGACCCTCCCAGGTCGAGGATATCATCCCCTCAGACTTATCTCGCCTAAACGCAGCTTTTCCTGTTCTAGGACATGCAAAATCATCCCTTCTCATAAACAATCTCCTAGATAAAACCCCCACTGCCCAAATCTGGACTTCGGTCCCCCCCAAAAAACCTTTTCGAGCTCTGCACTGTTCTCTTTGCCTCCGTAGCAACCACTCGACATCCAGATGCTTTTCTCGCCGCACATGTTTTGGATGTCACCAGATAGGTCACATAAAAAGTTTCTGCATAGCTCGCCTCCCCTCAAACCAGGACAAAACCCATGCACATCCCACTTCCTCCTCCATGCACATTCACTCGATTAGATTCTCGCCTTTTCACAAAACCTCCACAGTCCCAAAAAAGCCCTTTACAGATCACTGGCACAACACACACCTCCCCCAACATCCTTCTCTTTCAAAAAACTCCTTTGCATGTCTCGCAAATCTCCCACCCAAACATGCAGACGCTACCCCTTCACGCCATCTGATCACAAACTCCTGGACTCCTCCTATATCTAAACCATTTCACAAGCCAAAGTACCATACAATCACAACACACAAACCACAATCCAAAAACCTTCCCCCTCCAACCCCATCACAAACACATAACACAAACTATCCATCTGCCTCATCAAACATGAAAGTTCCTGACCACCTGGAATATGCGATCGCTCTTGACCTTCCAGCCAACTCAATGCGTCTTCTCAAGGTCCTCACCCTTAGAAGAATTCTCGTTTCAGTTGAAAACAACCTTGACAACAACCCCATTAATGTCCTGGATATCACCCGTGCCTTAGCCCTACTCATTCCCGGTCAAACCATCCTTAAACCAAAAATTATCTCTCCCACCCAGCTCATCTATACTGTCCCCGAAGGAACTAAGATAAATCACCTCTTCAATCAAGTTCTCACCATACCCTGTGGATCGAGCTTCATCATGGCCAGACTATCAAAATGGTCTGCTGACTTAGGTTCTTTTCCTGCCCCCGCTGGTGGCTCCGACTGGGTTGCCATTTCAAATCTCCCTCCTCATCTTTGGGAAATTGAGATCTTTAGAGGCATTGCACATTCAATCGGGGCAACTTTATAATACATCAGTCCTGAAACCTTACATCCATCACAATACATCAAAGCATATATATTGTCTCTTTTCTGTCAAAGCTGCTATCTCCCTTCCTCCAACTATCAATATTAGAATTGGCAAATCCATCTATCATTTAAAACTTTCTACTGAACATCCTACCTAGAACAGCACTGCCTTCTCAGACCTCACAACACATCCACCATCTTGGTTTAGCCCAAACAAAGATAAAATTTCTTCCATGCATTCTAGGGCATCAAACGACAGAAACCATGTTTGGATCCGGAAAAACTCAAACCACTCCAAAAACTCTTACCTCCAGCCAAGCAAGAAAAGAACCAGATCACCCGAACCTACTTTCCATGATAATAAATATAAACCTAGAGGCTCCACTTTCCCATCTCCTTCCTCTACTAAGGAAAGCTACCCATCTCTAAACCAAAAACATCAAGCTACAAAGAACCAAACCTCTTCTCAGCATAAGGATGAAAATTCTTTGCAGAGTTCGGAGCAGGAGAGCCCTCAACAAAGGCATACTTCCAGCTACCTCCAAAAGATCATGAAGCCAGACCACAAAGGCTCAAAAAGTACTATCATCGTCAATAGAGTAAAGACATGTACTTCTCCAAATATCTCTCCCCATTCTTTTAGTGACATAACTTCTGCTTATTCTTTATCAACAACTCCCTCTGTTAAAAACAAAAATAAAGATTTAGATTCTATTGATGATCTAGCATCTTGGTCAGACATAAACAACTTCACTTGCTTTGCAAATAAGATTGGCATTCAACTAGATGATGAAGATAACGCCCAAAAAGTTCTAGATAACCTAGAAACCTTTATGGGTTGGACAAATAAAAGACTCACTCCTGTTGTGACAAAATCAGCGACTTTCTAAACATCCTATTAAGCGTAAATCATCCAAAGAATTAAAAATGAAAATCTCCTCTTGGAACATGTGGAGCAGCAAACCTCCAAAGAAGGAAAAAAATACGCACTCACATATACAAAAACAAAATCGACCTGATTACTTTTCAAGAAACAAAAACCTTTCTAACCCCTTTTGCTCTCAAAACAATAGGGGGAAATAGAATCACAAACTGGATCCAGTTACCTCCCGAGGGATTCAAAGGAGGCCTCTTAGTTGGTTTTAACAACCAGTCTCTAGCTTCACATAACACATCAATCCTTAACTTCTCAATAACCATTGAATTCAAAACCTTTCCGATGGATATCTTTGGTCATTCTCTGGTATCTATGGGGAACCAGGACACAACAAATCCATTTATCTTGCGGAACTAAATCACCTCATTACAAAATTCCACTTGACTCCCTGGGTTTTGGGTGGAGATTTCAATCTGATCACTCAAGTCTCAGATAGGCTCAACTCCAACCACTCCCCACAATCGATGTCTGCTGCAGATAAAAAATTCAGTAAGATGCTTACAAACCATTCTTTGATCGACATCAAACCTTCAAATGCATTATTCATCTGGTCTAGAAACCAGACATATGCCAGACTAGACCACTTCATTTGCACAAACCTCTGGGAAGACAAACACCCTCTCTCATCTATTCATATCTCCCACCGAACCATATCTGATCACTTCCCTCTAATCCTTGACACATCTTCTACCTCGTGGGGCATGCGACCTTTCAAATTTAAAAACTGTTGGCTCTCCATAAACAACTTCTCCAGATCCTATCTAGAACCATGGAAACTTGCCGACTCACAAACAGAAAACATAGGTCTACATATCCAAAATAACACAAAAAATATTAAAACTCATATCAAAAAATGGAAACTCCAAAACCAAAAAAACTTATTCGATATACAAAAAATCTTGAAGATCAGTTCCTTTTTGTGGATAAGGACCCAAACGCTGACCCTGCTCTTGTCCTTACCATCAAAGCCGAACTGGACCACATAAATAATTGTATTGACACCAAATGGAGACAAAGGGCAAAAATCACTTGGGCTAAAGAAGGGGACAAAAACACTAAATTTTATCACAAAATTTGTAACTAAAATTTTCGACATAATGCCATAACCCATCTAACAATAAACGGTAGACTCACTTCTCACAAACAAACCATCATAACTCACATAAATAACCATTTTAAAAATATCTTCAATAACAACCACAATCCCACATGTCTAAATAACTTATCTTGGGATACCATTTGTCAAAAAAACATAAAAAATCCACAAGAACTCATCAAATCCTTCTCCCTTGAAGAATTGCATGCAGCTATCTCTGACCTAGGAAAAAATAAATCTCCCAGACCTGATGGACTTAACTCTGAATTCTATCTGGAAAATTGGGACCACTATAAAAAAGATTTCATAGCCTTTCTGTCTGCTTTCCATGCAAGTTCAAACCCACATAACATCATCAAATTCATAAATAATTTTTTATCACTTTAATAAAAAAAAATAGCCAACCCGACCACATATCGCACTTCCGACCCATCAGCCTTATAAATACCTCATATAAAATCATTGCTAAAACACTAGCAAACAGGATTAAACCTCACTTGGAGGACATCATCCCGCTTAACCAAACTGCCTTCCTAAAAATAGATGTATACAAGATGCCTTCCTGATGGTCAATGAAACAATACATCTTTGCCACAAAAACAAAACACCCCTTTTAGCTATCAAACTAGATTTTGAAAAAGCTTTTGATTTTTTTAATTGGCAATGTCTTATTAAAACTCTTAAGGACTTTGGTTTTCCCGACATTTGGGTAAATTGGATCCATGCTTGCATATCTACAAACCATTTCTCAACTATCATAAATGGTGTTCCATTTGGTTATTTTCATAACTCAAATGTACTTAGACAAGGAGACCCTCTCTCTCCTTATCTGTTCATCATCATTACAACTATTCTTTCCCGTATGATCCAATTGGGCAAACAAAATGGTCTTATCCATTCTCCTGGAGTATGCAAGGAGAATATCATTCAATTTGCGGATGATACCATTATCTTCTCCTCCTCAGATGAATCCTCCCTTCTTAATATCTTCAGAATCATTGGAATCTTCTCATATATCTCAGGACTCAAAATAAATATGCAAAAATCTTCCATCTTTGGGGTAAACATAAATCAACCTTCTTTGGAGCACTTTAGAGACCTCTTAAAATGCAAGACAGAATAATTTCCAATCAAGTATCTGGGTCTTCCCATTACTCCATACAACATAACAAATGCTATCTGGACCCCTATCATATCAAAAATAAACTCTAAACTCACAAATTGGACAAATAACTTCCTTAACCTCTCTGGAAGACTTACCCTACTAAACAGTATCATCACTCCAATCACTACTCACTTCCTGAGTTGCGTCCCCCTTCCCTAAAAAACAAAATCCATTCTAGACAAAATCAGAAGAAATTTTCTTTGGAACAACTTTCACAAATCGGATAAATTAGGAAAACATTATCATCTTGTTAACTGGAAAACTATAACAGCTCCTCTCGATCAAGGTGGTTGGGGCATCATCAACATTGAAACACACTCTCTTTGTCTTATAGCTAAAATCATCGATAGTCTGCTCCAAAACAAACAAAAAATATGGACTCAACTCATCAAATACAAATATTACAAATGCTCACCCCCTGGCACCATATCCCAAAGAAATCAGCTTCCCCTCTTAGGAAATTCATCAACAAAAACATCCAAACGATCACTCAAATCATTAACACTCCCCCTCACTCGCACCAAAATATCTCCTTCTGGTTCGATCCTTGGTTCGAAAACAACTCAGTCATAAATCTTCGACCAAATTGGACCATTCCAAATAGACTACTCAACATGAAGATTGACAAAGCTCTACCTCTTATCACCAGCAACAGATCAAATTCCCTTAAAAGATGCATTCAAACCCAGGTCAGCCAAAACGACTTCAGAAATCTAGCTCTCTCCTTGGAAAACAACACCTCAAATTCTATTACTTGGAAATGGGGTAGCAAATACTCGGTTAAACAAGCCTACACCTACCTTTCCTATAGAGGACTTTCCCCATCAACATCAAAAATCTGGAAACAGAAATGGCCGCAAAAATATAAAACATTCCTTTGGCTTTTACTACAAAACAAGCTTCTCACATGTGAAAACATTAAAAAAAAGGGTTTTATTGGCCCATTTAGATGCTCTCTTTGCGAAAAAAACAGTGACTCAATTGATCACATCTTTTTCAAGTGTATCTTCTCACAAAATATCTTCACACATTTTTCACGAAACTGCCTTCCTGACCTCAAGGAAGCTACTTTACCCTTACAAATTACACTGAATAGACATTATAAAAAATTCAAAAGCAGTGATATTTTCACCACAATCAGTTGGAATCTCTGGAAAGAAAGAAACAACATAATTTTCAACAATAAAAAGAATCTGGAACAAAATATTATATCACAAATAGATGCAGATCTTTACATTCTAACAAAATACATGTAACCTAGCTGATGGTGGACATGACGAATCTGATGAAAGAGAATATGAAGCAAAATTTCTGTGTGATCTCAAAGCTATGGTGGACGATGAAACATGTGTCGGTATAGTTCAGCAACAACTGTGATTCCTTTCTCGGGTGGATGCATTTTTAACAAACTTGGGATTATCTTCTTTATAACATCTAGAGGCTTGTTAAGGGGTGCCTCCCCCACTTTATCAAAATATTGCTTCGTCTTATCTAGGCTTGCATGCTGTACTTTCAATATATGACATAACCTTTCCTTAAAAAAAAAAAAAACAAGATTGAGTTGTGAAGTAAATAACGTTCCCGGCAACGGGAAGCATATAACGGGCGGGAAGTGATAACGGTGACGCCCCTCTTTTTTTCCCGGTAGTTGGCTAACGGTCGGGAGCGGCGATAACTCTCCTTCTTCCCTGTAGTCGGCTATCAGTTCTGCTCCACTGCGACTCAATGGCGATCCACAGTTTCGGCCACGCTTCCGTTCATCCTCGCGATCCATACAGTCGGGGAGAAGTCTGCCGTTTTTTTCTGCAGGGAAGATGCAATCGCGATCCTTGTCGATTTCTTCACCCGACAACGGATGATCAGCGGTTTGCTGTTCCTGCCGACGGCAAGGGAATGGTATGGAGAAACCCTAATCTCCATGGCGCTGGAGGAGCTTGCAAGAAGGGCGGCGAACATAACGAAATCGCTCCTACCGCTCCGACCATTTCTTGTGAGATCGACGAGGCTATGCAGGATGTGGTTTGCGGCGACGTGGACGGTGCCGCAGAAACGCAAGAACCCTATTCTCGTCAACGCCAGCTGCTGAAAAAGTTAAGTCCTTGTTCATTCTTTCTGAAAGGTTCTAATTGCGAATTTGTGGACACTTGCAGGAAATTGCATTCTTGGTCGATCGGATTGGAGGACTTCTTGCTGGTCGCCGCACTGGATGGATACGGGAAACCGATCACCGGAATAGCTCTGCCTCCAAATTCGAATGATCTGTACACCAGTAGCAGCGACACCGTGACTACCTGGAACTGCCCTACTGGTCAGCGTGTTTCGAAGATCAACCAGGGATGTGAAGTCAGCTGCCTGGTAAGCGACGGAGGGTGGGTTTTCCTTGGCCTCCCTGGCGTGATCAAGGCCTGGAATTCTGAGACCAAAGCCAATCTCTCCCTCGACTACTACTCTGCTGACCGGCAAGTGAACGCCCTGGTGATCGGCAATGCGAACGGTGACGATGTCCTGTTTGCTGGTCTATCGGATGGGAGCATACTGGCTTGGAGATGGACACCGTCGAGCTACACATTCGAGTCTGACATTCCGGCCACATCTGCTTTTGCCGGCGCGCACAGTCTCGGCATCTTAACCTTGGTCGTCGCGGGGGAGCGTCTGTACTCTGGATCCATGGATCGCACCATCAAAGTCTGGCTTCTCAAGACCCTGAAGTGCCTTCAGACCCTGACGGACCACAGCGACGCCGTCACGTCCATCATCTGCTTCGGCAAGTACCTGCTGTCGGGCTCCTTGGACGAAACGGTGAAGATTTGGGCCTTCAACGGGGATTCCTTGCAAGTGATCTACACTCACAACCATGAAGCAAGGGTGGTGGCGCTCGGCGGGATATCAGACGCCAGCAGAACCAGACACGTGCTGATGTGCTCCTGTGACGACTCCACTGTCTACCTCTACGACTTGCCGCCATTTACCGAGAGGGGTCGGATCTTCTCCAGAGAGGAAGTAACGCACATCGTGACAGGGCGGGATGGGTTCTTCTTCATTGGGAACGCAGCGGGTGACTCACAAGTGTGGAGGTGGAACCATGGCTCATCGAACTGAAGATTAATTCCAGTGGATTTTAACAGCCGCTTGCAGATTGGATTCACTGGCACTCACAAATCTGATGCACTAGGGTACAAATTGTTGTATTGTACTGCCTGCTTCTCCCGAGCAATGAAGACGTTGTGAACTACTACCCTCTGTATTCATTGATTCTTTGACCCACAAATTACTATTGTGGGCAATGCTCTATTCGTATGTTCGTATGCCACAACACGTTGGTTCTTCTGATTAATATAAGAAATTCACCGAATTTACTATAATTTGTGGATTGGTCTCCCAATTGGTATTTGCCGTGTCTGTAAGTACTGGTGAATCCACCATTGCTGATCGCTTTTATTATCGTTATAATCATGTCATGTGTGGCCCGTGTGGGCATTGTGAGATTGCATTCCAAGCCTTGCAATTTCTCTCGTCTAAAGTTGAAAATAAGCTAATGTTCTGATCCTTCATCCAGTGAGGGTGAAGAGCTTTAGTGACTGCAGGGGTGAGGCAGTGTAGTAAGCAGTTGAAAACCGCAGTGAAACATATATACTGGAGCATTTTGACCAAATGATTTGATAAGAATTCCACAATGTCAGTAATGGAATGTTTTCATATTTCCAAACATTCATCTAATAAATATAACATCAATCATAACAAAATCCTCATATGGGTGAGATAATTATGTCAATCATCAGTTGTGGGCCATGGTATGCTATCAAAGAACAGAGTCATAAAAACCATAACATAAATCAGTGCCAACACTACGCATCCAAAAAGTCGTGGCATTGCAACTACATTAAATCCGCCTTGTGTCCATGATTGGAGAGGCTCTCTCAGTTCTGGATAGCTGAGGTATGAAAAGAGGATGCTGACAGAACCATTTATAGCTCACTTTACTATCTGTAAGGCATTTAAAAATCGGAACACCTTTGATATATTTGATATAGTAACACCTGGAAGAGTTATCCAAATCTAATCTATCAATTACATTACATTACATACATCACATAATGCCCTGATATCCAATAATATCAGTGCAGTAATCATAGTCAAATCTTCTAAATGGTAAGTCTAAAACACCTTTCAAATCTAGACCTTGTCTCACATCTTATTTACAGAGAAATAAGCGCTTTCATATAACTAAAGGCTTCATAGTTCTCACCTATAAACCATCGGAGTATAACTGTAGTTGACTGAATGACAAATAGAAGTACACACAGGAAATGAAAAGCAAAAAGGCATTGCTGCAGGGGTTGTTAGATAGTGGTGAGTACAATATTTTGTTCGCATGAGTAGAGTTAAAGAAAGAATTAGGGAAATAAATGGTCACAGTCAGAGCCAAGACGACATAATTTTCATGGCTTTCGTACATTTGAGAAAAGTTTGTTGAAAATAAAGATTTTTTTGGAATGTCACTAAAATATAGGAAAAATCAGGGTGTTCTGCAAAAACCAGGGAGTAAAGTGTCCAATGGGGGGGGATTTGCAATATAATCGTGACTTCTTTAAAGTTTTAGAGAATATTGAGATTGATGTCATTGGCATAATGGTGATACACGCCTCCTTCGGTGGCATGAAATGAAGTGTATTTTCGTAGATCTTGCCTACTTGTATTTTACTTATGTGGCTATGCAACCCCCAAAAAGTTTTCAGATCTTCATTGCAGAATCCAAAACCAAAACTGGCTATTTTTCATGATTTAGATTCTAGAATCTTCGCCAAATTTACTCTTCATAACTCTCAGTTGGTGTTTGAAATCATGCTAGTTAAATTTTATCATGCGGTCTTAGGATAACTATAAGTTCTACAAAATTTTAACTTCATGGCATGCGGTTTGAGAATTCTAGGGTCATTGCAGTTTTGGGTATTTTTTTAATTAGCCTATCACATGGGGTTTTGCTCGTATTTGAAATCTAAACAACCACCTAACATGTAAGAGACCCAAATCCAAATTTAGATCTTAAACCTTCCTCTTTCTAAGCCACTTTTGACTATGTTGTTATTAAGTTTTTTCCCCTATGATTTTGATATAGCAAACTTAATTAGAGTCAAAACTAGATTAGGAAACTTGTGCCTAGGTAAATTAGGAGAGTAATTCAACTCTAGTATTCTCCAAATTCAATATCGAATGCACTAGGTAACCTTAGAGAATTAATCAATTGATGTTACACTAATATAATGAATCCCTAATTAGGATAATGAAACCCTACAAAGATGTATACAGTGAATCTTTATTGGATAGTCTAAAATTAATCAAGACAGAAGTTGTACTCATTATAGTAAGGCAAGCTTCTAGATTGAATTAGCTTGATTGGACGATAGTGTACAGAGGGTATCAAGGTGAGTAAATAATTTAGTAAAAATAAATGTCAAGCTTACTAGTGGGCAAGGTTAGGAATGAATAGATTTCAATGATAAAATCATCTTTAGGGGTGGTGTGATTGTAACAGACCCAAATCTAGCTTTAGATCTTAAACATTCGTCTTTCTAGGCCCCTTTTGACTATGTTATTATAATTTTATTTCATAGATTTTGAAAATATCAAACTAAATTAGAGTCAAATAATGGCATGTTTCATAAATATCTTAAACACAGAGAGTTTAAGATAAAACAATAACACATACAATTACTAGAATTTATGTATATTTTAGCTTAAAAGCTTGAATCTAATTTGAAATTCTATATTAATCCTAGGACTAAAAGATGAGGGAATTTGAGTGAGTGCAATAGATAAAATCATAATTGACCAACGAAGTGGGACAAAATGCCTTGAATGCAAACCTAACATAAAAGTAATGAAATCTAATATCAAAGGTTTTAAAATATACACATCCAAATTAGCATGCTTACAAATTTCCATGTCAACAAGACTTTGATTGCCTATTCAATGGTGGAAATAATAGCTTTAATACATGATAATTCACTCAATATTTACATTGTCTACCATCAAACATTCTTTTTTTTGGTAACATCATCCCAGCCGCATCTCTCGTGCTGTGTTGACCTAGCATATGCCAGCAGCTGAAAGACTGAATCAACATCATTGTTTTCACCTCCTTCTCCTTCCTTCTTCTCCCCCCTTTCGTTTCCTCCTTCCTCACTTCTTCTCCATACCCCCTCTCCTCTCTTCCTTTCTATAACCCTAAACCATGACAATGTTGCTCCTCTTCCTTGTTAACGACAACTACAACTACTTGCCTCATCACCACCTCATCTCCTTCTTTCCTTTCCCTTACTTTTTCCTAGCCCCTATACCCTAACTAAAACCACCACATCGCCAACTTGCAGCCAATGATCAAGTAGTAGCAAACTTCCGTCCGTAGTCACCAAGGTCCCCAGAGGCTACTAGTCAATTGCAATCTAGTGATACTGTCTCGATTGCCTCCTACCCCTTAGTCCATTATAAGCTCCATTAGATGCCTTTTCTTTCTCCCACCCATGTGCCAATGGCTATGACTACAGTAGGATGTCGCCACCTCTAAAGGAGAACAACAAATATGAAAACACTTACCAAAATAGAGGGTCACCACCCATGATTCCCTCCCTTTCTCCATCTCCACATAGCATCCCTCTCCTCTAGGGCTTCTCAACCATGGAGGCAAGCAACATGGCCACCTACTGCCGCAGCCATGGTGTGAAGTAGTGCTTGCCATCTATTCACATGGTCACCGCCAACCACTTCTATAGGGATACTATGACCAGATAAATCTCATAGACTCCAGCTGACCATTGAACTTGACATGACCGTGTATATTCAAACTATGGATGATATTCCAGCCATCACTTCTCCCTCATTTGACCCTCTCTGGCTAGGCTTCTCTACCTAGGCTAATGACATGATCCTTTAGCTCGTACCACAACCAACAAAATATCCCAAGGCCACATCTCTCTCCCTCTCTCCTTTCTCCTAGTTTCCAGGTTGATGAGGAGTATAATACCTTATTCCGTAGAATATACTAGACCCCATACCATCTATACATGATGCAAATTGTCCCCTATCGAGTCTTGAGGTATGCTTTTGGCAGTGAAAAACCTTGTGATATGTTGTTGTCTACTTTAGGAGGTTTTGCACATGGGACACCTCCAAGGTGAAATAAATCATGTCCATAAGGTCCAAGCTATGCACAGATCCTCAAATCTCAATTTTCTTTTCCTATGTGCAATGCTATTAGGGCCAGACTGATCATCGAACCAGTGAGGCTATTAGTTCTCGATTAACCAGTTTGACCTACGGAGGAATTGGTTCAACTAGTAACATCAATGATGTATAGAAAATAATACTAATATGTTAAAAATATAGACAATATAGGAAAATATGAACTAATTCAACTATGATGAAGGTATAAGAGAATTTTTAGAATCCAAGTTAAAGTCCTAACCTTATACATCACAAAGTAGTAATGTTTCAGACAAAATGATACTTTAAAATCCAAATTTCATTATCACAACCCGATCCAATAACATATTTTGACCCCTTTAAACCAGGTGTAGTGGAAGTTCACATGAGGGTTGGGGTTGGGAAAATCATGGGTATAGGTTTTTTTGTTTGTCTATGCCCAAAAATGGTTCACGTGTTGTGAGGTGGGTGGAAATTATAGTCACCCACTCATTGATTGAGATAGAACACTGGTTAATAAAACCAGTGAAACTGGTTAACCACTAGACTGGTTAGTTCTAACTGGTATGATCAGCCATCTAGATGGTTGGATCATTATTACTGGGTTTATACAATAACTGAACCAATGAGGGTGTCAGTTCATGTCCTGAGCAGTTGGACCAAAAGGTCCAATTGGATTTTGATAACACTACCTATGTGAATAATGTGATGAAAACTAGTGACACAACCAAATGTAAGGATCAAGTAGTAGTTACATTAGCTATATGGTATTTGTACATACATGAACCTAGCAGTGTATTAACACAAAACTATTTAGCCTAATTAGTCATGCAAATATATACACATATGCATGATTAATCAGACATTTAAGTTATTAAATTTGCTAACTATAATTTCCTAATGCCTAATACACATGATATTATAGAATGATAGTAAGAATTGGATGTTAATAAAAATTATTTTGATTTTGGAGAATCAACCTCTAAATTTATATGTTTAAAGAATTTGCACCTATTGTATTTACTATTTTTAGGAAAACGATTAGAGGACAAATGTTAAGTAAGAAGATATATAATAATACACATGTTCACTTGATTTCAAAATTACTTACATTAGAATAATTAATGTGCCATACACCAATCATACAAAATAGTATCTACAAGAAGGAACCTTGATGAATAGATGGTCAAGAAATTAGAGTATGGGTGGAGTAATGTCATGATGAACCTACTCCAAATTTCATGATAGTTTGGATCATACATGAATCAACGTTAGTTTATAGAAGCATATGGCACATACCCGCATTCATGTACATATTGATATCTAAGTATGAGTATATGACTAATATATATGAAGCTATTATGGATTAAGCCGTATTCCAAGTATTGATTTCTAATATATAATATAAAAATTCATCCCTACTTATATATGAGTATTCGTATGATTTAAAACCCTTACTTCAAATTTAGAAAACCAAATACTAGGTTAAGATACACTTTTGATTTTGAATAGGTAACTTTAAAGTAATGTGTGTATCAAAAAGTTTTAGGCTGAGATGGACACATGATGTATATTATCCCTAGAGCTAGGGATAGTCAATAAGATCAAGTATGTACATTCTATATTTTATTTTCAGCATTCTTTTACTAAAACCTACATTCTCTTTATTGATTCATCTCAACTGTTATTCCTTACAAAAATTTCAATTATTTGAAATTTTTTAATTCTTGATCTTAATCCATTATATTCATGTGAATGTTGAAGTACTTTGTTACTTGTAAGAAAAAGTAGGAGCTCCACTGATTCTCCTATGATATCTGCTTCCATAATGGTTTCTTGGACCCCTCCTGTTTGATTGCCTTTATATGAAAAATTAAGTAAAGTGCAAGTATTTCCATTCTATTTATGCATGCTACGTGTTTGACTAGAATATCTAGAATAGTGGCATTTATATACAACTATACATATAGAGGGAACATGTATTCCAGTGGGGTGGTATGAGTTTACACCCTTAATTTTTTTAGCCCATGATCCTTTGGTGTTATTGCCAAGTTTTAGGTATATTTCGTCTACATTCTTATGCATGCAAAGTTTTTTGTGTTCAAATGAGATTATGTTGAATGATGTGCCATGGAAATTTATTCTTCATGCTTATGCTCTAAATTTAATATGTCTCATTTCTCTTGATATAATCCTATTGAACGTACCAAAATATTTTATAGCCTCCTCCTTGTAAGGACATTTCTTTTGGAACTTTTAACCCAATGTATTGCTCAAATTGTTTATATATGTACATACTCAACCTTTTTAACATAAACCTTATTTCCTATGTTTTGGGTGATGTTTCCTTCCATCCAGGTGTAAGTATATTAGAAGACAAGAATGCAAGAAGATCATATTCAGGATATTGGACCTAAGGATAGCTTAGAATGGTCGAGCTGTCCTTTGTGACGGGCCTTGCACGTTAGTAAATTCTTAGATGTATACATTTTTACTGTGGTATACCACCTTGTACGGTGAGAAACAATTGTATATGAACCGTCATGTAACTTTGTAATAGTTTTGCTTCCACTGCCTATTCACTGTCTTGCTTTGTAATATATACAAAATCAAATTCCTCCTTTCCTCCATTTCATGAATAGGATCATTTTATATCTCAATTTGGTGAAGAATAGATTCCCTTTCAAGTCTCACTCTTTACAAAATGGTATCATATCCTGAGCGGTGGTAACTTGACTATTTCAAGTTTTCCCATGTTGTCCCTTAATTAGGTAGTTAACTAACCTTGTATACGTTGTTGATATGCCTATTCATGAGTCATGGAATACCAATTAGGGCCAAAATCACTGACTAAATTTGGTCACTTCCACTCCCCACACTACCTTTGTGTTCCGGACTCAGTCTTGAATAAACCTTAATCACCCTATCCTCTTTATGGTGGGAAAATGTCACCACACAAGAGTTGATTTTTGTTGTGTTTGGTTCCTATCTTCTATTGTCTAGGATGTTAACATGAGCTAATGAAGTGTAGTTTGACTTGAATTGATACATATCGACTTTACCCTAGTTAACACCTCAACTTCTTTCCTTTGTTGTTTTTCTAGCATGCCTTGCATACGCCTAATTTTGATACTGACATTGCATGTATTAAAACAATGAAACCCTGGTTTAAGATTTAAGATTGAGATGATTTCCTTGTTACTAAGTAATATTCTTAGGTAGCTTTGTTATCAGTAGGTATACCTTGATTTCAACATGGAGCATCTCAACATATCTATGCCCAAAAGCCATGAATGTAAGGGTTTGATAGCATACTCATTATCTTGTTAGTACTCATATATGAGGGTTGCTAATAAAAGTGATATGTTTAAATAGGTATTCCTATGAGTTTATCCTCCTCATCTCAATAGTGTGATTAGATTTGTTAATTATGTAAGAGGATGAGTGGGTTGGTTATATATTTCACCCTATCTTTTGGTGACACCCTATTATAAATGAGCAAGTGATAGGGAAACCTAAATCTCTCCTTATAATGTGGATTATCTTATGACTCCCTCCGGTCTTAGATGAGGAAGTGTAAATTATGTTTAAGAGTGATATGGGGAATGGTGAATACTGTGCCTTATTAGGTTTTGATAGAAGTTGGCCATGTGTAATAAGAAACCATATTCCTTCATATTCTTATGAATATGAGAAGTAGTCATATTCCCTTTTAGGTGTTTAAAGAGTTAGACCCTTTTGTGGAATGAAGTGATAGTGTATGTGTTGTGTTTTGGAAGATGGCTGACTTGATTCTCAGATTAAATTTAGTGCTAATTTTGGATCTTCATCGCAAAGTTTTTATCACTAAACTTTTTTTCATTATTAAAATAATGTAATAAAAACTTTTAGATTTTATTGATGAATTTTGGAACCAAGTCACCACCACAAGGAAGTTTGAGTTGTGGAGTTTTTTTGTGTGTGAAAAACCTCTTGACTGACATGTTCAACCGTGAGACCCTAGACCTAAGTATGAGGTAGCATGTAAGAAGAAGAATATTTGGGTATGTATGAACCGATTAATCTATCCATATTTCCTCCCTAGATGGATAGTTAGATTATAGAATAATCCTTTAAGGGGAGGATAGTTGTACCTGTGCAAATTAGAAGGGCAATCCAACTTTCAATTCTCCAAGCTCAATAATGAATGCACTAGATAACCCTTGCGAGCATTACTCAATTGATGTTACTCTGTCATAATTACTCCCTAATTAAGATAATGAAATCCTATTAAGATGGATACGTGAACCTTAATCATATAGCCTAACATTAATCAAGATGCATGTTGTACTCATTATAGTAAGCCAAGCTTCTATTTCTTTTTACTAAATTATTTACTCACCTAGATACCCTTTGTATGCCAATTGGATTTTTCCTTAGGAATAACAGTTCAAGAGATGCCTCATTAAATGAATATAGGTTTTAGACAAATAATGCCAAAAATAAAATAGAAGATGTGCATACTTGATTTTCATGACTAAACCTATATCTAGGGATGGTATCCATCATCTATCCATCACAACCTAAAAGTGTTTTATCACATTGGTTCACATTACCAATTTAGAATTGAAAGTTTATTTTAACCTAGTATTTGGTCTTCTAAATTTCATGTTAGGGTTTTAAATCTTACAAATACCCATATATAAGGTTACAGATGAATTTATTTATTATATATCAAAATCCTTTACTTGGAATATCTAGGGTTTATCCATGATACCTTCATATATATTAGTCATATACTCATGCCTATATATCAAGATGTACATGAATGCAAGTATGTACTCTATGATTATATAAACTAAAGTTGATTCAAGTATGATCCAGACCATTATGAAATTTCAAGTAGCTTGCATTGAGGTTTTGCCTCATAGATACCAATTTGTATGATTGAGGTGTCACACATTAATTATTCTAATGTAACAAAGTTTGACACCAAGAAAACATGACTATCATTATTTAGGTTCTTACTTGACATTTATTCACTGATAATTTTCCTAAAAAAATTAAATAAAGTAGGTGCATATGGTATATACATATGCATTTAGAGGTTGATGATCCAAAATAAAAATAAATATCATGACCATTCATTTCTTACTGCCACTTTTTAATATCTTGTGTATTAAGCATTAGGACAATATAGTTAGCCAAGTTAATAGCTTAAATGCCTGACAAATCACTCATATGTGTATATACTTGAATTAGGGTCAATGGGCTTTGTATTAATACACTATTAGGTTCATGTATATACAAATACCATATAGCTAACGTGACTACTAATTTATTATTACTTTTGGTTGTGTCACTAGTTTTCATCAAAATTTACTAATATGTCATTATTCACATAGGAAAAGATCAGTAACCATGATGATATAACACAATTGAGCATTGAGGATGAGTATTTAGCTTTGACCTTATGGTCAGGGTTGATTTCACCTTAAAGATGTCCTAGGTGCAAAACTTTCTAAAGTAGAAAACAACACCTCATTAGGATTGCTATACAAGTAGTGCTTAGGTACATTGTGATGCATGTGGATTACTGTGTGATGTAGATGGAATTTGTCCCTCCCATTGGAGTGATATTCGAACACTTGATGAGAGAGACTATGAAATGCATGGTCATGGTCGTGTGAGTCAAAATATGATATTGAAATCATGTGTATCTCAAGTAGTCTACTCTAGATCAAGAAACAAAGATTGACCATTAAGAGTATGAAGTTTCCATGCCTCAAAATCAATATGGATATAAGAGACAAAGGGTTTATATAATCAATATAACACTGGCCATGATACTAGGTTAAGGTTATTCTTCAACTTCTACAATAACTAGGGTAGCAATGAAGTCTTGCTAGACACCTATCATTGCTTTTGAAGTCAAAATTTAATTATAAGAATCACTACCAATGTAATTTGGAGACTATAGGGTCACACACATAGGATGCATTAGAATAGGATTATAATTGTGGTCATGATAGTGAATGTTCCTAGTTAAATTGACTACTAAAATGCTTACATGATCAATTAGAATAATGTTGGGATATAATAAAAGATAATTGGTTAAAAAATTTAATGCCAATTTGTTGGATTTAAATGATTGACTTGTATGATAAGTCGATTGGCTGACCCCAAGAAATTGGTTAGAGTTTACAACAAGGTGAGGGGAAACTAGTTAATTGATTAAATAATGAAATGATTCCATAATATTATGATTACCTATTTGGACGTCCAAGAGCGGCCCTCTTTAAACGCCACCACACCTTTCATTTCCCAGGGTTTTGTAAACCCTACTTCCTTTCCTCTCATATTTAAAGGGGTGTGATAGTCGAGTCACATATAGAAAATTATATATGTGAACCCTAGCCATCATCATCCCTGAGAGAGAGACAGATAAGGACAACGCAACACTAGCATGCCACCAAGTGAGAGGCTTCTCCTTCTTGTCGATTTTGGTAGAACAATAAGGAGTTTGAGTTCATCTGTGTGTATTTGATATAGACACATGCGACGAGCAATTGTGTTCGAAGGACGTCAATGAGGATCGTGAATGCATACAAGGAGTGATGCAGAACACATCACAAGGAGGATATCATCAGACTTACTCTACAATGAGGTATCTCTCATGTACCCTCCTTTTGAATATATTATTATCAACAAGATATGCTTATTGGATACTTGAAGAATTCTTTTCCTATTGTTTGTTCTACATTTTTTGCCTCTGTAATTCCTAAATAATATCCATGCAACAGTGGTTCATGGAGACCATGGCAATAGGTGAAGACCGCTACTTGCCACCATGGTTGTGAGGTGGTAGGTAGCGTAGTTGCTTGTTGCCATGGCTGAGGAGCCCTACAAAAGAGGGAGGCAATATAGAGATAGAGAAAGGGATGGAACCATTAGTGGCGACCTTTGTTCTGGCAGGAATTCACATAGTTGTCATCTTCATTTAGAGATAGTGACACCTTATTGTAACCACGGCCGTTGGCACATGGGTGCGAGAAAGAAGCGACATCTAATGTATCTTCTCATGATCTGAGGTGGTAGAGGAGGTGTTTCTACATTGCAATTGACCAGTAACCTCTGGGCACCTTGGTGGTTGCATGCGGAAGTCTTGATCACTGGACACAGGATGATAAAATGGTGGTGTTATATAGGGTTATGGGCTAGGAAAAAGGAAGGGAAAGGAAGGAAGGAGAAGAAGTGGCAATGAGGCTAGTTGTTGTAGTTGTTGTCAAAAAGGAAGAGGAGTAGTGATGTCAGGGGAGGATAGTTAGATTATAGAATAATCCTTTAAGGGGAGGATAGTTGTACCTGTGCAAATTAGAAGGGCAATCCAACTTTCAATTCTCCAAGCTCAATAATGAATGCACTAGATAACCCTTGCGAGCATTACTCAATTGATGTTACTCTGTCATAATTACTCCCTAATTAAGATAATGAAATCCTATTAAGATGGATATGTGAACCTTAATCATATAGCCTAACATTAATCAAGATGCATGTTGTACTCATTATAGTAAGCCAAGCTTCTATTTCTTTTTACTAAATTATTTACTCACCTAGATACCCTTTGTATGCCAATTGGATTTTTCCTTAGGAATCACAGTTCAAGAGATGCCTCATTAAATGAATATAGGTTTTAGACAAATAATGCCAAAAATAAAATAGAAGATGTGCATACTTGATTTTCATGACTAAACCTATATCTAGGGATGGTATCCATCATCTATCCATCACAACCTAAAAGTGTTTTATCACATTGGTTCACATTACCAATTTAGAATTGAAAGTTTATTTTAACCTAGTATTTGGTCTTCTAAATTTCATGTTAGGGTTTTAAATCTTACAAATACCCATATATAAGGTTACAGATGAATTTATTTATTATATATCAAAATCCTTTACTTGGAATATCTAGGGTTTATCCACGATACCTTCATATATATTAGTCATATACTCATGCCTATATATCAAGATGTACATGAATGCAAGTATGTACTCTATGATTATATAAACTAAAGTTGATTCAAGTATGATCCAGACGATTATGAAATTTCAAGTAGCTTGCATTGAGGTTTTGCCTCATAGATACCAATTTGTATGATTGAGGTGTCACACATTAATTATTCTAATGTAACAAAGTTTGACACCAAGAAAACATGACTATCATTATTTAGGTTCTTACTTGACATTTATTCACTGATAATTTTCCTAAAAAAATTAAATAAAGTAGGTGCATATGGTATATACATATGCATTTAGAGGTTGATGATCCAAAATAAAAATAAATATCATGACCATTCATTTCTTACTGCCACTTTTTAATATCTTGTGTATTAAGCATTAGGACAATATAGTTAGCCAAGTTAATAGCTTAAATGTCTGACAAATCACTCATATGTGTATATACTTGAATTAGGGTCAATGGGCTTTGTATTAATACACTATTAGGTTCATGTATATACAAATACCATATAGCTAACATGCCTACTAATTTATTATTACTTTTGGTTGTGTCACTAGTTTTCATCAAAATTTACTAATATGTCATTATTCACATAGGAAAAGATCAGTAACCATGATGATATAACACAATTGAGCATTGAGGATGAGTATTTAGCTTTGACCTTATGGTCAGGGTTGATTTCACCTTAAAGATGTCCTAGGTGCAAAACTTTCTAAAGTAGAAAACAACACCTCATTAGGATTGCTATACAAGTAGTGCTTAGGTACATTGTGATGCATGTGGATTACTGTGTGATGTAGATGGAATTTGTCCCTCCCATTGGAGTGATATTCGAACACTTGATGAGAGAGACTATGAAATGCATGGTCATGGTCGTGTGAGTCAAAATATGATATTGAAATCATGTGTATCTCAAGTAATCTACTCTAGATCAAGAAACAAAGATTGACCATTAAGAGTATGAAGTTTCCATGCCTCAGAATCAATATGGATATAAGAGACAAAGGGTTTATATAATCAATATAACACTGGCCATGATACTAGGTTAAGGTTATTCTTCAACTTCTACAATAACTAGGGTAGCAATGAAGTCTTGCTAGACACCTATCATTGCTTGTGAAGTCAAAATTTAATTATAAGAATCACTACCAATGTAATTTGGAGACTATAGGGTCACACACATAGGATGCATTAGAATAGGATTATAATTGTGGTCATGATAGTGAATGTTCCTAGTTAAATTGACTACTAAAATGCTTACATGATCAATTAGAATAATGTTGGGATATAATAAAAGATAATTGGTTAAAAAATTTAATGCCAATTTGTTGGATTTAAATGATTGACTTGTATGATAAGTCGATTGGCTGACCCCAAGAAATTGGTTAGAGTTTACAACAAGGTGAGGGGAAATTAGTTAATTGATTAAATAATGAAATGATTCCATAATATTATGATTACCTATTTGGACGTCCAAGAGCGGCCCTCTTTAAACGCCACCACACCTTTCATTTCCCAGGGTTTTGTAAACCCTACTTCCTTTCCTCTCATATTTAAAGGGGTGTGATAGTCGAGTCACATATAGAAAATTATATATGTGAACCCTAGCCATCATCATCCCTGAGAGAGAGACAGATAAGGACAACGCAACACTAGCATGCCACCAAGTGAGAGGCTTCTCCTTCTTGTCGATTTTGGTAGAACAATAAGGAGTTTGAGTTCATCTGTGTGTATTTGATATAGACACATGCGACGAGCAATTGTGTTCGAAGGACGTCAATGAGGATCGTGAATGCATACAAGGAGTGATGCAGAACACATCACAAGGAGGATATCATCAGACTTACTCTACAATGAGGTATCTCTCATGTACCCTCCTTTTGAATATATTATTATCAACAAGATATGCTTATTGGATACTTGAAGAATTCTTTTCCTATTGTTTGTTCTACATTTTTTGCCTCTGTAATTCCTAAATAATATCCATGCAACAGTGGTTCATGGAGACCATGGCAATAGGTGAAGACCGCTACTTGCCACCATGGTTGTGAGGTGGTAGGTAGCATAGTTGCTTGTTGCCATGGCTGAGGAGCCCTACAAAAGAGGGAGGCAATATAGAGATAGAGAAAGGGATGGAACCATTAGTGGCGACCTTTGTTCTGGCAGGAATTCACATAGTTGTCATCTTCATTTAGAGATAGTGACACCTTATTGTAACCACAGCCGTTGGCACATGGGTGCGAGAAAGAAGCGACATCTAATGTATCTTCTCATGATCTGAGGTGGTAGAGGAGGTGTTTCTACATTGCAATTGACCAGTAACCTCTGGGCACCTTGGTGGTTGCATGCGGAAGTCTTGATCACTGGACACAGGATGATAAAATGGTGGTGTTATATAGGGTTATGGGCTAGGAAAAAGGAAGGGAAAGGAAGGAAGGCGAAGAATTGGCAATGAGGCTAGTTGTTGTAGTTGTTGTCAAAAAGGAAGAGGAGTAGTGATGTCAGGTTTTAGGGTTATATAAAGGAAGAAAGCAGATGAGGATAGGGAAAAGAAGAAGTGAGGTAGGGGGAAGCAAAAGGGGAGAAGAAGAAGGAAGGAGGAGGAGGTGAGTAAAGTGGGATAATTCAGTCCTTCAGTGCATGCATTGGGTCAATGCAACGCAAGAGATGTGGTTTGGGTGACATTACGTGAAAGAAAAGGAAAATGGTTGATGGAAGTCAATGTAAACATTAAGCAAATTATAATGTATTAAATCTATTAGTTTCCAAAAATGAATTGGATAGGCAATCAGAGTTAGATTGACATGGAAATTTGTAGGTAGGCTAATTTGGATATGAAGAACAAAATTTTGACATTAATTTTATATTTTGAAAACTTTGATAATAGATTCCATTAATTTTATGTTAGGTTTGCATTCAAGGCATTTGTCCCACTTCATTGTTCAATTATGATCAATTTGTTGCACTCACTCAAATTCTCTCATCTTTTAGTCCTAGGGTTATTATAGAGTTTCAATTTAGATTCAAGCTTATTATCTGAAATGTGTGTACATAAATTCCTATTATTAAATGTATAATAGCTATTTTATCTTTACACTCTCTATGTTTAATGTGACTCTAATTAAGTTATATATATTCCAAATCATAGGAAAAGAACCTTTATAACAACCTAGTCAAAAGTGACCTATAAAGATGAAGGTTTAAAATCTAAAGCTAGATTTGGGTCTGTTACAACACAACACCTATTAAAGAGGATTTTAACCCCAAAATCTACTCACTTGTAACTTAGCCCACCAGTATAGAGGCATCTTCGCTATAGAATTATAGTGGCAGTTGTACTCTCTTTACAATCGAGAAATTTCATGTTTACCATCTTAATACATTATATTCATGTGATTATTGAAATACCTTTTCAATTGTAAGAAAGATGTATGATTCTTTGATTGTCCTATGGATGGTTCCATAATGGGTTCTTGTACCCCTCCTACTTGTTTGTCTTTTTATCAGAAATTGACTAAAGAGATAGTTTTGCCACTTTATTTGTGCATGCTATGTGTTTGACTAGAATATCTAAAAAGTGGAATTTATGTACAAGCATAACACAAAGTGCACATGTATTCCACCCTAGGTGGGGTGAGTTTACACCCTTAATTCTTTTAGGCCATGATCCTATGGTGTTATGGCCAAGTTTTAGGTATATTTTTTCTACAATCTTATTCATGCAAAGTTTATTGTTTTCAATTGAGATTGTGTTGAATGATATGGAGAGACATTTTATTCTTCATGCTTGTGCTTTGAATTTAATATGTCTCATTTATCTTGATATAATTCTATTGAATGTACCTAATTGTTTATAGTCCCCTCCTTGTAGGGACATCTCTTTTGATACGTTTAATCCAATATAATGCTCAAATTGTTTATATATGTACATAACCTTGCTTACCTATACCTTATTTATTATGTTTTGGAGGTGATGTTCCCTTGCACCCAGGTGTAGGTACATTAGAAGACAAGAATGCAAGAAGATCATATTCATGATATTGGACATAAGGATAGCTTGGGATGGTCAGGTTGCCCTTTGCAATGAGACTTGCATGTTAGTAAATTCTTCGATATATACCTTGTTACTTTGATATACCACCTTTTATGGTGAGGAAAAATATTACATGAACCATTATGTAACTTTGTAATAGTTTTGTTTCCATTCCCTATTATAACACCTCATCCTCAAAAAAACATGATTACATGCTAACCAGCGGATTATCGAAAAACACGGGAAATTAAAACTGATTTACAACAAGCACCACACGATGAAACATATAATATCTGAGCCAACACTTTTCATTTCATAGCATATCTCCAAGGTGCTACAACATAATTTCCCATCATCTCATTACATGAAGTAACTGTTGCTAGGATGCTTTACATCAAGATACATATCAAAAACCATACATCGATCATTGTACGAGAAACATCGAAAAACTCTCTCGAAGACCTGAGTGTACATGGATGACACATATGACTCTACTGCTAGACACTATCTATCCCACCAGGTACGATACCTCTACATAACATCCTCAGCCACATGATCTTCATCTCGCCAGGCACGTCCACCTAAAAAGGGTTATTAACCAGCGGGGTGAGACACACAGTCCCAGCGAGAAACATAACCCTCTACCAACTTTATTATGATCACATATAACTGATATAAGTAGATTATAAGAGCAGTCTATATAGCAAAGCTATTCATACCATCAAGCTTACCAGGCTGTACGGAAGGCAGATAACCAAATATTTCTTTATGAAACATGATTAACAAGATAATATTTATAAGATCTTACCATATAACATAAGGAACGTATAAGTAACTGCAAGTATAACGAGATTAACTACACAAGCAATGCCTCAATCAATGTTCCGTATTTTTCCTTAAGCAATAAATACTATTCAGCTGGATTACGTATTGTTATGCCCTGAGGAAGTAAGCCATACCGCTCAGATCCAACCGACGACTGCGAAACCCAGAGCCGGTGCCATACAAGGTCAATGGAAGAGCCAGACTCCACGACCTCCCACCTCGTGGTCAGTGCACGAGTACAACACAAGCATGACTTCAATCTCATGCTTAAGTGGCCTCAGCCACAGGGTCAGCTCCCGCAGGCTACCCTCTGCCTAGCCCACCTCGGTATAGGTCTCAACGGTAGTGAAACTGAGCCACGAGCCTGTTCACCGTGCTCTGAGCCATGAACGCATTCATACTCCCATATCACATATCCTGAGCCATGGGCCTGTTCACCATGCTCTATACATATCCCGAGTCTACAACTGCAGCTGCACTCGAATCCTCACGATTTTAGGCTAGGAGAAACCTCACATATTCAACAATATGTGCTCCGGGTTAACCCGCAGGAGAACCCGTTTCACCATCACCATCTCCTAACGATGATGGATCTATGGCCAGGGCAAACTACATGATATGTTCCACTTTGATTAGTTAGTATATTTTAAGTGGATTTTTGAGGCAACCAAGTTGTATAGCATGCCTACTATAACAAGAAGAAACACATGAAACTCAACATCATGCTTTTACTATCAACAACATCATCCTGATCCATCACAAGGATCCAACATTACATTGCCATGGGATCTCAATCCCTCATCACATAGTGTCACTGCCTCTCAAGGCTTACATCATCACCAAGGGATAGCAATCCCAGATCATCATCAGAGAATAACATCTCATCAAGGCACTTTAGCCATCTCAGGTCCTCAGTCCATAACACATCATGCATGTTACCTTATCATCAAGAGTAACCATCAGCGTAGTGTTACTCAAACATATATACCTCTTAGCCCTTTACCTGGCTATGCATCTGTACCTACATGGTGAGTATGCACAATCATCATAGATTATCAGAAAGATCATATTATCAACATAGGATGACATTTATCATTCATGCCTCAACCTGTGATAATAAGCATAGGTTATATCATTAAGCAAGCATCTTATAGGCTTAACATTTACTCAACATCATACATATAATTCAAGATTAATTATAAACACAATAAAGATACTTAGATGTGATGTACTATAACAATTACCATCAAGCACATCATGATCATCACCGTGACTGCATGTACAAGATTTAACATATGCAGATTAATGTCATAACCAATGTATAGATCAATACATACTACTGTTACCACATCATGGGTATCCAATCATACCATATATCTCAAATCATATGAGCATCATCCCTAAGGATTAACTATAAGGATCATACACCATGATTCACCATCCAACTTTATCAGAGATTCATCTATCATTAACCATTGGTAACCACTATACATGGGGTCACAACCTATCTTGTCGTAGATCATCATGATCAAAGGTGTAACCTCAAGAAACATGCATAGGTATATCGGGTTAGGCACAACCCTCACTAAAGGTGTCGCCTACCCTCACTAAAAGCATAAAGCGACCAAACCAACCCTCACTAAAAGCATAGCGTTTCTCACCAAAGAGTGTAACGCCCAGAACTATATCGGTTAAGCACGCAATTGTTCACCTGTGTCGGCCAACACCCTTCTAGGGCTAAGATCATAACGGTCAACCATCATCACCTCAGTATCATTCCGCACACAGCCCGTGACGCCCAAGATAACAAACCCTATTGCCCCCTTTGTATCACCCAAGCCCCCAGGGCACCATGTCGAGCAACACTCCCAGTAGGTGCAATGCCTAAGACGTCATATCGGGCAACAACTAAGAACCCGCATGTAATGCTGAGTCGTGCTATCTATATCGGGAAACGCCCCGAGATGGGAAACAAACCTTCTTGGTGTAACGGTAGACTAGAACCAAAGGTGCATCGTGCCATTGGTTCTATAAGCTGTATCATGCATCTTATCGGCCAAAGGCGTAACCCCACGAGTACCAAATAAGGCATATTGGGCAGGAGTACTAGCATTACTCAAAGCTTAACAAAGAGTGGGGCTCTCATCCAAAGTATCGTGCAAAGCACACTAAGGCCATAATGCCTAACTCATCATATCAGGCAACATCTCATATCATGCAACACTCTACTAACTCAACTATCAAGCACCATGTCGGGCACCCATCATATCGCCCAAGGAATCATCACAACAAGGGTACCCCTATCGGTCATCTTAGGGTTAGGGAAACTCTATCACTCACAGCTCCATGTCGTCCATAGGCGCCATGTCGGGCAACTCACTTAGAGAGTGTCATGCAAGCACAAACCTCGTACTCGACACAAAGGCCCCTCAACCATGCTCATAACGGTCAGGGAGGTAGACATGGTATCGCCCACCTAGGGTTTCATCATTCTAGGCTTAAGACTTATCCATATCTCCCAACAAGTACTACCATGGTAAGGAGTCATATCGGGCAACATAACGTTCAAGGCAAACCCTAGATGGGGGGTATCGTTTAGGGCACCAAAAAGGTGTATCGTGCAAGGGTACAAGGACCACACCAAGTTGGTCACCTTCAACATCATGACCATGTCGTGCAACAAGGGTAGATCATCGATGTCACCCAGGGTAACCCTATCGCCCGAACTAGGGTTGAAGCCCCATATCATCCAAGACTCTAGGGTTAGGGTTTTATGTCGGCCAACCACTATCATCTTGGGTAGATGAACATATCGGTCAAAAGGTCACTAAGGAGTTCACCTATCATATCACCCAAGGCTCGACTCTAGAAGAGGGTATCGGGCAACACAATCAAAGGGTCATCATGGAACATATATCGGCCAAGAGCCCATCCAAGGGTCTAGCAACCATGTCGTCCAAAGCTTGTCCCTAGGGTGGATAGGGGATATCGGGCATCAAGGTGCAACTATTACCAACCCATCATATCGTCCAAATGTCTAGGTCATAGGCTCACCTTTCAAGTCCAAAGGAGAGAAAGGGGTGTTGCCATAACCATCAACCAAAAGCATAGACTATAGAACAAAGTACTGTACCGGGTAAAGACCCATATCGGGCAACCTAGCTATATTGGCCAAAGACTTATATCGTGCAAGTCATCTTCAACCTCTAGCCACCCATTACCATCTTGCACAAGGAAAACAAGCTAAAGGCAGTAATAAAACGTAGCATTCCCATTAGATAAGATTCCAAGTTCCATATTTATCTATCATGGAGAAAAGGTAACGATTTAAATACAAGAACCATCATATACATATATAGAGTGTGCATAATAGAGATGGTTTAGAGTTATGTAACCCGCCTTAAGAGGATCTCCATGAAATGAATAAAACTCCATATTCCAAGAAGCAAACACACGTTCTCTTCCAAGAGAAGCACCCATCCAAAGCTCCAAACATGCCTTCGACACCATCATCACCACCTCAAGAATCAAAGGAAGAAGAAGAAGAAGAAACCATGGTTATGTATAGCTCAAGAAGAAGAAAGGAGGGAAGATGACCACGACCTTGCTTACTCTTATAAAGGGCCTATCCATGGACAAGAGGGGAAGAGGAAGGTGGAGAAGAAAGCATAAGGAAAAACTAGTAAAGAAGCATGACTCACCAAGGTCGGATCTTGAGCAAGGAGTTTCCATGGCCAAGGAGCTTGCCCTCCTAAGCTCCATGGGAGTTTTCCTTACCTCTAAAAGCTCCCATGGTCATCAAATACAGGTAGGGGAAGGTGGCCGAAAAGGATTGCTTGGCTAAGGAGGAAGGGAGTATATACACCAAGGAAGAGAGAGGTAGCAAGGGAGAGGTGTCATAACCACATAAACCAAGGTGCCACTTGCTCTAGCTCATAATGCCACTTGTTGCCACCCTAGCAGCTCATGCATGGCCTAGATATACACTCTAGGAAGTGTATCATGCACCTGGGCAGCAGTCATGGCCGACACACCCCTGTTGGGTGACACACCTTCATGTCCTAGCCGATACACTAAAGGACAAGGTGACATATGTAACACATATATGCTATAAGGACCATATAAAGATGCCATTCCTCATCTATCAACCAAACATGGCGCCCCATCATCCATACTCATTCTAGATGATGTCACACACAAGAAAGAAGACTCTAGAGCTGATAAATTTCACATTGACCCCTCCACTTTGGGTAAATTGCAATTTACACCAAAACTAGCACAAAAAGCATAAACATCAACCAACCAAGCTCAAACTTGAAACATAGGTCCTCCAAAAGGTGCCCCACAACATCATTTTCTTTCTAATGATGCAAGAGAACTAAAGGCATGCTCTACATGTAACATATTGCAATATAACCCCTTACTTTGGGTAAATTGCACTTTGGTCCAAAACAAGCAAACATTGCTCAAACAACATCCAAACGGGACCAAACTGGAAACATGAGCTTTTCACATGATAACAAAACATCTAGAGAGATTAGATTAAGGTTTTAAGCACCTTTCATAAGCAAAGCAAAGAGGGTTAGCCCAAAAACTGGGTCAGGGTCCTTACACCTATTCACTATCTTGCTCTGCAATATATACATAATAAAATTCCTCCTTTTCTCCATTTTGTGAATAGGATGGTTTTATATCTCAATTTAGTGAAGAGTGGATCCTCTCTTAGGTCTCTCTCTTTACCATTGAGGTACTTTTTTCCAACCTTCAATAAGTAGAAGTGGTTCCTGTTGGGCTAGATCCCCGTGTTATCACATTCACATGTTAAGGGGAAGGAGGGAAGGCACCGAGACAAGTCTAAGAAATGAGAATACAATTTAGAGAATTTGACCTCTCGTTTCATACAAACCTATTGTGGACGTAAAAACTGATTATTGAGAATGGCACAGGCTCATGCACTAGCTGGGCCACCCAAGGGAAACACAACCACCTTGCCCTTTCCATCTCTACCATTCCACCCTTAAATTTGAATGCAAAACCCATCAAAGATTCCACTAGAGTCTAATCAACCTGCAATAGTATTCATATCATCCATTCTTTCATTGGGATGGTCTCTAGATATACAAAATCTATATGGTAGATACTTGGTACACCTTATGAAGTTTGAGGTGGGATTAGCACTCATTTTAATCTAAATATGATTACCAGGTATTTTCTGATGTAGCACTAGTGTCTCAGTCAAGGAAAACCCTGTGTGAGTGTTGAAGGATTTGATGTGATCCTCAATGTTGTTTTCTATCTGACTTGGGAATGATCCTAAAAGTCACATCACTAGTGATGCAATATGTGTCTACTGTTTCTCAAAACTCTATTTTTAGGACTAACAATTGGTATGCATCTACTATAGTGTTGCATCTATTGCTTGCCAAATTATACGTAAACCTCCACATTCAACTAAAATGGATCCTGCTACCTGATTATTTTGTTGATGCCTTTAAATTTAACACATATAATTACGACATTGATTCCCTTGTTTTTATTATAGTTCCCATTGCTATATCCATGATGAAAGTTGTTGTTATACCAACAATTTTGATTTTATACCGACCTTAGCAATGTTTATGTATGGGCCTTTTTTTTGGGATTTTGCTACACCTATGGGTTTCCCATGCTAGAAACAAGGATGATTCTGCGTAGTGATGGAGCTGTGGAAACCTTTCCCTGTTATTGAGTTTAGACCATTTACTTACTTCATATTTTGTGTTGTTGTAGTTTGAGAAAAACTCAAATAGCTTCAACCTATTGACACATGCCCACCTATGCCAAAGAATTGGCATAAATATATCACTTGTTTAACCTACTAAGATAGAGGAGTGCACTATTGAAGATGAATGGGGGACTAATCCATAGTTTCAAACATAAGAACCATTTTCTTAATATAAAATAAAACATACTTGAGTTTGGAATTTGTGTGATCCTATACTATGGATATGCTCAAGACTCTTCCTGACTTCTCACCACCCCAGTAGTGTGATTCTCTCCACTTTTCTCCAAAACTTTCAATGCATTATCATAGGACTCTCACATGTAAGAAACATACATATGTGACGCGAATGAATTCTTTGAATTTGTAGGTCACTAGGGAGGGTAACATTTCCAAGGAACTATATGATAATCAATACCATGTCCCTAAATAGCAGAGCATACCACACACCATTTTCAAACTTTAAATGAGAAAAAAAGGTTTAGTTTCCAAAAATAAATCTAAGACTCAAGTAGACCAGTGACCAGTGTTACCTAGATTATGTTTCAACATATTCAATTACCCTAGCCTTTGTAGGTGAGAGGGTTGGTATAATTTCCAAGGAACTATTCTATAATCAAAACCATGTCTCTAATTAATTAGGCTTCAAATAATTGTGTTAATTGAGACCTTTTCATTTAAGAAGATTTAAAACATCGTTAGTGTAAGTGCTTTCAGGTAGGACACTTTCTTGCTTTCTAATATCACTTAGATCACAAAATTTGAGCAAGTGAACATAAGTTTCTCTCTTGTACTCCCTAATTTTTTTTGTTCTACATAATCAACTTGAAATTCCTTATATCAGAATTAAGTGCTTCAGTCTGTGTATATTGGAGTGTTGATTAAACATATGCATCATTTGGCATCATGAATTCTTACTAGTGATGTGCAGCCAAGGGATAGAGGCATTTGTACTAAGTTAATTTTTAGTAGGTTTGTTAGAATGTTGATGCTACAATTATAATATGATTTAGAACCATATTTGCCAAGGTGTGTTCTTTTCATCATCTTATTTCATTGGGATGTTTGAGAGGCGAACCACTAGTAAAATACATATTGTTTTCTACATCTTACCATTGAAGTTGTTTGTCTTATTTTCACTTCTGTTCCATAGCTATCAGCTAAATATATAGTATTTTTGCAATAGTAGATGTTCTAGGTGAATCTTTATTTAGCAACACAAAAGTCGTGGAGTTTCTGGAGAACTTTTGTAAAAACTGTCACATTGATGATTATAAGTTTCTCATTTAGCTAAAAGTATATCTAAGAAGGTAAAATTCATAGTAGCGGTTCATGTTATGTTAAGCTTATCATTTTTAATATCGTACTACTTTTTATGTTTTTGTAATTGGGGCAGTGAAGAGAAGAGTTTGTATAGGACTCCCACTCAAACATCTCTAGTTTTATAGACATTTAATGGGATTCCACTTGTGATTATTATAGGTTTTAGTCAAATAGGATCCATGTTCTATTAGTATAGTCTCTTCGCTGAATAAGAATGATCTTTCGATGTTCCTAGTCAAGAATTGCACACATACATTCAAGTGTAATGTCATGGTGTGTTTTGAAATGTGAATAATGTATCCTTGATCTTTTATTTGAACTTCAGGTTCCAACATGAAGGAATGAATTCTCCTCATTTTTGGAGGAGTTTCAAGCTTCATGGAATAATAAGTGATGACATAAATCTAGGTAAATGCTTTAGATAACGGCTATAATATCTTTTGATATAGCTATAAGTCTAATTTTTCAATGTCTTAGAGTAGCTTCCTCTGAATTCTTATCTTTCTTCTTCTTAGTGTTTAACCTAGAGTACCTTCCTCTGAATTGGCTGGTGAGGCATCCTACTAGTGCCAACCTTGTAGGTTGGAGTTTTTGTTGTAATGTAGAAAATGTTCAGTAGTGTTTCCAATTACAAGATTTTTAGGTTTTATTGGGTATTAAAATTTTTGTTTGATGCTTGGAACCTTTTTCAATAGTTATATAGTGTGCTATGACACATGCTTAATGCCAATTTCATTCTAGATGCATTGTATAGAGAAGCATCCAAATTTTATTTTTTCTTTAAAATGAAGTCAGTGGCCAACATGAAGCCTTCATACATTGTGAGCATATGTGTAGAACTTAAAGATGATCATTTTTATGAATTGCATTCACACCTTAGAGAGGATTCATTTTCTTAATATAATATACAACATACATGAGTTTGGAATTTTTGTGATCCTATACCATGAACATGTTAAGACTCTACCTGACCTCTCACCACCCCAGTTAATGTGATTCTATGCACTTTTCTCCAAAATCTTCAATGCATTATCATAGGGATTTCGCATGTAAGAAACATGCATATGTGATACAAATGGATCCTTTGACTTTGTAGGTGACTAGGGTGGGTAGAATTTCCAAGGAACTATATGATAATCAATACCATGTCCTTGAATAGTAGAGCACGCCACACACTGTTGTCAAACTTCAAACAAGAATAAAAGTTTTAGATTCCAACAATAAATCTAAGACTCAAGTAGATCAATGATTAGTGTTACCTAGATTATGTTTCAACATATTCATTTACCTAGACCTTGTAGGTAAATCTTTATTCAACAACACAAAAGTCGTGGAGTTTCTAGAGAACTTTTGTGAAAAATCTCACATTGATGATTATAAGTTGCTCATTTAGGTAAAAGTATAGTTAAGACGATGGAATTCATAGTAGTGGTTCATGTTACTGTTAAGCTTATCATTTTTATTACTTTACTACTTTTTATGTTGTTTGTGATTGGGGTAGTGATGAAAGGTATTTGTGTAGGACTCCCACTCAAACATCTCTAGTTTCATAAACATTTAATTGGATACCACTTGTCATTATTATAGTTTTTAGTCAAATAGGAGTCATGTTCTATTAGTAATGTTTCTTTGCTAAATAAAAATGATCTTTTGATGTTCCTAGTCAAGAATTGCACACATACACTCAAGTGTATTGTCATGATGTGCTTTGAAATGTGAATAATGTATCTTTGATCTTTTATTTGAACTTCAGGTGCCAACATGAAGGAATGAATTCTCTTCCTTTTTTAAGGAGTTTCAAGATTCATGGAATCATAAGTAATGACATTAACCTAGGTAAATGCTTTAGATAATGGCTATAATATCTTTTGATATAGCTATAAATCTAATTTTTCAATGTCTTAGAGTAGCTTCCTCTGAATTCTTATCTTTATTCTTCTTAGTGTTTAACCTAGAATACCTTCCTTTGAATTGTCTGATGAGGTGGCCTACTGGTTCCAACCTTGTAGGTTGGAGTTTTGCTGCAATGTAGGAAATGTTCAATAGTGTATCCAATTACAAGATTTTTAGGATTTATTGGGTATTAAATTTTTTGTTTGATGCTTGACACCTTTTTCAATAGTTAGACAGTGTGCTATGGCTCATGCATAATGTGAATTTTGTTCTAGATGCATTGTAGAGAGAAGCATCTAAATATTCATTTTTCATTAAAATGAAATTCATAGCCAACATGAAGCCTTCATACTGAGAGCATAAGTGTTGAAGTTAAATATGGGATTTTTATGAATTGTATTCACACCTCAGAGAGGAGTCATTTTCTTAAGATAATATGCAGCATACTTGAGTTTTGAATTTGTGTGATCCTATACCATGGACATGCTAAGACATGCTAAGACTCTGCCTGACCTCTCACCACCCCAGTCTAACCTAGAATACCTTCCTCTAAATTGGCTGATGATGTGTCCTACTGGTTTCAACCTTGTAGGTTGGAGTTTTTGCTGCAATGTAGGAAATGTTCAGTATTGTTTCCAATTACAAGGATTTTAGGATTTATTGCATATTAAAATTTTTGTTTGATGTTTGACACCTTTTTAAATAGTTAGACAGTGTGCTATGGCTCATGCATAATATGAATTTTGTTCTAGATGCATTGTAGAGAGAAGCATATGGATATTCATTTTCATTAAAATGAAATTCATAGCCAACATGAAGCCTTCATACTGAGAGCACAGGTGTAGAACTTAAAGATGGGATTTTTATGAACTGTATTAACACCTCAGAGAGGAGTCATTGTCTTTAGATAATATGCAACATACTTGAGTTTTGAATTTGTGTGATCCTATACCATGGACATGCTAAGACTCTGCCTGACCTCTCACGACCCCAGTTAGTGTTATTCTCTCCACTTTTCTCTAAAACTTTCAATGCATTATCACATGACTGTCACTTGTAAGAAACATGCATATGTGACATGAATGAATCCTTTGACTTTGTAGGTGACTAGGGGTGTGTAGAATTTCCAAGGAACTATAAAATAATCAATAGCATGTCCCTAAATAGTAGATAATACCGCACACCATTGCCAAACTTTAAATGAGAATAAAAGGTTTTGTTTCCAACAATAAATCAAAGACTCAAGTAAAAAGTGATCAAAATACCTAAATTATGTTTCAATATATTCAATTATCCTAGACTTTATAGGTGACTAGGGGTGGGCATAATTTCCTAGGGACTATTCCACAATCAATGTCGTGAATCTGATTCATTAAGCTTCAAATAGTTGTGTTAAAGGAAACCTTGTCATTTAAGAAGATTTATAATATTTTGAGTGTAAGTTGTTTTGGGTGGGTGATCCAACCCTATTCTAGGGCTGTATCTTATGTCATTTTGTACCTTTATCACATTCAAATGCATTAGAATTATGTGTTATTCTCCCCAATATGATTATCATTGCAAATATGCTTATGGATGTTCTTTGCACTATTTTTCAGGTACTTGGACCATGCTTAGATGGAAGAGAGAGAAGGAGGGACCCAAAGAAGGCCCCAAAGTCTCCCTCAACCTACCTCCAGTGGCCAAGAATCATCCTCGAGCAAAGACATCCGAAAATGCCAAAGTTAGAAGAGAAATCAAGAAATCGAGCCTCACCACGGCCGTGGCCACAATGCCACGGTCGTGGCTTTTTTGCCAAAGTCCAACAGGTTGCAACAGGGAATTCCATAGATCGCCCATGACCGTGGCCTCCCAGCCACGACCGTGGTCACTGAAGACAACACGATCGTGGCCATCAGCACGGTCGTGGTCAGGAGAAGAGAACACGGCCGTGGCACCTTGCCACGGTCGTGGGAATTAAATTGCAAGAAGTCAGTCGCCAATAGGGAATTTGCCTCACTGCCACGACCGTGGCCGATGCTGATCAAGACGCCCATGGCCCCTCCCCACGGTCAGCTCCAACTCCTCCAAAACGGCCGTGTTACCCAACACGGCCGTGGTGCATGCTACCCACCACGACCGTGGCACTCCGTCACGGCCGTGGCCACCACCATCTCACCACTTCCTTCACCCCACGACCATGTTCACCACCCCACGGTCGTTCCCCACTACCCTCACCATGGCCGTGGCACATCCACCACGACCTTGGTGATCACCTACCTTATACAACTTTCCACTGTTTTTCCTATTTTGCCCCCACTTAGCCCTAGCTCCTATATAAGAACTAGTTGCTTCTAGGGCTCGAGAGAGAGCACCCCCTAGCCACAACCCAGCTGCTCCCTTGCTTCCATTACTCCCATCCACCTACTTCCTTGCATTTAATCCCATTTCCACCCACTTTCCACTCATTTCCACCATAGAAACCTAGTTTCCCTAGGTTTCTATCCATCCATTCCACCATTTCCATGCTCTTGGGCACCTTTGGAGGAGGAGGTTCGTGGCTAGCAGCAAGGAGGTGAAGGAGGTTGAGCTACATCAAGCATCCATGTCGTTTCTTACTCTCTTTCCCTTCTTCTTTGTTCCTAGTTTGATCATGTATAGCTAAGCCCCCTTGGGTGGGCTGTTTGGGGCAAAAATGTGACTGTGATACCATGTTGGGGGAATATAATTTGTAAAGAACATATTTCATTTCTATGATGATTGCCTTTGCTTGTATCTCATTTCCCATTACTTGTGCATGTGATTGTTGTTTACTTACATTAATTGCTTGCGTTGTGGTGCTTGAAGACGTTTGCCTCTAGGGTGTTGGTTTCTATGCAGCTATCATAGGATTGGCTCCTAGGTCCTTGATTCGGATCCCTAACTAGCTCCCTATCTTCCTACATAATCACCTTCTTCCTACATGCAAATGTGAGTTCTAAGTGACTAGTATAAGTGTGGTTAGTGCAATTGCCTAGGATTTCCTAAATGCTGAGGTGGCTAGTGGGATGAGGTCAAATATCCTCATCTCTACTCCCATCCTTACCCTTGGTCCTCAATTGACTAATACCACTTATCCTAGAGACCTAGACTAGGTACGTCCTATGAGAATTACACCTAGACCTAGTTCTCCAATTAGTAGTTTAGGGTACATTCTCATAGCACCCACCTTGTTGTTTGGTTTGGTAATCTAGAATGAAATATGTTATTGCTAATTATGGTGACATCCCCCAACTAATGTCAAGGTCACATTCCCAAATGGCCCACCTCCTTCATCTAATTGCTTAAAACCCTAATCGCTTAGTTTGCTTGTTAATGCTAGCTTAGTTCAATTGCTTTAGTCTAACTTAGTCAATTGCTTAGTTGTACTCTTCAGTGTTAACTTAGGCTCTTGCTCTTGCTAGTGGTTAGTTTAGTTCTTATTTTCTTCTTGCCTTGCTTGAGTAGTGTAGCCCTTCTTGCTCCTGCTTAGTTAGTTTGATAACTTAGTTTACTAATTTTCTTGCTCTCCCATAATTTAGTTTCCGTCTCACATTCCTTACTCACTCTCTTAGTTTAATCAACCAACAACCAATCTTAAAACCCTAAAAACCTTACTCTCCGCACTAGGAACGTATCTCACACCGTCTAACTCTAGCGCCCCCTCTATCTCCGCGGATCGACCCCGTACTTTCCGCCTCACCTATACTACGATACGACCCCGTGCGCTTGCGGGCGTAGTGTCTTAGTAGACGTAGGTAGTTAGTGTGGGACCATACAAATATCAAAAGCAAAGATCCCATCTCTCCTGTGCCTCCCAACCTCGTGGATTGCACTTGTTGCAAGCCTCTAGCGGGAGCGCACCAGTGGGATACTTGATTGCTTTCTAGTATCACTTAGATCACTGAGTTTGAGCAAGTGAGCATAAGTTTTGTCTCATGTACTCACTGAAAATTTGTTGTTCTATGTAATCTCTGTAAAAGGCTTTATCTTAAAATTAAGTGCCTCAGTCTATGTATATTAGAGTGTTGATTGAACATATGCATCATTTGGCATCATGAAATCTTACTAGTCATGTGCAACCAAGGGCTAGAGGCATTTGTACTAAGTTGATTTTTAGTGGATTCCTTAGAATGCTGACACTACAATTACAATATGATTCAGAGACATATTTGCCAAGGTGCATTCTTTTCTTCATCTTATTTCATTGGTGTTTTAGATTCAAACCATGAGAGAAATACATATTGTTTTGTTCCATTGAAGGTGTTTGTCTTATTTTCACTTCTATTCCAATATCTATCATCTAGATATATGGTATTTGTACATTAGTAGATGTTCTAAGTCAATCTTTATTCAATAACACAAAAGTCATGGAGTTTCTAGAGAAGTTTTGTGAAAAATCTCACATTGATGATTATAAGTTGCTCATTCAGCTAAAAGTATAGCTAATTATTGTTAATATTATCATTTTTAACACTTTACTACTTTTAATGTTGTTTGTGATTGGGGCAGTGAAGAGAGGAATTTGTGTTGGACTCCCACTTAAACATCTCCAGTATTATTGACATTTAATGAGATTCCACTTGTGATTATTATAGTTTTTAGTCAAATAGGATCCATGTTCTATTAGTATAGTTTCTTTGTTGAATAAAAGTGACCTTTCGACGTTCCTAGTCAAGAATTGCACACATACATTCAAGTGTATTGTCATGGTGTGTTTTAAAATGTGAATAATGTATCTTTGATCTTTTATTAGAAACTCATGTCCCAACACGAAGGAATGAATTCTCTACCTCTTATGAGGAGTTTCAAGTTTCATGGAATAGTAAGTGATGACACGAATCTAGGTAAATTCTTTAGATATGGCTATAATATCTTTTGATATAGCTAGAAATCTAATTTTTCAATGTCTTTGAGTGGCTTCCTTTGAATTCTTATCTTTCTTCTTCTTAGTGTTTAACCAAGAATACCTTCCTCTGAATTGGCCGGTGAGGTGGTCTACTAGTGCCAACCTTGTAGGTTGGAGTTTTGCTGCAATGTAGGAAATGTTCAGTAGTGTTTTCAATCATGGGATTTTTAGGTTTTATTGGGTACTAAATTTTTTGTTTGATGCTTGACAGCTTTTTCAATAGTTAGATAGTGTGCTATGGTACATGCTTAATGGAAATTTTGTTCTAGATGCATTCCATAGAGAAGCATCTAAGTATTCATTTTTCTTTAAAATGAAATTAGTAGCCAACATGAATCCTTCATACACTGTGAACATAGGTGTATAACTTAAGGATGGGCTTTTTTCTAAATTGCATTCACAACTCAGAGAGGATTCATTTTCTTAATATAATATCAAACATACTTAAGGTTGGAATTTTTGTGGTCCTATACCATGGACATGTTTAAGACTTTGCCTAGCCTCTCACCACCCCACTTAGTGTGATTATCTCCACTTTTCTCCAAAACATGCAATGTATTATCATAGGATTGTCACATGTAAGAAACACGCATGTGTGACACAAATGAATCCTTTGATGTTGTAGGTGAGTAGGGGTGGGTAGAATTTCCAAGGAACTATTCAATAATCAAGACCATGTCCCTAAATAGTAGAGCATACCACATACCATTGTCAAACTTTAAACGAGAATAAAAGGTTTAGTTTATAGCAATAAGTCTAAGAGTCAAGTAGACCGGTGATCAATGTTACCTAGATTATGTTTCAAAATATTCAATTACCCTAGATTTTTTAGGTGACTAGAGGTGGGTGTAATCTCTAAGGAACTATTCCATAATCAATACCATGTCTTTACTTCATTCGTCTTCAAATAATTGTGTTAATGGAGACCTTGTCATTTAAGAAGATTTAAAATATCGTGAGTTTAAGTTCAGTCAGGTGGGACACTTGCTTGCTTTCTAGTATCACTTAGATCACTAAATATGAGCAAATGAGCATTAGTTTTGTCTCTTGTACTCCATGAAAATTTGTTGTTCTATGTAATCTCCTTGAAAGTCTTTATCTCAAAATTAAGCGCCTCAATCTATGTATATTGGAGTGTTGATTGAACATATTCATCATTTGGCATCATGAATTCATACTAGTCATGTGAAGCCAAGGGCTAGGGGTATTTATATTAAGTTTATTTTAGTAGGTTCCTTAGAATATTAACACTATAATTACAATATGATTTATAAACATATTTTCCAAGGTGTGTTCTTTTCTTCATTTTATTTTATTGGTGTTTCAGATGCAAACCAATAGAGAAATACATATTGTTTTCTACATCTTACCAGTGAAGTTGTTTGTCTTATTTTCACTTCTGTTCTAATAGTTGTCAACTAAATATATGGTATTTGTACAATAGAAGATGTTCTAAGTGAATCTTTATTTAACAACACAAAAATTGTGGAGTTTCTGGAGAACTTTTTTGAAAGTTGTCACATTGATGATTAAAAGTTGCTCATTTAGCTAAAAGTATAGCTAAGAAGGTGAAATTCATAGTAGTGGTCCGTGTTATTGCTAAGATTATAATTTTTAACACTTTTTACCTTTTATGTTGCTTGTGATTGGGACAATGAAGAGAGGAATTTATGTATAACTCCCACTCAAACATCTCTAGTTTTATAAACATTTAATGGGATTCCACTTGTAATTATGATACTTTTTAGTGAAACATGAATTGTGTTCTAATAGTATAGTTTCTTTGCTGAATAAAAATGATGTTTTGACCCTAGTCAAGAATTGCACACATACATTCAATTGTATTGTCATGGCGTGTTTTGTAATGGGAATAATATATCTTTGATCTTTTATTTGAAATTCAGGTGCCAACATGAAGGAATGAATTCTCTACCTTTTTTTGAGGAGTTTCAAGCTTCATGGAATAATAAATGATGACATGAATCTAGGTAAATGCTTTAGATAATGGCTATAATATCTTTTGAATAGCTAGAAATCTAAGTTTTCAATTTCTTAGAGTAGCTTCCTATGGATTCTTACCTTTCTTCTTCTTAGTGTTGAACCGAGAATACCTTCCTATGAATTGGATGGTGAGGTTGCCTACTGGTGCCAACCTTATAGGTTGGAGTTTTTTCTACAATGTAGGAAATGTTTAATAGTGTTTCCAATTACAGGATTTTTAGGTATTATTGGGTATTAAATTTTTTGTTTGATGCTTGACACCTGTTTCAATAGTTAGATAGTGTGTTATGGCACATGCTTAATGCCAATTTATTCTAGATTTGTTGCAGAGAGAAGCATCCTAATATTCATTTTTGTTTAAAATTAAATCAAAAACTAACATGAAGCCTTCATACACTGTGAGCATAGGTCTAGAACTTAAAGATGGGCCTTGTTATGAACTCCATTCTCTGTTAGCTTGCTTAGTATTTCAATTATTTCAAACTTATAATGTTCTAGATTAGATTTTTACTATTTTTGTCCTGTAAGACTTCCTTGATCATTGTACATGGGAAATGAAGAATGATATAAATAAAATCATAGCTCATGCTTAGGAAGCATGTAATACATAGCAAAGACAATTCTAGAAGTGTCACTATCCAATTTTTCTCCAATACATGCACACAAACTATTTTGATGTATATGCTCTAGTAGAGAGATGGTGCATTATATAAAATAAAGTTGCGTGCATATTCTTTATGACCTTGTTAGATGTAAGCATCAAGATATCTATTTCAGATCTTGGATGATGATTGGAGATTAATTCAAAACTCTATGATACTGTCAATTCTCTCTCTGACCTCATTGATATATGTAGGTAGGTGAATGGTTGCTATAGGGTTCCCACATGGATCAAGCATGTGTATATTAATATAGTCTATCACCTCACTTTATGTAAGATAAATTGTACTTGTATGGAATATTACTTGTACATCTCATACATTTATAAAAAACAAGGAATACATGCTTGAAAATATTGGTTTTTTTTGTATTGGCCAATGTTTAATAGAAGTTTTAGTTATACAAAACTGAGAGATGTTTTATTGAGAGATTATGCATGTACCATGTATATGTACAAATTGTAATATTCTTATTCTCGTATAGGTAGCTGGAAAATGTGAAACCCTTTACAACACATAGGGTGGAATAGATGAAGTGTGCATTCTTATATTTGTGATGGAATCATAGTCTTCTATAAATTTGTATGATCATTGTCTTAGTTAATCCATAAACAATAATAACCTTACCTCTACCAAGTAGCTACTTGAATTAAAAAGTGCATCAACTAACCACTCTTCTCCATTTTATCTAACTGAAATATATTTCCCCCCAAAAGATAAAAACACTTCTAGATGGATGGTTATCAGAAAACATACATTGGCATGCCAATTCTCTACATAGTTTTTCCTATTTATAGATTCTTAATCTTCATAAGTGTGGCCAAAGTTTCTCTCACTCATCTAATATCCTCCTAGATTTGTGTCGATGATCGGCTTTGGTTAGCCCTTTGAGATTGCAAAAGGTTTGGGTTAACTATTGTTGGTATGTATGCATAAGAGAGCCAATCATATGCTGATTGTAATGGAATAACTTGTAAATGAATTGATTAATAATAAAGACTATCGTCCAATTTATTCTATTTTATTCATTAATGAGATAATGAAGTAACATGATAAATGTCTAAAGAATGATATTACTTAGTGACGTATGTTTTTGGGTTGATGACCTGAACAATGAGATCATATAGATGCCAGGAGTATATACATTCTTATTATATCCCTAGTCAAATGTTATTGTGGAAGGAAGATAGACAAAAATAACACTAAGGACTAGAGTATGTGTTGGTTGATGACAAAATCTCATCACTGATGATATGTGATGTCAAATCAAACACATAGATACTTGTTAAAGAATAGTGTATCGGACAGACCCACCATAATTGGTAGTCAAAATCATCTCTTATAGTATTGGTGGTGATTGTGGTTCTTAAACCTAAAGTCACTACACTCATCACATGTTGTTTGGTGTACTTTGACATCATCTATCATGATTCTGAGTAAGGGTTTCCATAAAGGTGATGATCAGATACACTGTGACACATGAGGATGACTGCGAGTGATGTAGATGGGATTTTTCCCTCCTACTGGAGTATGATAACCTGACCACTTTATTAGCAAGACTGAGAAATGCATGGACATGATCATGTGAGTCAATATGTGATATTGAGCTTACATATATCTCAGACAGTCTACTCTAGTTCAAGGAACATGTATTGAGTGATCGAAGAGGATGACAATTACATGCCTCGAGTTCAATCTGGATATCACTAACAAAGGAACTATACAAACACTATAACACCAATCACAACTTGTAGGTTGAAGTTGTTGTTCGGCTCTCCATTTACTTGGGTAGCAATGATGTGTTACTAGACACCTCTCTTTGCTTGTGATGTCATAAACTAGTTATGGACATTCACTACTAACATAAATTAGAACATATAGGGTCACACACATAGGATACACTTGGAATATAAGTTTATTTATGAATGATAACTAAATTGATTACTAAAGTGTTTCGTTATTCAATTTAAACAACAATTGACTGACTGAACTTTGAACCGACCAGCTCAAGTAATGAACCTATCGGTTGGAGTGTCAGGTTGATTGGAAATTGCATTGGCAGAATCTAGATGAACCAGGGCACAAATTGACCAATTCACATTGTGAACCAATGGCTCAAGGCTGCTAGATGATCAGTTCATGAGATGAACCACCCAATTCATGGATCAATTTGATTGTATCAAGGATTAGTGTTGATGTCATATTGTGCATTGATTGGATTAGAATTTTCAATACAATTGTGATAGGAAAGCATGATGAAATGATCGGTTCACTAGGTGAACCGAGTGAATCACATGCCAATCGATCAATTCACATGTGAATAGACCATTTTTCCACTCGCGAGCTGTGAAATTTTGGTCCTTTCCACTCCCACACAGACTGGGAATCCTGACCCTGACCCTCCTATAAATAAAGGGGTATTGGGGGCTTCCTAGAGAAACAACTCAATTTCTTCTGACAATTGTTCATATTCTCTGGTTGTCGTAACCAAGAGAACTCGAGCATGTCCTAACTGATAAAGTGAGGGATAGCAAGGGAGAACAATTGTGGGAGAGCAAGTTGGTGACTAGTACATCGATATGAAGGGACAACTACACCTTGTCCATTCTTTTATAATAACAAGAGTTCCCAGTAGTCCATGTGGACTACTGTAGAGACGTGGAGATTTTCCTGCTAGGATGACAACATCAAACTGTTGCCCATGGTGATCAACCAGGAGCTCCTACAGATGTTGTTCGAGTGCGACTTGAAGAAAGGGTGAACAATATGAAGAGGAGATTGTTGCTGGACTTGCTCCAGGACCAGATATATCCTCTAAATCATCCTTCCCATTACATAGTTATTGATGCAATCCATTGTCTTAAGGGGAATATGATAGTTAAATTTTTATTTTTGCTGCATGTTTTGTCGTCATATTTCCCTAGAATGGTATCAGAGCCACACCAATCTACTATGTTTTGGAATAATCGATATGATCAGATTTTTGGTTTTCATCATTTATTTATTACATAAGATACAAGTAGTTAAAATGATTGATTTGCATATCCCATTTTTAACATCCCTATTCATATATATATATATATGTGTGTGTGTGTGTGTATGTATGTACATATATATCATATATATGCAATCTACACATGTCACCCTAGAAGTGAGTTTTAAAGTTGGATGTGAAGCATTGTTATGGCCAATAACTCTATAAATATCTAAACATGGCTATGTGGTTGGTTATTCCTATTTCATCTCGATTTGCATACCGATTCTCTATCTTATCTTCCAATTGTAGAAATATTATTATCTCCTATCTTTGCTCCCTCATATGTAACTAGATGTTTCTCTATAATCATGTAATATTTTGGATAGTTTAATTTCTTGTTACGAAGAAGAAGAAGACACCCAACACCAGAACAATCGACCATCTCGAAGGAAAACTGACCGACTGGAGGACCAAGGAGGATGAGCCGAACCAATCGGATGGTGGACCCAATTGTTCAATTGAAGGATCTAGAAGATGGTGGACCAGAGCCCAGGTGACTGTTGTGATGACCAACTGAATGGCCAGAAGGAGAGCCAATCGATTCAAAATTGAACCGATCAACACTGATTGGAAAGCACAGATCTTCATCAATAATAGGTTTTTGCTTAAGGTGTAGATCCTAGGTGGTGGTAATTCCTTGTGTCTCCAAGGAATTACAATAGAATGGCCATAACCATCGCTTATGTTTATTGCATGTTTTAATTGTGGGAACTAGCATGTATATGATACATACTATATATATCTATGGTGATTGGATAATGTGTATGTAATTATAAATACAAACTCCCTCAATAATAGTTAAGTCTAAGATGCTTTCCATTAACAACACACATGAAAAGCTTGATCTTCTATGTGTGGGCATGCCAAGCGTGGTGCACTGTCTATCTCATGGAAGTGTGATGGTAATAGTGTGGACCTGCCAAGTTTGATGCATTATTATTGTGTTGCCTTTTGGGTCAGGATTAACTTGGTGCCCTTAATGTGATTAAGCACCTAGAAGCATGTGTATGACTATGGCAAGGAGTTTCACATGCCATCTATCCAAGAAATATATAAGATGAAAATGGAAAATGTTTCCTACCTTAATGATGATTATGCACGCTGGCATTGGCCGGATAATAATTGAATAATTTTGGATCTTATCTCACTAGAAGGTTGTACACTATAATCCTCTGAATTGATATGTGAGGGATATAAATTTGAATAAAATAGTGGTAGCAATAATTAATTAAAGGACTAATTGAATATCATCAAATTTATAAAATCAAATCAAGTCAAAAGAGTTTTGATAAATGCAAAATTTTCTCTTGTAGAATCAAATGACAATCAAAACATCATTTCCGTTGGTCCTTAGGAAGGACAGATTTAACATGACAAATTTCCATGATAGGTTTTGGACTTTGAGAATGGTTCTCAATGAAGAGAAAAAACTCTATGTCCTGGAAATACCAGTGCTAGAAGTACTTTCTCCTGATGAGCCTAGGACTGAGGTGGATGCTTACTGGAAGCATGCCAACGATGCCTTGGATATAAAGAACCTTATGCTAAGCTGCATGAACTATGAGTTTCATGAGCAGTGTGAAGACATCGGGATACTTGAGATAATAACACATCTTAAGAACATGAACCATAATCACACAAAGAAAGAAAGGTACAATTAATATCTCAAAGGCACTCTTTGAGTGTAAGATGACAGAGCGAGACTCAGTAGAGACCCATGTGCTCAATGTGATTAGACATGTCGATCACCTAGAAGAACTGAGATTCTCTTTGAGACAAAAGTTGGCCATAGATATGATTCTACAATCATTGCCTTAATCATATAGCCATTTTATTGAGTGTTATCACTTGAATAACATGGCCATACCATTGTCAGATTTGCTTGACATGTTGATTAATGCTGAAGCAAGAATGAAGAAGGAAAAATCCATGATGGATATCAACGGAGTCAAGTCCAAGGATGAAAGCAAGTCCATGAAGAGTTATGAGACTGAGCATAAATATAGATCTTCAACACCCAAGATAAGGAGAAAGAAAATTACAAGAGGAATATATCCTTTATACTTGAAGGCATTCAGGAATAAAAAGATGGGGATGGTGATCTCCACTTCAAGTATATATGTTATTGAGATAAATTTATCTACTTCTTCATCTTGGGTACTTGATACCAGATGTAGATTTCACATATGCTAAAAAAATGCATGATCTGAAAAGAAGTAGGCCTTTGAGAATGGGCGAGGTTGAACTACGAGTCTCAAATGGAGCAAGAGTTGCTACCACTATAGTTGAAACTTATAATTTATCTCTACCCATAGGACTTTTAATAGAGTTAGTGAACTATTATTATGTACCTATCATAAATAGAAACAATAAATTTGTATCTTGTATGGACAAAGATGCATATGAATTTCATATTAAGAATGGTTTATGTTTTATTTCAAAACACTACAATAAAAATGCCCATTAGTAGCATTTATTCTAGTGGCTTTTCTAAAAAAGGCCTCTATCTATCTAATTTATAGGCATTTTTAATTATAATGCTTCTAAAAAACCTATTATAGAGTTCCTAAAAAGGACTAAACATTAAAGGCATTTATACATTTAATTAGTGGCAATCTAAAATTGCCAAACTAAAAGTGGAACTAGATAATTGATAATAATTAGAAATTTTACTTCCCGCTTTTTGTTCGTGCTCCCATACTAATTGAGATTGATCTCTCCGCAAATATTTCTCCCTGATTCCTCACTCGTGTGAGACGAGTGCACCGAGGATCTAGAGTCGGCTGGGTCGTCACCCTAACTAGTGTCGTGGAGGATCACACAAAGGGTTTCGACTGGCAAGACTACTGACGACGGTTGGAGGGAGCCCAAGTACGTCAATGACAACCATTGTCTAGAGGAAGCCAACCAGTTGAAGTGCCACATTGCCACCAGGTACCAAATCACTGCCTTCAACTTGAAACTATGCCTTCAACATTTTCTAGAGGAAGGCGATTGCAATGCTGGTGGCAGTTTTACTCCTAGTTCCTCTAGTATCAAACTATTTTAGATGGTATCCCTAACATGGTGGTATCTTTGTCTATCCCTAAAGTGTAGCACATGTGTTTTCAGGGTCACATTTAGAACACCTTCTCAATAGATTCACAGATGACTGTTAAAGAAGATGACCTTGCTAATGTACTAGAAGTTGGTGCACAACTTCTAGTTTGTTTGGTGCCTACCATCAACACAACTTTGTGTCTAGTTGATGATCCCATGTGTTATGATCAATGCCTAGACTAGGCCAATGTTGAAGACCTCCATCTTGTGGCATATGCATATAACAAGGCATTTAGTAGCAAGGTAGTTAAAACTTGGCTTTCAGTTTTAGTAACAAACTAGGAGATCAGGAAGCAAACCCACCTTGAAGAGCATCCATCAACAGAGGTAAAAAGGTCTAGTTTCCCCATATAGTGGTTGTGTGTGTACATTTTAGGAGAGTATGGATGGCTATCTCATGTACCTTGTAGTAAATCTTGCACATATTGGTGGCACTAAAATGCCTAGCATAGATATTGGCTTTTGTGGGAAGTTGGTTGGTACAACAACACCACAAAAAAGTGATTGATTTTTGGCATTAGCTTTGAGTGCCAAATGGATTTTGATAAGTTTACTTAGTGTTGACCATTATGAGCCATTCACTCATTGTTGTGTCAGTTTACTTGAAAGATAGTATATGAAGCATGTCAACTGGATCGGGAAGATTAATCCACAAGCACTATAACAAAGGTTTTTTCACATGCTTGGCAAATAGACTAACTAGATGGCATTTATCTAATATTTTTTGTTTTACAATGTCCCCTATGTGAATAATATCTATGTAATTATTGCTAACTATTTCAATTAGGTTATTAACATAAATCAATCAATTTATTGGGAAAAAACCATTTAAATGATTAGTTCATCATGGAGTACTGGGGGAATAAGACCCAACCCTTAACCTATCACATGTTACACCATTTTTTGATCTAGGATCGACAATCTAGAGATCATCCTCCATCCTACAAAAGGTAAGGGAGGGAACCCTGATTTCATCTATGTGATTGATAAATTTTCTTAAAAACCAAACCATTGATTTCATAAGATCATGAACATCTGAATGAGCCCTAAATTAGCTAGTTTTATACATATATTAGGTATTGCCAAAAACCTTTATGTCGTCCTCTTCCCCCTTTAGAATAATGAATGAAATCATAATATCATTATGATTATAAAAGGAATCCTAAAATATTGCATACACCACATTTCAGTAGAATATGAACTTGATGGTGATCTAGAAACTAAAAAAGACATTTCTTGCTTGTGACTGCACCACATTTCAGATATGGTTGTTCGTCAATCCTTCATGAAGATTTGAAGTTCAATATAAATAAATTGAACCACATTTATTATGTGATGCCTTCAATTCTAGCTGACTTAGCTCCAACATGGATGTAGCATTTTCTTAAGCTACGAACAAATTAGAAAAAGGTTCAAGCCTCATAAACCATGACTAATTTACCTAACTGATGAATATCATGGAGTTTGTGTAGTGTCAGGATAGAAGGGAGGTCATTCCCCTAATGTTGCTACAATAAAGTGAGAAGATATCCAAAATACTCATATAGTGTAAATAAAGATGAGCCCTACAAGTGATTTAGTAGGAATGGCAGATGGCAATCATAACATGTTGACCTATGGCATTATAAGAGTTAATACCCCAGACATGTCAGGAAGTAGGTGTGAACGTAGATTTTAGGTTTTTTATGATCCTTCTACTTTCAGAATTCAAAAACTTGAACTACTTAGGTAACCAGGCTTATGGGATATAGTAGATATATCCATATTACTTGAGGCAATCTTTCCAACCTTGTGTTGGGCATCCAACACATTCAAACTGGGCCACTAGATTTTGATAGCATAAGAAGTTTCTTCCAAGGTTTATGATTTAGCAATAACATTTCCGTGCTAAGTTGCCCAAGGTTTCAGACTTTAGTAGAGTAGATAGTAACTTTCTTATTACTCAACACGAATTCAAATTCCTAATGATGTTTTCTCTTTGTATTCAATTATAAAGTCTTCCACAATAGAGATGCAACATGCAATCCCATGGATCTCCCAAAAGTAGCGTCATTCATTCTCTTACTACAATGTTTCTATTTTGTAGTTGTATGATATACTAGAACCAGTCAGCTTCACCACCATTCTTGTTCTTCACCTCCCGTGAACTACTGTAACAGGTTTTGAGTGGTACCTTATGCTACTCTTGAATGTATCATACCTATTCCCTTTCTCTCCCATTATCAAATGTTGGAAGGTGTGTAAAAATTTGGGCTCCGTTCGTGACATCATCACAGATGTATACATCCATAATGAATGATGGGATCATATCAATCCTATGAAGTTTCAGTTGTATCAATCACTTGGCATGGGTGGCAACATTTATTTTCATACTGCAAGTAGATGAACGATAGGTCGAATTAACATGAAAGGATAGAAACTTGAGGACAACTAATCAAAGAACTATGAGGGTTGCTTCAGAGAGGACAATCATATAAGATATTTGGTTGTGTATACTACCAACTTTGGCACAAGTCTATGATCATAACGAAAAGGATTTTTTGTAAAATGGGCTCATCTTAGAAGGAGATGCATAGTCCTATCAGGTTGACAAAAAGTCTATGTTAGGACAGTTGTCTTTAGTAGCCTCAAGTCTAAGTAGGAGGGAATTACAGTTGTCCTTTTGATGTTAGGAACAATAAAAAAGATTGCAAGAGCTTCTAAGTATTAGGAACAGAAAATAAAAGCATACACTTATTGAAGTCTTGGTCTAAGTTGAGAAGTACCAATGCTCATATTCTGCTCATAGTTCTTTGTCTTTTCTTAAGATATGAATTGTAAACTTCTCAATGAATCATGTCATAAGAACATGGTCCTTATATACTTTTATCTCTTAGGCATGCCCCAGAAACTTCTTGTTGCAAAGGAAAGACAAACGGAAGCCTCTCTTAAGGAATAAACTCTGCTATGGGTCCTATGACTGTAGGTTCAATCACATATAAAGGACAATATAAGCCTACCATTTACTGATATTTTATTCTATAGAGAAACTTATCTCAGTTAGATACATTGTACATCCTCCACTAAAATTCCAAAGTGCATCCACATCACATGCAAGAACTGTGCTACCAATAAGGGTGTAGCTCTGACTGTGTCACCTCATGATTTAGCTGAATTATTAACTCAAGGACATGACATGAGTGGTAAGTGACTATGTTCTTACTGTCATGAACCCATTATAGACAAGGTGTACTTCTGACATGAGCCAAGCCATAATTGTTGAGAAGGGTATTATTTGGGAAATCTTAATCACAATTGATTCAAATATAGCCCCTGCATTAGACCATTAGCTTCATCTTCTTCTCGAAACTCCCCACCTTTATCATGGATACTCATGTAGCCTTTTAGAAATTAACTATCAATGAAGATCACTTGCATAAAATAGTGACCCTAATAAGATCTACATACCTGGATCTACATTCTAACTCATAGTCAATTGAGGCAATAAAAAAACATACCCAAACAATTCATGTTTTTTGTCCTATCTAGCATGATCATGAACAGTACTTTACAAAATTTAAGAACATGGATTTTGATATAGGTTGCAACCTAGGAAAGCTACATGATGATATTTTTTGATTGCATCCTTTTCTCAAGAACTTTGGATTCTAGTTGTTGATAAATGCATCATCACTTCAGTACCTGGAGGCTGGAATGATCTCATTTCTTTTAAAGATCATAAGGCTAGAATTATTAGCACCCTGATTATGTATCACAACTGGTTAGAAAGGAACAGAAGAGTTCATCTAAACATTAGTAAGAATGCTATTGATCTTTGGAAAATGAAAAGTTAAGAATTCAATATTCTCATTGGATGAGTTGTATATCTTCTATGTTTTTAGTCTTGATCGGTTTATCTTCTGTGCTGAGGTTATGTGCTCTGGATATCCTCCTATGTTGAGAAGGTTCAATGTTAGATTCTGGAATTCTATAGCCTTATTTTTTGAGCCGGTGCCTTGCTGAAGTATGTTTTGGTGATTTTTGATGTCAAATGGAATGTGGTTATTTTTAGAAAAATTTCTTTGTTCTTTGTGTGTTGAAAAGGCTATCATCTTATCTTATCATGATGTATAGATAGAACTCAGTTATGAGTTTCTGGTTTGGTTTTCTTTGCTCAGGTTTTCTTGAGATGTTCTCTGTTGTCTCAGCTTCTGCTACTGTGCATAGCTGGTTTTCTAGCAATTCTTTACCTAGCCCTTATAAGAGGGTTTTGGTGAGAATGAGAGTACAAATATAGCCTCTGGTATCCATCAACAAAACTAATGAAGAACTAGAAGTTAAACCATCTTTGAGTGTTGCAACAATTACATTTCCACCGGAAATAGCAAGCCAGTGTTACTACAAATACTATCATCAAGTTTCAGCCTAAAAAACACTAAAAACATTAATCACTTATTAGACAATGTTCTCATTTGGATTTCATTGTGAACATGATGTTGGGGATAATTCATAATGTTGTTGTTTGCAAACAGATTTGCTGTTAGAATAGTCAGTCATGTTGGTTTTTGATTTCACCCATCAGTAGATAATATCGAATATGCCCTATGCTCCACATTTGTCATTTTGTATAATAAAATTGTCTGGTGTTGGTGTGAAATTATCCTATGTTTTAATTTACAAAATATCAAGGATTAGACTTTAAAAATTCGTGTTATTTTAGAAAACTAAGTGGATGTTGTGTTTTGAGTAAGGATAAGTGAAATTTTGGACACAAAATAGAAAATGCAATCGACATGATGGGAGTAATATATCTAGGTTCTTCAAAATAATAATAATAATTTATATAGAAATGAACCATCTATAATGATAACTAAATAGATACAACACATTAAAACTAATTATGTCACACTTATTTGAAATTTCCATAGCTATGTAAACAACTCAATTTTCACCAATAGTTTTGGTGTTTTTTTGGACCGATTAAAGTTACATATTGAGAAATATATACTAAACCAAAACCAAACAATGAAATCAAAGGATGTCTACATACATGATCGCCAACTAAACTAAGGATATGTGGTCCACCATTATAATACGGGGAACACTAATGTGTTCAAATTTTAACACTAATGTGTTCAAGTTTTAACACTAATGTGTTCAAATTTTAACTTTCAAAAAATGAATGATGAAATATAATCATACCATTTTGGAAAATTTTGATGAATTAATACCAGAGATAAATAAAAAAACCCAATAAAACCTATATTTTGTTGTTTATCTAATTAAAGTAATATTGGTGCCTTTTGGTCAAGGTTCAGTCCTTTTCTCCCACCTCTTATCAGGCTCTGTTGGTTGAAGCTTCTGTTGGTTTTGATTGGAAGGTCTTCTATGCTATTTTCTTTTGAATCCTTTTTCTGATGTGGTTTTGAGTGATGTTCTACTTTTTTCTTCTACTGGTTATCGTTGACTGAAGGATTTGTGATCTATCCTTGGGTTGGTTTGTCTTTTCCCTGTTTGATGTCATCCAAGGACGGGATTCTATGCTGGCTCTTGCCTATGGAAGTTCTTGAAATGGCTTCGTATGGTTCTCCTTTTTTTTTAAAGGCTCTTTTGGGATTCTTTGAAACGATATTCCTATCTTTTGAAAAAAGGAGTTTTGGCCGACCAAAAAAGGAATATAGCCATGATTGAGTACCATGTTATGTAGAACATACACCTTGGTGTTCAGCTTCATATCAAGGAGTGTATCTTTGGTATTTGTTTATATAGATTCCTACTTTCTGTCTGTATATGTTCTAAAGTTTTGTAGAAGGTGAGCTTGTAGAAGCTGAGGTTGTAGGTTTGGAAACCATGTTGGTGGTTTTGAGGTTTACAAATTCTCCTTTGATACTAGTAGATAGGACCCAAGCTCCTGTTCATTTTCAGATTCAATTCAAAATGATTAGAATGTGCATGGGTCCTTATTATAAGTATGTTATTTTATCCTTATAAAAAGTATTTCAAAAAAATGTGTCATGTACTCATAAAACTAAAGAGGTAGGAATCTATCCCATTTACATATAGGTCAGAGAATAATAACCTCACATAACTCATTTAGAAAATTTACAATTTTTAGATGAATCCTTCTTGTCATAAACTTTGTGGTACTATCAAAATAATAATATGATAAGATATCTTGTAGTAGTGTTTTGATAAACACATAAGTACAAGACTATAGTAAAAATTTGGAAAGACACCAGTAACCTCTTTAAATAGGTCTCACACCTACTATAGTAGTGCATGGATACTCCAAATTAAATAGGTCTCACACATGTACAAAATAAGCCAGCCACCAGTAACCTCTTTGATAATCTAAAATATGATTGTTTATTCAACAAATAGTTAATAAGTGTCATCTCATTGTATGAAATACCAAGCTACATCAAATTATAGAAAATACTAGTTACTTCCTTGAAATTCTCAAAGAAGGATTAGTGAACATTGGACCAATTGCAAAGATATAGGACATGATCTCCTCTCATAGATTTCTTTTCAAGCTATCATGTCCACCAAAATAAAGTTGGTTATGACAAGCAAAAAAAGGTTAACTGATGTTATACTACATTTTCTGAAAATATATAACATCGTTATATACACTTACAATTGTTAGTACTAATATTTTGCAGTCTCTGTCCACCCACAACATTCACTATGAACTGGGCCTCTATGCCAATGTCATTGTTCCCTGATGAAGAACAATTTAACATCATCCTAGATGATCGTTCTTTAAACCAACTAACCATACCCGAACATTGGTGTTTTCTAAACGGAAGACACTACAGGCCTGATGAAGTGACCCTAAATTTTGGCAATTCTTCACATGTTATCGAGGTTGAGAATGATTTGGCGGGAAATCTTGTATGAAAATCCGGTTGGCGTGATTGGATTAGAAAGATGCTAGTGGGCTGTAGCGACAAGCTTTTTCTTCATCTAGTTGGCCATAATACCCTCAATGTTTGGATAACCAACATCAACAATGAGACCCCCAATCATCTACAGCGGTATGAGCGCACGATGGAGCAAACTAGCTTAGACAAATCTGATGGAGCAACGTCATAGCATGGTCGAAAACACATATATTGCCAATGTGAGCATAAAGTATTGCTTATAATATTACATAATTGAAAACAAAAGTAGTATCTAAAGTCATTTCTATTTTCTACAGGACATGAAGTTTAAAGATAATTGCATTCTGGGATACTGTCTAGAGATATGACATATATAGTTGTTTTTCTTTAATCCAATTTTTTATTATTACATGACGATCCAAATAATGGTGTTTCATGTTCATTGTCATAGACAATGTTGACAAATGACAATCCTATTTTGTTTTGACCTACTTTTGATTTTGGTATGGAGAATCTTAGTATTATGGACAATACATTCACTATGAATGGTTTTTGTGGGTTTTAGATATGAGCAATGTTTGAGTATATTTTTGTGAGATTTACATCTGAGCAATGTTTGAGTTTCTAGGTTAGGTTTTAAAAAACTAGATCTGTAGTGAAAGTTTGTTATTTCTGTGTTAGATGTTTCAATTTCATACTTGCATGGCATTCTATGCTTCTCTATTAGATGATTCAATTTCTTCAGTTTTTATTGTGGTTCCCTGGCTTCTGGGTGATTAGTGGATATGAGCAATATTTTAAAAATGTACATGGATTTTTTTTATCTTGGAATTCCCTTCTTTTTAAGCTTCCACTTGTTTGGGTCAAATATTTTGTTTAGCTTTTGCAAATTTGTTGTCTAAGGATGTAGATTTGTCTAGCTTCTGAGTTATATGCAGGTTGTTCAAACAATTTCCCATCTTCTTAGTCCAAATTGATGGTTGTGTGGCTCTTTTGGATATTACTGGTGTTTTTCAGGGGAAGGCCTTCCTGTGATAGATATGTCTTGGGTGTTGCAATATTTTCTATCTTCTGTTTGGAATGGACCATCAATCTTTTTTATGAGGCTTGATGCTAAACTCGACTACCTAATGTATGCAGGTTAGTTTGTAGGCTCCCTATAGTTGCATATTTGTAGGATGATCCTTTTAAAGCTAAAGTTTACCATTTTCTTGATTACACAAGTCAGTTTTAATCTTCAGAGTCACAATTGATGATGTAGAAATTGCTTTTGTTTTGTCATATCTCCCATCTTGAGTTTTTACAAGGATTTGATTTAGTCTAGCTCAAACTTTTCAGCTGCATGAAGTCTCATATTTCAATGTCTATGGTTCAGACAAGTCATAGGCATCAGGTGTGATGATACTCTATTATGTGTTGATTCTCCTCATCCGTGTAGACAACAACTTCTGTCATGGTCCTCATGGGTTAGTCAACTTTAGAAGTTAGCTAGGGCTTTAGGAATCTGACCAAGAGAATCTCTAAGACTGTGCCACCAATGAGGAGCTGGAGGAGATGGACACGTAGGTCATAAGTGGACTACCAATTCTACTGAGGGCTAAGGATTTGGTGGGATTGAAGCAGTACTCCGCTACTAGCTTGACATCAGGTCATTTGATCAGCTCTTGCATTATTCCTGGCTTTTGGGTGTTTATTGATTTCTATTACAGCTTGTTCAAACAATTCTACTGAGGCCTTGCTTGATTTCTATTGCAGGTTGCTCAAATAATTTCTCCTGATCTTCTTGGTCCAACTGGACTACCTGATGTGTAGGTTAGCTTGAAGCTAAAATTGGTTAATTGCATAAGATTTATCTTAGTTTATAGATCTTTTGTAGGCTCCCTAAAGTTGCATATCATAGTCTTAGTGTGCATTGCCAGTGATAGTCTCTACTTAATTTCTACCATGGTTATGATGGCACATATGGATCAGTATATGTCAAATCACAAACATTAAATAAGAGAAGTAGATCGTAAAAAATGAAGAAACCTCATATATCAATATTAAATCATGAGTAGGCAGATGAAACAACAAAAGGGAACTAATAGAGACACTTTGGTATGCCAAGGCTACAAAGGACAAGCGTGTCATTGCTTTTATAAGAGATTGGAGCTTCCAGGTTAGCTTCTAAAAATATCTTTAATCTTCTTGGCAGTCTCTCTTTCAAGATGTGCATGGCAGTTTAAGCTTCTCTTGGCACATAATAAAAGTGTTCATTATGTTCTTAGATGCTCGGAGGCATCATTTTCCCTCTAAATATTGTACTCTCTGCTAAACAGTAGGTCCAAGTTAAGGTAATTCTTACTAGTCCTTGTACCTACAAATGCTACATCACCATTTCATTCAACCACTAGTTACAATTTTACCATATTTGTTCTTACTAATGTCGACACCATACTTCATGAATATTTTGTATAGGATACATGGATAGCAACAACTTCAATACTATTGAGTGTAGTGTGAAAAATAACTCAGGGGGACAGAAACACTCAACACCAATAGCAATGGCCTGACCATCTGGTATATAATTAAGTTCCTCATTAGTGCTAGAATGCCATGCATTGATGATATTATAGTGGTTCCTTTGGCAATAAAGTTTCTCTTAACCATGGCTTTAACATCTAGGTATATCCCTGGTCTTTTAACTTTGCGACCCTAATTCACCTTTTCTAGAATTAATCCCTCTACCTCTGTTGTAGACCAAATAATGTTATCAACATAACAATAAGTTATCATGGTGAGACTTGCAAAGCCCATAGTCAACAAAAAATTGCTACACCTAGCCAAGTGTGGACCATACATTTGTATTGTAATTCTATGCTACACCTAGGAAAGAAGGTCTATTTTTCACTTAATGGATGGTATATGCTTCTTCTAGGATTTGTTCTGTTGCACATTTGGTTTGAATTTCCTTTCTTATATTTGGAGGTCACATGGCTATAAATTTCCTAGGCTCATTGACAAGTTCATCTTCCTATTTGAAGCCTCGAGTACTAATTGTTTATATTCTTATTAGAATTGGAGGTTGATCTTTACCCCTTTGTGTTACAGTTCTATCTTGATGCTGGAAAGGGACATGTATACATGTACATCTTTGTGAAGATAGAGTTGCATTGAATTTCAAAGACTCCTTTTGTTGAATGCATGTCTGAAGCTTTCCATGGGCATGACAGACATTCTATTGATGCTAAGTATGCACAAAGATGGTATGCTACTAAGTCATAATGATACACATCATACACGTGAACCATAAGTTACCATCATTATTGATGTCCATGATTTAGTGCTTCTATGCCCATCATTTGATTTTTAAAGATATCAAACTTATTTACATATCATTTCAGTTTCCACTGGAGAATCTCACAGTGGAGAAAAACGTGTTGAGGGCTCAATTAGAAGAGAAGGATGAGCTGAAGAGGGGAGGTTATTTAACATGTCACTTTGTAAGTGTAATTTTAATTTTTTATAAATTGCCTTCAAGTGACCACTCAAGCTGTTGTGATAGTTGGACAATCACATGTGTTTCTGCATATGCTAGATTTTGTTGGAGGTCCATCTGTTTATGAGGCTTGCACCATTAGGGGTGGCAAGGCTTCCTCTGTATATAATCTGAATTTTGCATGTTCTATTTTGCATCCACTTTAAGCCAAATACGGCTAAAAACCCCACAGTTCTGAATTCCTATCCCTGATCTCTCTCCAATTAACACACACAACTTCACAGGTGCACCCAAAGTGGTGGATTGAGGAAAATATAAACTTTCCAAGCCTTTTTATGTATAGTTACTTTCATGTTCTTGAACTGGACATGATCTGGTTAGAAGTGGAGCCTACCAAGACCAAACTAGTTTTTAGCTATAGGGAAGACTATAGTGGCTGATTACAATCCAAGGCAACCCCGCTGCAGCCTTATCAAATATGTGAGATAATGATTGGATTATAGGTCATATGGTGGAATTTCCTTCTACATTGAGGGAAACATTGCACTTTGTACAATGAGTTGTGACAACCACATCTTTAGCTAATAACTACATGCTTCTGAGGAGTATGCTCGACTTCCCTATAGGACAAGCCTATTTGGGGCATATCTTTTCTACATCTCTATTTAATAATAAACTCATGAATTTACCATTGCATATTCCACACATTTTTTGTAGAGCAAGAATCAGTATTTACCTTGTTATTATGTCTCATTCTTCACATGCCTTCATACATATTGCCAAGGGAATTTCATCTATTAGGGATTTTTTATAGTGTTCTCTGTTGAATAAGAAAACATCACTCATAATTATTGAAGTTAGTTCTCTTATTGTTATGATACTTATTCTGAAACTATTCTCTATAAGCTGTTATGCATTATTTCATCAGACATTTGACTTATATTATTCTTGCAGATTGGTATTGGATAGAGATATAGGAAAACCTAAGGGTTGTGGGTTTTGTTAATACAAAGATAGAGCGACTACTTTGAGTGCTCAGTGAAATCTTCAAGGCTATGAAATAAATGGCTGCCAATTGTGAGTAGACTTTGTAGAAAATGACAAAAGTTCAGACAAAAATCAGGAATATGTATCATATGAAGGGAAGCGTCAATTTCTATACAGTAACTATATATCATATATATTGTCTGTATGAATCTTTCCATTCCATTAATGTTGTTCTCGGAAATATAAAAATCAAGAAATCATTCTGTACTCAGTTCTATTCTCTTGATTCTAATTTGTACTCAGTTACATTATCTTCTGCTCAAGCCCAGGGCTTGGCTGCTGGTTTACCATCTTCTGCTCAAGTTGTCACTGTCAGACAATCAATTCATTATGTTGTCCCCCAATCTCATTAAGCTATCATGAAATCATTATTCACATTATATATGTTTGCAAGTTGAAACAATGAGTTCTACACTCATTCATCTTTGTATTTCATGCACTTCCTTTCCTCTTGACATTGTAAACGTATGAGAACTTAAATGCTAACCAATAATATACTAAATTAAGTTTAACAATCATCTTAATATATATGGTTGTAGGAGATGAGGTTTTTATTCATCTGTGTTAGGTAAAGATGAAACATCCTTTTTATTCACAATTGCAAAATAGATAGGTTGGACTTGGAAAATCCAACATGTAGGTATATGAACCTTTGTAACTTGTATAAAAGATGAGTTTTTGGGTTCTAAAGTTTTCTTCCATCCTAGAGGATTTATGGCAGTTCTGGTCTAGTTTGATGTTTGATGCATTCTTACAGTTTACATCTTCACTAACACATAACTTTTATCTTTTGATAGGTTTTCATGCACAAGGACATGCGTGCATGCACATGCATACTTAAATATGTAGTTATATTGCACTTGGATGATTCTTTAAGTGGATCTATGTTGGTTCAGACTTGGAGTTTCTTATTATTGGACTTCCAGATATTGATTGTAAGTATATGTTATATGATATCCACACTTTACAGTTGCGTGGTTATATTAATTTCTAATTGTCTTATGGTTTATTGTAGTGGAAGATTTGAGGGAAAATACAGAATACTCCAGCTACATAAATTCATCACCGGTTATCCAGTGGTTCTGGGAGGTGGTTCAAGGATTCCACCATAATGTAAAGCTATTTCCCGAAGGATCTCTTAAGTCCGCATGCTGAAAAGTAGATAGTCATATTAGGGAAGAGACAAATCCAATGATGTAGAAGTTATTGTACTGAATAGAAAAATGTTGTATGAAGGTATATAATTGGTGTTGTATTCAATCTAAGGGGCAAGGTAAAATGTCCTCCCCATGTAATTGTCACTTGATTATAAATAAAAAATATTCATACTTTTGAAAAACTGAGTTTGGCTGCAATTGGCATTCAACTAGAAAACCTGATAATGAATTGAAAATTGAATGACTAAAAAATATGAAAATGTAGTAATACATAACTAGTATGTCATTAATGGATTTTTTTAAACACCATTACACTCAATAAGAACCATTTCATACAACAACATCATAAAAAATAGTAAAATTTGTATAAAAGCCAATTGATGGATAGTGGCTTTTTTATAAATGCCAAATGATATTTTAGTGGCCTTTATTTGGCATTTATTGGAAGCCACTAAAGACAAATGTTTAGTGGCATTTACAACTTATGCCACTATCTTTCTAGTGGCATTAGTACTAGAGGCATTTTTTTAAGTGTCAAAAAATGCCACTAAACATGTTTAGTGGCGTTTATTTTTTTTTTGGCATTTCTAAAAGGACACTAATGGGAATTTTTGCTATAGTGAAAGATGAGATTTGTTATGGAAATGCCCTAATGCCTTATGGTCTTTATTTTCTAGAATTAAATACAAATATTTATAATGTAAATACCAAAAGAATAAAACTCAACAACTCAAGCGAAACATATCTTTGGCATTATTGTCTCATTTATGTGATTCTCATTTATGTTCCCTAGACAAATAATTGAACTAATTTATGAATGAGAGGAACCAAGAGAGTCACAAAATGTTGTGGAATCTCAAATTCCTCAAGTAACATAGGTGCCTCATAGATCTAGTAGGACATTCCTTGAGCCTGAAAGATTTGGATATCTTGTGACTCAAGAAGGCGGTGAGTTGGTCATAGATGATGAAACAACAACCTATGTAGAAGCTACTAAGGGACCAGAGTCTGACAAATGTCTTGAGGCCACGATATATGAGATGGAATCCATGTACGCCAATAAGGTATGGACCTTGGTGGATCCACCTGAAGGGGTAAAACCCATAGGGTGCAAGTGGGTCTTCAAGAAGAAGACCCACATGGATGGTAAAGTACAAAATTAACAAAGGTAGATTGGTTCTAAGGGGTTTCAAACAAGTTCAAGGTGTTGACTATGATGAAACCTTTTCTCCAATTGCCATGGTTAAGTCCATCAGGATCACACTTGCTATTGTAGCTTATCATGACTATGAGATTTGGAATATGGATGCTAAAACCGCATTCCTTAACGAGAATCTTGAGGATGTGTACACGACACAACCTGAGGGTTTTATAAATCCAAAGGATGAAAATAAAGTTTTTAAGCTACCAAGGTCAATATATGGATTGAAGCATGCATCTTGGAGTTGGAATCTTCATTTTCATGAGACAATCAAAGAGTTTGGCTTTACTCAAAATTAAGATGAACCTTGTGTGTATAGGAAGGTTAGTGAGAGGATGATTATGTTCCTCATATTGCAAGTGGATGACATACTATTTATGGGGAATGGAATCCTTACTTTACAAAAGGTGAAAACATGACTAGGAAATACGTTTTCTATGAAATACTTGGGTGAAGCATCCTGCATTTTGGGAATCAAGATTATAGAGATAGATCCAAAAGGCTTCTTGGACTAAGTCAAAGCACATACATTGATAAAGTGTTGAAGAGGTTCAACATGGTGCTCAAAGAGAGGAAACCTACCCATGGTGCTTGGAGTTACCATCTCTAAAGCTAGTGACCCAGTTCTTATGAAAAAAAGAAATACATGAGTTTGACTCCATATGCATATGCAATTGGTTCCATCATATACACAATGTTGTGTAAATGTATCGATGTCTCATACGCCTTGAGCATGATGTGAAGATATAAGTCAGATCCAGGTGATGCTCACTAGACTACCGTGAAGAACATCCGTAAGTACTTGAGAATAAATAAGGATCAATTCCTTATACACAACAAAGAGGAAGAGTTGGTGGTAAATGTTTACACTAATGGAAGCTCTCAAACTGACAAATATGATTATAGACCGTATTCTAGATTTATGTTTTGCCTCAATAATGGATATGTGAGTTGGAAGAATTCTAAGAAAGAGATAGTTGTCAATTCCACAATAGGGGCCAAGTATATTTTTGCATTGAATGCAGCAAAGGAGGGTGTTTGGATCAAGAATTTCATATCAAAACTTGGGGTTGTTCCAAGCATCAATGATGTAATTGGGATGTATTGTGACAACAATGGAACTATTGTACAAGATAAGGAACCCAGATTGCATCAACATTCCAAGCATTTTCATCTCATATGATAGATCATACAATGACGAGATGTGAATATTTGCGAGAACAAAATTGTTGACCCCTTGAAAAAGGCACTTTCACTGCAGAAGCATGATGGTCATGTTAGATCACTTAGAATAAGATTCGTGAGTGATTGGGTCTAAGTGCAAGTGGGAGTCTGTTGGTATGTATGCCTAGAGAGCCAAGCATATGATGATTGTAACAACGTAACTTGTAAATGATTTGATTAATAATAAAGACAACTTCCAATTTATTATATTTAATTCATTTTTGAGATAATGAAGTAACATGATAAATGTCTAAAGAATGATATTACTCAATGACATATGTCTTCGGGTTTATGACATTAAAAATGAGATCATACGAATGCCAAGAGTATATACAATCTTGTTATGTCCCTAGTCAGATGTTATTATAGAAGGCATATAGACGATAATAACACTAAAGACTACACTGTCTGTTGCTTGATGACATAATCTCATCAATCATGATATGTGATATCAAACCAAACACATAGATACTAGTTAGAGAATAGTGTATCAGATAGACTCACAATAAGAGTGATACATGGAAACCATAATTTGTAGTTAGAATCATCTCTTATAGTGTTGGTGATGATTTTGGTTCTTATACTTGAAGTCAATACACTCATCACATGTTGTTCGGTGTACTTTGACATCATCCATTGTGATTCTGAATAGCGATTTCCATAAAGGTCATGATCGAATACAATGTGACATGTGGGGATGACTGTGTGTGATGTAGATACGATTTGTCCCTCCTAATGGAGTATGATATCCCAACTACTTTATTAGCAAGACTGAGAAATGCATGGACATGATCATGTGAGTCAATATGTGATATTGATCTTACATATATCTTAGACAGTCTACTCTAGTTCAAGGAATATGGATTGCATGATTGAAGAGGCTGATGATTATATGCCTTGAGTTCAATATGGATATCAATGAAAAAGGAACAATACAAACACTATAACACCAATCATAGGTTGTAGGTTGAAGTTGTTCTCTAACTCTCTATTTACTTGGGTAGCAATGATGTGTTACTAGACACCACTCTTTACTTGTGATGTCATAAACCGGTTATGGACATTCAGTGCCAACGTAAATTGTAACCTATAGGGTCACACACATAGGATACACTTAGAAAAGGAGTTTATTCATGAATGATAACTAAATTGGTTACTAAAGTGCAATAATTGATTGACTGGAGTCTGAACTAACCAAATCAAGTGTTGAATTGATCAGCTGGAGTGTCATGTTGATTGGAAATTGTATTGGCTAAATTCTGGATGAACTAGGGTATGAACCAATTAGTTCACATAGTGAACTGACAGACTCAAGGTTTCCAGACAACTGGTTGATGATATGAACTGTCCAGTGCATGGAACATTTTGGTTGTATCAAGGATTAGTGCTAACATCTTGTTATGTATTAATTGGATTATAACTGCCAATACATTTGTGATTGGAAAATATGATGAAATGACTGGGTGAACCGTTCGACTCACATGCCAAGTGATCGATTCACCTGTGAACCAATCATTTTTCCGCTCATAGATTGCAAAAAAATGTGATATTCCAGTCCTTTCAACTCCCACACAGTCTGGGAACCCTGACCCTGATCCTCCTATAAATAGAGGGGTACAAGGGGATTCCTAGAGACACAACTCAATTGCTTCTGAAAATTGTCTTCTCTAGTTGTGGTAACCAAGAGAACCTGAGAAAGTCCTACCCAATAAAGGGAGGGATAGAAAGGGAGAACAATTGTGGGAGAGAAAGTTGGTGACTAGTGTATCGATGTGAAGGGACAACTCCTTCATGTCCGTTCTTCTAGAACGACAAGAGTTCATAGTGATCTATGTGGACTGTTATAGAGGCATGAAGCTTTTCATGCTAGGATGACAATGTCAAACTACTGTCTGTGGTGATCAACTAGGAGCTGTTGTAGATGTCATTCGAGCTTGACTTGAAGAAAGGGCAGACACTACAAAGAGGAGATTATCACTGGACTTGGTTCAGGACCAAGTATATCCTCTAAACCATACTTTTCATTACATAATTATTGAAATGATTCATTATATTAAAGGAAATATGGTAGTTAAATTTTTTTTTCCGTTTCTAGTTCTGTTGCCATATTTCTGTAAAACTCTACCCATTTACTACGATGGTTTGTTATTTTTCTTATAGAATTCATTTTACATAATCTAAAATTTGAGGGATACTTATTCCCTTAGTTATGAAGAGAGCCCACCTAGGAGACGATTAGGCTTAATGCAAGATGCCTCAAACTGGGTGTCCAGCCCCCTAGGTGACCAACTGACCATCTAAGGCCTTTTAGGCCCAAATCAAGCCACTTCAAGGCTAATTTAGCATGAATTAGATGTGTATTTGATCAAGTTGAGTCATTTTATGGTTGAAATGGGTTTGATTCATCCCAAATGATTAGGGTAAATTACGTCTGATTTGGGGAAAACAAGCCTGATTTGGAGAAATATGTCTAATTTGGGGGAATTATGTGTGATTTGGCCATATAAGGCTTCATTTAGATCAATATAGGTAAATTAGGGCTAGTTCAATTTGATTGGGTCAAATTATGGAAAATTAGATTTGATTTTATGCCATATTATGTCAAATTTAAGCATATTAGGTCAGATTTGGAGAAAAGAAGTCTGATTTGGGGGAAACTAGTCAGATTAGACCAAATAATGTCATGATTTAATATTTACATATATGAAAATATGAATGTAAATATAAAAAATCATCATAATTTATAAATAAAGCAAAACGCCTAAGAATGCATGGTCCTGGATAGACAGGTTAGGCGGGCTAGACTAGGATCACCTGAACTTCATTTTTATGAGTACACTAGTATTTTCTCATATTCTATAGTCATTTTTTTGATATGTCATTCTAATTCATATATCTTATATGTTTTACAATTTTTTTTATAGAATGGATAAGTCCTGGATAGAAGAGGATGATTGGACGAACAATAAATTCTTACATGGAGTTTTATAATTTTTGGATTTTTCTTTTGAATGTTCACCGATTGGAGACAAGATTGTATGCCCTTGTAGAAACTACGCTAATGTATACCAGGTCACCCGGAAGACTGCATTGAGCCATGTATTGTGGCATGTCTTCTTACCAAGCTATATTTCTTGGGCTTTTCATGGTGAAGATGTTGATGTTCAAATGGATGCTCAATTGCCGATATGTTGAAAAGTTAAAAGACATGTTGCATGATGCTTACCTGAGTTTCAGCTAGGATGAAAAATATGGAAAGAGTAGGGTTGGAAAGTGATCAATATTTCAATGTTGATAAATTTTATATCTTTTTAAGGGATTCTGAGATAGAATTATATCTGAGGTGTAAGAAATTTCATAAACTTGCTTGCATCTTGGAATTCTATCACCCGGTCTACCTTAACAAATTGAGTAAGAAAGCACCATCTATGTTTCTTATGTTCTTCAAGAAGATGCTACCAGAAGGAGAACAATTGCCTAATTTATTTTATGAGCTAAAAGAGACTACCAAGGAGTTGGGTTTATATTATGTGAAGATTCATGTTTGTTCAAATGCTTGCATGCTTTCCTAGAAGTATTTTAGTGATAAAGACATCTGCGATACATGTGGTGCATCAAGATGGAAAACAATTATAAGCCAGGATGATGAGGAGGAGCATGCAAAAAAAATCAAGATACACTCGTCAAGGTGCTTAGACACTTTCCACTTGTATCTCACTTAATGTGGTTATTCATGTCATCAACAATATCTTCATAAATGAGGTGGCATGCAAAAGAATATGAAAAAGATAACAATTTAAGACACCTGGTAGACTCACCTACATGAAACACATTTAATGTGATGCATCCAGAATTTGCTTCAGACACTATAAATATTCGGTTGAGACTTGCAATTGACGGATTTAATCCTTTTGGGACAATGAGAACTTCTTACAGTGCATGTCCTATCGTGATTATTCCATATAATTTATGTCCTTTGTTGTGGATGAAGCAACCTTGTTTTATGCAATCATTACTAATTTTTTGACCAACTTCACCAGAAAATATAGATGTGTACTTGCGTCCATTGATTGATGAGTTGAAAGAACTATAGGATAGTGGTGTACATACATATGACACTGGAACCAATGAATTCTTTCTAATGTGTGCTTTGTTACTATGGACTATTAGTAACTTTCTAGGATATGCACGTCTATCTGGTTGGAGTACTAAAGGCTAAAAAATATGCCCTTACTGTAATAAAGATACTATCTCACACTGGATGCCACATACTCGTATGTCTTCTATAGAGGACATCATAGATTTTCCAACTAACAATAGATTTTGAAACGTAACAAAGGCATTTTACAATGAGTAAGAATTTAGGAGTCCACCTAAACTACTTTCAGGAGCTCAAATCTTATCACAATTATAGGACAAAAGAACCATAATTGGCAACAAAAGGTCAAGAGTAAAGATTCAATATACAATTGGGATAGGAAAATCATATTTTTTGAGCTACCAAATTGGAAATTTAACATTATAAGGCAAAATATCAATGTCATGCACATTGAGAAGAATATATGTGAGAGTATTGTTGGAAAATTGCTAGGTTTGAAGGACAAAAGTAAGGAAAACTTGAATGTAAGGAAGGATTTGGAGTATATGGGAATTAGATTTCTGCTTCATCCAAAAGAAGTTGGTAAATATACTATCCTACCTCTAAGTTTTTATACAGTGTGAAAAGATAAGAAAATATTATTTTACAACCTAATATAATCTGTCAAAGTTCCAAATGGGTATGCGTCTAATATATCTAGATGTGCACAACCTAAGGATCAAAAGTTACTACCAATGAAAAGTCATGATTATGATGTCCTGATGCAACAACTTCTGCTACTATCTATTGTTGTGACTTTTCCCATATGCCAAGTCATGTATTATTAATCTCTATCACTATTTTCAAAGGTTGTGCACTAAGGTCATAGATCCAAATGATTTTGCTGCATTGGAATATGCAATAGTTATGACACTTTGTGAGATGGAGAAGATATTCCCTCCATTTTTTGACATCATGGCACATCTATCAATCCATCTCACATATGAAGATAAGATAACTGGACCTCTTCAATATTGTTGTATGTATCCAATTTAAAGGTAATATGCCATACATCCTTATGATTATACAAATTCAAAGGTAATTTCTGATAATGTTTTCCACAACTTTGTTACCAGGTATATGATGACTCTAAAAATATATGTTCGTTATAAAAGATACCGAGAAGGATCAATAACATAAGGATATATAGAGGAAGAGTTTCTAACTTTTGTACAAGATACTTTGATGGAGTTGAAACAAAATTAGATCGGCCAAAAAAATGATACTGACATAGTCAGAATTGGAAAATGAGCCAGCATAGAACAATGATGATTGGTATATTTTCTTGACAGTAGGTTGTGGTGTTGATAAAAGGGTACCATGTGTCTTGGACGAACCTACATTGCAACAAGACCACATGCATGTACTGTATAATTTTGAAGCAGTTGAACCTTAAATTAAGTAAGTTAGTAACAACTATCTTCTATTATCAAAATTCAATAACATATTACATTTACATATTGCAAATATTATGTATTTAGGAAGCAATATGATATAATTAGGAAAAAACATCCTCAAAAGTCCTTAAAGGAGGTTCAGAGTTTACGTAGTAACTCATTTTATGGATGGTTTAAAGAGCATGTAAGTTTAGTTGGGCTAATTTAGTTTGTAATTTTTCAAGAATAATATCTAACAAACTTTTGTTTTGTTAGATTGAGACGATCCTAAGAATAGAGATGGTGGATGGTAAAATCTAGTTTCTTTCTCAAGGTCCATATCAGTTGGACATTAAGAAAAGATGCTATGTTGTCAGTGGTCATCGAGTTCATACTAAGGCCAATGATGTTAACCAAACAACACAAAATAGTGAATTATTTCTGGTAGCTAAGACTAATTGTTATTCTAAAATGACTGACCGTAACCCAATTACTAGTGATCTTACCTAATATGGTGTTTTTTAGGATGTTATTGTGCTCAACTATTATGAACTCTTTAAGGTGACATTATTTAAGTGTGATTGGGTGGACATCTACTCAAAGAGGGGAATCAAGCATGATGAACATGGGTTGACCCTTGTTAATTTGAGATGACTTCAAAATATAGGAGAGCCATTTGTAGTAGAATCTCAAGTTGGCCAAGTATTTTATGTAAAAGGTCTCACTGCAAAGGTGGGCATTTTGCTGTGAAGATTGCCCCACTAGATATGTTCAACATGTAAGAATAATCATGCATCAAGAACGTCGAAGCTTATTTGCAAGGTGAAACTAGAAATGGACCAACAATGACATCAGGGGATATTGATTGTGACATAGTTCAAATGGACATGGAAGGAATTACCGTTGATAGTTCAAGAATGGAAAATGAGCCATTCAAAAATTAAGCAAGATCATGAAATTGTTTCACAAAGTAGTGATGATGATAGTTTTGTCTGAGGAGATTAGAAAATAATAGTTGATGCTTTTTTTTACTTTAGCATCATTATTTCAGTTGTATAAGTAATTTTTGGCGTGATGTATCTCTTTAGTTTTATTTTGAGGATTTGTACTCTAGACATATGCATGTTGCATGTCCAACATTCTTCTTAATCAAATATATCATTGTCTACGATGTTGTTTATAATGATATAGTGTTGATTTCCTTTGTACTCGTGCTTCTATTCAATACATATAAAAAAATAATGAGGATAACATGAGCTTACTTTTGAAATATTCATTATATAAATGTTAATTTGTTGTTCACTTTTTCTACTCTCTACTAATATATGTAATTTGATATAGATGAGAGAACAGTACAATGACAACTTCCATGACAAGGCTCCCACAAGAATCGATAAAAACAACAACAAACATTTCATGTACGATGACTCATCCCCCAACCTTTCTCGACATGATTGTTGGGAATCTTTGAAACTTTCATCCTGAAACCACTTCAAAAACATTTTATCTTCCCTTCCTCCTAAAATGCAAAATGATAAAACAAAGAAATCAAAGAAAACTTCTACTAGCTCTGCAAAAAATACCCAATCAACTATGTATCCATAACCCTCTATAAATAAAATGGAGATAAAGTTACAAGATAAAAATATTCACTAGAAACATGTGTGCCTATTGTCAATGCTTCTATTTCTATCCAGTCAAGACGTGTAGAGAATAGAGCAGCCAATAACCAACAAAACAATGCATTTCCTGATAACTTGGAGCAAAATAACTTCTCTCATCACCATGTTGAGTCATTGAATGTTACAAGAAGATCTTTTGATGTCCTAAGTAATTATTTTATTTATATCACTACATTTCCACTATTTCATTAATACCATTTTCCATATATATTTTAACTTTTCTGATTGAATGCCTAGGTCAAAAACATCAAGCACGTGGATGGACACAATGTTTGAAGATCTACAAAAGAAACACGATGATCTAATTCCCATTGATATAAATCAATTTGGGCAACCAATAGGTGAAAACCAACATCAATTATCAAGTTTTTTTATGACTATTTCAAGGGATCAGAATCTTTGTCCAGTAAACTATGAGGAGTGGAGGCAATTTCCAGCAAACAAGAAAAATTCTATATGGAATTTTGTGATGGTAAATTTTAAATTTTATTTTTATTATTGTTAAATGAAGATTCTAATTGATATCCTTTATGTGGATATAGTAAATTCACAATGGATTTGAATCTAAAGGAGTGGACAATGAAGAGACTAGGGAAGAAATGAAGGGACCACAAGCGGGAGCACACAAAGTCTACTTCTAAGAAGATAGTCCATATGAAAAACATATTGAACAAGTTGTTCCTCACGCAGACAAGTCTCATTAGAAATTTCTTGTGGATTATAGGAGGATTAATAAAGGAAAGGTAATTTTTCTTTTTCTATTCACTAATAATTATTTTTCCTCATACATAATTAATATGCACCATATTAGAATATTTTTCATAGAGGAAGTCTATAACTAACAAGACAAGCAAAAAATTTCAAAAGCTCATCCACACAACAAGAATTAAGTCATTTACATGTCGGAAATATGATGTAAGATAAGTAATTTTTTGTGATCCATATGGAAAATTTGATGACATCCTTTTATATGATGCTTACAATAACCTTGTTTGTTTGATAAATATGGAGAAGGAAATAGGTGGAGAAGTCAATCCCATAATGTTTTTGAGAGTTCTCATTGTAAAAAAGATGGGAGCATAGTTGATATTGAATCTACCAAAACTTTAGTACAACACATCCTCTCCTATAGTATTATGTTACACATACTAATTGAAAAATGTAGAAGTATATGTTCTGTATGCAATTCATCCCCTATGATTTCTTGTGTCTAGGATTATTTTGAGGCAAGAATAGAGATGCAAAGAAAACAACATGATGTTACTTCAGATGAAATGTATATGCAAGTCATGGGAGAAGAGAGACTAGGATATGTTCGTGGTTATGGGATTGGACCATCACCTTCTGAAGTATGGGACAAAAATCATAAATCTCAAGAAGCTGAAGAAATGCAAATGAATCATTTTCTGGATAAGTTTGAAGAGGAACAATTAGAATTTGATGCAAAACTTCAAGAAAAAAGGATGAAATCAACAACAAGTTAGAGTATTTTACTTACTTAACTAGAGCAAGGATGAGTCAAACACAACACGCTGACAATGTCCAAGTAAGAATACATTTTATATGCATGTTATATATCAATTATTTTATATGTTAATTTTTTGGGTCATATGTCAAAAATAAGATAATTTTGTAGACAAACTTATCAAGGCAAACTCCACTCCATATAAGGCATCTATTATTTAAGAAGGGACAAGTATGTTTGTATTTGTGCAAATTTCATTTCATTTTACATTTATATAGATTTGTTATGTAAACTCTAATTTGTTTATAGGATGTGTTTCTGCTGAGTTCCACAGATCTTGATGCTAGAGTTGCATTTGGTTGTGTTTCTAAGGTTGACCCCATGAAAATTGTGGGAGGTGAAATATTAGGCTCATCATTTGTTGGTGTTTTGGTAGAGGTTTCTTTAGTGGACAAAAAATCTCTAGTGAGACCTTATGAGCAATACCAATATATTGATGATATTGTTGGCGACATCATAGCATGGCTGAAAACACATGTATTTCCATGGTCAACATGAAGATTTCCTTATAGTTATACATAATTGAAATAGAAAGTAGTATTTGAAGTTGTTTCCATTTGTTGTGGGACATGAAATATAAAGATATTTGCATTCTTGGATATTGTCTAGAGAGATAACATAGTTGTTTTTATTCAATTAAACTTTTGAATCGTACATGACGATCCAATAATTTTGTTTAATGTCAATTCTCAATGACTGTGTTGACAAATGGCAATCCTATTTCATTTTGACTTGCTTTTGGGTTTTTTGTTTGTGTTATGGAACATGATCAAAAGTATTGGAGAATCCATGCATTATGACTAATTTGTGATTTTGAGAAATGTTTGAGCTTCTTGATTATGAGATTTAGATTTGAGGTGAGTGAAATATTTATTAGTTTCTTTTGAGCAATTCTTGTGTTTCTTTTTTGGTACTGCTACTAGTTATTTGAGTGGTATCATGTATGAAGACTATGTAATGGAGGAGAACACAACTTTGTGTTGCATATAAAGCAGACTGAAGAGGAATAGATGTTCTAGTATGCTTGTTCAAATAATACATAATGGGAAGACCTTTCTTGTGGCATGCACAAGTACGTATTTTAGTGGATGGTCACAAAATGAATTGCAATCAACTATTGGAAAGAAGGGTTAATGGCCCTCCAAGACAAAGTGATGGAAAATACAAAAGAATAGGGAAAATGTAGTTGAATCCTATGTGAATCCCTTGTTTATGCAACAAAAATAAATTTATTGTCTCATGTTTAATTGTTCCAATTTACAGATTTCTCGAATGAATAATTAAATCAGAGATGGATTATCATATTATTTGGATTGCAATTGCTTGAGAACTACCATGAGTTTGTTACTGATTCAGACAGAGAAACATTTTTTCAAAATCTGTAGGAGACTAAAGATTGGCTTTGTGATGAAGGTGAGGATTAGACAAAAATGTGTATGCAGGTAAACTCTAGGAACTCAAGAAGGTTTGTGCCACTTTATTTTTTTCTTCAGTTTTCCTTCTTCTATTGTTGTTTTATAGTCCTTGTTCTTGACTTTGGGAAACTTCATATAGGTGATCTTATTAAGTAGAAACACAAGGAGTATTTGGAAAGAGGACCTGAAATTTAACAACTAGTTTACTATGGGGATGTTGCATATTATTAGGGTTCTATGTTTGATCACATCCATAGCAAGATATGAAGAAGGTGCTTATAAATTTTCTTTTACATGTTTTTTTATCCTCAGTGTTTGTATTGTTTGTTTGTTCTTCTTTGTAACTATGTGATCACCTTGTTAGTGTTATTTAGTCTCATAGGCAAGGTACCTTTCTAAAAAGACATAAGAAAAATCTCTAGCATCATTTCTTGGGACTGCGACCTACCTATTATACATTGAAGCTATGATCTATTATTCATATACCACATGTATCACCCATTTATCATATCTTGAACTCCAATATGTCTATCATAACCTAGATCACCTTTCATTAGCCATTGCATGGGTGCCTTTATGAAACACCATAATATAATAATTTGGCATAATTTCCTGGGGTTGCGATCTTCCTAGCAGGAACCAGATAGGCAAAGCCTACCACAATATGGTAGCAGCCTAGCAGGACATTAGACCGCTGATGTTAAATAGAACACCAACCTAGCATTTTGTGTCTTAATACTAGAGACCGAAATAGCTCAGGTGCCTGCCTCTTGTGTGAAATAGCAAGGACAAATTGACATACTTGTTCTTCATTAAACTCTGATGTGATGAAGAATGTTGTAATGATCTACAAAAATTCATATGCTTCCAATGAATTTCCATTGTCAACAACAATGTCCACACTAGCCAATTTGCTAATGCCTCATATATGGAGACAATGTTGGATCCTTGTGTGTCTTCCTAAATTTCTCAATAACAATACCTACTTCCATCTGATGATGGAAAAATTAAGCAATAAGTTTTTGGTAGTGAATCCATTTATAAATCAAAGGACATTCAAATCACGTATGGATTTCCTAAGTGACTTAAGTTGGACATTAAAAATGCCTAAATACTTCATGCCTTCTAGAGTTTGCCACAATTTCACTTAGTTTAGAGAAGGTTGGTGTTTTTTCTTGTGAGTTTGTTGTTTTTCCTTGAAATGTTCTTCAATATATCTTTGTCTTTTAGTGGCAGGCTATTTCATAGCATTCTGGATCCAACTTCAAAATCATGATTTGAAGTTCTAGAGAAAGAAAAGCTCACAAACATTCCTGTGTGGGTGAAGATCCATAACCTCCCATTGGAATTGAGGAGTGATACAATGCTAGCTCGAATTGCTACTTATTTGGGAAAGTCACAGTGCTTGGACAGACAAACAAAAGCAAAGAGGATCCTGGAATATGCTCGACTGAATGTCCTAATGAATGTAGACTCTCCTTTCCCCATGGAAGTGAAGCTTCATACTGATATAGAAACCCGTACAAGGTGCAGATTGAATATGAATGATTGCCAAACCGTTTTCCCCACTGTGGCACCTTTGGGCATGATTCAAAGTTGTGTAAAGAACCTACTGAAAAGAGAAATGAAAAGATCCAGGAGACAACGTCTCAGCAATACACCCATGTACAGGATAATATAAACATGACAATAGAAAATTAAAGGGCACAAAGTCAGAACACCAATGTAGGAGAACAAGCTACATCTGATGGAGGTTTTCAAATACTCAAGAACACATCATTGTCACCTAACAGTAGAGTAACTTGAAGCCAAAGCAATACAACTAAAAAATAGTCCAACAATCAGTTCTAGCCATTGGATGGATTCGGGAGACAACCACAAATTCAAAACACTAATGTTGCAGGCAAGTAAGTAGCTGTGAGGTGTGCCCATGACTGAACTCCCCACTATGCTAGCCTAGAGCACTAGAGTTTTGTCCTCATGGTACAAATAGGATGTTGTTCGGGCTGATATAAAAAAAGTGAAGGCTAACTTAGTCTTTCTTATTGAAACAAAAATAAGAAGAACAAGGATTGCTACAATAGCTAGTAGGATATGGCCTAATGCATACTAAATTGACAACTCCTGGTTGTGCAAGATGGTTAGAATTCTAGTTCTATGGGATAATGTATCTTATACTGTTCAAACTAAATACCGGTCCAAGCAATTAGTGCACTTCTCCCTTGTGTGTGGTGTTGGTCCTATTGAGGTCATTGTGGTGTATGCTACAAATGATGACAATACCAGTTCTAAGACCAGTAGAAGTATACACCACCCATGGATAGTCATTGGTGATTTCAATGCTGTCCAAGCTACAGCTGAAAGAAGCGGACAATCTGCCCCATCCACACGATTGATGGAAGAATTTAATGAAACTGTTGCTACTGCAAATCTGATTGAAATCCCAAGAAAAGGGCCATTCTTCACTTGGAACAATCACCAGGAAGGAGCAAATAACACCCAGAGAAAAATAGACAGGACTATGGGCAACATAAACTTCATCAACACTTTCCCCAAGATGTGTCTATAGGTGAAATCAATAATCATTAGTGATCACTGCATGTAGGCTCTCCACCTTGAAGACTAATATGCTAAGAAAAATTACCCCTTCTGGTTCTTTAATGTGCGCGCAGAAATGCCTGGCTATAAGGAAATATTGAGGCAAGCTTGGGATACCCCAGTTCAGGGTTATCCAATGTACAAGGTGTGTACGAAACTCAAATCTCTTAAGAAGACGATCCAACATTGGAATTGGGACAAATGTGGTGATATGGTGGACAATGCAAAACATAAAGAGAAAGAAGCTCTGGAAGCTCTGAGTTTATCTAAAGTTAATCTTGGTGATATGTTTCAGTGGGAAATAGCCAAGGAGAAAATTCAATTGGAAAAAGAGGCTAGGGATGTAGAGGAGTCTATGATCTGGCAAAATTCTAGAGTTTTCTGGCTAGAAAATGGGATCATAACTCCAAATTCTTTTACATGTCTATGAAAACTAGGCGAAGTAGAAACCAAATTAAAATCCTTGAACTTAGGGGAGCCACATTGACCAAGGAGGATGACATCAAGCAGGGTTTTTTGGACTACTACAACAATCATTTGAACAAAAATCACCAAGGTCGTGCTCTGCCTCGAGACATCAATTTCCCTAAGCCGAACAAAAAATAGATCAGAAACATAACTTTGGAAGTAAAAAACGAAGAGATAAGACATGTAGTAATGTAGGCTGATAAGGATAAGGCCCCGGGGCCTGATGCATTTAATGCCTACTTCTATCAAACAACGTGGCCAATGATTGGGGAGGATGTATGCAAAGCTATCAATGATTTCTTCAACAAAGGTAAGCTCCTTCATGAAGCCAAGAAAACTTTCATTGCTCTTATACCAAAGGTGAAATAGCCCAACAAGGTCAACGAATGGAGACCAATATCATTATGCTATTTCCTATTGAAAATTATTTCAAAGATCCTTGCTAATCGCCTTAAGTATGTGATGCCAGACATAATTAGCATAAATCAATGTTCTATTGTCAAGGGGAGACACATGTTCGAATGCCATTCTACTGGTAAATGAGTTGATTAGTGATTTCAAGAAGACACAGACTAGGCCCAGGATGTGTATAAAGGCTGACCTTAGTAAGGCCTACGACACTATCAATAGAGCTTGTATTCTAGTGATCATGAGAAGGGTGAAGTTTCCACCTTACTGGATCCAATGGATACATGAGTGTCTTTCTTCTGCATCTTTTCAAATCTTGATCAATGGGTATCTGACACCCATCTTTAAATCTTAAAATGGAATACGTCAGGGTGACCCCCTGGCCCCATACCTATTTGTCTTAGGTATGCAGGGGTTCATGACCATTATGAATAAAGTTGTCACTGATAAAACAATCACCCCAATGAGAATTGGTGAATGTCAGATTTCTCATCTAATCTTTGCTGACAACCTTTTATTGTTTATTGATTCTAACGAGGAAAATGTTAATGGCATAAGACAAGTTCTGAAAGACTTCAATGAATGTTCTAGCCTCCAACTGAACCCTGATAAAAGCCAGCTATTTATTAGTGCATCTACCATTGTGGACATTCATGGGATGATTGACATTTGTAAAATTGATTTTCCAGTCAGATACTTGGGGCTTCCTCTGGTTCCTGGACGTCTCACAAAGAAAATGTGTCAACCACTTGTAGACAAAGTTAAGACCAAACACAAGTCATGCAAAATGAAGATACTTTCTATGGCAGGAAGATTGGAGCTCGTCATATCAACATTGTTCTCATACCACCTATTTTGGACGAGTCTGTTCCCAATGCCTAAAGATACTATATGTGAAATTGAACGACTTTGTAGAAGATTTCTATAGGAAATAGTGAAATAGGAAGTCATATATACATGATTTCCTGAGATACTATTTGTAGACCAAAAATTGAAGGGGGATTGGGCATTAGACGTATGGAGGACTGGATTATAGCTGGTCAAATTAGAAATATGTGGGATATATCAAATGATAAGAATTCTTTGTGGGTCTGTTGGGTCCATAATAAATACCTGATAAATTGTTCTGTCTGGAATTGCAGATCAAAACAGTAGCAGAGTTGGTATTGGCAAAGCTTGCTGAGGTACATGGATCAAATCCTACCAATGGTTAGATTCCAAATTGGCAATGGTGATTTAATCAGCTTGTGGAATGATCCTTGGGTGGAAGGGCAGTGGCTAGAGCAAGTTATTGGCAGAATACGAAATTAAAAAGTGGTTTTGAGAAAAACCAATTACTATCTAAACTCATCAAGGATGGGGAATGGACCATTCCAAATGCCAGGGGCATGGGGACAATTAAAAAAATATACCAACAAGTGACTTTGGCAACTGAAGATAAATGCTACGTGAGAGGCCTAACCCAGTTCACTTTAAAAGGATCTTGTGACCTTTACCGGACTAGACATGAGATTATCAATTGGGCTCAATGGCTATGGAGGTTTTTCCAACCAATAAGGTACCTTGTGCACAACTGGAAATTCTTCCAAGGCAAACTAATCACTGAAAGTTACCTCCAGAGAAGAGGCTTATCCCTTGCCTCACGGTGTAACTTGTGCAAGATGGACCTAGAAACAATAGAACACCTCTATTGGAAATGCAGCTGCACAAAGAAGATCTGGACTAAAGTAGAGCATGCAATCCATACTAAACTTACGAATGCTGAAAACAGTCAAATGCAAAGGCAGGGAAGCTCACACCATCATAATTGCCACTTTATACCATGTTTGGTGCATGAGGAACAATACCATTTTTTATAGGAGAAGACCAAGTGTTGAAACCACTTGGCATCATATTAGCCAAAATTTTGATAGTCTATATGTGTATAAATAGACTCTTACTTTATTTTTGTTTCCCTCACCCTATTGCGTCATAGCTTACTTGCACATGTAAACACTTTTGAAGGATGGAATGAAAAGTAGCACGCTTAATGATAAAAAAATGATTTGAAGCTCTACTATGCAGATTGCCTACTCAACATACCAAATTCTGCACATTTTACCTTCAAAACTCAGATCATGTTTGATTCATTCCTCATTTATAGTATACCTAGAGCCTAATGATTTAAATATCAGATTCTACTATTTTTTTTGTTAACAATTATGGAAGTTAACTTTTATATCGGTTATGAACATGACCTTAAATGAATGATCTAGTCTATGCACTTGATTGTCTTTTCTTGTATTTGCTAGGTGCTAAGTTTTTGCCTATTAATATTTATTCAAATATAGTCATTTAAGCAACCTAGATTAAGAATAGTTGTGATTTCATTGGTGAAATGGATTATGCCTTCTTATGAAGTCAATGAACCAATACCATATGCCATCACATAGGCGAGAATGGTCATGATAGAAATTTAGGGAAGTAAAAATGGATCTCCAACCAATTCATCACAACCATTTTTCCTAGACAGAACATTTGTGCACTTCTACTAGATCTTCAAGTCGGATCTATGACCTCTCTTGATGGAGACTGGGACTGATTTTTTTAGAATGAAGCATAGAACTTCATGATCCCCACCTGATCCCAATTTCCCTACTGACTTTTGTTGAGGATATGAATGATTAATTGTTCAAATCACTATTTTAAAGTTAGATCTATGCTTGATATAGATGCTTTGACAAACTGATTTAGATGCTTGCTATTGACTTAAGTGTGTTCAAGATCTGCTTCCTAAGCATGTTTTTTTGGGATGCATATTCTGATACTCTAACTTTTGATTTATAGTCTTATTTTCCTTGAGCGAGCTTGATTTTTACTTGGATACTGTTAATTGGTCACCAGGTTGTGATGAGACAATTGTTGTCTCTTTTATTTGGATATTACTAATTGATCTCACAAACTCTGCTTATTTAGTTCCACTGGTGGTTATGGTTACTACATACCATCTACACCTACCAAACCTGGGGAAGCTTTACCTATTCCATCATTGAGTGATTAGGTGACATTTGAGAATCACTACTATTACTTATACTACGTAAAAGATTGAATTTTGGATCTAACAATATGTGCAAAAAAGAAGATAGATCAGGATTTTATGGTATGTAGTTGTATATCTAATTTTCTTTGATCACTTCCTATTTGTTGAAATTTCCATTTTACTACTTCCTAGGAAAGGGATCATGCATCTTGGAATTCTAATGAAGAATACTTTAAGGCCCACAGAAGGAGATCAGAACCCTGTGGAGGGAGCATTGGTATAGTTTCATTAATCACACCTACATTATCTGAGAAACTTAGTAAATCACTAGAAAATAAGAGAACCCATCATCAATTACATGATCCCTTTGAGGATCTCTGATTGGTATGGTGATTAAGGATTTTTTTTGAGTTTTTTCTTATGTTCTTCATAATTTGTTTCATGTAATTCAAGATCATATCTTCTGTTGACATTCACTTTGAGTAGTGAAGCAGTAACAACTTGAGGAACAATGTGTGCCATGGAGCAATTACATCCGCATGGACAAGCGTTGATGAAGGTTTCAAATCCAAGTGCAATAGATTCCCAAGAGCCGCATACATTTATTATTATTATCCCATTTAAAGTAGATTTATTCATGCTCTGAAGGATACACTCTCTGCATGTACTTGATGGTCAAATTTTGATCCTCTATTTCCTCTGCAAATTAAATAATCAGACTGTCTTGGTTGCTAATCTTTTACTTTTATGTGTGAACCTTTCTAGAAATTGAGTGTATAGCTAAAGCTGAAGCCAACAAATGATTGCTAGACTTTATTTTTTGACAGTTGGATTTATGCAGGAAGCTCAAAATCTTTTTTGGAGGCCAAAACATGATAGGTGAGTAGAAGAGACACACATGTATATATATACTATCCTAATAAAGATAACAAAAGTTTTTGAAAGAAATGCACTTAATTTTGAAATAATTCTTGTTTTAGAGTCTGGTTCGTTTCAATGAATATATGAACTTCTATACAAGAGTTCTTTGCTTACAATAGTAGATGAATAATTTGGAACTACTGGACATATATATATCTTAAGTAAGTCACACTTTAATGTTTCCTCATTCCATCATGCTTTGGGTTACAGAGGCCAATGACTCATCTATTTCCATGTTCTTCTCTTAAAGAAGTGAAGGAATAGTACATTCTAGCTTGACTACCCCACACGCTAAATTTTCTACTCAAAGAAATATGGCAAGCCTTCCAAATTCTAATATACACTCATTGATTTTAGGTTATCCTTCATTGATTTTTGCTCAAATGAATAGTTTGGTGTTTGTTCTTCCTACTATTTTGCAATTTGTACTCATAATCTTTCACTTTCAATTTTAGGCTTTTGTGCGAGAGCTTCACCAAGTTCAGAATTTTGATGATGGTTAAGTGTTTCCTTTTCCAGACTCCACCCTTCTTGCGAATCTACTAAGAAGTTTTTCAATGCTTGACCTATGTGGGAAGCCTGTATGGACAATGGCATGTGAACTTGGGTAATAAGAAGATCTCCAAATGTTTGGATCAATGAGATAATCATTGTTTCGAATTCATGGAGTGAAAAATGACTTTAGAGATGATATCAACTTGTCCTTAATTCTAATGTTTTTTCAATCCCAATCCACTACTTAGATGTTTCGATCACCTCTACTCAATGCTTTAATCTAGATCTCCTCATTTAAGATTTAGGATTGCCAACACCCTATTTATGGATCATTAGCTTTTCAATTTGGGTAGTATGGAAGAATGTGCCCATTGTTTGTATTTTGGTTGATATTTGGAATAAAACAACGACCGAATGTGTTTTTCTTTGGAAATTTGCATCTGGTATTCCAATTGCAACGTTCTACATGCAACTATAGTGATCTCTATGTCTATTAAGATATTTGTAGTGATTATAGTGGACAATGAAATGTAGTTTTAACCTGAACTCCTTACTATTGAGAATTGCAACTCCTAAGGCTTCATTTTCTTTTGACTCAAATTAAATCATGTTCCTACTTTTCACTACATCTACCAATGACCAATTATAATTTTTAATATCTTTTTGTATTTGCACAGGTCGCTAGCTGGGGAGGTGATATGTTAGAAGGATGCCATTATTGTATGGAAGAAATCTTCAGATAATATATGTTACAATGAATGTCAATTGTTCCATGGTACATTCTATTAGCTAGATGGGGAGGTGACCTGTTAGAAGGATGACATGGTGCATTCCATTACACCCTTGTATTGCTATCTCATGTCCAAGCTACAAGAAGATAGCATTGCAAGCTACCCCAAAATGGCCTCAATGCCTAAATGCTGCCCCAAAATGAATATCAATAGTTCCAAGTGGACACAATGACATTTACAAACATGACAACACTAAATGGAAGTCTCATGTAAAGCACTACAAGTCTTTGCTTCCTGCTCTTTGTAGTAATGATGTATGCAATGTTATGGATATGAACATAGTATATGGAGGAATTGCTACTACACTTATTGACTCTCCTGTATGGTTCATGAATGTCATTTCCTCATATGGGTACACACTCTTGGTGTCATCTATAACCAAGGACTTATTGGAGCTTACCATGAATGGTATGTAGTATCTAAGTACCATCTAATTGTTCCTAGCACTCGAATCCAACCTGCATTTGTTCTATTTGATAGAATTTAACTACATGACACACAACCTCTCATCTAGATCATCAAGATGTCTTATATATGAATGATTGCTCCCATTAGAAAATATTATGAATAGATGCTACAACAAGTTTTAACTATTTGTTCAACCAGGTGTATAGCATTCTCAACTTATCCCCGTACTTATGATCTTCTACACCTTGATGGTTTATTTACTATAGAAAGTCACATGTACACATCCTTCTAGTTCATGGATATCATGATTCTTTAATATGCATGTCGACATTAGCATAGAAGTTCATGATTTTCAATTAGTAGAATTGAACTTTTTTCTTTAGCTATAACATTGTCAAATGAGGATATTGATTCATTTGTTGTGTCAAATGCATCTTATCACATGTATCCGATTCATTTTAATTGAAATTTGAGGTTTGTAGGCAATCAAGTTTTTTTTGGTATGTATGTTGAGAGAGCCAGTCATATGATAATCGTAGTGGCATATCTTGTAAACGATTTGATAAAAAAATAGTGAACCAATTTTTTTTATTCAGTTATAAGATAATGATGTAACATGATAAATGTCTTTTTTTTGTCGGCAAAAAAACATCTTACTAGATAACCAAAACTTTGGGTACATGTGTGCCCCTTGGGGAAGTAAAAGATCCTTATTTATCCCCACGCAGGGGGACAAAAGGATCAAACCAGAAAATAAAACTCCATACTGGAAAAAACTAGAAGAAGGGAGATCTAACAAAGAGACAGAAAAAAAGGACCAAACATGATAAATGTCTATAGAATGATATTACTCAATGATGTATGTATTCTGGATGTGGATCTAAACAATGAGATCATACATACGTTAAGAGTATATACATTCTTGTTATGTCCTTGGTCGGTTGTTATTGTGGAAGGTTGTTAGACAACAATAACGCATAAGACTAGAGTATGTGTTGATTGATGACAAAATCTCATTAATTCGTGAGATGTGATAGTTAACCAACCACATAGATGGTTGTTAGAGAACAATGTATCAGATAGACCTACATTGAGAGTGATGCATGGAAACCATGTTTGGTAGTCTAAATCATCTCTCATAGTGATGGTGGTGATTGTGGTTCTTAGATCTAAAATCACTACACTCATCACATGTCATTCGATGAACTTTTACATCATCTACCATGAACTTGAATAAGGTTTGTCATAAAGGTGGTGCTCAGGTGCATTATGACACATGGGGATGACTGTGAGTGATGTAGATGGGATTTGTCCCTCCTACATGAGTATGATATCTAGGATACTTGATAAGCGAGACTGAGAAATGCATGACCATGCTCATGTGAGTCAATATGTGAAAATGAGCATACATATATCTCTGACAATCTTCTCTAGTTCAAGGAACATGGATTGAACATTGAAGAGGATGACAATTCCATGACTCAAGCTCAATGTAGCAACCAGTGATAAAGGAACTATACGATAAGTACAACACCAATCAACAAATTGTAGGTTGAAGTTGTTGTCCAACTTTCCTTAGATAGCAATGATGTCTTGCTAGATACCACTCATGAATTGTGATGTCATAAATTATTAATGATGTCTTTCTAGATACCACTCATGACTTGTGATGTCATAAATTATTTATGGACGTTCACTACCAATGTAACTTGGAACCTATAGGGTCACACACATAGGATACACTTGGAATATGAGTTTATTCATGAATGTAGTTTAAACTTCAATATTGAAGTGTTAGGTATTCAATTTAAACAAAAATGACTTGAAGTTGACCGAATGGACTGTGAACTGACCAGTTCAAGCGTTGAATTGATCGATTCAAGTGTCAGGTCAATTTGAACCAACATTGGCAATCAGAACTCTGAAATGACCGATTCAGTAAGTGAAATGATCAACTCAGGTATGTGAACTGACTGTTTGGTTGATCAATACTATTAGATCAAGGATTGATGCTCACATCATGTTGTGCATTAATTGAATATTAAATGCCAATGCAATTTTGACTGGGAAACATAGTAAAATGACCATTTTAAGAGTCGAACCAATCGTTTCATGTGTGAAATGATTAGTTCACTTGTGAATTGGTTTGAGGTTTGTAGGTTCCAAAAATTCATGAAAATCTTGTCTCTTTGACTCCTACTCAGACTAGAACTCCTGACCCTGACCACCCTATAAATAGAGGGGTAGTTGAAGCTTTATAGAAAAACAACAATAAGCTCTAATAATTGTTGTCTTTTCACAATTGTGGTAACTTGAGAACTCGAGCAAGTCCTACCCGTCAAAGGGAGGAATAAGAAAGGAGAGACAATAGGGAGAGTAAGTCAGTGCTAGTACGCTGACTAGAAGGGACATCTCTTTCTTGTCCATTCAACTAGAATGACAAGAGTTCCCGGTGGTCCTTGTGTACTACTATAGTGGCAAGGAGACCATTTCCACCTGCTAGATGGGCAAAGTCAACCGCTGTCTATGGTGATCAACCAGGTGGCTGCTGTTGATGTTGTCCAAGTACAAATTAAAGAAAGATACACACTACTACAAGGGTAGTTGCTGGACTTGCTCCAGGGCTAGGCATGAACCTTGCAACCCTCATTCCTATTACATAGTTGTTGACATAATCTACTATTTAAAGGGGAATATGGCAGTTAAATTTTTATTTCCACTGCCTTATCTGATTTCATATTTCCCTAAAATAATATTAGAGCCATGTAAATTTACTATTTTTTAGGATTTAATATATATGATCGGATTTTGGTTTTCATCATTTTATTACATGTGATGCTAAGATATAATCAATTAATATGCACATATGATGAAATATCACATATGATCCCTATATATATGATATCAATTAATATGGACATCTGATGAAATATCACATATGATCCCTATATATGATATGATATATATGCAATTTATATGTGTCACCCTAAAATTGGTTTAGATGGTGGATGTTAGCATGGATATGGCAAATAATCCTAGATCTATGTGCTTTGTTGGATGATATTTTATTCATGTTTTATCTCAGTTTGCATACCGAGCCTCTATCTTCTCTTCCATATGTAAAAGTATTAAATTATCTCCTTCCTATGCTCCCCTCAAATGTAACTCGAGGCTTCCCTATTACCATGTAATGTGATTAAGCTAGTTTTAATTCCTGTTATGGTAAAGAAGACGAACTGCCTATTTCAGAAGATGAATTGATTGGTCGAAGGACCAAGGAGGCCTGGCAATAGGAGGAGCCAAACCAATCAGCTGGTGTCCCAACCGATCAACTAGAGGTGTCAATAAGTTGTTTGGACCAAAGACCATGCGACCGATTTGAGAAACCAACTGACCGATCAGGAGGCGTCGACCTAGATTGGTTCGAGTATAGATTTTTGTCAAAAATAGGTTGTTTCATATGATGTAGAATTTCGGTGGCAGTAATTCCTTATTGTTCTAAGGAATTACAATAGTATTGCCATAACCTTTGCGTGTGTTTTATAATTGCATGTTTCTATTTGTGGGATATAATATGTATGTGATACATAATTATGTGGTGATTGGATATGTTTATATATTTATAAATATGAAATATCTCAATAAAATATTAAGTCTTGATGCCTTCCATTAGTAACATACATGAAAAGCATGATCAACTAAGTGTGGGCATGCCAAGTGTGGTGCCAAGTCCATCTTGTGGAATTGTGATGGTAGTGATATGGGCTTGTCAAGCAAGGTGCATCACTATCGTGTTGGCTTTTGGGTCAGACTTAATAGGTGATCTTAATAAGATTAAGTACCTAGAAGCATGCAAATGACTATGGCAAAGAGTTGTGCATACCATCTATCAAAGAATTGCATAAGACGCAATTGGCAAAAGTTGCCTACATTAATGATTGATTATTGACATTGACATTGGTTGGGTAATAACTCAATTATTTTGGATCTTGGCTCACTAAAAGGTTGTATGTTGTAATCTTCTGAGTCGATATGTGAGGGCTATCAATTTGAACAAAATAACAGGAGTAATCATTAATTAAAGGCCTAATTAAACATCATCAAATTTTATTTTAATCAAATCAATAAAAAGTATTTTGAAAAATTACAAAATTTTCTTGTAGAAACAAATGGCAAAAAAGTCATAATTGTAATTAGTCCTTAAGAAGGACAAACTTAATGAGACAAAATTCCATGATTGGTTTTGGACTTTGAGAAGGGTTCTCAATGATGAGCATAAGCTCTATTTTGTAGATGCACCTGTTCCAGAAGAAGTTGCTGCTGATGCACCTAGGGCTGAACTGGATGCTTATTGGAAGCATACTAATGATGCCTTAGACACTAAGCACCTTATGCTATGCTTCATAAACAATGAGTTGCATGGGCGGTGAGAAGACATAGGGATTCTTGAGATGGTAACACATCTTAAGAACATGAACCACAATCATGCAAAGCAAGAAAGGTGCAATGTCTCAATGACACTTTTTGAGTGCAAGATGACAAAGGGAGATCCATTAGAGACCCATGTGATCAATATGATTGGACATGTGGAACATCTAGAAGAACTGGGATTATCTTTGAGCCAAGAGTTGGCCATAGATATGATTCTACAATCATTCCCTAAATCATATATCCGATTTATCAAATGTTACTACTTGAAAAACATGGCTGGAATGCTGTTAGAATTGCTTGATAAATGCCAAAGAACGAATGAAGAAGGACAAATTTGTGATGATCATCAGTGGATTGGAGTGTAAGGACAAAAGCAACATCAAGAAGAGTTTTGAGGCTAAGGAAAAATGTAAATATTCAAAACTCAAGATAAGGAGAAAGAAAAGTGCAAAAGGAATTTGTCCTATGTACTTAAGGGAATTCAAGAAGATGAAGTTGGGGATAGAGATCACCACTTCATGTATATACATTATTGAGATAAATTTGTCTAATTCTTCATCTCAGGTACTTGATACCAAATGTGGATCTCACATATGTTCAAACATGCATGATCTAAAAAGAAGTAAGCCTTTACAAAAGGGCAAGGTTGAACTGTGAGTCGCAAATGGATAAAGATTTGTTGCCATTACAGTTGGAACCTATAATTTATCTCTGCCCACGGTGGCTTGTTATAGAGTTAATGAAATGCTATTTTTTATCTTATACAAATAGAAACATTATTTTTTTTATCTTTAATGGACAAGGATGGACAAGAATTTCATATAAATAATGGTCAATGTTCTATTTCAAAAGATGAGATCTTTTATGGTAGTGCCCCAATGTATTATGGTCTTTATTTTCTAGTTCTGATGACAAATGTTATAATGTAAATACCTAGAAGATTTAAACTCGATAACTCAAACAAAACATATATTTGGCATTGTCATCTAGGGCACATCAATGAGAATCACATATCTAGACTCCATAAAGATGGTTATCTAGACTCTTTTAGTTTCAAATCAATAGAGACATGTGAGTCATATTTGTTGGGCAAGATGATAAAGACTCCCTTCACTGGGAATAATGAGAGGGCTAGTGATCTATTAGGATTCATACATACTGATGTATGTGGCCCTTTTAGAACAAATGATAGAGGTGGTTACGGTTATGTTTACATGATGAAACACAAGTTAGAAACTCTTGAAAAGTTCAAGGATTTCATGAATGAAGTACATAAACAACTTCATAAAAGTATTAAGGCACTTCATATTGATTGAGGTAGAGAATACTTATATCAAGAGTTTGAGGACCTTCTGTGAGACTGTGGTATCATATCACAATGGACTCCACCTGGAACACCACAACATAATGGTGTATCAGAAAGAAGTAATCACACATTACTAGATATGGTGCGATCAATGATGAGTTAAGTTGATCTCTCGACTTCCTTCTGAGGTTATTCTCTAAAAGCGTCGTGTTTGCACTAAACTGTGTACCATATAAATTGGTTCAAAAGACACCATATGAGATATGGTATGGAAAGTGTCCCAATGTGTCTTTTATGAAGAGTTGGGGTTGTGAATCTTATGTGAGAAAGAAATTTCCCAAAAATCTTTGACCCAAATCAGATAAATGTTATTTTGTTGGATATCTAAAGGAAAACAAAGGATATTACTTTTATACTTTATCTGACAAAAAAAGTGTGTGTTGCTAGCAATGTTATATTCCTAGAAAAGGAATTCATTTCTAAAGGAATCGGTGGGAGGAAAGTAGAACTCGAAGAGGTTTGAGACCAACAAGAAAGCATTGAACCTATAGAAGTACAATAGGAACATGAAGAGTCACAAACTATTTTGGAATCTCAAATTCCTCATGTAACATAGAAACCTCATAGATATAGTAGGACACACCTTGAATCAGATAGATTTGGTTATCTAGTGACTCAAGAAGGTGATGAGTCAGTCATTGAGGATGAGCTAACTACCTAATTAGAAGCTATTAAGGGTCTAGAGTCTGAGAAATGGCTAGAAGCCATGAGATCTGAGATGGAATCCATGTACAAAAAAAAGGTATGGACCTTAGTAGATCCACCTAAATGGGTAAAACTCATAGGGTGCAAATGAGTCTTCAAGAAGAAGACTGACATAGATGGTAATGTACATAATTACAAAGGTTGATTGGTTGCAAAAGGTTTGAGACAAGTTTAAGTTGTTGACTATGACATAACGTTTTCTCCAGTTGCCATGGTTAAGTCCATTAGGATCATGCTTGCCATTATAGCTTCTCATAAGTATGAGTTATGATAGATGGATATTAAAACTATATTCCTTAATGGGAATCTTCTTGAGGATGTGTACATGACACAACCTGAGGGTTTTATAAATCCTAAGAAAGAAAATAAAGTTTGTAAGCTACAAAGGTCAGTCTATGGAAGTTCGGCCATAATAGCCTGGCTGGTTACGGCTCGGTAAGTCCAGATGAAGGACCCGAATTCGAATCACGCCGAAGGCACTCTGTGAAAAAGTAACACAAACTTGATTGAGCGCGGGAAGGGGGTGACCGAACCACACCCTCTCATGCCCCGAGAGTTTACGCCATCTGCGGGGGTCACGATTGTGGCGCTTCTACGGGGGTGGTTCTCTCGTAAAACTAAAAAAGGCCAGTCTATGGATTGAATCAAGCATCTCTGAGCTGAAATATTTGATTTGACAAAAGAGCCAAAGGGTTTGGCTTTAGTCAAAATGAAGATGAACCATGTGTTTACAAGAAGGTTAGCGGGAGCATGATTGTGCTCCCCATATTGTATGTGGATGAGATATTATTGATGGGAAATGACATCCCTACTTTACAGATGGTAAAGACCTGGTTAGGAAATACTTTCTCTATGAAAGAGTTAGTCGAAGCATCCTATATTCTAGGAATCAAGATCTATAGAGATAGATCTAGAAGGCTTCTTGGCCTAAGCCAGATAACATACATTGACAAAGTGTCAAAGTGGTTCAACATAGAGAACTCAAAGAGAGGAAACTTACCAAAATCTCATGGTGTTAGTGTCTCTAGAGCTTAATGTTCAAGTTCTTGTGAAGAACGAGAGTGCATGATTAAGATTCCATATGCATCTACAATTGGATCTATCATGTACGCAATGTTATGTACTCAACCTGATGTCTCATATGCCTTGAGTATGACTAGCATGTATCAGTCAGATCCTGGTGAATGTCACTGGACTTCCATAAAGAACATCCTTAAGTACTTTAGAAGAACTAAGGATTAGTTCTTGGTATACGATGGTGAGGAAGAGTTTGTGGTAAAGGGTTACACCGACGCAAACTTCCAAACTGACAAAGATGACTATTGTAAGGAGGCGAGATCACCCCTTCACTAAAATTTAATGGAAAATACAAAACATCCCTCAATTACACAAAACTTTGACGACGAAGGATGCATGCATAATAATTCCATTTAAATAAGCATGTACCAAATACAATACTGTCAATAGTAGCAATGAAAGAAAAATATGATAAGCCTATGCTATTACATGGATTATATCAAAAGTTTATAACATAGCATGAACAACAAACTATAGGATCCAGCAATATCAACCTAGTCATGATGGCCGCTCTATTCCTGTCATGGTACTCCTTGCCCTGGTCCTGGGTTATTGGGATCACCCAGCAAAAGGAGATAAAAAGTATGTGTCAAAACTTGACAAAGGAAAAGTACGTTTGTAACATATGGCAAAGTAAAGATTCACTACACTAGAGATTTCAAGAATATGAGGCATATTAACAATTTGGATTTCCTTCAAGTAAACAATGAGTAAAGAGCAAGCATGATACATTTTGACTAAGTTGAACTAATATAGGGTGAGGCACCTACCAGACCTGCACCAAGAGGAGAGGGGAAATTCACATCCCTCAAAATATTTAAAACGGGGAGAAAATCACATTCCTCTGGGATCATGCCCACTATGGGTGGCTTGTACTCATGTACACTTCATTATTTAACTAGTAATTTATATCATTATCATGCTTAAATAATCAAATGGTCAATAAAATATGTTTGCAACATTGCAGGTGGGATCCAAGACCCAATAATAATCAAGGTATTCAAAATAAGAAAGATATAATGTAACAAGCATACATGCTCAATTCTCAATAAGCAAGTTATGGTGAAACAATTAAATGGCTCATGCCTCAATTGGAAATTAGGTTGGATTAAAAATATATCCAATTTAGGTGTTAGAATGCACATACCTGATATTAGATCCTTAAATGTGATTTATCCACCAAAAGATTAGACTCTTTATTCCCTAGGTACAAGGTTCACTACATGTATTAGATATTTGAAAGGGATTAAGTGTAAAGTGTCCAAAATTTGGACGTTCAAAACAAACCATTGGTTTTGGCCTTGAAAACCTGACCAATCGATTCCTAATATTTTTCTAGATAAGAAAACATATTTATTTATCAAAATCAGACTTAGGATGCATTAGTTACCATTTTTAGAATATTTAATATGATTAAGATGGTACACACATTAAATATCAAAATAAAACTGAAATTCAGTAATCAAAAACTCCAAATTCGAATTCTACTCAAAATTATCTTTCCAACGAGTATTTATTTATATTATCTGATAAAGAATCAATTTTCTCCAAATTAAATGATTTGGAAAAATCAGAAAAATAGAAAATGTCACGTGGGCCTCATAGCCAGCGAGGGAGCAGATGACCAAAATGCCCCTCACGTTAGGATGGGCATGTGGGGGAAAAACCATAAAAAGCCACGAGTCTTCTTCTACCTCTCATGTGAGCCATGGCCACAGAGGAGAAGCTTGCCCGATTGGGCATTTCCTCATTTCTTGACCAAATCAGACGTACATGTACTCAAAATGAAGAGGAAAGAGAGACAAACTCACCGGAAGGATCAATTTTTCTACTGCTATCACTGAGGAGGTAGGAATAGGACTGCAAGTTAGGGAGGAAGTGGAGGTTTTGGGGCTAAGCAAAGGAGCTTCGGGCCAAATTAGCGCTAGGGAGAAGTTGCTAGGGGACCGACGGAGGTGTGTTAGGTGGTATTTATGGGTGAGGAATCGCAAAGCACCAGGAAGATGGTGGGGGTGAGAAGACATGGCAGACACCTTTGGGTGTTTCAGCCATAGTGCACGGGAGCCGACGAGCCATGGCTCAAACTAAGCGGCTCGAGGATACGAAGCCAACGCGACTTAAATCTCGTGAAATGGTGGAGAGGAGAGGGAGAACAAGGTAGAGGAGTCTAGGCATCATCTTGGTTGGTGGGTTGGAGGTTGAAGATGAAAATTGAGCCGTTAGATCAAGATCAAATGGGGGCCGAGTGTGTGACACATGAAATGAATGGAATAAATACAAGTCGATTGATATCTTATAGTTACACTATATGAGAACTTGTAAAATCCATTTGAATGGTCAAACGAAGTCCAAATGACCTCAAATTTTAACCATAGGTTTATGACAACACCTAGAACGATGATATACATTTAATTTTTTGTTTTACCTAATATAAGGCCCCTAATAAATTTATTTCCCATTAACATATATATTAGTGTATAAATTGAGTAAATTAATGTGAAAAGGCATTATGGTAATTGTTCTTGTTGTATTTTTGAGATAGACCAACCAACAGGCTTTCCCCACTCTATTAATTACATTTCATAATTTTATTCACTCATAAGGAGAGAGAAAAATAAAAGGGGGTTATTAATTCCTTAACATTAATTATTTTTCACCCATTATACATGAGATTTGTATAATAACATTATCCATTGATAAAATCTTATTTATGCAACAATTGTTTTGTTTTTGGGAACATTTGCATCATTGCCCTTACTAAAAATAAAAATAGAGGTAATTTGTGCACTAACCCTTGTGTTGGCATGTATTTGTTATCCAGACCATTAAATTTCCATAAATTCAATATTAAGGACAAAGCAAAGCGAAAAAAATGAGACAACACAAAGTATGGGGTGGAAATTGCAAATATTATTTGAAACTCAGTTCGTTACAACACTCCACCCGTTAGAAAAGATTTCATCCCTGAAATCTCAGACAAAAAGAGAAGTGTGAGATCAGAGCATTTCATCTTTTAGCTCCCAAGTGGATTCCTCTAACCCATGGTATTTTCCACAACACCTTCACTAACTCAATCTTCTTATTCTTCAACTGTTTAACCCGAGTGTCTAGGATCTTCATAGGTAACTCCTCATAGGTTAGGTTTTCATGAATCTCTAAAGGTTCTATAGTGAGCACATGAGAAGGATCTTTCACATACTTCCTTAGCACTGAGACATGAAAGACATTATGGATCTTGTCATAGGTAGGCAGAAGAGCTAGATAATATGAACAATCCCCTATATTAGCCAAGATCTCAAAAGGTCCCACATAACGAGGACTAAGCTTGCCTTTAACTTTAGATCGGGAAATCGAGCATATAGGCTTGACCTTCAGAAACACATGGTCACCTACTAAGAAGCTCGCATCAGACCTATGTTTGTCGGCATACATCTTCTGTCGGTCTTGAACAGCTTTCATATGCTTCTAGATCAGCTGAAACTTCTCTATCATCATTTGCATGTTATCAGTCTTCACAAGAGTGCATTCACCCACATCATCCCAATACAACGGGGAACGGCAAGGTCTTTCGTATAAGGCTTTGTACGGAGGCATCCCTATACTGGCTTGGTAACTATTATTGTATGCAAACTTAGCCAAGGGTAGACATCTATCCCATGCACCTCCCCAATCCATCACACAAGAATGAAGCAGATCCTCCAGAACCTACATGGTTCTTTCTGACTGGCCATTGGTTTGTGGGTGATAGGCAGTGTTGAACCATAGGTCCGTACCCATTTCTTCTTGAATTTGACTCCACAACTGAGAGGTGAACTTGGGATCATAGTCAGAAACTATCACTTTAGGTACACCATGCAGACAAACTATCCATTCCAGATATAATTGTGCCATATCCTCAACCTTGTAAGTGGACTTGAAAGGAAAAAAGTGGGCAGACTTAGTGAGCCAATCAATCGCAACCCACACAACATCATAGCCTTTCCTAGTTTTAGGACAAGCAGTGACAAAGTCCATCATTATCTTCTCCCATTTCCAATCTAGAATTTCAAGAGGATGGAGAAGACCACCAGGTTGTTAGTGCTCTATCTTTACTTGTTGACAAGTCAAACATTTGGACACAAATAGAGCTATATCCTTCTTCATATTCTTCCACCAGAAACTGCATTGTAAGTCCTTGTACATCTTGGTCGTTCCATGATGTATAGTGTATTTGGACCCTTGAGCTTCACTGAGAATCTTCTGACACAGATCCCTGACCTTAGGAACCCACAATCGTTGTCGAAAATGGAGTGCATCATCAACTCCAATGGAGAAGTCAGATTGTGGTTTTAGGGTTAAGGTCTTCATTTCTTCCAGCTCAGGACTTCTAACTGGGCAGCAACAATATCCAAAATACAACTTGGAGTGATTGACAAGCTAGCCATGTGAACACATAGCTTGTCTTCAACTTCTTCATTTGAAATCTCTATAGGTTGGGGTTGCCGTCCAGAAACATACTCCAGATTCTTCCAGACAGAACAAGTTATAGCAGCACAAGTTCTGACTTTCTTTTGACTCAAGGCATAAACAACTACATTGGCTTTACCGGGATGATAAGTGATGGTAAAGTTGTAGTCCTTGAGATATTCCATCCATCTGTGTGGCCTCAGGTTTAGGTCTTTTTGTGTCAAGAGGTATTTTAAGCTTTTGTGATCAGTGAATACCTCAAACTGAACCCCATAGATGTAGTGTCGCCAGATTTTCAGGGCATGTACAATGGTTGCTAGCTCTAAATCATATGTAGGCCAATTCTCTTCATTCAACTTCAACTGGCGGCAGGCATACGCAATCACTTTCCCTTCTTGCATCAGAACACATCCCAATCCTTTATTGGAGGCATCTGTGTATATCACATAGGGTTTGCCTTCAATAGGCAATGCAAGCACATGAGCAGATGTCAAGCACTTCTTCATCTTCTCGAAACTATCCTCACATTCAGGTGACCAAATGAATTGACTTCTTTTCGTGTCAACTTTGTCATAGGATGGGCTAGCTCAGAGAATTTCTTGATAAACTTTCGGTAGTAACCTGCCAAACCAAGGAAACTGCGTATTTCAGACAGATTCTTTGGAGCCTTCCATCTAGTCACAACTTTGACTTTCACGGGGTCAACAACAATGTGTCCTCCAGAAATAACATGACCTAAAAACATGACTTCTTTGATCCGGAACTCACACTTCAAGAATTTAGCATATAGTTGATTTTCTCACAATGTATTGAGTACTAGTCTCAGATGTTCGTGATGCTACTCTTCTGACTTAGAATATATCAAGACATCATCAATGAAAACCACGACAAATCGATCAAGGTAAGGAAGGAACACTCAATTCATCAGGTCCATGAAGGCAGCTGGGGCATTGATCAAACCAAAAGACATGACCAAGAATTCATAATGCCCCTACCTTGTTCTGAAGGCTGTTTTTGATATATCTTCATCCTTCACCCCCATTTGATAATAACCACTTCGCAAGTCCATTTTTGAGAAAATAGTAGCAGATTTGAGTTGATTGAAGAGATCGTCAATACGAGGTAGGGGATAACGATTCTTCACTATGACTTGATTAAGCATGTGGTAGTCCATGAACATACACATAGACCCATCCTTCTTCTTTATGAACAAGACAGAGGCTCCCTACGGTGAAACACTTGGGCGAATAAATCTCATGTCAAGAAGTTCTTGAAGCTTCTTGTTAAGCTCGGCGAGTTCAGCAGGTGCCAAGCGGTAAGGCGGCTTTGATATAGGTGAAGTTCAGAGTGTGAATTCGATGGAAAATTCCACTTCATGAGTTGGAGGTAACCCGGGTAGTTCTTTAAGAAAGACATCATGGAACTCCTTAACCACTTCTATATGATCGAGAGTAGAGGGTGTGGTATCAATAACTATAGATGTAAGAAATGCCCTACACCCTTACAAAATGAGTTTCTCAGCTTTGATGGATGAAATGATGAATATTCATCCATATCGTTTATTTCCCTTAACACACATTCTACCTTCTTCAGGGTGCAACAAACTAACCTTTGACTCTTCACAGAAAAGGAAAGCCATATATTTCTTCAACCAATCCATACCCAGGATAATGTCATAGAATGACATTTCGAGCACAATAAAGTCAGAAGGAAACATCTTCCCCAAGATGCAAAGGTCTAAGGTTGGAAGCTTGAGATAAGAGGAACATATTCTACCGCTAGGGGTTTTGACATCTAACACATGGTCCATGAACTCAGATTCTAAGTCTAGCATAGTAGCAAACTGTGTAGATATGAGGGTATTCGACAATCCAGAATCAAAAAGTTCTTTGACAGGATACATATTAAGATGTAAAGTACCTTCAATCACATTATTTTCATCACCAACTTCCTCAGCATCCAAAGAAAAGACCCTTCCATTCTGCCTCTCCACAAGCGGGCGACGTCCTTGCTGGTTATTGTTGTAGTTGTTGTTTTTATGACTGTTGTTGTCGTTCCGCGGAGGTAGGTTCTGGCGTTGAGGTGGTTTCTTGGTTGGGGTTTGTCCTTGGTTGAACTTAGGACAGTTTGGCAAAATATGACCAGCCTCACCACACTTGTGACAAGTTGGTGTGAATCGATCATCCCTATGAGGTGGTGCATTGCTTGTAGGGAACTTCCCAGATGGATGAAATCGGGAACACTTGTTGCACCAGTCACGCCCTCCGGGACCACTTGAGTTCTTCCATTTGTTATTGTTGCTCAGACCGGAGGAATGAAAACCAGGGTAGGCCTCAACAACCAAGGCCTTGTCTAGCATTTGCTAAAAGGTAAGTTGTAATTGGGGCACAAGATGGCACCCCACATTATAGTTGAAACCCTCCAGAAAGATGGTTGCCCTCCGATCTTTGGTTAGGCCCACAACATAACGCTCCAGCAAAAGGAAATGTTGAACATATTCAGACACAATCATGTTTCCTTGCCACAAACTATAAAGCTCGACCTCCTTCTTCTTCAGATAGGCCGTACAGATGTACTTTGCTCTGAACAGTTTGAGAAACTATTCCTAGGTCATGTTTGTAGTGTCACGAGTGCGAGAAATCCCGTTCCACTAGATCCGAGATGGGCCATCCAAGACGTAAGTTGCAAAGCAGACCTTTTGGTGTGGGGGACATGCCATGTCTTCAAAAGTACATTCTAGGGCTAACACCCAGTCATCTGCCTCGTCCACCATGTTGGACTCAATTTCCCCTTTGAAGTAAGGGGTTGCATCTTGATGAAGTTAGACAGGTGGAACTCCTTGGGATTTTTGGCATTAGCAACAACTACAGAAAGCTACCCCATAAGGGTGTCTGAGAGGAGTTGACACAGCATAGCTAACTCCTGCTCAGGAGTCAAAGGAGTCTCAGGGGTCTCCAGGTTTTCAGTGTTGTTGTCGGAATTTTCATCGAATAGGCTACCCTTCCTAAAAGGCAAGGTCATAGGGTAAGAATTCTAGGAGTATAAGACAGAAATAGATGAGGCTACTAATGCTTATAGGCATGCTATTTTGGGCACTCAATATCAGATCAGGCCAAGTTGACGTCATATGAACCCAGGAGTCCTCATTAACCAACTAGTGGGGTGGAGGAAAATCTTGCCAGCCCCCAGGATCTGACCCTTTCTAGACACCATCACTTTCAACTTTGTACCCTAGTAGCTACCCTACAAGCTCTGATACCATGTTGTATGGTGGTGAGATCACCCCCTCACCAAAATTTAACGGAAAATACAAAACATCCCTCAATTACACAAAACTTTGATGAGGAAGGATGCATGCATAATAAATCCATTTAAATAAGCATGTACCAAATACAATACTATCAATAGTAGCAATGGAAGAAAAAGATGAGAAGCCTATGATATTACATGGCTTATATCAAAAGTTTATAACATATCCTGAAAAAAAACTACATGATCTAGCAATATCAACCTAGTCATGATGGCTTCTCTATTCTTGTACTGGTCCTTGCCCTTGATCTAGTCCTTGCCCTGGTCCTGGGTGGTTGGGGGTCACCCAGTAAAAGGAGATAAAAAGTATGTGTCAAAACTTGACAAAGGACAAGTACATTTGTAACATATGGCAAAGTAAAGATTCACTACACTAAGAGATTTCAAGAATATGAGGCATATTAACAATTTGGATTTCCTTCAAGTAAACAATGAGTAAAGAGCAAGCATGATACATCCTGACTAGGTTGAACTAATATAGGGTGAGGCACCTACCAGACCTGCACCAAGAGGAGAGGGGAAATTCACATCCCTCAAAATATGTAAAATAGGGAGAAAATCACATTCCCCTGGGCTCATGCCCACTATGAGTGGCTTGTACTCATGTACACTACATTAGTTAACTAGTCATTTATATCATTACCATGCTTAAATAATCAAATGGCTGATAAAAGATGTTTGCAGCATTGTAGGTGGGGTCCAAGACCCAATAATCATCAAGGTATTCAAAATAAGCGAGATCTAATGTAACAAGCATACATGCTCAATTCTCAATAAGCAAGTTATGGAGCAACAATTAAATGGCTCATGCCTCAATTGGAAATTAGGTTGGATTAAAAAGATGCCCAACTTAGGTGTTTGAATGCACATACCTAATATTAGATCCCTAAATGTGATTTATCCACAAAAAGATTAGTTTCAAGACTCTTTATCCCCTAGGTACAAGGTTCACTACATGTATTGGATATTTGAAAGGGATTAAGAGTAAAGTGTCCAAAATTTGGACTTTTGAAACAAACCATCGATTTTGGGCTTGAAAACTTGACCAATCGATTCCTAATATTTTTCTAGTTAAGAAAACATATTTATTTATCAAAATCGGACTTAGGATGCATTAATTATCATTTTTAGAATATTTAATATGATTAAGATGATACACAAATTAAATATCGAAATAAAACTAATATTCAATAATAAAAAACTCTAAATTCAAATTCTACTCGAAATTAGCTTTCCAATGAGTATTTATTCGTATTTTTTTGATAAAGAATAAATTTTCTACGAATTAAACGATTTGGACCAATCAGAAAAATAGAAAATGTCACGTGAGCCTCATAGCCAGCGAGGGAGTAGATGACCAAAATTTTCCTCGTGTTAAAGAAGAAAAGGATGGGCACATGGGGGCAAAATCATAAAAATCCACGAGTCTTCTTCTACCTCTCACGCGAGCCATGGTCGCGGAGGAGAAGCTTGCCCGATTGGGCATTTCCTCATTTCTTGACCAAATCGGACGTATAGGTACTCGAAACGAAGACAAAAGAGAGACGAACTCACCGGAAGGCTCAATTTTTCTTCTGATATCACTGAGGAGGCAGGAAGAGGGCCACAAGGTATGGAGGAAGTGGAGGTTTCAGGGTCAACCAAGGGAGCTTCGGGCCAAATTAGCGCTAGGGAGAAGTTGCTAGGGGACCGACAGAGGTGTGTTAGGTGGTATTTATAGGTGAGGAATAGTGAAGCACTGGGATGATTGTGGGGGTGAGAAGACATGGTCGACACCTTTGGGTGTTTCAGCCACAGTGCACGGGAGCCGACGAGCCATGGCTCAAACTGAGCGGCTCGAGGAGACGAAGCCAACACAACTTAAATCTCACGAAATGGTGAAGAGGAGAGGGAGAACGAGGTAGAGGAGTCTAGGCATCATCTTGGTCAGAGGGCTAGAGGTTGAAGATGACAACCAATCCGTTAGATCGAGATCCAATGAGGGCCAGGTGCGTGACACATGAAATGAATGGAATAAATACAAGTCGATTGATATCCTATAGTTACACTATATGGGAACTTGTAAAATCCATTTGAATGGTCAAATGAAGTCCAAATGATCTCAAATTTTAACCATAGGTTTATGCAAACACCTAGAACGATGATATGCATTTAATTTTTTGTTTTACCCAAAATAAGGCCCCTAATAAATTTATTTTTCATTAACATAGTGTATAAATTGAGTAAATTAATGTGAAATGGCATTATGACAATTTTTCTTGTTGTATTTTCGAGATAGGCTAACCAAGAGGCTTCGCCCGCTCTATTAATTAGATTTCATAATTTTATTCACTCATAAGGAGATAAAAATAAAGGGGTTTTTTTAATTCCTTAACATTAATTTGTTTTCACCCATTATGCATGAGATTTGTATAATAACATTATCCATTGATAAAATCTTATTTATGCAACACTTGTTTCGTTTTTGGGAACATTTGCATCATTTCCCTTACTGAAAATAATAATAGAGGTAGATTGTGCACTAAACCTTGTGTTAGCAAGTATATGTTATCCAGACCATTAAATTTCCATAAATTCAATATTAAGGACAAAGCAAAGGGAAAAATGAGATAGCACAAAGTATGGGGTGGAAATTGCAAGTATTATTTGAAACTTAGTTCGTTACAACTATATATCACAGTCTGGATTTGTGTTTTTCCTGAACAATAGAGTTGTAAGCTGGAAGAGTTCTAAGCAAGAGACAGTTGTTGATTCTACAATTGAGATCAAGTATTTTGATGCATCCAATGTAGCAAAGGAGGTTGTTTGGATTAAGATGTTCATCTCTGAACTTGGGGTGGTTCCAAGCATCAACGAAGCAATTGAGATACATTATGACAACAATGGATCTATTTCACAAGATAAGGAGCCTAGATCGCATCATTGTTCCAAGCACATACAAAGACAGTTCCATCTCATAAGAAAGATCACACAATGACGAGATGTAAAGATTTGCAAAGTACCAACTGAGAGCAATGTGGCTGACCCCTTGACAAAAGTACTTCTACAATAGAAGCATGAAGGACATGTTAGATCATTTAGGATTAAATTCATGGGTGATTGGCTCTAAGTGCATGTGGGAGTCTATTGGTATGTTTGACCAGAGATCCCACCATATGATGATTGTAATGGCATATCTTATAAATGATTTGATTAAAAAGGAAATCTTCTAATTTTTCTATTTTATTTGATTATGAGGTAGTAGTGTAACATAATAAATGTCTATAGTATAATATTACGCAATGTCATATCTATCCAAGTTGAGGACCTAAACAATGAGATCATATGGATGTTAAGAGTATATATATTTTTGTTATGTCCCTAGTCAGTTGTTATTGTGGAAGGCCAATAGACAACAACAACACATAAGACTAGAATGTGTGTTGGTTAATGACAGAATCTCATTAAGTCGTACTATATGATATCAAAATAAACACATAGATACTTGTAGGAGAATAGTGTGTCAGATAGACCCACCTTGAGAGTGATGCATGGAAACCATGATTGGTAGTCATAATCATCTCTCATAGTGATGGTGGTGATTGTGGTTCTTAGACCTAGAATCACCACACTTATCGCATGTCATTCGCTGTAATTTGACATCATCCACCATGCCCTTAAATAGGGTTGCCATAAAGGTGGTGTTGGGGTGCTTTTTGACACATGGGGATGACTATAAGTGATGTATATGGGATTTGTTCCTCGTACAAGAGTATGATATCCTGACCACTTGATAAGTGAGATTGAGATATGCATGGCCATGCTCATGTGAGTTAATATGTGATATTGTGCTTACATATATCTTAGACAATCTGCTCTAGTTCAAGGAACATAGATTAAACATTGAAGAGTATGACAATTCCATACCTTGAGTTCAATCTAGATATCAATCACAAAGGAACTATACAATCACTAAAACACCAATCACAGATTGTAGATTGAAGTTGTTCTCCAACTTTCCGATTACTTGGGTAGCAATGATGTCTTTCTAGGTACCACTTATTGCTTGTAATGCCATAAATCAGTTATGGACTTTTAGTGCCAATGTAACTTGGAACCTATAGGGTCACACACATAGTCTACACTTGGAATAGGATTTTATTCATGAATGTAGTTTAAACTTAATTACTAAAGTGGTAGGTATTCAATTTAAACAATAATGACTCAAAAGGTCATTGACTGGATTGTTGAATGACCAGTTTAAGTATTGAACTAATCGATTAAGTGTCAGGTCAATTTGAACCAACATTGGCAATTAGAACTCTAAAATGACCGGTTTAGCAAGTCAAACGACCGACTTAGGTCTGTGAACCGACTGACTTAGGTTGTGAACCAACCATTTGGTTGATCAATATGATTTTATCAAGGATTGATGATTACATCATGTTATGCATTAATTAAATATTAAACCCCAATACAATTGTGATTAGAAAACATAGTGAAATGAATATTTCAAGAGTTGAAATGATCGTCTCATGTGTGAACCGAATGATTCACTTGTGAACCAACCGGCTCGAGGTTCGCATGTTCCAAAAATTCACGACAATTCCATCTCTTCGACTCCCCCTTAGACTAGAACTCCTAACCACGACCCTCCTATAAATAGACCGGTAGTCAAGGCTTTCTAGAGAAACAACAATAAGCTCTAACCATTGTTGTCTTCTCACAGTTGTGGTAATGTGAGACCCTAAGCAAGTCCTACCCGTCAAAGGGAGGGATAGAAAGGGAGATATGATTGTGAGAGCAAGTCACTGCTAGCACACTGACTAGAAGGGACAACTCCTTCTTGTCTGTTCAACTAGAATGACAGGAGTCCTTGATGTTCCATGTGGACTACTATAGAGATGAGGTGGCCTTTTCCACCCACTAGGAGGATAAAATCAACTGTCGTCTATGGTGATCAATGAGGAGGTCGTTGTGGATGTTGTTCACGTGCAACTTGAAGAAAGATGCACACTAATACAAGAGATAGTCATTGGACTTACTCTAGAACTAGGTATGAACCTTGAAACCCTCAATCCCATTACGTAGTTGTTGACGCGATCTAGTGTTTAAAGGTGAATATGCCACTTAAATTTTTGTTTTCGTTGCCTTATTTGATGCCATATTTCTCTATAGGTTTATCATGGTTGGGACTCAAAGGACAATTTGGATGCAGACAGATGAGATTTGTCATTGGTAAGACTCCAAGGAAAATTTGGATGTAAATAGTTATCTCTCATGACAAATCAAAGGCACACTATGAGTTCCTGATATACTTATTGATGACAATGCACACAACTTGTCTTGCTCTTTTTAAAGTTCCTCAATGTAACATTTCATGGATGAATGACTTCACATGCCAGTATGTTACAATCAATATTTCTGATTCATTTGTTTGAATTTAATCAAGACTTTAGTTGTTCATAGATCCTCTTAATGTATATATCACATTGTGAATATCAATGTTTTTGTACAGTTGGGGCATGGACTTTTTGTGCCAATTATCAAGGTAACTAACATACTATACTTGGCTGCATTATTACCATTCAAATTCGTTGTTGACTCATAATCCTGTCGGCATATTATATGATTCTAACAAGAAAGTCCTAACCAAAATTATTGAGGTCAAAAATTTAACACAGAAACTAAAGGAAACTGAACTGAAATTGAAGATTATGAGGCTCAAATTGGACATGTTGTTGAGCATCTGAGAGGAGAGTAATACCAAGCCAAGGACCTAATCAATTTGCTTTTGGATCCTTCATTGAAGTCACTCTAAGTTGTGACCATATGAAAAGAACATGACTGTTGTTGCAGTTGATGCAAGGGTTGTCAACATTTCTTGAAGCTGGCAAGTGTTATGCATGGCTACTAAGAAATAAGAATGTCATCAAATGAAGCTATTGTATTAAATATAAAAAAGTTGTACACATGCTTTGTATTTATTAAAAGGGGAAAGGTAACATGTCTTCCCCATGTAATTTGCATTTTATTGTAAATGCAAAAAGATCCATACTTCAGAAAATGTGAGTTCAAAGAAATTGGCATTCATCTAAAAGTTTAGGCAATGATCTGAAAATTGAATGACTACAAAGCCATGAAAATGTAATCATACACAACTAATATGTCATTAGTGGTTTTTTTAATACACCATTACTCTCAATAAGAACAATTTCATACAACATCTTAATACACAATAGTGCCATTTATAAACATGTTTAGTGGCATTTGTTTTTTTTCTTTCAGTGGCATTTATATAATGGCACTAATGAGTATGTTTGTTGTAGACTTGATTCTCCAATCTATTTTGGTGCTAATTTTGGATCTTCGTCACAAAGTTTCTATCACTAATTCATTTTCAATATTAAAATAATGTAAAAAAAACTTTCAAATTTCATCAATGGCTTTTCGAACCAAGTCACTACCACAAGGAAGTTTGAGTTGTAGAGAACTTTTTTTTGCATAACCCCTCGGATGACATTGATAACCCTAAAACCCTAGGCCTATGTATGAGGTAGTGTGTAAGAAGAAGTTTTGGATATGTATGAACCAACTGATCTATCCATGTTTACTCCCTAATGGTTAGTTAGATTATATAATAATCCTTTTTAAGTGGTGGTAATTTGTACCTACATAAATTAAGAGAGCAATTCAACTTTAGATTATCCAAACTCAATAACGAATGCATTAGGTAACCCTTGGGATAGTTACTCAATTGATGTTACACTATCAGAATTACTCCCTAATTAGGAAAATGAAATCATGTTGAGATGGATATCGTGAACCAGCCTAAAATTAATCAAGATACAAGTTGCAGTCATTATAGTAAGGCAAGCTTCTTGATTGAAGTAGCTAGATTGTATGATAGTATATAGAGGGTATCTAGGTGAATAAAAAATTTAATAAAAAGAAACGACAGGATCATTGTTGGGCTAGGTTATGAGTGAGTAGATTTTGGGGACAAAATCCTCTTTAAGGGGTGGTGTATTGTAATAGGCCCAAATCTAGCTTGAGATCTTAAACCTTCATCTTTGTAGGCCCCTTTTGACTATTTTGTTATTAAGGTTTTTCCTATGATTTAGAATACATCAAACTTAATTAGGGTCACCTTAAAAACCAAAGTGTAAAGATAAAATAATTACTATGCATTCAAAAATAGGAACTTATGTACAAATATTTCAAATAAGATTGAACCTAAATTGAAACTCTATAATAATCCTATGACTAAAAGATTAGAGAATTCGAGTGAGTTCAATAGACTGAATTTTAACTAAACAATGAAGTGGGATAAGTGCCTTGAATGCAAACATAACATACAAGTAATGAAATCTAATATCAAAATTTATCAAATATAAATAAATGTCAAAATTTTACTCTTCACATCCAAATTAAGCTCCCTACAAATTTCCATGTCAATTTGACTTTGATTGCATATTCAACTAAATTGTGGAAAGTAAATACTTTAATACATTATAATTCTCTTAATATTTACATAGACTTCCATCATATCAATTTTCCTTTTCTTTCACGTAATGTCACCTCAATTACATCTCTTGCGTTGAACTGACCCAATGCATGCCAATGATGAAGGACTTAATTAGCCTGTTGTTTTTTCCTCCACCTCCTTCCTTCTTAATCTTCTCCCCTTTTGCTTCCTCCTCCCTCACTTCATCTTTTACCCATCCTTGTCTCATCTTTTCCTTTCTATGAACCTAAACCCTAATGACATTGCTCCTCTTCCCTATTGACAACAACTACAACAACTAGCCTCATCACCACTTCTTCTCCTTCCTTCCTTTCCCTTCATTTTTCCTATAACCTATCCCTAGCTATCACCACCACTTCACCAGCCTGTGGCCAGTGATCAAGTAGCAACAAATTGCCACCTGCAATCACTAAGGTCCCCAGAGGCTATTGGTCAATTGTAATGTAGCAAAATTGTCTCTACTACCTCAGACCATGAGAAGTTCCCTTAGATGATGCTTCTTTCTCTCAACTGTTCACCAACAACTGCAACTGCAGCAAGGTGCCACCATCTCTAAAGGATGATGTAAACTATGCAAACTCTTTCAAGAATAGAGGTCACCACTAATGGTTCCCTCCCTTTCTCTATCTCCATACTACCTCCCTCTCCTCTAGGGATCCTCAGCCATGATGACAAGCAAGAACACCGCCTACTGCCCCACAATAATGGTGACAAGAAGATTTCACCACCTATTTCCATGGTCTCCATCAACCACAGGTACATGGCTACTAGTGTTATGAATTGTGGAGGCAAAAAAACACAAAAAAATTATCAAAAATGAATTCTCCATGCATTCTATAAACAAATCTCATAAAAAATGTATTCAAAAGGAGGGTGTGTGAGGTATACCATATTGTAGAGCAAGTCCAATGGCTTCCTCCTCATGAGGCGGTGTGTGTTTCTCCTTGCATGAATGAAAGGGCCTCATCGACGTCCTCAAAACACAATTGCTTGTCACATGTGTCTATACAAAGTCCATGTGGATGGACTAGAACTCCTCATCGTGTAGCTTGATATGGTAGGATGGAGAAGCCTCTTGCTTGGTGACATGATAGCATCACGATCATTCTACTTATCTCTCTATCTATATCTCAGAGATGATGATGGCTATGGTTCATGTATATGAGTGTCTATATGTGACCTGACTGTCACAGCCCCTTCAAACAAAAGAGGAAAGGAAATATGTTTTCCCAAATACTAGGAAACAAAAGGCTACAACTACATTCAAAGAAGGGCACTCATGGACATCCAATTGGCAATCAAAATATTCTAGAATCATGTCATTAATTAATTAATCACTTATTCACACTAATCAATAAATTAGTTTTCCCTCACTTGGTTGTAAACCCTAACCAATCTCTCAAGGTTAGGCGGTTGACTTATCATATAAATAAATAATTTAAAACCAATAAATTGGCTAAATACTTTTAACCAATTATTTTGGATTATATTCCAATATTATTCTACTTGATTACATAACCATTTTATTAATCAATTTGACTTTCAACATTTCCAATCATTTCAACAATTATACTCTTATTCCAATACATCCTTTGTGTGTGAACCTATAGGATCCAAATTACGTTGGTAGTGAGGTTCATAATCAAATTATAAATTTGCAAGCAATGATTGGTATCTTGAAAGACATAAATTTTACCCAAGTAATATAAGAAGTTGAAGAACAACTTTAACCTAGTATTCTGACCAGTATTTTACTGATTTTATTAAACCTTGGTATCTGATATACATATTTCATCGAAGGTATGTAAATGTTATCCACTTAATGTTCAATATTTGTTTCTTTATCCATAGTATACCTCAATAATTGATGAAAGTTTACTGAGTAGATGATATTAGTATATGGAACCTCAGTTTTAATTATGAGATCATGATTATGCATAAAATACATGTTATATGAAGATGACCCTTAATACATGTTATGAAATCCTAATTTAGGTTAATGATGTAACCTAGGGTTAATATGTGCACAAAAAGGATATGAAACCTAATGTTCAGATAACAAACCATAATCTGGAAAATAATATCAGTAAGATAATTCTAAGACAAGAGTGTAGGTTATAATGGAAATATCCTAGTGGACTAAGAAAACCCTAATGAACACGACTAGGGTTGAGATGAGATGTAAGATGATGAGAACCTGATAGTGATATGTGATCTTATCTTAACCAGAGTTTGACCAAGATGTAGTTGACATCAGGAATATGTGTGATGTTAGGATGCCTCTTGATCTAAGGTACGCCATTACCTCTTACTTGGCTTATTATACATTATGCTTGTGTTATATGGTAGTAAAGACTTGGCATATGGTATTGATTGAAATGATTGTCTTGTATAATATGTTGCTTGAATTTCCATACGTATTGCTATGAACACATCAAACATAATATATCGGTTCCATTATATGAAAGCACCAACTCTATGGCAGTGTGCTTGGAAGTAACTGAACTCTTTAGTAGTGGTCATGTTGTACATATGGAAGAACCAATTGTACATATGGAAACACCAACTCTTTGGTAGTGTGCTTGGACCCAACTCTTTGGTAGTGGTCACATTGTACATATGATCCAACTCTTTGGTAGTGATCGTAAAGGCCTTAATGCATTCAACTCTCAGGTAGTAAATGCATGAATGATATAATGGAAATTATAATTAAAATATGTGTTCTCTTTTGTTAATGAACATCTTTGTGCAAGTATACATTTATCTTATATTCTTCTGTTATTGCCAAGTATTAGTTTTATCTTATTGCCAAGATATGATGAGAGGTATATAAAAGACACTTAGGCATACTCAGTACAATATTATTGAATATTGTGTTGATGTGTACCACATGTAATCTATTTTTTAGGTTGTGGTTGTGCTTGAAGATCTAGTATAGTTGAGAGTTGTATGGCGAGATGATGAACATGTGGACCTGTTGTCTTAAGATCATGTAGTTTAGTGGTAGTACATGTACATGTAAAAGTTTGATGTTCAATGTGTAATATCAAATGTTGTAACAATTCATGTTGTAATTATATGTTGAATGGTGAACATATGTGTATGGTTTTAGTATTGTTCATGTACATGTGCTATTGATTGTTTCCTTCTGACTCCCTTGATTTTCTTCTTCTTAGTCTTGTGTGGGATGTTTAAATTGGGATTCTCACTGAGGTGAGGGTTTCAATTTACACGTCACACATCAGATTAAGTTTTAGAAAATTTGGGGACGTCACAGGAAGTCTAAAGAAAAAGGCAAAGTTAAGAAGATCTCTAAAGCTATCCAGAAGCCCAAGTCTTCAGATCTTAAGGAAAAAGGTGGAGTAAAGTAACAAAGAGGCGATTCTCACCATTTTCACCAGCCTAGACATTGGAAGAGAAATTTCCCACTCTGGTTAGAGGAACTAAAGAAGAAGAAGGATGGCATTGTGGCCTCAACTTCAGGTATAAACAATATAGGATACATTTGATTACTTCTTAAGTTATGATATATGATACCAGATAAGAGATCTGACATATTGATGTGCAGAATCTGATAAGAAGTAAAATCCCTCATAAAAGGACAAAGATGGACAAGGCAGAGAAAGTGTTGTGGAAGCCATAGTCTACATTTAAATTTATCTTAGCCTAATGGGCATGTAATAGAGTTATTAGAACTAATATTTCATTATGCCATCAGAATAGAAACATTTTCTTTATGCATCTTGTATGGACAAGGATGATTATCAATAAAGATTTATTAGTGCTTCTATTATAAAGATGTGATCTTACATGGCATTGACCCTAAAACATCTTGTGATATTTGTGTGAAATTATCCAAAAAATAATGTTTATAATGTTTATGCCAAAAGGAATATAATTCATAACTCAAGACTATCATTAGCATTAGTCATCTTGTGTGAATATGAGAATTGCATGTTTAGATTACATATTGATATTGATCTAGATTCCCTTGGTTATTGAACCTAAGGAAACATGCAAGTCTTATTCACACACAATATGAGATGAAGTCCTTCACTAAATGTAGTGGGAGGATAAGTCTTCCATCAGACCTCATGCATATGATGCATGGAGATCTCATGGAATGAATGCTATGGACGATTACTTATACTTCATTTCATTTAATGGTAATATGATGTCTTGAAGTGTTCAAAGGAGATTATAAATGAAGTATGTCATTGATGAAAGTATTAAGAAACTTTGATAAGATCAAATGTTGAAATACTTTACATCAATAACTTGAGAATCTTCAGGAAATAACTGTGATAATGTATTAGAAGTTGAATCCATATGAGCATGATGATGTGTCAAAATGAAGGAATTATACCATTATGAGTCATGATATAATTATCAATTAATCTAATCTTCTTATATCCTCATAAAATATAAAGCTATCACTAGATGATGTACCATTTGAATGGTTTATAATACATCATATATGATTTGGGAATGTCCCATTATGTCTTAAGATTGAAACCAACAATTGATAAAGTAGTTTTTTGAAGAAGCTTTATCCACAAAACATAATTTTTGAATGCTACTACAAATCCCAATCCAATAAAAAAATATTTTGTTGATAGGATAATTGAATTCCTAAAGAATTAGTGGGAGTAAAAGTATAACTCGAAATGCTCACAATCAACAAAGAGATACAATGAGAACTAAGAGAATCAAAAGTTGTTGTGGAATCTAAAAGTTTGTCATGTAACACAGAATAAAATAGTTCTACTAGAACATATGTGAGATTTGAGGATTGTAAATCTAACAATTTAGATGGGTTGGTCATAATAGATGAGCCAACTAATCAACTACAAGCTATTAAGTACCATAATCTGAGCAAAGGCTTAAGGCCATAATGGGATACATGTAAGATAACAAGGTAGGACCTTAATAGCACCACCTATAAGGGTAACACCTAAAAGGTGAAATAAGGTTTTATAGTAAAGACCTACATGGATAACATAAAATGACAAGTTGGTTGAATATGTTTTCAAATCAGTTCAAGTTGTTGAACATGATAGAAATTGCATTGCCAGTTGTCAAGATTGTTGTTGTAGTTAAAATAGACTAAGAGATTTGGCATATGAAGCTAAAACTAGATTCCTTAAAAGGAATACATCATAGGATGAACAAACTAAAAGGTTTTATAACTTCAAGAAAGAAAATAGAGTCTATAAACTACAACGTTCAATCTGGGATTAAAACAAGCATCTCAAAAATGGGATCTTTTTATTTGATAAGATAGTCAAAGTGTTACAACCCTGATTTTGGGTTCATTTGTCGAGAAATGTAATTTCTCATATTAACGATTTTTGAACAAATAATGATATAATTTGTTTTGAATATATGGATTTTATTTACAATAGCCTTGATGTTTCTATTGTGGGCTTTATTGGCTATTGGGCCCAAATAACAAGAAAATTCAATTAGTGAATGAATAATTGAATATTCGAGAAAAGAAAATGTGGAAACCTCTAGAAGGCAAATCCAAAGAGGGATCTCGTGCCTCTTGGGTTCCTTGGGTTCCAAGGAGTCCAAAGTTGCATAGAAAATACAATAAGAAAAGAAAAGATCAATTAGATATTTCTTTATTAAGAAAGAAATTGAAAGTAATGATAAAATGTGGAAAATAAGATGCATGGTGTGATGAAATCATTAAAATAGTAATTACATAGCCAATATTGGAAACTTAATGGTTGTGACACCAAGCAAGGGGATTCTACAAGATAATAACATTATTTAAAAGGAGCAAGTTTCAGGATATGAAAAGATATTCCATGGAACCCCACAATTGGAATATGGGAAAAGATTGATATGTTGCTATAATCTAATTGAGAAATAAATTATCCAATGTGTGCCGTAGAGAGATGGGCTTCCCTTTATAATTTTTGGGTTGCCAATTCCAAAATAAAAAGAATAGGGAATATCTAAGGGTTTTCCGGAATCTATATACATGGGCATGCTTTTAGAGAATAAGGCATGATGATTAATGCCCTTAGGCATCTTCCTTTTTAGTAAATCATGAAATACGAAAACGTATGTGTGTCTCGCAACCAAGAGTGAATGGGTCTAGGCTTTGAGGCCTCTCTTCGTCTCTTCAAGGATGACCCCTAGGGTTTCCTTAGGTATGTATATATATGGGAACCTCAGGTCAGCCTCTTGCCACCAGAATACACGACCCTATCCATAGTGGTCCAAGATGAAACCCGACGAAGGATCCATGCGCCGTGAAGACCCTTTCCCCTAGTTCCTTCGACATGGAGTCACATCGAGTAAACCTGCAGCATAGATATGTCATGACGTAGCTCGGAGGCAAGTAGGGACGGATGTGGGTGGACCTTCTCCATCGTCCTCAATGCCATGAAGGTTGCTGGAGGAGGCGGCGAACCCAGAGATGTAAGGCAAGGGAAGGGAGAGCGCCACCAAGGTGCCTCCGATGGTACCACGCACAACATCCAGAGCTGCGGACGGTGCAGTAGCAGAAACTGCCCTTCTGTCTGCAATGATCGGGTAGATGGAACAGGAGGGATGACCAAGGAGGAGTCTAGCAGGGGGCCACCCCGTCGTCACCTAGGAAGAGGTGCCATGCCTCGCCATCGAGCGGCTGGAACAGGACCGTAGGTGCCGGCAACGGCGTGAGGATAAGCTGTGTCCGTGCGGCATGGGTGGAAGCACCACTCTACGTGAAGAAGAGAGGTCGTGCAGGCGATGGATCGGTCGTCCAAAGCGGCTGCGATGTTGCAAGGGCGGCGACTTTGGTGATCAGTTGACTGCTGATCGAGCGCCTAGCAGAGCGGCGAGCGGAGAGAGTCGCGCCCAACGCAAGGAGGAAGAGGATTAGAGTCAAAGGACGCCTATGCCCCTCTCCTACTGTTCGAGAGCCAGGGACAAGTAAGTCCATTCACCGATCCTGAGCCGATTAATAAGAAAAGAATAATTTACTGACGTGGCAATGCCTAATTGGCTAATAAAAGGTTTATCTTTAGAATATTATAGCAATTGCTAGGATGCTCAGAATTAGACAAGTAATATATCAAAATTGATCAGAAAAATACAAGGAATACACTAAAAATATAATTGAAGTCTAATTATTCTTGAAATTCAAAATTTGCTTAAAGTTTCTATCTTTCATGGTTCCATGGATAAGAAATCCTAATTTGATAATTAATGAAATTGGGAAAGGTCGTTATGGATGTTTTATGTGAATATTAACTTGTTGTTAATAAAAGTGAAAATAGGATCTAAAAATATGATCTTTTTATATAATTGGCTTAATTTAGGGTTTTGTGCATGATTATGCATTAATGTGCTTGAAAACCCTAATTTAAGAGAATATGTCTTCTAATTGTTTTAATGGTTCTAATCCATGAATAAATAGGGATGTGATGATCCTAAGTCAATTTGGGTATAAAAGACTATTAAAATGGATAGTTGAGCAATTAAGGTTCATATAAATGGAAAAGAGTATTTTAGGATTTGTTGACCTAAAATGGATAAAGTTTGAGGAATTGATCTAAGAAACCCTAATGGATATTAATGAAACCTTAATGCGGATTAGAAACCCTAGAAAGTGAATCCAAGTCAATAAAGTAGATTCTTGATAAAGTGTGTAATAAATAGAGTACATATTCTTTTTAGGAATTATGTGATGATTGAATTACTTGCTTGGATCTGGTGATTGGCTTGATTATATATACATGAAGTATATGTTGAATAATCTGCATGACTCATCAAATCAGGTATGTGGTTACGCTTATGAATAATCGCTCTAGTTTCACGGAGATTCTCGAAGTTTTAATCGGTTGCTTGAAAATAATTGTTGGATGTTTATTTATTTCATGCAACTATAAAGTGACTATGATTATCACTATAAATGTGCGTATATAACTGACTAGATCTGGGTCCACCTCTATTGCTTTGAAAAGGCTAAAAAAAATGGTAATCCTAGAGCAAGGTCTAGGTTATCGAGAGTTAGAAACTGGGCTACCTACGTGTAGTGCCATGAGACTCAATAGCCTGTCATGAGTTAAGGAGTGGGCTACTTACGAGTAGTGCCATGTGACTCAACCCTAGAAATTGGTTCACTTATAGGTGAATCATGAGGGGTTTAATGGGGACAACATAGAGGATAGGGTACTCTTGGATCGCGGAGTTATATCTAAAATGTAATATTGGTTGTTAAATGATTAATTGAATGATTACATTGTTAACGTAATTACATGATTATTGTTTCCCCCACATACCAGCTTCGGCTGACCGACATTTTGTTTGTCGGTGTTTTAGGTACAAGCCAAAAGGACAAACAGTAAATCATCATATTGTGAAATACATGAAGTTAAATACAAGGAGGATTAGTTAGAGTAGAATCCTTATGTGGATAGCAGTTTAGAGATCCAAGTTTTCAAAAAGGTATGCAAAAATTTATTTTCTTACAACTTTCCAGTATAGTCTGTTAAAATTTGATAATTATTCTTGGTTAATTGTCAAACCTTTGATCCAGAAGTTATGGGTGCGGCTTCGACTTCTCAGTCTCTCTTAATTGGGGGTTATCGGGAGGTGGGGTCGTAACATTTGGTATCAGAGCGTAGGTTCCTCACTTAACCATTAATAATTATTAAATTTTACAAACTCCATAGAACCCAAGGGAGTTATTAGAGGATTATCCAAAATACGGAGGTGTCTAGAAAAGGATCACGACCGGGGGTTGGCAATATTTTCCTCCGCACTGCTAGTCAGAATACGAGGACTCCCGGATCCGTGTGACTACCTGGCCAAAGTCTTAGGGTATGAATCGAAATAAGATACCTTTAGGACTTTCTCATCTTATTCATCCCTTCTCATCACAATATTCTCCTAAGGACCTAAAGGATTAGGGTTTTCTTTCTTCTCCTCACCCTCTTGAGGTATGGGTAAGGTTAATAAGGTTTAAGGAATCCTCCACAAAATTAATGAAAATCATGTAAATAAGATGTCATGGACATAAGCTTAATAGATTAAGCACAAACTAAAGAATAGATACATGCTTAGGTCGTATGACATAAGTTGTCATGTCCTCAGAATAGACCTGAGACTAGACCTTCTTGTCAGGAGGATAAGTTAGTATTGGAGATAGAGATGTCCATTGCAAGTAGAGACCTGGCACATCCTCTGAGGATAATGCTAACCCTAACCCTAAGTGAAGGTTAGAGAAGGACATGCCTTTGGGATGCCATATGATCCATGGGTGACCTAGCACCTTTGGCAACCCCACCCTGGGAAGGGTCGTGCATGTTAGGGTAAAGGATAGCTCCTTCGATGATAATGTTAGTGAAGGACATGTAGAGACCCTATGGTCTTATGCGAATAGGGCATAGTATGCACCCAGGGTACGTCAGTAGTGTAAGTAATAGGTTGAAACCCTAGTTAAGGAGTCCTGATGGACGGCTCATGTGATAAGCCTTAGGGGCTATGAATAACCTCGAGTGAACATGAGTTGAACATAGGCTTCATCCAGGTAGGGGGCATGCTTTTGAGGTTGACCTTTCATGAAGAGAGGACCTATAATGGTTGGTTGTAGGGTTACCTCTAGAGAGAGGGCAGGAAACTAAGCAAGAAGGTTGGAATCCTAGACTCCATGATGTGAGGAAAAGTGGGGAGTCGAGGAAGATGTGACCTAAGTGGATGATAGTGGTTGCCCTACACTTGACCCGTGGAGGCTAATGATATCTTGGTTATCTTTAGAGGATCCAAACCCTAGAGGAAGGATGATGCTTCTAGTACCTATGGTATAAGTGACTTCCTGCTAGATGAGATAAAGAGTGCCTTAGAGGAGGTTTAAGTAACCAGTGGTTTTGTTCATATAAAAGGATCATGGAAGTACATGACATATTATAGACATGCTTGATTCGTGATTAAGAGATTGAGCATGCAGTTGGATACCTGAAAGTGAACCTAGGGTTCCTAGGCCTAAGAGGGGAAGTGGTGTACCTAATGCTCATGATGAGAGTTGAGTTCCTATAGAAGCGAGCATGGTACTCCTTATGTATAGAGGAAAAGGGAAACCCCTTAAGCTTAAGGTATGTTTGATGAACCCCTCACAGCTAAGTTAATGACAAAGGAAGGTATAATCTTGATCCAGTGTTGAGGAAAGAGAACAAGTATGACCTAGCCTGGTTTAGTGGTATGCTTATGCCTTAATAGCTTGCTAAGGTTAAGCATAAGGATGTAAACCCTAAACCTAAGGATGTTGATGACCTTGTGGTCAAGAGTTGTAGTTTCCTCCCATCCTGGGAGAGGGACCCTTTTGAAGGATGTATACTAGTTTTGTTGGTTTATGTTAACCTAAAGAGATCTCATAGGATCTTGAGAAGCTAAGTGAAAAGTACATGGTATGAGGATGAACCTATAGACCCATAGATAACCATCTCTAAGTGCATATGGATGTGTTACCATGGAGGTAACCAGTATAGGGCTTGACCAAGGTAGACAGGTTGCCATGATCCTTATGAAAGGATGTTAGTCAGCCCTTGAATGTAGAGAGAGAGAGATGATGATGAAGGCTTGGGTAAGGTTCTAAAGTTGAACATGTACTACAACAGAATTCTAAGTCTATCCTAGGGTTAGGTAGGGATAAGACCGATGGAAGTAGGAGTTGCCTAATTCCCTAGTTGCACGTGACCATAGGGTCGGGAGGTAACAACTATCATCGTCTGAGGGCCATGGGTTAGGAGATTGATCACCTTCATGAACTCATGGGACCCAAAGGGCAGATGAGTAGGGCACTCTCTGGATGCATAAAGGAAGAGGGATGATCCCAAAAGTACCGGCACCCTATAGACCTCAAGGAGATGACCAAGGATTGTGTGTAAACCCAAGTAGGTTCAAGACCAGTTTTCCATGGGAGTAACTTTGATATCATGATGTCTATGATGTAGAGACATAGGTGGAACGTTGCGACTTATATGTAAAGGTGTATTGGCAAGGTGTGATGTACCATCTCTACTCTTGGAACAGGAAGAACTATGTATTTGGAATGCAACCAAATGCTTATTTCCTCTTGTTATGGGAATGAGAGATAGGACAGCACGCATGCCATACACCAAGGATAAAAGATGATGTGAGTTGGAACGTTGCTATGAGGTATGAGGACAGAGAAGATAGCATACCCTGGTAAAGTGAAGGATACATGGATGGTTTGCAAATGCTAAAGAGAAATAAGGTAGTCATCTTATAAGATGTTTTTAGCATGAGCGATGAGTTATACCAGGTTGAATAAAAAAACAAGAGGTGAGTCTTACAAGGTTAAGTTTGATCACCATGTTGATGAGATCAGAGAGTGTACTTGATGAATACAGACTTAGAATTCGAGTTTGAGATGATAAGTGACCAACATGGGAGTGTATGTCTTCAATGTTACCTAATACCTAGGGATGTGAAGTGGTAATGGATGTTCTGGTTGAGATGTATCTGACTAGTTTGGCTAGAAGCTAGAAGAGGTTGTCAGGCTAACCCGAAGTTTGGAAAGGAGATATGTTTGGCTAATACTCCGATGTAATGAAATATGTTGAACAAGTTAATGGTTGTTTGGTTAGCCAGTCTAGTCCTTAATGCAACAAAAGGATGGTGGTAGAACCGCATATGCACTTCTTTGGAAAAGAAGGTGACGAAACCCCGACTAGAGTGGTTTAGGGTTTCAGAAGAATAGATCTTGAGGAATCATGACATACAGGAAATCATGATACATCGTGGTTCTACCAAGATAGTAAATGATAATAGAACTTTGGATGCTTAAGATGAAGTTGCATGTGGTATATGGCCATGCAAGCCAGGAGGTAAAGGACGAACCCCAGTAACCTAGTGTATCGATATAGAGGATAAAAGAGTCCCTAAGAGGGAATGGGAGTTCATCACTATGGATGTTGTGATAGGTCTTCCCTAGACCAAGGAAGGTCGAGATGCAATATAGGTTATGGTAGATCACCTTACCTAGATGACATGAAAAAAAGGGGGTTCTGTCAAATGACAGATATGGTTGAACTACCCATGAGAGAGATGGTTCAACTAAACCATGAAGAGATTCCAAAGGTTCTTGAGTTTGACCTAAAGGTTCCCTTCCAAAAGGTTGAAGTAGGTACGTGAAGGACTCGATGTTAGTATAGTTCATCATCCATAACTAATGGTTAGTATGATCCAGACTAAAGGGTCTGATGAGAGCATATGTGCTCGTTCAGGGTGTTGGCTAGAGAGAGTTCTTGTCCTATGAAAGATGTGAAGATAACCACCATAGCCAGTATCGGGATTTAAAGAAGCTATGTAAGAGAGGTTGTGTCGGTCACCACTTCAGTAAGGTGATGTTGGTGAAAGGACCATGTGATGGTTAGAAAAGGGCCACAGTGCGTGTAGATGAAGTCGCTTTGATCGTGCAATGGCTGAAAGGAGCCTAGAGACGACGAGAGTCATGAGCAGATACAAAGTAGACTGACATGTAGTTCACTGTGGAAGAATATGTGACATGAAAATCCGACCCCTCTAAGTTATAGCTAAGAGAGCTGAGTCCCTGATGCATGGGTTCTTCTGACATGGTTTGGTGGAGAAGGTTAAGTTTGACCTTACCCCTCAGGATAAAGTAATGTGTGATGAGTTCCATGTGTCCAATTTAGAGTACTATGTGAGGTACCCCAACCATGTGCTGAGCAACGAACCTAGTGAGCCCCAAAAGAGGTTGAAATGGCCTGAGTCACCTGTGCCGTTTATAGACGACAGGATGAAAGAACTCAGAGGAAAGAATATGTGATGATAAAGGTTCTTTGGAAGCATCATGAGTATGGTAAAGCCACATAGGGGCCAATGATGGACATGGAAAAGTCTTATTCTGAATTGTTTGTTTACTTGATAAAATTTTGAGGACAAAATTCCTATAAGAGGGGAAGGATGTTACAACCCTGATTTTGGGTTCATTTCCCGAGAAATGTAATTTCTCATATTAAAGATTTTTGAACAAATAATGATATAATTTGTTTTGAATATATGGATTTTATTTACAATAGCCTTGATGTTTCTATTGTGGGCTTTATTGGCTATTGGGCCCAAATAACAAGAAAATTCAATTAGTGAATGAATAATTGAATATTTGAGAAAAGAAAATGTGGAAACCTCTAGAAGGCAAATCCAAGAGGGATCTCGTGCCTCTTGGGTTCCTTGGGTTCCAAGGAGTCCAAAGTTGCATAGAAAATGCAATAAGAAAAGAAAAGATCAATTAGATATTTATTTATTAAGAAAGAAATTGAAAGTAATGATAAAATGTGGAAAATAAGATGCATGGTGTGATGAAATCATTAAAATAGTAATTACATAGACAATATTGGAAACTTAATGGTTGTGACACCAAGCAAGGGGATTCTACAAGATAATAACATTATTTAAAAGGAGCAAGTTTCAGGATATGAAAAGATATTCCATGGAACCCCACAATTGGAATATGGGAAAAGATTGATATGTTGCTATAATCTAATTGAGAAATAAATTATCCAATGTGTGCCGTAGAGAGATGGGCTTCCCTTTATAATTTTTGGGTTGCCAATTCCAAAATAAAAAGAATAGGGAATATCTAATGGGTTTTCCGGAATCTATATACATGGACATGCTTTTAGAGAATAAGGCATGATGATTAATGCCCTTAGGCATCTTCCTTTTTAGTAAATCATGAAATACGAAAATGTATGTGTGTCTCGCAACCAAGAGTGAATGGGTCTAGGCTTTGAGGCCTCTCTTCATCTCTTCAAGGATGACCCCTAGGGTTTCCTTAGGTATGTATATATATGGGAACCTCAGGTCAGCCTCTTGCCACCATAATACACAGCCCTATCCATAGTGATCCAAGATGAAACCCGACGAAGGATCCATGTGCCGTGAAGACCCTTTCCCCTAGTTCCTTCGACATGGAGTCACATCGAGTAAACCTGCAGCATAGATACGTCATGACGTAGCTCAGAGGCAAGTAGGGATGGATGTGGGTGGACCTTCTCCATCATCCTCAATGCCATGAAGGTTGCTGGAGGAGGCGGCGAACCCAGAGATGTAAGGCAAGGGAAGGGAGAGCGCCACCAAGGTGCCTCCGATGGTACCACGCACAACATCCAGAGCTGCGGACGGTGCACTAGCAGAAACTTCCCTTCTGTCTGTAATGATAGGGTAGATGGAACAGGAGGGATGACCAAGGAGGAGTCTAGCAGGGGGCCGCCCCGTCGTCACCTAGGAAGAGGCGCCATGCCTCGCCATCGAGCGGCTGGAACGGGACCGTAGGTGCCGGCAGCGGCGTGAGGATAAGTTGTGTCCGTGCGGCATGGGTGGAAGCACCACTCTACGTGAAGAAGAGAGGTCGTGCATGCGATGGATCGGTCGTCCACAGCGGCTGCGATGTTGCAAGGGCGGCGACTTTGGTGATCAGTTGACTGCTGATCGAGCGCCTAGCAGAGCGGCGAGCGGAGAGAGTCGCGCCCAACGCAAGGAGGAAGAGGATTAGAGTCAAAGGATGCATATGCCCCTCTCCTGCTGTTCGAGAGCCAGGGAGAAGTAAATCCATTCGCCGATCCTGAGCCGATTAATAAGAAAAGAATAATTTACTGACGTGGCAATGCCTAATTGGCTAATAAAAGGTTTATCTTTAGAATATTATAGCAATTGCTAGGATGCTCAGAATTAGACAAGTAATATATCAAAATTGATCAGAAAAATACAAGGAATACACTAAAAATATAATTGAAGTCTAATTATTCTTGCAATTCAAAATTTGCTTAAAGTTTCTATCTTTCATGTTTCCATGGATAAGAAATCCTAATTTGATAATTAATGAAATTGGGAAAGGTCGTTATGGATGTTTTATGTGAATATTAACTTGTTGTTAATAAAAGTTAAAATAGGATCTAAAAATATGATCTTTTTATATAATTGGCTTAATTTAGGGTTTCGTGCATGATTATGCATTAATGAGCTTGAAAACCCTAATTTAAGAGAATATGTCTTCTAATTGTTTTAATGGTTCTAATCCATGAATAAATAGGGATGTGATGATCCTAAGTCAATTTGGGTATAAAAGACTATTAAAATGGATAGTTGAGCAATTAAGGTTCATATAAATGGAAAAGAGTATTTTAGGATTTGTTGACCTAAAATGGATAAAGTTTGAGGAATTGATCTAAGAAACCCTAATGGATATTAATGAAACCTTAATGCAGATTAGAAACCCTAGAAAGTGAATCCAAGTCAATAAAGTAGATTCTTGATAAAGTGTGTAATAAATAGAGTACATATTCTTTTCAGGAATTATGTGATGATTGAATTACTTGCTTGGATCTGTTGATTGGCTTGATTATATATACATGAAGTATATGTTGAATAATCTACATGACTCATCAAATCAGGTATGTGGTTACGCTTATGAATAATCGCTCTAGTTTCACGGCGATTCTCGAAGTTTTAATCGGTGGCTTGAAAATAACTGTTGGATGTTTATTTATTTCATGCAACTATAAAGTGACTATGATTATCACTATAAATGTGCGTATATAACTGACTAGATCCGGGTTCACCTCTATTGCTTTGAAAAGGCTAAAAAAAGGGTAATCCTAGAGCAAGGTCTAGGTTATCGAGAGTTAGAAACTGGGCTACCTACGTGTAGTGCCATGAGACTCAATAGCCTATCATGAGTTAAGGAGTGGGCTACTTACGAGTAGTGCCATGTGACTCAACCCTAGAAATTGGTTCACTTATAGGTGAATCATGAGGGGTTTAATGGGGACAACATAGAGGATAGGGTACTCTTGGATCGCGGAGTTATATCTAAAATGTAATCTTGGTTGTTAAATGATTAATTGAATGATTACATTGTTAACGTAATTACATGATTATTGTACAAGCCAAAAGGACAAACTGTAAATCGTCAAATTGTGAAATACATGAAGTTAAATATAAGGAGGATTAGTTAGAGTAGAATCCTTACGTGGATAGCAGTTTAGAGATCCAAGTTTTCAAAAAGGTATGCAAAAGTTTATTTTCTTACAGCTTTCCAGTATAGTCTGTTAAAATTTGATAATTATTCTTGGTTAATTGTCGAACCTTTGATCTGGAAGTTATGGGTGTGGCTTCGACTTCTCAGTCTCTCTTAATTGGGGGTTATCGGGAGGTGGGGTCGTAACACAAAGAGTTTGACTTGAATCAAGATAAAAGATGAAATTTGTGATTACAAAAGATTTAGTTGGAGCATATATAAATATTCCACATGTGATGAGGAATGGCATCTCAATATTGTGAATATTGATATCCGACATGAAAAACTCCTTCAGCAATGATGGAATGAGTGAAAAATCTTATGAGATCAGGATCAAGACCTATGGGATAGTTCTTGAATGTTTCACAATGGATGTTTAAGTGCATACAATAGCAATGTGTTGAAAGAGTTCAACATGGAAGGATTTAGTGAGAGAGAATCCCGATTAGTCTCTCATGAACCCTATATTTTGATTCTTGTGAAGAATGGAGATATCATGAATAAGTTTCCATGGGCCAACCCTACATTGGATCTATCATGTAAGCTATTAACATGCTTATACGATATAATCTTGCATGTATTGGACATGACAATAGGATATTAAAATCCAATAAGGGTTATTAGAAATGGCATAAAACATCAATTAGTACTTGTGAAGTACTTAAGGATAAGAATGCTTGTCAATAATGGTAGCAATAAAAGGAAGAGTTGTATGTAAAGAGTTACATCGATGCAAGATTCCATAAATGACAAATTTGACTGCAAATCAAAATATGTTTTGATTTAAAAGAGACAAGTGTTGATTAGTTGGAAAGGTTCCAAACTAATAGCCATTAATACTATTCTACAATAGAAGCCAAGTATACTTCTATTGTAAATGTAGAGTGATACTATATGGATCTAAAGGTTCATATGATGAACTGATAGATGTTCCAACCATTAATGACTCAGTAGAAATACTATGAAAATAATGGAGCTAAGTGTTAGGCAAGGAATATCAGATACCATATTACGATAGTTCCATCTCATACAAGAAATCATACAACTAAGAGAGAAGGAAACATGCAATACACCAACTATTAGCAAAGTGTGCTAACCCGCTAAATCAGCACTAGCGCAGCAAAAGCATGTTGGACATGTTTAAGTCACTAAGGATGAGATCCATTGGTGATTGGCTCTAAGTGCAAGTGGGATTATGTTGGTAAGGTATGCCCACAGAGCCAACGATATGATGATTGAAATGGCATATACCTTAAAGGATTTGATTAATATGTATAAAGGCAAGCTTCCAATTCATTCTATTTCATTTAGAGCTTCCAATTCATTCTATTTCATTCAGTTATGAGATAATGAAGAAACATTATGAATGTCTATAGAAATATATTACTCAATGAAGAATGTATTCAAGTTACTATCCTTGTGGATGAGATCGTATGTATGCTAAGAGTACATATACATATTCTCATTATGTCCCTGAGTGATTGTTATTGTGAAAGGTTGATAGACAACAATAACACATAAGATCAGAGTGTGAGTTTGTTGATGACTAAATCTCATTAGTCATGATATGGAAATATCAAACCAAGCACACAGATACATGTTAGGAAATAGTGTATCAGATAGACCCACATTTTGAGTGACACATGGTTGTGGTGGTCACATTCATCTCTCATAGTGAAGTTGTGGTTGCGATTCTTAGACCTGAAATCACTGCACTGGTCACCTGTCGTTGGGTACGCTTTGACATCATCAAATGCAGTCTTGAAACATGGGTTGTTATGATGGTGATGATTGGGTGACTTTGACACATGGGGATAGATGATGCACTGGACATTTGTCATTTTTACAGGCTGATTTATATTGCTTTTTGTGCACTTACTATTCATTTTCATATTCTTTGTGCATGGTTTAGTAATATTATCATGTGTTACTCAATTGCATCAAATAAGTGTAATTTTAATGTTTTTATATGATTTATTATATTTCAAGTAATTATGTACATTTTTGTGCAATTTCAGGTACCACAAGAGTCTCACAAACTCGGTACTACTGAGTCTAAAAGTTAGTACTACCAACTTTGCATCAGAGACAAAGCATATTTGACCTCCAGACTCGGTACTACCAAGTTCAAAAGTTGGTACTACCGAGTTTTCCTGATCAGGAAGTCCGTAAAATCAAGTTCAATCCAATAGTTGAGGATTTATTTCACCCTAAGTCATGTCTATGATTTAAGGGGAGTTTATCCAGACCTAGGAAATTACGTTCTATACCATTGTAAGACAGCTATGGCACGGGAGAGGAGAACAAGGATGAGAACCACATGTTCGGGAGGTTCCAGGCATGTTCTGTGTGAAGAATTTTTGGATTGCATATCTGTTCATCGGTGTGGAGCATCCTAATCACATTTCTCCAAGGGGTTCATCTGTTTTCTATGCTCTCCATGTTTTTCCTTATTTCTAGCATGTTTTTCTCAAAGGAAACCATGAGGGACAGTCCTCGTGTTCTTTAGGACCCAAGAGTAGACTGGTTGTACACTGTATATGGATCTTTTGCATTAGTATATTGTTTTCTCCTTATTCTTGGGCATGTTGCTATGAAATCATCTTGAATTGTCTATGTTGCGCACCATAGGTGATAAATTAGATCCTTGATAAATTTGGGAGGAGGATTGAGGATTGGAAATCCATAGTAACACATGTTTTATATCACCCTTTGGGAAAGGTGGCTTACGAACGTGAAAAGATTACCCAAAGATTATTCGTAAAGCACCTAACTAATCAACTAATTACTATAGAAATAGGATTGACATTAGCATAGGTAGTGAACTACACTGTAGGAGTGGGTAGTTCTTGCTACAAGCTCTTTCTAAGAGTGGTAGGAATATATATATTAATCTTAGGTAAAATTCCAGTGTCAATCATGGTGAAACAATAGTCCTAAAGAATTTCTTCTCATTGTGATCACATACCATTAAATTAGTTTTCTTCTAGAAATTTGTTAAATAACTCTCAAATTAAAGTTTTCTTCAGCTTAGTTGATTGAAACCAGTTAGTAGTAGTTTCTTGAATTATGTTTCCCCATGTTCGATATCTGAGCCTCTTTGGCCTGTATTACTTCGACGTGTATGCTTTCTTTTTACACGTACAGTTTAGTCATGTTAAGTTTTTGGCACCGCTGCTGGGGAAACGACATACTCAAGCACTATGAGTGCTATAATCGACCACTCTAGCTACCATCTTTATTTTTTCCTTTAATATTTTATTCTTTCCAAAGACGAATTGAAAATATTTTCTTAATTCAATCACTATATCTCGTTCTCACATCGAATTTACAAATTTCAGGTAACTAGTGCATGGATCAAACATGAACCATTGATTACACACCCACAAAAAATCCACAACCGGAAGGTATCAGTGACGCAAAAGAAGAACAAACCATTTGGGAGAAGATTAAGGTGGCATCCTCAATATCTCAGCTTCGGCCAATCAAGCGACAAGCTATAAATGTGGGAAGCTACAAGATTGATCCTGGGTTGGTGACGTTCGTCAAACAACATGCTTTCCATGGCCATAGTACTGAAGACCCAATGACTCACACCCACAATTTCATTGAAAGTTGCAACATGGTGAAGATAGACAAGGTTCATGTCACTGTGATATACATGAAGTTGTTCCATCATCCTTGGCAGACCATGCTAAGTCTTGGTTCTGTAACCTCAAGTAGGAGTCCATAGAGACATGGGACCAGATGATAGATGATTTCTTTGAGCATTATTTCCCTCTACAGAAGACAAATGAATTGACACAGAAGATTTACAACTACAAGCAACAGGCTGAAGAGTCATACTCATAGGCTTGGGAGAGATTTCAAAATATGTTGCAGAAGGTGCCTCACCATGGTATAGATTTATATGGTCAAGCAAAGACCTTCTATTATGGCCTACATCAGGGGTGAGAGGACCACCCTGGACAATGCAACAGGTGGATTTTTCTTGAACACCAAGCCTTCTAGATTCCATGAGATCCTAAAGAACATGGCTAAGAACCAGTCTTGGAGTGAAGAAAGAGAATGCCTGACAACCATTAAAAGTACTAAAGAATCTAAAGTCATCTCGACATTGAATGAGAAGCTTGACCTCATTACCATGAAGTTGTTCCAGAAGAATGTAACATCATCAGGGGGTGAAGAAGAGAATTGTATGTATATGCACCAGCAATGCCAGTAGGACAGGGGCCCTAGTAAGATTGACAAAATTGAGAACATGTAGGAAATATAGTGAGCCAAAATGAAGCACTTATGGGTCAGACATAGAGGGAGCTGCAAAACCAAGGTGCCCAAATCCACAACATTGAATATCAAATTTCTCAGTTGGTAGCACAAGTAGCTTCCTTGAAGGAGTCCATTCAGCAAAGAGCACCTGGGAATGCAGATGTAACCCATCAACATCACCAAGAAAAATTCATATCTGTTGTCAAAGAGAGAACATCATACTGAGTAGACACCCAAGAAACACACTCAGGAGTTTGATGGGGTGTATATGCCTAAAGTCCCATTTCCTCACAGTCTATTGGGATTACCAGGAGGATGCAGAATATCAGTGGACAGTGCACTTCAAGGTCCCATTCCTGTTAAATCACCAATTACAATTCCTGAGAGGGTACCTATTCAACAAGAGCAGGTGAAGGTTTTACTATGTAGTGGAACGGTCACAGTCAATGAAGGGGCACCCACAATTCATAAGCAATAGCCATCGGTAACACCACCCACAGAGGATGTGCCTATTTCTACTCCAGGCAGTGGTGTTGAATCAAGCTTAGGGGAGGAAGTTCATTAAGGGTCATAGATTCCCCCACAAAAGTGAGTAGAAAAGTCAGATGTGCCATTCTTGGATAGTCTGAAGCTGAGGAAAAAGGAATCACAATTCAAAAAGATCATGGACATCTTCCTAAATCTCCACATCAATTTGCCATTGATGGAGGTGATAGAGAAAATTTCTGCTTATGGGATATTTTTGAAAGATATCATCAATAAGAAGCAGAGGGTTAAAGACATAGATATTGTACAAGTTGATGAGGCAATGTGTGCACTGATCAATGGGAAGCTACCAAGGAAGAGGAAGGATCCAGGATGTTTCTACATCCCATGTACTATAGGTGGCAAACACTTCAAGTAGGCACTATGTGATTCAGGAGCAAGTATTAATCTCATGCCTATTACCACCTTCCAAATGTTAGGATTGAAGGAACCAACAAGAACATCCATGGCAATCGAGTTGGCGGATTGCTCTATTGTGAGGCCATACTTGATATGCGAGGACAGGTTGGTTAAAGTCGACAAGTTCATCTATCTGGTTGACTTTGTGGTGATGGATATGAAGGACATGAAAGGGTCTGAGATGTTTCTAGGGAGGTCATTCCAAGCTACGGCAGATGTGATCACTGCCATTGGTAGAGGTTATTTGACACTCGGGATAGATGATGATAGAGTGGAGTTCAGACTTTTGGATGAATCTTCACTACCATCTCAAGACAACCCGAGTTGAGGAGGAACATTCATGTCGAGCCTAGGACATTAAACAAGGATGCTTATGGGAGGCAACCCAGTTTTATTTTTGTCATTTACAATTTGTTTAGGTGTTTATCTTAGTTACATTTCATCTTATTTTATTAGATTTTTATTTTACATAAAGAAGGTACCTTGATGCTTTTGTTTGGTGTGCAGACAGGGCCAAAGTCGGTACTACTGAGTCCATACTCAGTACTACCAACTCCTTATCAGTTAAAATTCTGCAAATTCTACAGAAAGTTGGTACTACCACCCAGTCATCAGTCATCTTAGAACTCAAAATTGCATTCCATGTAATAAGGAGCACTGGTCCAATTTTTCTCTTTCCTATCAAATAAGCAAGCATAAACATTTACCCTTTTATGATTCCACTTCCACCTCCCTTATACGGTTTGATATTATTCATAAGATTTGTGGACATCTCCTGTGTTAAGTAAAAGCAGATACAAATACTACCTCATACTCATTGATAATTTCTCTCAGTTTGTTTGGGTCTACCCTCTCAAATACAAATCTGAGGTGCTCAATAAATTCCTTCAATTTTTCTCCTATGTTCACACCCAATTCGAGCGTAACATAAAAAGCTTCCAAAGTGACATGGGTCGTGAATTTAATAAGTCATCTGTCCACAATTTTTCCACCACAAATGGTCTAGTCTTCCGCTTCTCCTACCCTCAGACTTCCCCCCAGAACGGAAAGGCAGAACACATGCTCCATTGTCTCAATGAAATTGTTCTTGCCCTCTGTTATCATGATTCCCCCCTCTCTGGGTCGAAGCCCTCAATGTCGCCACCTACCTCCACACCATTCTCTCCACCAAATTACTTCACATGTGTTCCCCTTCCTCCATGCTTTTTTAGGAACCATCCTATGGTCATGTATGTGTTTTTGGTTTTTCTTTCTACCCAAATCATTATGTCAAATGTGACCACAAACTGTCCCCTCGGTCTTCTATATGTGTCTTTATTGGGTACCCTTCTCAGTATCAGGGATACCGTTGTCTTGACCTCACTACTAGTAAGGTTATCCTATCCCGACATGTAACATTTGACGAATCCTCCTTTCCCTTTTCTAAGTCTTCTCACCCACGGGCCATCATCCTCCACCTACTCTTTCCTCCAACCTACCGACCCCTCACCCACCCTCCTTGATCACATTTCTCCTCAATCACCCCACCCCCTACCTCCTCCTCCACCCCCTGCCACTTCGAACCACCTCTACATTCCCCTGCACTTTCATGTCTCAAAACCCACCATCACTTATACCCACCACCCCTCCACTACCCCAGACATGCCACCTACAACACCCACGTCCCATCCACCTCCACCACCTCCCTCACCTACCCCACACCAAACTATGACCACTCATACTATGCACGACATCCACAAACCCCGTGTCTCACTCAACCTTCACATCACCTCTTCCACACCCATATCTCCCATCCCCAAGTCACACACCCTTGCTCTGCGTGACCCAAACTAGAATGCTGCCATGCGGGATGAATATTGTGCTTTACATGATAATGATACTTGGGAGTTGGTCCCCCGTCCCAGTGATGCACATATTATCCAGTGTATGTGGCTATTTTGTCACAAGTTTAAATCAGATGGCTCCCTCCATAGGTATAAGGCTCTTCTTGTAGTTAATGGGAAAACCCAACAGGTTGGCATTGATTGTGATGAGACCTTTAGCCCGATTGTGAAACCAACCACCATGCACATTGTTTTGAGCATTGCTATTTTGCTGTCTTGGCCCATCCACCAGCTAGATGTCAAGAATTCCTTTCTCCATTGTGATCTTATTAAGATTGTTTATATGCACCAACCCCCAGGTTTTTCTGATCCTGCTGCCCCTCATCATGTGTGTCACCTTCATAAGTCTCTTTATGATCTTAAGTAGGCGCCTAGGGCCTGGTATCAATTGTTTGTGACTTTCACAATTTCACAAGGCTTTCGGAGTAGTACTTGCGACCCTTCATTGTTCATCTATCATCATGGGGGTGACATGGAATATTTGTTACTGTATGTGGATGACATTGTTCTCACTGAATCTAACACTACTCTTTTGCATCAGATTATTGACTCTCTTTTCAGTGAGTTTTCCATGACGGATCTTGGCATGCTTCACCATTTTCTTGGTATTACTGTCACATGACACTCTCGTGGTTTTTTTTTTCACAACAGCAGTACGCCAAGGACATACTCGCATGTGCATCTATGACATCATGCAACTCTCTGACTACCCAAGTTGATACATATTCTAAACTTAGTGCCACTACCGACTCTCTCCTTGAGGACCCCACTCTAACCGTAGCTTGGTCGGGGCTCTCCAGTACCTCACAATCACTAGACCAGATATCACCTATGTTGTTCAGCAGGTTTGTTTGTTCATGCATGCCCCCCGAGAGCCTCACTTATAGTTCTTCAAGCGAGTGTTGTTCTATGTTGACGGTACCTTGGACCATGGTCTTACTTATATGCCTCTCATGCTCATACTTTGACCGCTTGTTCAGACGCTGATTGGGTTGGGTGCCCAGATTCTCAACGGTCCACGTCTGACTATTGTGTGTTTCTTGGTGACAACCTGGTGTCTTGGTCCTCTAAATGCCAATCCACAGTCTCTCGGTCTAGCGTGGAGGCTGAATATCATGGTGTCGCTAATGCGATCGCCAAGACCAGCTGGCTATGAAATCTACTTCTTTAGCTTCATCTACCTATTCATCGTGCCACTTTGGTCTATTGTGATAATATTTCTGTTGTTTATCTCTCCGGCAACCTTATTCAACACCAACGAACAAAGCATGTTGAGCTAGATATACATTTGCCTTTTCATGCTAGTAGATAGTTGTATCTACAATCTTTTTGGATGTGGAGATTTTTTTAGCCTGGTATCTTCATCAGGCCTAGTATTCTTTATCACACACGGGATTCCATGATGTTATATCAACTATGATGTTGAAAGGATATATATAGATATGTTTTAACTGTGTAGGCGCCAATGCATCCTCTCTTTGGGTGTTGTCTCCTCTATTTTTCTATTTTGGCACTTCTAGTGTTGCATCTGTTGGGATTAGGAATATAATCTAGCCCATGTCCTAGTGGTATTTGGACTTGGGAGAGGGTTGGTTTGTGCTACCAATCCTAATAAGAGTCAAATCCAAGAAGGAAAGAGGATGGTTCCCTATGTGCATCATGGAGTTGGACTAAGAGTGGGTCTAGGATTTGGACAAGGATTCCTAGTTGCAACCATATGCATGGAGGCCTATAAATAGAGGCCCTTGGGGAGGCCTTTGAGAGCATCCCACCGGTTGAGATGTGATCCCTCCAGTTGCTTGTTGGTGTCTTTTGTGGTAGAGGGTGCCAGAGAACAAGAACAATTGGAGGAGCTCTCTTGGTAAATAAGAGAGGGTCAGTGACTTTGCCTTGAAGAAAAGTAGTGGATGACAGTTGGTGACACATTGGGTGCACTGATAGAGCATCTCTCTTAGTTGATAAGAGAGGGTTGATGAATTTGCCTTGAAGCAAAGTAACGGTTGGCAGTTACAGACGCAGTGTTGCCATAGTGGCAATGGTCTGACCCAGTCAGCAGTCACAACGGCATCAAGCAGTCCCCAACAATGACTACAGCCTCATGAGGAGATCAAGTAAATATGGAGGTTTTGTACACACTGGGTGTGATTCTCTTCTTCCTCATCTTTATTCTCATGTGGGGAGGGCTACCTGGATTTAGGGGGTAATTAAATCCAGGCAGTGTAAGTTGTAATCTTAATTACATAGTGCTTGTTGGCCGGTATTGCTCTGTGATTTTTCTCTCATTGTCTTGGGGAGAGGTTTCCCGTTAAATTTGATTTTTCTTCTTTGGGTTTATACGCTTGTCGATAACACTTCCGCAACAACTTTTCGTCACATCTGGGACCGTATCGGTACAACATCCCCAACAAGTGTTATTAGAGCGTAGGCTGCAGATACAAATCCAGACGAGGAAAGATGAAGATGCGATGATGATAAAGTTGACAAGCACAAATTGGCAAATTTGGAAACCCAAGATGGAGGATATTCTCTATTGTAAAGATCTATAAGATCCAATAGAGGGACAAAACCCAGAGACTATGTATGATGCATATTGGAAGAAGCTATACAGGAAAACCGTCAGAATAGTGTGGAAGTGGCACGACATCTCCGTGTTCCATCACGTCTCAGAAGAGACCAATGCCAAAGATCTATAGGAAAAGCTCAAGAATTTATATGAGCAGAAGACTATCACAAATAAAGCTTTCTTGATTCAAAAGTTGGTGAACCTCAAGTATCGGGATGGTACAAGCATCGTCGGGCATATGAATGAATTCTAAAGCCTTGTAAATCATTTGGGGTCCATGAAGATGGTTCTTGATGTTCAACTCTAGGCTCTACTTCTTCTAGGATCACTACCAGATAGTTGGGAGACACTCATAGTGATAGTTATCAACTCTACACAGGAAGGCAAGTTGACACTTGACCAGGTGAAGAGCAGTCTGCTGAATGAAGAGACTCGATGATGAGCCTCAAGCGACAGTGAATCAAAGGTACACTTCACAGAGAGAAGGGGTGTTGATAGAGCGAGAGACTACGGCAAATCTAAGAGTCGCAGTGAGTCCCAGGACCACGAGAAGTCTCATGGTAGATCCAAGTCAAAGAGTAGTAGAGGGTGCTTCCATTGCATCAAGTCAGGTCCTTTCAAAAGGGACTGTAAGGTCTAGAAAAGGAAATAAGGGTATGAATACAAAGACAAGCAAGATGATGATAAGAACAATGCAGTGACAATATCAGATGACGGGAACGATGAGGACGATGTGGTCTTAATAGTCCAGGACAGTGTTTGCATGCTGATGAGGACGATTCAGAGTGGGTGGTGGATACTGCATCTTCTTACCATGCTTCACCATATGAGGAGTTCTCTACTTCATACAGGAAGGGGGACTTCGGTAGAGTGAATATGGAAAATTCCAACTTCTCTAGAATTGTCAGGATTGGAGACATTTGTGTTCAGACAATTGTCGGTTGCATGCTCATGCTGAAAGATATTCGTCACGTTCCAGATCTACGACTGAGTTTGATTTTTGGTTCTTTCTTTGATAGAGAAGGTTGTCATCTTGATTTTGGTGGTGGAAAATGCAAGATCACCAAGGGGGCTTTAGTTATTATACGGGGCAAACTGTCTCGCACATTATACAAGACCAAACTTAAAGTGCTTAGAGATGGCAATATACATGTAGTTGAGGATAACCACGCAGATCTATGGCACAGACGGTTAGGACACATGAGTGAGAAGGGATTGAATCTTCTATCGAAGAAGAGGTTGATTCTTTGTGGCAAGGATAGTGGTCTCAGTTCATGTGACGCATGTCAGATAGGAAAACATCGGCGAGTTTCTTTCAAGATAAGGTATGCGGTGAAGTCACAACTTCTATAGTTGGTTCATTCGGATGTATGTGGTTTGTTTGAGGTAGCTTCACTAGGTGGCAATAAGTATTTTGTCACGTTCATTGATGATGCATCTAGGAAGGTGTGGGCTTACTTGTTGAAGACCAAGGATCAGGTTTTATAGTGCTTCCAGAAGTTCCATGCCATGGTAGAGCAAGAGACCGGTGAAAAGTTAAAGTGTCTCTGGACAGACAATGGAGGAGAGTACACCTCCAGGGAGTTCTAAGTGTACTGGACACAAAGTGGCATACCACATGAGAGGACAGAGCCTGGCACACCGCAACACAATGGTACAGATGAGTGATTCAACTTTATAGGTAGAGACTTCTAGGCAGGGGGAGCAGGATCAGGATCAGGCAGAGTCCTCAAAGCATTAGTTGAGGAGGTCTGACAGAGTTTGTCATCCTTCATCTAGATATCTGACATCTCAATATATCTTTCTTACTGATTAGGGGGAGCCAGAGACTTATCATGAGGTACAAACTCATAGAGATAAAGCACAATGGCATCAGGCGATGTAGGAGGAGATGCCTTCTTTGCAGAAGAATGATACCTATGAGCTTGTGGCACTTCCCTAGGGCCGGAAAGCATTTAAGTATAAGTGGGTCTATAGGATGAAGAGAGATGACATCAACAAGGATCAAACTTTCAATGAGAAACTACATCGAGATGGGCAACATCATCAGAGGATTTTTTAACTTTAGTACAAAAGGTCAGAAATAAGGTTTTCATCCAATATGGCTCGGCATACCAGTCAGGGGGAGCCAGCAAAGTTTCAAGTGTGGGTATGGAGAGAGAAGCAGCACTATCAAGATACTTCTTCTCAGTTTCTTGGGGACAGAGTGAAGTTAGGATAGGACTTCAAGAAGATGGATGAAAATGAGAGGATTCTAACATGTTTGAGGAAAGTGGATTCATCACAAGTAGTGATGAGGTCCACAAGCTACTCCGGTAATGATCATTGAAGACCACATCTCCCTCATAGGCTGGAGGGGGAGATTGTTGGGATTAGGAATATAATCCAGCCCATGTCCTAATGGGATTTGGACTTGGGAGAGAGTTGGTTTGTGCTACCAATCCTAATAAGAGTCAAATTCAAGAAGGAAAAAGGATGGTTCCCTATGTGCATCATGGAGTTGGACTAGGAGTGGGTCTAGGATTTGGACAAGGATTCCTCATTGCAACCACATGCATGGAGGCCTATAAATAGAGGCCCTTGGGGAGGCCTTCGAGAGCATCCCACTGATTGAGGTGTGATCCCTCCAGTTGCTTGTTGGTGCCTTCTGTGGTAGAGGGTGCCAGAGAACAAGAACATCAGGAGGAGCTCTCTTGGTAAATAAGAGGGGGTCCGTGGCTTTGCCTTGAAGAAAAGTAGTGGCTGACAGTTGGTGACACATTGGGTGCACTAACAGAGAAGCTTTCTTGGTTGATAAGAGAGGGCTAGCAACTTTTCCTTGAAGAAAAGTAGCAGTTGGCGGTTACAGACGCAGTGTTTCCATAGTGGCAATAGTCCGACCCAGTCAGCGGTCACATCGGCATCAAGCAGTCCCCAGCAACAACTACGGCCTCGTGAGGAGATCAAGTAAAGAGGGAGGTTTTGTACACATTGGGTGTGATTCTCTTCTTTCTCATCTTTGTTCTCGTGTGGGGAGGACTACCTGGATTTAAGGAATAATTAAATCCAGACAGTGTAAGTTGTAATCTTAATTACATAGTGTTTGTTGGCCAGTATTACCCCGTGGTTTTTCTCTCCTTGTCACAGGGAGAGTTTTCCATATTAAATCCAGTTTTTCTTCTTTGGATTTATACGCTTGTCGGTAATGCTTCCGCAACAACTTTTCGTCACATCTGGGACCGTATCGGTACAACATCCCCAACAATATCTGCCTTACAGGCTATGGCTTCCACCCTACTATTACCCCGATGCCTCTCACTGCTGGCGTAGTTCTAGTCTTGCATATCTGGCGATCAATTTACTCTAGACTCAAGAGGGCTGGCTGAGTTGAGTTGGCATGCAAAACGCTCATTTTAAGGGATGACTGAGTTGATTTGGCATGAAAAATGCTCATTTTAAGAGTTTTTGATGCCCAAAATAGACTATGATGATGCCTTGTGCAAAAAAAACTATATTGAATTATTTATATTATCAATAAAAGATAATAAAATTCTAAAATTTTGTAGTTGTTGTAGTAGTACAAAGCATAGGGATGCATAGCTAGGGGTGGAGATATCCAACGAGGTTATCAGAGTGCCTTGACACCTTGAAAAGAAAATATGTTGAAAATGGTTGTCAAATGCAAGCTTGCTCGTTCTTTTCTTTGTAGTAACCTTAGAGTTTATATGATTGTGGTATTTGTGTTTCTCTAGTTGAGATTTTGAAGTGATTCTTTCATTTTTTACTTGCATATCAAAATTTGGTATAGATGAAATGTGTCGTGATCAATGGAAATGGGCCAGCAAGAATCCATGGGTTTACAGATCCCCCAACTCATCTAATTGATATTGACCATGTCCATCGACATTGTAGTGGAACGCTTCAATCTGTCAGATACAGGAGGAATGGATCATAGGATGCGGTGTTGGCGTTATGATATTCCTACCTTATACAAATATATATAGATACATTTTTTTGTTTGCAAATTATTGGCAGAATGCTCTTGTCACTAGTATAGATAACACCTTTAACGTCGGTTAATTAAGACCTTTGTCGTCAGTTTTGAAGCGACATCCATGTGGGTGACACTAAAAGTAGACTCCTTCAGCGTCAGTTACATAACCAATGACACAAATCTATTCCCGGTTACAACCCAAAAAGGCCAGTAGTTGGACGGACCATAGGCATTTGATTATAGAAAACAACCAACATAATTAAGAATTGTTGCTGGTTGTTGGCTTTTAACCGACGCCAATGTTTTTTTTTGTCTTATCAGCTCCCAGGCCTACTGTCCAGCTGGTCAACAGGATGCAGAACCTGCAGTTCAGTTCTGAACTATAGGTTTACAACATCCTTTGATTTCAGCCAACAACATGCCACAAACATGCAAATATTAACAAAGATGTACAATCATATATGTTATATATATGGATCATGTGATTCACACACGTGTATAACCACATTTAATTTCAAATATGATTCATCACATGCACATGTAGAAACTTGTAGTTTCATTTCATTCCTCCATTTCATATTCACACACATTTAGCAACCTACAGTTTCATTAATTCATTTCATCTCTTTTCATATTCACACACAGAAACATTCATTCATTCCATCTTCGCAAACACATATAGATAAGACAATTAAAAAAAACATTCAAACATAGTCTTTCAAAGTTGAACATGTTATCAAAATACTAATTATGACAACAAAATTTAGAAAATAACATGACAGTAACTAAACAAGGGGCTTGTTGTACACCCCTAAACATGTGCATAAGACGGGAAAGTAAATTTTTTGCTTGGAACTACTTTGTTGATGTTATTGTGTCATGAAGCTCGTCGTTATTAGACGAATCTGAACTGATGGTGATAGGGAAAAGGACGGTACCAATAGGAATAGAAGGGAAATCGGGTGTGCTCTCCTCATCGAATGAGTCCAAATATGTGCTATCCCCTATCGAGTACTCAAATAGGACCAGATGATCAGGCGTCCCATTGTTGACATTGGTTATCCAAACCTTGATGGTATTATGGCCAACCAGACGAAGAAAAAACATGTCACTATGGCCCAATAGCATCTTCCTAACCCACTCACACCAACTGGATGTGGATATAAGATTTCCATCAACATCGTACTTAACCTCGATAACAGATGTTAAAGTTCCAAAATTTAGGGTCACTTCACCAGCCGTGTAGCATCTTCTATTTAGATAACGCCAATGTTTAGGTATAGTGAGTTGTGCTAATGAACGATCATCTATAATGATGTCCAACTATTCTTTAATAGGGAATAGTAACATTGGGGTAGAGGCCCAAGCCATTATTCCTACAACAATGTAAAATGTTGACAAAAAGTAATATAAATATAAGTACTAATAATAGACAACAACATGGGTTATTTCATATTCATGACGGAGAAATAATTGATGATGATGATGATGATGATGATGATGATGATGATGATGATGATGATGATGATGATGATGATGATGATGATGATGATGATGATGATGATGATGATGATGATGATGATTGAGGATGATGATGGATAATGATTATGATGATGAGGATGATGATGATGATGATGATGATGATGAGAATGATGATGATGATGATGAGAAAGGGAACTCATCATCCCCATCATCCTCATCATCCTCATCATTGTCCTCATCATCAATCATCATCATCCTCATCCTCATTATCATTATCCTCATCATAATCATCATCATTATCCTCATCATCATCATCTTCATCATCATCATCACATGAGGATGATGATGATGATGGATGATTGAGGATGATGATGATAATGATGATGATTATGATGAGGGATGATGATGAGGATGAGGATGATGATGATTGATGATGATAATGGATGAGGATGATGATCCTCATCATCATCATCATCATCATCATCCCCAATCATCATCATAATCATCCTCATCCTCATCCTCATCATCATCATCATCATCATCAACATCATCCTCATCATCCTCATCATTATCCTCATCATCATCCTCATCATTATGATCATCTTCATCATTATCCTCCTGCTCGTCCTCATCATCATCATCATCATCATCATCATCATCATCATCATCATCATCATCATCATCCTCATCATCATTACATGAGGATGATGATGATAATGAATGATTGATGATGAGGATGATGATGATAATGATGATGAGGGACGATGATGATTGAGGAGGATGATGGTGATGATGATGATGATGATGATGATGATGATGATGATGATGATGATGATGATGATGATGATGATGATGATGATGATGATGATGATGATGATGATGATGATGATGATGATGATGATGATGATGATGATGATGACGATGAGGATGAGGATGCTGATGATGATGATGATGATGATGATGATGATGATGATGATGATGATGATGATGATGATGATGATGATGATGATGATGATGATGATGATGATGATGATCCCTCATCATCATCCCATCATCATCATCATCATCCTCATCATCCTCATCGTCCTCCTATGATGATGATGAGGATGAGGATGATGATGATAATGATGATGATGATGATGATGATGATGACGGATGAGGATCATCATCATCCTCCTCCTCCTCCTCCTCCTCATCATCATCCTCCTCATCCTCATCATCAACATCGACATCATCATCATCATCTGCATCATCCTCACATGATGATGATGATGAGGATCATCCCATCATCATCATCATCCCCATCATCAGCATCCTCATCATTCTCATCATCATGATCATCATCATCCTCATCATCCTCATCATCAACATCGTCATCATCATCATCATTCTCATCTTCATCATCATCATCATCATCATCATCATCGCCACCGTCAACATCCTCATCATCATCATCATCTCATCCATCATCATCATCATCATCATCATCATCATCAATTAATTCAATTCATTCTTCCATTTTGTGTTTGTTCATTCATTATTAAATCCTAATCCAATATTAGTCAACTACACAGTCTTAGAGAAACTAAGTGCAAATCTAATTAATTAAGTTCATTAATGCATCATTAACCCTAATCAATAGTAATCAACTATATGGTGGCATTATTAACTTTAAGTTCAAATCTAGTACTGATTAAACCACTCACCACACTGGTGGATCGATCAGGTTCTTGTGGCGGCGCCCGAAGGTGGAGGTGGCTGACGCTGGAGGTGAAGCAGAGGAGGTGCAGGCGGTGGCCGGTGGCAGTGATTGGAGCATATGAAGGCGGCTAGAGGAAGGCTCCTCGCTCCTCTTGGAGTAGGTGGCTGAGGCGACGGGAGCAAGTGGTGGTGGTCGGTGACTGGAAAGTAGCAGCAGCTCCGGCGTGAGCAGCTAGCTTCAGCGTACGGAGGCGGCGAGCAACTTCAAGCTCGTCGTGGCGGTGTACGGAGGCGGCGAGTAGCTTCAAGCTCATCGTCGCGAGCAACTTCAAGCTCGTCGTCGCGGCGCAGGGAGGCAGTGAACAGAGAGGGGAGACGGCAAAAAAATCGCCATACCTAGCTAGGCGGGAGAAGATCAGGAACTAAACAGCAAATGGGAAAAATTTGGCTTGTGGGGGTGCTACTAAGTTAATACATCCGCGTCGGTTATTCCTCCAAGTCCGACGATAAATAAAGGAATAAATTTTGCCTCGCGAAGGATATTTAGTCGTAAGTTCTTTCACAAAAGCCGACGATAAATGAGGGGATCAAAACATTCGCGGGATTGGCGCAGACCATATGTCGTCGGATTTTACACAACCGACGCCGAGTTTAAATTTTTTTGAGGCATATTTTTTTACTTAAAAATTATATTTCGCGAGTGATTTTGGACGTCGGTTTTGTTTATTACAAACCGACGTTAAAAAAACGATACCCATGTCTTTTGTAAATAAGTCGGTCTTCACATATAGGTGTCAGTTGTCTTTATAAACCGATGTCTTAGACTAATGACGTCGGTTTATGTACACCAACTGACGGCATCAAATGTGACGTTATACGTCAATTCTGTACTAGTGTGTACTTTATGTGTGAGCATTCTTATTGTTGACTGCAGGGGAGGAGATACTATAGTCTATCTCAAAATTGTTGGAAGAACATTGTTTCTGAATAAATATAATTGCGTAGAGTATCCTCATTGGTTTTGCGCCATTGCGATATTGCATTCGGGGCAGTTCGGTACCTGTCATCATAACTACCAGGAATTCCATGCTGAATTCGTCTCTTAAACTTTTGGATCGTTGAGTTTTGGTTAGAAAAATTGCATCACCGAATCATACACCCTGGACACCAGGCGTCCTTTCTCTCTACTGCCGCGCATGCACGTTTTTGTGAGTAAATATGCCAGATCAACTACCAAAGAGCAATCATCTATGAATCTAACTGTTCATCAAAAAAAATCTATGAATCTAACTTGATTTTCGTTCACTGAATGGCGGCGGCCAACGGCTCTTCAGTGTAAGCGACTAATGACAATGTCGGGCTTTAGCTTTTTAATGGATTTTTTTTCTGACAAAAAAGAACTTTTCGAACGGTTCGTGGCTTCTGGTTCTTGATCTCTAATTGGACTCGAAAGGTAACTCAGTCAGGGCGGTGTGTCTAGCTGTCATAGAGTGCAATGTGGTTGGCACACTCCGTGTGACTGGCATGATGGTTGTGATACGCTAAATATTGGGAGAAAAGTGAGTCATTATTGATAACTATGTCTGCTATAATAAGAGCTTTCACCCTCCCTGCCTCTGGTAGTCCAAAGGATAGTCGTGTATAATACTGTAATAGGGCTTAATTTGGAGCTCTTCAGTGTCCGAGGTTCAATACTGAAATCATTTCACAGGTTTTTCCGGACAGTACTTTGTCCGTGTCAACTAAATACTATTATTTTCTTATTTCATGTTCTCTCTTTTCATGTGTCAGACCCTACTTACACTCTCTAGGCTGCGCCTCCTTTCAAAATGAAGTGTTATGTCAACTTTTGGTGGTTGTGTTAGATCATACCATTATTTGACACAATTCACCAAAGCCTTTCCCGTGAACCAAATGAGGCCTACAGGTGGGATACGGAATCCACACAGCTGGGTGGGCGCCCCTCCCTGCAGAATTTCCTGTGGGCCTTATATACAAACAAAGGGCTTCCAACTGAATTAAGGATGATAAGTCGTGTTTTGTTATTAACATTACTAATAAACACACATGTATGGCAGCAATAAGCCGCCAAATTGGTTTATTTTTTAGTAGTTACAGTTTACTTGAAAAAAAGGTGGTTTCATTCTTTCACATAAATAAGAATAAGCATTACTCAAATAGTAGATATTGTGTTCACATCATCATCGTAGAAAGTTGTACACAAAAATATTCAAATACGTTAAGTTTTAATAATTTGATGATACCGTAGTTTAACATTTATAGTCCCAATTATAATTCATCTAAAATTGTAAACGATAAATCATCAATTATTACCGTCGGAACTTATTTTAATATTATTTTTGTAAAACTTTCAATTCAGTTATGTTCAGCAAATCCATCCAAAGGTTGAGAAAACATAACTTGTGGTACCAGATTTGTGTAAAATTTTAATGATAGCTCTGTTCAGAAAATCTAATCAAAGCTTGACAAAATAATTTAGTTATAGCTATTATATTATCATACCTCAATAAACAAATAGTTGTGGATCTTCTTCATTTTTCTACATGCATATCACTCCCTCATTTCTCAACACAATAATCAATAATTGTAACAAACAAGGCTAGAGTTTATTATTACAATATTGATAGATTGCATGATTAAATTTTTTTGTCAATTTTAAATGAGGTTTTGGTCACTTAAGAGTATCATCCTCAATTGACTTTGCTTTCAATTTTGAGTTGCATGATGCTACAAAATTAGATTCATCTAAGGAGCATTTACATCATTTCTAGTCATCTCAAACACAATATTTGGAAAGTTTCTTTGAATACAATGAAATAAAAGCATAATACTAGATGCAAATATTCAGATCACTCATATGATATACATGTAGCAACCTCAATGCTACGCCTTTTTCAAGCTTTTTTTTTACTACAACAACAACGTCTTTTACAAGCTAGCACAGTATATACCATATTGTACCAATGAAGCTGAATTTCACGCCACACGATCAAGGGACAATTATAAATAAGGTTTAAAAAAAGACCACCATTCTATGTTGGACCATTTGTTGTAGTAATAAATCAAGAGTAAAGGTATATAAGGGAAACTTTTAAGATTCAAACAGTCAAATTTGTAAGCACGTCTTTATCTAAGAAACATTTCCCATAATCTTATAATATAGCATATAATTACTTTACTATTATAAGGAAAACATTTAAGATTCAAACAATCAAACTTGTAAGCATGTCTTTGTCTAAGAAACATTTCCCATAACCTGGTCATATAGCATATAATTACTTTACTATTTGTTGATATGTACGGAAACATATTAGCGAATGTGTTCAACGTGTGATCAATTATACATCAAATGTAAGACATGAAAAGCATTTGTAATGATATAAGATTTAAAAGGACTGTTGCTTTTCTACATGAAAACAACCTTGTATATTTGAAGATGCTTGTCCTCTTAGTGTCCTTGTTGTTAGCACGTTCTCCCACAATCTCCCATGAATACAATGATGAGTGTGGAGCAGGGGTTGTTCAGATCTATGATGAAATCCCTAATGCCTATACAAAGACGGGTGTCTAATGGTTGGGAACATCTAATTCATTGTGTTCCTACTTTTCCAGGTTATGTTTGTGTCTGATATTTGGTGTGTATCATCACATGGGATTGTTCATCTTACTCGTGCACTTGGTGTACAATATATATTGATCACCATTATATTCCCAGTAGTAAGAACTACCTTTTTAGTGATCAGACTAGTCATACTCAAATTTGGAGTAAATCTGGTAGGAAGATCACATACTAGATGACCCTCTGTACTCATCGTTGCAAATACATTGATAATAGGCTAATAATTTGCAATGCATCGATGACATAGGTGTTGGTTGGATAAAAAGAGAGGAGGTTGGTGTTTGAAGAACTGTAGATTTCAACAATGTACAGATAAAAATAAAACATATATTATAGGAAAGCAATCAATGCTCAACATTTTTCCCATTTCATGGTTGATGCTTCTGTAATTCGTAAAAGTCGAGGAGTTGGCGTTCATTGGAGAATAGAAATAAGGTGGACGAGGGTGATTCTCTGATAAGGTGGAAGAGGGTGAGGTCAGATAAAAGATGTGTGGTAGTTTCAATCTAAAAATTGTTGCTGGAAGGTAGAGTTCGAGATGTTGGTTTGAAGAGAAAAACTTGGGATTGGAAAGAGAAACATGTGAGTTAGTGGGCATTGTGGAAAGGGAAATTAAGTAGTCGTGATAAATGAAGGGTAGTTGGGGGAAGATATAGCATGCAGTCTGATTTTTGTTGTTTTAAAAAGAATTGAAAATTTTAAAAATGCTTTTTTAAAAGCGTGAGCAACAAATTGAACCGTCAGTCTCTTCTGAATGGCAAAACTAATATATTTAAAAATAAATTATTAAATATAGATGTAAAAAACATAAGATTTCTACTAGTTATATATTGAAGGTGTTGAAGGGGAGGAATTGATTCATCAGTTAGAATGCCAAAAGTATTAAACGTAAGGCAGAAAATGATGGCGATTAGCCTCACAAGTAGCTCTATGTTTATGAACCTTCTAAGTAGCAACATCAGAAGCTGCTTGGCAAGCTTTGAATTTATTTGAAAGAGTGTATGTCAATGGGGAAGCACCAGTGAGGTCGGTACAAGTGTGTCTTACATCCATCCAATCAAATAATAAGATATCAACAGGTCATTGTGAATGAAGACCATCCGAACGTGTGTCAAGAAAAATAATAGGGGCTTCCTTCAGCGCCTTTATCCCTGTATGGGAGATAAGGTCAAAAAGGGCATCATGAACAACATCATGGTGAAATTTATATCTGGGTTGTGTACGACAATGCACAATGATCATCGAATGCATCAAGGTCAGCAATGTTGTAGAGAGAGAGCAACGTTCATTTTCAGGATATAAAGGGATCATAAGTCGAGACCGGAGGATAGCTCGATACTCAACTGGAGACATAGACAAGCCAAGGTCATCAATGAGAACAAGAACCAAGAAATCTTGTGCATAATCTTGTAGAGAATGAAGAATGGCTCGTTGTCGCATGAATATGTCACTTGTGGTAATTTACTAACTAACTATTTTGTAGTAAGTATCTACCAAAATAGATAATGGAAGAGTGAACATCCTTTTATAAGAGGAGACTGACTATGTGGAAGGGAGGTTGAGGTATGGGGAGAGAGAAAGAGAGGAAATGAGATAAAAATGGGAAAAAATTGTGACTCGATAGGCAAGAAAAGATGTGAAAAGACTGACGAGCTATGTCGGGAGTGGCTACATGGAAGGGAGGCGGGGGAGAGAGAGAGGCATAGTGATTTTAAATTCCTTGGGTTTTAATTGGTTAGACATTTCTATAAAAATATACCAGCATAAGTGTAACTAATTAACCTATTCACTTTTTCATCGCAATATAAAATCATATGAAGAGAGTATAGTTCTAGATGTTGTTATCGCCCTACTACTTGGCTTTTGATGTCCCAATGTATCATTTAAGATTTCATACCTATCAAATGTGATATCAATCTATTTAAAGTTTTCTCCACATGTTTGCAATATATACTCATTGTAAAGATCCACCAAACACCCTTTGATTTGATCAATTTTCTTCTTAGCAACATTTCCACCATTACTAGCATCATTATCATCATTGTCATTAACATAGATCTCTCAGTTATATTCCACATTTTTTTCATATTAAGACGTGGATCAATAACAAAAGCTATAGATAGTACATATAACTCACATCACAATCTTCTTGAATTTAGACTTCAACCCCTCTTGTGCAATCAGATTAAGAATGTGTGCACAACAACATACATGAACTAGTTTCCCTTGTGCTATCAAACATCTCCTATGTGTAAGTCTTTTACTGAAATCCCTAACCATATCATCATTGGTGGTACAATCGTCAATGAAAAGACACATAAATTTTATCCAAGTTTCATTGAAAAAGCCTATCAAGAATTGCTTTAGTAAGATTTTCAACAGTGTGAGGAGCATCAATTTCAAGAAAATTCAATATCTTCTTATGCAACGTTCATTCATCATCAATATAATTTGCACTATAAGAAAAATACCCTTTATTTTGAATAAATGTCCACATGTCCGTTGTTATGGTTACAAGTGAAGTTAACTTATCTAACACTTTATGAATTTTCTCTTTGTCATTTTCATAAATTGCCACACAATCCTCTCAATGGTGTTTTGTGAAACAAATTTAAATTGTGGTTGAAGGTTTCTAACCAAATCCCTAAAAGCAACATGCTCAACCATGAAAAATGGATACTCATGCAAGATTATCATCTAAGAAAGGTCATTCCTACTAACATCTTGGTATCCATGCAAGATTATAATAGGAGAAAGGTCATTTCTACTAACATCCTGATCAAACACAAAATTGTTTAAGTTCAGTGTGCCATCACTCTTTTTCTCTCCAACATTTAGAAACACTTGTCTAATAGTTCCCCTACATTTTATTGGATGTTGCTTTTCAATATGTTTATCTAAAGAGATAGTACCACCTGAGGACCTATTCATCATGCGAGCCACAATATTTACAATTTGCCTTAGGTATCCATTAATTCTCACTTCCAAAAAATACTTCCACACATCAGATGTACTTTGTGTTCCCCTTTTTTGGTTGGTTGGCAATCGACAATTTTAGGATCAGATTCACTATTAGCATCAACATCAATTCTATTAGCACTCATTTGAGTGTTAGATGTCATGTTGTATGTAGAATTAGTACTAATAGTTCCTCCTACTCCTTCTTGAATGTTTGACATGATACCTAACAAAAATACATCACCTTTGTAGATTCTAAGATAATATACATAGCACATAGACGATAGAGATGTGATGCATTAGGGGAAACCAAAATAGTACATTACATGAAATAAAAATTTAAGATACAAGTATGGATAAGGCACAAGCACATGCAATGAAAGCACATTCTAGGAACTAAAAATTTGAGATACGAGTAGAAGGAAACATTATAGGAAACAAAAGAATAACACAATACTATAAAAAAACTAGCAGAGCAAATAGAAACAAAAGGCAACAACCAATGGGGTAATGAATCAAACAAGTAGATTTTAGTAGCACACCTTTCCCCACAATCTGTGGATTGACTCACACATAGGTGAAGAAGAAGATTGTAGTTGGGGGTGGGGCTGGAGCCAGAGAAGTAGAGTTTGGGTGAATTCTGGGAATCAAATCAAGCAAGAATCGACATTGGGCAGTAGTAGAGGGTTTTTCCTAGACTTGGGAATCGACCAAACTTGGGCAGACTGGACTTTGGAGTTGGGAAGCCTGGAATCTAGAGCTTGCGCCAATGCTGGTGGGATTTGGAGTGTGGTTGTGCTGGCTGGTGTTGACGGACTGGTCCCAACTGCCCACTTGAGTGTCAGAAGACAAAGTCTGGCTAGTTAGATAGAGGGAGGGCATGGTCGACTGGACCAGACTGATGGATGGAGTGCATGTAGCTACCCGTTGGGACAAAGGAGTCGAGGTCCCAAGTTGTGGAATAGGAGGTTGTGGGTAGCCAAGCCAATGAGGTGAGGAACTCATGGCGAGGAGATTGGAGAATGTGAGGTTGTGGAGCGGGTGGGAGATTGGGAGAAGTAGACCTAGCATGAGCACTGAGTGACTACAATTAGACTTAGTTTTTCTCTTTTTAAGTTGGGAAGGAGGGTTAGAGATGAAAATTATGAATTGAGATGAGTAGTGAGAAGAACGACTGAAAATAGAGTCCTGGACCCAAAAAAGGTGACTGGTAGTTTTTTACATTAATTAGGTTAGAAACATTGACCATTAGATGATGTTTTGGTGGTATTTTAGCCACTAGATTTTGAAAAATATACACGTGTATATAATTTATTTATTTATTTACTAATGTGGGTACACATGTATACCAGGTACGAGTGTGGATAAACCAATTATTGGACCCACAATAATATGATTATGTGGGTAAGTGGGTAGCGAGTCTAGAAATATAGGTCTGTGATGTGTTTTCGTGGGTAAGAATTTGCAGACATACATGGAGACCCATACCCATATACATCCCTATATGGAGAGAATGGAGGAAGTTGAGTGGGTTTTGAATTGAAAAAAAAAATTACACATCGTTTCGATTTTCTTAATCATTCATTAATAATAATGATATTTTATAATACTTTTGTAGAAGCATGAGTAAGAATTTGAACCATCAATCCATTGTAGATGGCAAAGTCTATAAATCAAAAAACAAATTTATAAGATGTAGAATATGTTAGCATAAATTTCTACTAGCAACGTGTTGAAGCTACCACAAAAGAGAGATTGCATTATCGAAAAGTACTACAAGGTATCAAAACTAAAATAACAAAAATGATGGTGATTTTCCATACAAGTTGCACGATGCTTCAAACCAACAAGCATGGTTACTGATGACCACAATTTACATGTCTCAATACTTGAGGTCGATAAGAACTACGTTTATGACATTCTGTAGAGAGAGGTAGAGGCACCTTGGAGGAGTTTGTCTATTGTAAAGAGAGCTAAAGAAAGAGTTGGAAGATGTTTCTATCATAGGCAACAAGGTGCACCACATTATTAATTCTACGTCAAGGGTTTTAGGCTGTTGGGGTAGCTGCCATGATTAGCCATTCTTCTGTGTTGATCCCATCCTTTTACCCATGAAGGTTAGGGGAATGATGATTATGGAGAGGTGAGGGATCGCTTATGTTACCACATACATGGACTTGGCTCATGATATGTGGATGCTTGTGAGCATGTCCATACAGTGGTAATGGTCTGTGATGTATTGGGTGGGAGTGTGATGTGCTTTGTGACTGGGATGATAGTCACATTTTATAAGCGGTAATTGTATTTTTGCTATTTTGCCCACACGAGGAGAGTGGGATGAATAAGAAGATCTTCTGGCCTGATTTCTAAAAAAAGTTGCACCATGCTTTTGTACATTTTGTGCAGTGGCATCACCAGCTGCCTAGCCTGCTTAAAGTTACTTCAAAGAACACCTGACAAAGGAGAGACTTTAATGAGGTCAGCATAGGTATCTATATGTCCAGTTAAATAACAAGATGTTAGTAGGACGTTGGGAGTGGATACCATCAGATCGTGTACTAAGAAAGGCCACATGAGCGTCTTTTAGGACCCTTAATCTAACTCGAGAGGTAAGGTCAGAAAGAGCATCACAAACTAAGTCATGTCAAAACTTATATTCGGGTCTTGTGGGACAATGAATAACTTGATTATCGAAGGCATCGAGGTTTGTAGTGTTACAAAGAGGATAACATTTATCACTTAGATGCCAAGGAATCACAACTTGTTAATGGAGTTTCATGGAAAAACCTAGCCCGTCAATGGGAATGACAAGTAGGACATCTTATGCTAGGTAGAATTGGAGACAAGCGAGGATATCTAGTTGTCGATGAGAGAGGAAACTTGTAGTGAATTGCTGGACAACAATTTTGCAGTAAGTGTTGCTAAGAGTGTCCATTATCAACTAGGAGTATAGAAATAAAAGGAGAAATTTTAAATAGATAGAGAGGTTTTAGGGTGATGGTGAGCGTCACTATGGGAAAAGTGAAAAATTATAATGAGTTGTTTGTAAGTTACAGATCCGTTAAGGATTTAGTTCTATTGGGATACATAGATAGAGTGAATTGAGTATTATGCGAGTTACACAAAGTAAGTGGGTGAGGCTGAGAGTAAAGGTGGGATATGCTGTTTCTGGAGAGGAAAGAGGATCCAAACAAAAATGCAAAAGAGAAATTGAGAAAGTGGTTTAGGGAGTTGAAAGAGTCTACATTATCGTGCATACTCATATAGTCAATTAAGAAAGTGTCAGTTTATTCCTAAAATTGTGCCATGAATTAAGGCATAATTGCCAATGTTGTGAACATGCAAGTGAGTCCTTTTCTATTGAGATGTGAGAGAAAAATGAAATGAAGTTTTGATAAAAGACAAGAAAAATAATGAGAAAGAGAGAGAGAGAGAATGAAGGACAATACATCATTTCAAAATATTGTATTTGGATTGGCTAATGGGGATAAAAGGACATGCTTATAATTAGTTGGAAAAAAAATTGAAAGATTTTTAGGTTTATCGAGTGTATTAGGATGAATCAAAAAATCAGGAAAGACTCATAATTATTTGAAGTTAGCCTGGTCCAACATATTTGAATTGACGAAAATGGATCTAGAATAAAATCTACTCATTTAAGACCATATTACCAGCCCTATTGTTGATAGAGTATCTTAAACTCTCTAGAAATGCTACCTTGGTGAACTAGGAGTTTACACCAAGCCTCAACATCATCGAATGTGTTTCGGGCATTTATAAGTGTATTTACGGTCAACCAATTGACCATATATGGTACCATGGACAATATCTGGGAAAGATCAGTGGAAGCATCATATACACTCTAGATAGATTGTATATGGTCCAGACAAGGCCGTATATAGTGTAGACCAGTGTATACTATCCAGTTGAACTGTATTTGAACTATAATGCTATTTACACTCCAGTCTCGATAGTATATGGTCCAGATGGACTGAAAACGCTTACTGGTTAAACTCGAGTGACTTTGGGACTTTGGCCAAAGGTCCTATTATTATGAATAGACCTCCAACTCATCTCAAACATGAAGACCAATGAAGAGACATCAATATTTTCATTTTCCAAAGACTTAAAGCCACAGAAAGACATAGGGCTTCCCTTAGGGATCATGCCTCCAGAAGCTGAAAAAACACTAGAGGGGGGGTGAATAGAGTTTTAAAGATATTTTAACAATTATTTAACTCAAACAAACACAATTGAAAATGGAAGAAGGAGACAAGTGTTTAGAGTGGTTCCAACCTTAGAAAATACTAAGGTTGTCAGTCCACTACCCGGCTGCTTACCCAACCGAGATTTTGAAAGTATTAATTTTATTACCTTCACAAGGAATTACACATACAATACTTTCTTACACCCCTTGAACAACCTTCACTTGAAGTAGATGCACCAACCCGAGGTAGCCTTCTTGAAGTAACTCCAAGCTCCCCCTTGAAGTAGCCTTCCTCTTTAGAAGTAACCTCCCGTTGCACCAGCCTTCTTGAAGTAGCTCAAGGTCCCCTTCTTCACCAATAAGATCTACAACCTTTCCAATCTGCAGCCTCCAACCTAGGAGTAGCAAGGAGAGTACAAACAATAATAGTGAACAAGAAAGAAAATGGAAATTACAACTTATCCTTTGAAGCACAAGGCTTGATTTTCCTAGATCAAGCGTGTAGATCTCCTAACCAATGTGTATGGAATTGTGATTGTTGTGGATAGGAGATGCTAGCCTATAGGACACGAAATTTGAGCTGAGAGAAGAAATAGCCAATTGTCAATATGCTCAATTGCTCATAAACAGGTTGCTCAATGTAAGTGTATGCTCAAAGATTGCTCAAGTGTAAAAACAAGTGAATTTAGGTGTCCTAAGGCATGTCCTATTTATAGGAATGTCCTACAAGTGCTTAAGGACGTTCTAGACACTTTCTAGGGGTTTCTAAGTGCTTAACTAGCCATTAGGTATAAGTTAGTTGCTTTAACAACGGCTAGTTAATTAATTCTGCAGTTGCTGTCAGAGTCTATCTTGGTCGAGAAATGGTCGACCGAGACACCTACTCGGTCGAAGTTTTGTCGACCGACAGGCTCTCTGGATCAAGTGTTTTGCAACGTTTATCTCCAACTGCCAACTACCTTGTCAGCTGTGTCTAACGGCTACTAGGGTCTTTCTCGGTCGAGGAGTTTGTCGGCCGAGAGTGTCTCGATCGAGGATTTTGTCGACCGAGATAGACCCTGTTTCAAATAAAGACATTAAGTGTGTGTATGAGTGTGCATATGTGACACTATTGAAGGGGATGAACTTATCTAAGTATAGTGATTGACTAGGGAAGATCTAACGCTTGATTTACATGAAGTCTAAGTACTTGTACATTATATATTTGTACAAGTTTACAATTGATTACATTTCATGAAATTTATAAGCATTTAAGCATATGGATTCCCTAGTGCTTTTGTCATCCGCCTTATTCCTGCAACACTCAAGTAGCACGTTAGATAAACAAAAATGAAATGTTTGTCATAATCAAAACAAAGGGATTTATCATAATGTCCAATTTAGCCAACAATTTCCCCCTTTTTGAAGATGACAAACATTTCCAAAATATAAATTAAGGAAATATAAAACATGTGAGTTTCATACCTGAAAATTACCTTTGTGAATTTCTTCTCTTATTTATAGAATGTGTGCTTATTATTCCCCATGAATTATAGAACATGAAATCCAATTCTTTAGGGAATATATCAACTTTCAATGTAAAGCCAAGAGTTTATGAAACTCATTTCATGTAACAATTACTAAGGTTTAAGATTTATGTGTATTTCTCCCCCTTTGTCATTTCAAAAAGATATCCAAGATACATATTAGTGTGTCTCTTGTGAAGCCGTGAAAGTGATATGAGAATCCTTTTAAGCTTTAGAGTAAATGAAAATTTCATTAAGAATTCTTATACATTGCTCCCCCTTAAATAGATATCCCAATTAATGCACTCCAATAGATGATCAATTTAGCCATAAATTTCATGTATTTGCAAAGATTCATTGCATATATATTACTCCCCTTACGTTGTGTGCTCTACAATAATAATCTTATAGACGATGTTCATAGACGGAATAACAGCTTAACATTTTACAAAATGACTCATATACTTTGAAGGGTATCCATTATAATCATGCAAAGAGAACCAATTTTATTGCAAAACGAACAAAGTTATTATAATCATGGAAAGATAACCATTTCATTACAACTAATACAACGGACACTCCAAATCTCACTGAAAAGACTTAAGTATTACATCAATATCAGGGTCTTTTCCAAGAAATGGCTCAGCTCCATAATATTGGACTAAAGTTTGCCACTCCAAAGCACCTGTCTTGGTTAAAGCATATGCTTCCAAGAAGGTAGGAACACGATCAAAGCGGAAATGAGAAGCAATGTCTTGTAGTTGCATTGAAGAAAACTGAGTATGTGTGAGATTTGTAGATGGTGGAGGTGGAGTTTGATAGTAGTTGTAAGAGGGATTATATGGGTTGAGCATGCTAGGATTTAAAGAATAAGGATATTCATCTGGTTGATTTGGAGAGAGGGTTTGCATCCTTTGGTTTAGGTAGGTCATGGCATGGTGGCTATAGTCTAATTGTCTGCTTAGATGATATTGTGACCCAACAACATAGGTTAGGGTGTTTTGGATGGGATCATAGGATGGGTTGGTAGGAGGCGGTGGTGGTGGTATATCTTGAGTAGATGTCTCACCTTCCGTCCTAGCCCTCTTGTGACCAAAATCAATTCCCATTTTCTCTACTGTGTTTTTGCTTATTTTTTGTGGTCTTCTTTCCCAAGTGTATCCCATATCCTCAATTTGTGTCTTAAGAAAGTGTTGAGTGATTTGGCATACAAAATCAGCATATGGGGGATTGCCAGAAAACTCAAGCATGTTCTTAAGGATGATGCGGATAAAGTTTATGGGAATACGTTTGATAATGGCATAAATTAGACACATGCGAAAGGTAGGGACTTCAGACTTGTTTGCTCTAGGATGTATGTTTGTGGAGACAATAAGGTTGACAATCCTAGCTGTAGGTTTGAGGTTAATGGCATAGTAGGTACCCCTATCTTCGTGACAAGTTGTATTAGATTGAAAAATGGCTCGTTTAATGTCACTAAGACTGACGGTATTGTCACCTTGGGAAAATGTATTGAGTGGATTTCCAGTGGTAAGGTCAAGAGTGTCTTGATATTCGTCTAAGTCTATGTTGAGCATGTCAAGAATATTCTCCTCAGTAAATCGAAAGCTATGCCCATTGACCATAGAGTAGAAGAAGTCTTTTTCATTTTCGGAATGGGAGATGAGGTTTGCATAGAACTCATTTACCACTTTGGAAGAGTAGGAAGGGAAGGAAGGGTTCAGAAATTCTTTCAAATTTTGCACCTCAAAGAGATCCTCCAGGTCGACGATGCTGAGGAAGTCCATGACATCAACCGGTCGTCGTGGAAGAGGAGTTTTGGAGGAGAGCCTGAGATAGCGATCACCAGCATCTGTGTCGATGAAGGGGTGTCGTTGATGATCGTCAACGGTGGGGAAGCCACCCTTCCTTTCCTGCCAGCAACTTTCTTATTTCCACGTGTAGATGATGAAGCCATTTCTTTGCTTTAAGGTGGAGAAGAAGCAAGAAAGTCTTGGGGATGAAGAAGCTAAAGAATTGCACAAGAATGCACTAGAGAGAAACTATGGAAGTAAGAATATGAGAGTGTGAAACAATGACCCGTTTTTGGTCCTTTTTATAGCAATCCAGTGACCGACATTGGCTCGGTCGAATAATTGTCGACCGAAAGTGTGTATGGGTTCTACAGATGTAATTTTTATTTGAAGTCTGTCGGTCGAAAGAGATAGGCTGACCGAGATGTTTTCGGTCGAGGAATTTGTCGACCGAAAAACTTACTGTGAATGAATTTTTAAGTTGATTCTTAATGCAGATGATAGACTAAATTTGTAGAGCATACATATGTTTTCTAAGGGAGTAATATTGTGATTATTATTACCAATATTTGATCAATTTTGTGGTCATAATTTTAATTTTTCTTTTGATCACAATTTTTATATAGAGAATGACATTCAAATAAGTATTGTGCCAAACTTATTTTAGGTAGCCTTTGACTATGACCATAGCACCCCTTGGTCAAATTTCATTTCAACCAAGAGGCAAATTTGCAGATTTCCAAATTGAACACTCATATATCTGCATGTAATTTGATTAGATATCAATTTGAAGCATTTTAACTGATATTCAATATGAAAAATATTCGTCCTTGATTTTCCTAGAATATTTATATAAACTTTGTTGTAGGTACATAAATATCAAATTCCATTTCTTCTTGTATCCTCATAAGATTCTTAAAAAATGAAAACACAATTAATATCTCAAGTCTTTTAAAGATGCCAATTGAGAAATTTGTATGTTATAACATTGTGCTCTTGCAAGAATTAAAGTTCTTGTTCTAAGAAACATATTACCAATGAATCATTTTGCTTGCCTATGCATCATCAAGGATCAATGCATACAATTATCATTATCTATTCGTTCTAACATAGCATCTTCTTTATGAGCTGAAAGCATGTCTATGATGTAATGATAGAACAATAAAAGCATATAATGATAATTCCACAATGATTGTGATTATTTGAACTAGATGTCATAACACATGATTTCTATATGGATAGACCAGAAAATATTTTTAGGAAAAAAAATCATGTGAATAATGATAAAACAGAAATTTCTTTTTATTAAACTAAGCATAATTTCAGTTTAAACTTATTTAGAGAATCAACCAAAATAATCTCATTTATATTTATAAGTTTTTCAATAATGATCTTCAACTTGTTTTGCATGTAAAATCAGTCATTAACATCAAATGGGTAGCAATTTGATCAATTGAAAATATATTCAGCAGATTTATTGCAGACTGGAAATCAGTGACCTGCTCGGTCGACAATTCTTCGACCGACTGTTCTCTCGGTCGACAGTTTCTCGACCGACAAGGTTTCTGAAATGCTTTCAGAACTGTAAATTGCTTCCAAGTAAAAACAAAATTATGCAAGTTAGAGCTCGATTGTGTTGAGATATGACATTTGTATATCAAGAATCAGTTTAAGTCAAATCTCAACTAGTTAAACTTAAGCTTCTAAGTTTTTAGGAATCTAAGCTAGATCATCATTCTTTTTCTTATATAGGCAAAATTTTGTTTTTGCAGATTTAGAAGAATTATATATATATCCAAGTTAGATGTTTAGATACTTGAATTAATTTGTTATCCCATTATGTTAAATTGAGATAGACATATAAATATGCAACTAGGGTCCTTGGTCATATCTCAACTTATTTTTTCTCATTTAGTTTGGGGGTTTTGGAACCCATACTAACTCGACATCCTTTTTCTTATAAGGACATGAAAAAGAATAATGTCCAAGGCGCAAACAATAATGACAACATATAGAATCAACCTCATATCTCTTTCTATGATTTTGGTCTAGGTTGTTCTTGGATATATATGTATTTGTGCCTTTAGGTATATATATAGATTGATGTGCTTGTGTCTTTCTCCAACTAGGTTTGTGATAAGATTTTCCCTTAGGCTTGTAACCTAGTCCTCTCCTTCCAACTTGATGGTAGGAATCATTTAAGATTTGATCAAGAATGCCATTATTATTTAGACTACTAACTTTTTGTTGTAACTTAGCAATCTCATCCATTCTCTTCTTGATATCTAGCTTTTCTTGATCTAGATTAGATGATAATGAATTTCTTTCTTTCACGATAGTATCATAATCTAGATGTGAGCACAAGACGGGTTGTTTTTGAAGATCGTTCACTTGAGTTTGCAAATTAATCTTTTCTAAAGAAAGAAGATTGCAATCTGCCTCTATAGATTTTATTTTAGTATCATGATCTTCAATGATCTTTTTAAGATCTTCATTTTTAGATGTAATAGCAAGAAGCTTAGCATGTAATTCATCATTTGCTTTATTATATTTCTTTAATTTCTTCTTGCACTCAACATATTTATTATGTGTCTCTTCAAGACTAGCAACTAGTTCTTCTTTAGATAAATAAAAAAGACTTACCTATTCTTCTTCTTCACTTGTTGTAGCAATAAGACAATCTTTGTGCTCATCTTCCTTCTTTGATCTCCATGGGCAGCTAGATGTTGTGTGGCTTGTTCCTAAGAACCAATTGCAACATGTTGTAGATTTGTCCAGGCTGCACCCTTTGTTGTGGTTGTAATTACCATCACCCTCCATTCTTCAAGACCTGGTTAGGGTTCCTTGAAGCCTGCTCTGATACTAATTGAAAAAACACTAGAGGGGGGTGAATAGAGTTTTAAAGATATTTTAACAATTATTTAACTCAAACAACCACAATTGAAAATGGAAGAAGGAGACAAGTGTTTAGAGTGGTTCCAACCTTAGCAAATACTAAGGTTGTCAGTCCACTACCCGGTTGCTTACCCAACCGGGATTTTGAAAGTATTAATTTTATTACCTTCACAAGGAATTACACAAAATACAATACTTTCTTACACCCCTTGAACAACCTTCACTTGAAGTAGATGCACCAACCCGAGGTAGCCTTCTTGAAGTAACTCCAAGCTCCCCCTTGAAGTAGCCTTCCTCTTTAGAAGTAACCTCCCGTTGCACCAGCCTTCTTGAAGTAGCTCAAGGTCCCCTTCTTCACCAAGAAGATCTACAACCTCTCCAATCCGCAGCCTCCAACCTAGGAGTAGCAAGGAGAGTACAAACAATAATAGTGTACAAGAAAGAAAATGGAAATTACAACTTATCCTTTGAAGCACAAGGCTTGATTTGCCTAGATCAAGCGTGTAGATCTCCTAACCAATGTGTATGGAATTGTGATTGCTTTGGATAGGAGATGCTATCCTATAGGACACGAAATTTGAGCTGAGAGAAGAAATAGCCAATTGTCAATATGCTCAATTGCTCACAAACAGGTTGCTCAATGTAAGTGTATGCTCAAAGATTGCTCAAGTGTAAAAACAAGTGAGTTTAGGTGTCCTAAGGCATGTCCTATTTATAGGAATGTCCTACAAGTGCTTAAGGACGTTCTAGACACTTTCTAGGGGTTTCTAAGTGCTTAACTAGCCGTTAGGTATAAGTTAGTTGCTTTAACAATGGCTAGTTAATTAATTCTATAGTTTCTGTCAGAGTCTATCTCTGTCGAGAAATGGTCGACCGAGACACCTACTCGGTCGAAGTTTTGTCGACCGACATGCTCTCTGGATCAAGTGTTTTGCAACATTTATCTCCAACTGCCAACTACCTTGTCAGCTGTGTCTAACGGCTACTTGGGTCTTTCTCGGTCGAGGAGTTTGTAGACCGAGAGTGTCTCGATCGAGGATTTTGTCGACCGAGATAGACCATGTTTCAATGTTTCAAATAAAGACATTAAGTATGTGTATGAGTGTGCATATGTGACACTATTGAAGGGGATGAACTTATCTAAGTATAGTGATTGACTAGGGAAGATCTAACGCTTGATTTACATGACGTCTAAGTACTTGTACATTATATATTTGTACAAGTTTACAATTGATTACATTTCATGAAATTTATAAGCATTTAAGCATATGGATTCCCTAGTGCTTTTGTCATCCGCCTTATTCCTGCAACACTCAAGTAGCACGTTAGATAAACAAAAATGAAATGTTTGTCATAATCAAAACAAAGGGATTTATCATAATGTCCAATTTAGCCAATAGAAGCTCATCTCTAAGAAGGTTTCCCTTAGGGTTTCATGCCTCCAAGAGCCCATCTCTAAGCAACCATCTTCTTTTAGAGTTGGCATTTGGGTGTAATAATCACTTTTGTATCTCTCAATCAATAATATCATCTCTTTTGGTGGATGTAGGCTCCCACATTGGATATTACTCGAACAACTATAAATCTTGTCTTTGTGGTTGCTTTCTTATTTCACTATTGATATGTGTTTATGTATTAAGTTTGGATTGATTGATCTCATGCTTCCACACATCCACAACTAGATTGTTGGGCCTTGTTGTTTAGGTCTCCCATCACCACGACACCCAACAAGTGGTATCAAAGTGAGTTTTACCTATGGATCTCTATCGACATGTCAAAGTATAAAATCAAGAAGTTTGATCGCCTGAAGAGATTCTCTCTTTGGCAAGACAAGTGTGAATCTTGCTTCACACGAGGAGTACACAAAACACTTCTCAAAAAAGAGAAAAAATTGGAATCCATGATGGGTGACTGGTGGGAGGAGTTCGATCAAAAGAATTGTACATGCATATTTATCTATTTGGAGAATGAAGTCCTCCGTGAAGTCATCCATCTAAAGAGTGCCAAAGACATTTTGGATGAACTTGAATCACTTTACATGAAGAAGTCCATAACCAACTAACTTGCACTAACATGTCTTTTCATGCTTACCATGGAAGAAGGTGGTTCTTTAACGAATCTTCTCAATGAAATAATCTACGATCTCCGATATATTAGTGTGAAGATAATGGACAAGGATCAAGAACACTTGTTTCTTTGTACCCTTCCACCGTCCTATAAGAATATCCAAGATATGGTGATATTTTTGGAGTCAATGACTATCTCACTTCATCAAGAAAAATGAACTTAACATCTCAAATAGAAAGTAGAGAGGGGTCTTACTTCTTCAAAAGTAGTGGTTGAAGTATTGACCTCTAGAGGAAGGGAGCATCCACATGAAAAAGACCATAATCGTTCAAAGAAAACAAGAACCACTACTACAGAACAGGCCTTTAGTGTCAGTTAATTAAGGGCTTTAGTGTCAGTTTCCAAGCGCCACCCAAGTGGGCGCTGCTAAAGGTGGACCCATTCGATGTCGGTTCCCACCCGACGCCAAAAAGCTTCCCGCCACCGAAAATGCGACTATAGGCATCCATTTTTTAAGAAAATTGACACTATAGAATTGTTACAGACGCCAATTATTAAAAGAACCGACGTCACAACACTTCCCACTACCAAAAATGTGCCAGTAAAGGGCCTATAGGTGTCAGTTTTGTAAGATAACTGACACCATCTCCCCTTCCACCATGGTCGTACTTCCCAGCACGACCCGTGGTTCCTAGCCATATCAGCTGAACCGATGTCGGTTTTGTGCAAATAAATGATGCCATATCCCTTTCCTGCCACCACGACCATGCTTCCTAGCACGGTCATGGTTCCTGGCCACATAGACGTCGGTTTTTTTTTATCAAAAACCACCGTCATATGTCTTTGGTGTCGGTTTTGTTCACATAACCTACGCCTATGTTAAGATTTTTTTTTCTTATCAGTTTACAGGCATGTTGTATGGCTGGTCAGTAGGATGAGAACCTGCAGTTTAGTTCTGAACTACAGGTTTACAACATCCATTGATATTTGCCAACAACAAGACATAAACCTACAAAATTAACAAGATAGACAATATTATATATATGTGATTCACACACATGTATAAGCACATTTCATTCATATTATTTTTTCATCACACACATGTAGAAACCAGTAGCAACCCGCAGTTCTATTCATTTCATCTCTTTTAACATTTAGACACATGTACAAATATTTATGTATTGATCATCTTCACACACATATGACAATTCATAAAAATTCATTCACATTCACACAAAAATAATTATGAGAACAAAGTTATTCTTTATTCATCATTATCAATAAAATTATATCTAAAAATTCCCACTCTTTGTAGGGCTTTTGCCCATTCTTCTCTTACATCATCTAATTCATCTCTCGTATAAGGAGCATGTACATCGAAACGCTTTCCACCTGTGTTGAAGTCAGCAGTTTTAAAGACCTGTAAAGACAATGATGTATATATATAATTAATAATATATGATAAGATTGATGTATTTCATATTATCTAATGAGACTATGTATAATACCTACTGTATCTTATCGATTTTCATTATGGAATGTTTGATGATTAGGTCCATAAATAGAATCACATAGTAGGTACATGCCCAACCGTTGTCTTGTGTAGCACACTATAAATTGAAACATACAAAATATTCAAAAATACAAATAAGCACAGTTCACATAAATAATATATACATTGGAGTCAGGAAATTACTTTCACATTCTCCCAAATTAGTGACAGATCCTTTTTCCTGGGGGACCTTTCCTCCAGCTTTTTTGTACTCTTGTAAAGCCCTACATATGTTAATGTAACCCATTAAATTGCATAATTAAATAGTAATGTAGTAAGAAATGTTAAAAGATATAAAAATATGAAATATTTCTTACGATAATAATGGCCTTTTAATTGCATGTCCATATAATTCCAACTCATTCCCCCTAGGATCTAGATAATAGACAGTGAACGTCTTGGGGACAATAACTAGTAACTCTCAATGCCTACCACTACAGGTAAGAAAGTTAAAAATTAATAACTCAAAATACACAATAAAAATATAATTTTCTGAAGTCCAAATTATAAGCAAAGTAAACTTACTCAACATTGAATGGAGCTATTATCACTATCTTCTTATTTTTACCAAAATATTCAAAAGTATCATAGCAGTATGAAGTAACTGAAGAAGGGTATGTATCTACAAGACTAATCAAAGATGGAACCAAAAATCCCACATGGGAAAATCCAAAATCTCTACATATCTTGTGTAAGTGGCTGCAAAACATGTATTACATATGCATTAATATATAAGAAACCAGATCACCGTATATAAAACAAGGTATATGGATGTATAAATAAGATCTCACCATATCCACAGCTCTATCATAGATGTGTTCATCTATTGATAACTAAACAACTCTAAAATATCTTGTATAAATATCTTGTTTTCGTATGATTGACCTGCATTAATACATACGTATGAAAAACTTATATTACGTATGCATTAATACGTATGCTAACTTATATAAATAGATTGTTATCGTATGATTTACCTACAGCATCCTCCGGAATAGTAACAATTATAGGGCAATTTGTATCATATTCGCCAATCCATTCCACCACACCCCTATAATTAGGACCTATCGAGGCGTGTAGGTCCCTTGAAAGCCAACTTGGTAGTCGAGGAGGTGAAGGTCGAGATGTAGCGGGTCTCGTATTTTTGACCTGTATATATAATTTCAGATCAATTGACTCATATATACACACTGACAAATTAAAGTAATGGAAATTTATCATACAATATCAGTATAGAGGACATCCTCTTCGGGCTACAGTATCACTCTGCCTACTACCTCACCAAGTGTTTCAACATCTGGGTGTACATGACGCAGTGCAAGATCCATCCAGTCAGGGAATACATGTATCGGGCTCACACGTACCACACCATCTAGTATTGGATACCCATGAAACATGCACCATTTAAGGGGTGGGTAAGCCGACGCCTCTGCAACGATATATTCTTGACTTTTTAGTCGGCATGACTTCAACCCCTACAAATTTACGTAAAGAATGTTATATATGCATATATACACAAACATATCATCTTGAACAGACTAGCTATTATGTCATAAAAATATTTACAGAGGACGTGCTAGGTGGTGGGTCTACATGATTACTCCCAACCACTTCTATAGTAGGAGAAGAGCGGCCCACCACAGGTACTGTCTGAGTGGCAGGTTGAGACACATGCCACTTCGCCATTGCTTCTTGGATTCTCTTCTCAATTAATGAATATACATATACATGGATAAAAGAAATGCTAGCTTCTAATTATTGAATTCCCTTTTGCAATAACATTCTAAAATAAGAATAGGTTACCTCAGCTTGTGAAAGTCCTGCTTTTGGGACAGGTTTGCGCTAGGATGGCCCAAAGAATGCTTTGATGCTCACACCAGCGCCTGCAACCCGAACACATCCAGGATGCTCTGGGTTACCCAGAGTAACTGTCAGTTCATCCCTTGTGCCCTCAGGGATGAACTTACCTTCCTCTGCTCGTGCAGCTCCCTCTAATCACCATCAACAAAAATTAGTAAGTAAATGTAACAACAATCAATATCGATTGATTTCTCTAAGAGTTGATTTTTACCATTTTTGCAGACGCCTCAGCAGTTGCGGGCTTCAGTATGTCTCCCTTCTTGGTTTACCTCCCAGCTATCCACATAGCATGGCGAGGAAGAGGTGCGGGAGCAGTAGTAGAAGACTCTGCAGTCTCCTGAGTAGCAGTAGGTTGAACAGACTCAGCCTGTAGTCTTTGGCAAATGCATGCATATCCTCTTAGACCCATTGTGTGGTCGTGCACATTCAGTGCATGCCTTGCTCTTTGTGCCTCACTGAGGGCCTAGTTAGTTAGCACATTGATTTGGTTAGTAACACTAAAGGTTAATCTTGAATAGATGAATACATAAAATGTATATTAATTAAATTGGGAGTGGCGCTTAATACCTTGAATTCATCTATTTTTCTTTGTGTAACAAATGCCTCCCAATCTTTGGGGTCCAGGTAGTTCCATTGCTTTGTAGCTTCCTTATGCCTAAATTTATTTTTTAAAGAGAATACAAACAAAAATTATTAGTGTAGAGTTAGTGAAATAGTGATCAATGTCTAGAATTGGAAACCAATCAAGAACCTCTTATCAGCATCGTGTATGTAATCTCGGGTGAGATTGGTCCTATATTTCCTTAGGATCCTCCCACAACATTGCATCACACATTTACGATGCAGCTTTTCATCCAAATCAAATATGCTCTGCAAATTAAATAGAATTGCTATTACTTAGTATCCTAAAAATTAGTAATCTACACAAATAGAATTACAAATAATAATAACTCACGCATAGTTCCTTTCATATGTGGTCTTTCTTCCTCTTAGGAACTTTATGCCAGGATTCTAGGATAGGACTGCAATGGCTGTGAGTAAGAACCCCAAGATATGAAACAAATGAGTTGTGGTTCACTCCATATGGATTTCCTACATGATCAAAATCCACAACCAATTTGGGTCCATTGCCCCTTTGTTGTATTAACTTGTTCATCATTGTGATGCCCCTCACTTTCTCAATTTTCTTTTGCTGCTCATCAAGTGTTGTAATTTCTTCAGGGGGTACATCAGCAACCTAAAATTTGATTAAAAAAACACACACTTACATGATATAATTATAAATGAACATATAGATAGAAACCTCAGGGATATATTCTTAAAACTTACATTGTCAGGCGGCGCAAGCACATCCTCACCCTCACAGTGATCATCAGTACAGTCATCATGGGAATGCTCAGCCATCTGAAAGTTCACATTCAAATTATAAATTTCACATTATAAAGTAGCACTAATTGTAAATTTCACATTGTAAAGTACACATTTACATTGAAAAGTAATTCACATTTTAAAGTTCACATCTACATTGTAAAGTTCACATTCACATTGTAAATTAATTCACATTGTAAAGTCCACATTCACATTGTAAAGTTCACATTCAGAAAAATTAAACATATAAAAAATATAAACATTCATGCATCTAATATTGTGATCTTTTATCAATTAACAATTCTTCATTGTGATCCCCGTGAACATACACGTCATTGTGATCCCCATCTTCAATGTTTGGTGGTATTGGCAACCCAACTGAGAATGGATTGGAGTCATCATACTTATCATAGTACTCTTCTTCATCTATAGGATCTTCAATAAACTATCTTTTACCATGAAGAACAACCGACCATTTATCATTTGTAGGATCATCGATATAAAATACTTGTTTCGCCTGTGATGCCAATATGAACGGTTCACCCTTCTCACCAATCTTTTCAAAGTTTACTAACGTGAAACCCAATTCATCCACTATAACTCCTTTATTTTTGTCAACCCAATTACATTTAAAGAGTGGAGTTCTGAAATCTACATAGTCAAACTCCCATATGTCATCAATGACACCATAATATGACATTTTAGCTTCACATGGACTCTTATCATTTGCACTTGCAAAAAACAATAAAGACGCTTGAAGGGTGACCCCACTGTTTTGGACGACACTCTTATCATCTTGACGCTTTGTGTAATATGAGAATCCATTTATGTCAAACCCTTCATAAGACATAACATTCAATTTTGGTTTAAAGACGAGGAATTTGATGGCTTAAGTAAGATTATCTGGTGTTTGAGATAGTTGATGTAAGACTTTAACTTCAAACCAATTAATAAATGTCTTGTTATGCTCTCCAGCAAGCCACATTGAATTAGATCGAGGATATTGTCTCTTGATGAAATTGGTATGTTCCTCGATATAAACACTCACTTCATTGATGTTGTGTAAAATATACAAGTGACCTTGCTCCAACTTCTCACGGATGATTACTTTCACCCCTGATCCCAAAATCCCTTTGCCAAAATGCTCCTCAATATTCTTGTCATTCACAGGAGCGTCATTAGCACTCAGAAAGTCATTGCAAAAATCCATAACCTCTCTCGCCACATAACCCTCAATAATACTCCCTTCAGGCTGATAATGGTTTTGAATATCACCTTTAAAAATGTTCATGTATCGTTCAAAGGGATACATCCAATGTAAGAAAACTGGTCCCAATATTTTCACTTCCCTAGTCAAGTGGACAACAAGATGTACCATGATATCAAACTAGTTCTGTTAATTCTGTCCTTATTCCCATTTCACGTAGGCCCATTCTGGAATTTATCCCATCTTTAGTCTTACCTGGTATATTCAACAGAGTACCGATGATGCTATCACATACATTTTTCTCAACGTGCATGACATCGATACAATGTCTGACTGTCAAAGAACTCCAATAAGGAAGATCCCAAAATATTGACTTCTTCTTGAATAAAGACTTGTCAGTCCGTGTGGCCATTGTACATTATGATCTCTTACCAAATTCATTGGTGATGTCTTTTACTCTTTCATAAACATCCTTCCCTGATATAGGTTTAGGTGCACTCTGTTCCTCATTCCGTCCATTGAATGCTTTGTGCAACCTATGATACAGATGAAATTTTGGAAGAAACCTTCAATGACCAAGATATATATTCTTGTTGCCGTGTTTTAATCATATTGAATCAGTTTTCTCTTCACATATAGGACACGCTTTAGATCCTTTGACACTATATCCAGACAAATTCCCATACGCTAGAAAGTCATTCACAGTGCAAAATAACATAGCGTGTAAATGAAATGTCTCTCTTCGTGAAGCATCATAGGTAATCACACCTTCACCCTAGAGCTTCTTCAAGTCATCAATCATAGGTTCAAGATAAACATCGATATCATTTCTAGGTTGTTTAGGGCCTGATATCAAAGACAACAACATAACATACTTATTTTTCATAAACAACCAGGGAGGAAGATTGTATATAACAAGCATAACTAGCCAAGTGCTATGTTGGCTGCTCAATGTCCCGTACGGATTCATCCCATCTGTACAAAGCCCAAGTCTTAGATTCCTATCTTCTTCACCAAATTTAGGGTACAATAAATCAATCTTCTTCCACTGTGGGGAATCAAACGCATGTTGTAGGATCCCATCATTATTTTTCTTAACATCTGCATGCCACCTCAAATTCTTCGCATCTATAGGATTGGAAAACAAGCATTGAAATTATGGTATTATAGGTAGATAATGCATCACCTTGGCAGGAGAACCAGTTTTGGACTCCCCCAAAGTCGTCAATTTATACCTTGATGCACCACATTTCAGACAATCTTTCAAATCCACATAGTCCTTTTGAAATAATACACAATCATTCGGGCATGCGTTTATCTTCTTGGCCTCCATTCCCATTGGGCACAACAATTTCTTTAACAGGTATGTTGAGATTGGCAGCTCATTTTCTTTAGGAAGAATTTCTTTCAACAAAGACAATAATGACATGAAGCTTTTGTCACTCCATCAATTGTTAGCTTTTAGTTTATACAATCTCAACATAGTGCTAAGCTTTGTAAACTTACAACATGTGTATAACGATATCTCAGCATCATGCCCAATGTTTCTAAACATGGGAGGTGGATCGATGTGCTCTACCCCACAACTACCCAGCATCGCATCAACGATGTCTACTGGAACTGGTTCGTTCACATCTATGTCAACAAAGGCAATTTCTTCTTCCACACAAGCACTACTATCAACATCCACTGATTTTAGGTTTGAAATCTCTCCATGCCAGTGCCATTCTATATAGCCTTGTACAATCCCTTTACACATGACATGACTTTTGATTTCGTCACCATTGCTGACTTTCAAGTTGTTACCGTAATGCCTACATGGACAGTAGAACCTATCTCCAGGTTTTTTCCTATGTTCCTCAACAAATCTAATAAACTGGTCAAGACCAGAAATAAACTCGGGGGTGCAGTGATTTGAAATGGACATCCATGATCTATCCATTCTATGATCAAAGAGAAAACAAGTATATATTAGAACAAGATTAGGGTCTAGGGTTAAAAGATTAGGGTTTATGGTTAAAACTTTAGGGTTTAAGGTCTTATATATAATTAATGGTAAAAACATCCTAAGTGAGTTTAGGTGTTCAAGAACAGTCCCAAACTGGGGACTATCCAAGATTTACTCCTAATGAGTAAATCTGGGATGGGTTTCTAGGCCAACAAATACATGTGTTGTCATTCTTATATATGATAAATGTGTACCACCTATCCCATTCTTGAACACCTAATCTCACTAGTAAGTGTATAATGTGTATTGAGTTTTCAAGAAAATTCGGCAGCATTTCCCCGTTGTTCTCTAAGTACATATGTACTTAGAGAACAAATGGGGAAATGCTACTAAAATATTCTTGAAAACCCAATACACATTATACACTTACATCCTAAATGAGATTAGTTGTTCAAGAACAGTCCCAAACCGGAAACTATCCAAGATTTACTCCTAATGAGTAAATCTTGGACGGGTTTCTAGGCCAACAAATACATGTGCAGTCATTCTATAACATTGATTTCAACATTTCGAGTGTCCATGCATGTTCATCATCAAGATAAAGATTACACATAAATTAGTATGACCTAGGGATGGAGAGATAATTCATAATTGATTTCAAAATTTCAAACTAGCTCATGCATTATCATCAATCTACATCATACAATAGGGATTCATGTAGATGTTAGGGCGACACATCACTACAAAATCAGAGATTTAACATTAGGGTTTAAATATCTTACATAGATTGATCACAAGATTTGAGCAATATAGTTAATTCAAGATTATGGTTAAATGTGTATTAGGGTTTTAATATCTTAATTCAACATGCATCAAAATTTACAGAATTAGGTCAAGCATTAGTATTCAATTGCAAATGTATCTTCTTCTTCCTTCTCCCTCCTTACCAAATGGATAAAAGCAAGGCACGACCTGCATGTGGGCTGGACACGGCGGCCGTGGTCGGCCAACACAGCCATGGCCTCCGTGTCCAACCCACATGCAGGTCATGCCTTGATTTATACATTTGGTAAGGAGGGAGCAGGAAGAAGAAGAGGTCGAGGAAGAAGAAGAGGTAGAGGAAGAAGAAGGGTAGCAACTTACCAGTCAACGACATGGAGGAAGAAGAGAGCAGGGTAGCAAGAGAGCGGCCGGCCGGAGCAGCGATCGAGCTGGAGAGCAGTGGCCGAAGCTAGTAGTGAGCGGCGGTGGCGAGCAGCGGACCATCAAGCAGTGGCGGAGGCGGGGGTAGAGGAGAAATGAGCAGTGGTGAGCAGAGGAATCGCTGGAATCTAAAACCCTGATCAATCGCGGAATGAATGAAACAGAAGGGGAAGAGTCTGGCTCGTGCGGGTGTTGTTAAGTTAATAATTGGTGTCAGTTATTCAAAACAGCCGACCCTAAAAACTATAGGTGTCAGTTACCAGAAAAAAAACCGACGTCCATTGGACAATCTTAACCCTAGAAAATTTTGCGGGGACGGCGCTCGAAAACTTATCAGCGTCGGGTTTTCCACAAAAACCGACGACCTTTGGAGGTAATTTTTTTCGTCGTTAGGCGTTGATTATTAGGTCAAAAAACCGAAGCCGTATGTGAAACTTTGGGGATAATTTTTTTTCACTCGAAAATTTGGATTTGGCGAGCTATTTTAGGCGTCGGTTCATTATAGGGAACCAACGCTAAATAAAAAGTGATACCCATGTCTGGCCGGTCTTCAAATATAGATTTTGGTCTCTGTAATTAGCCGAAGTTGTAGGGTTTAGGCATCAGTTTTCATTAATAATCGACGCCTCTAAATGTGACATTATAAGCTATTTCTGTAGTAGACAAGTCGAAGTCACATCAATCAAAGAGGTGCAACTATTGCAGGAAGATAGATAATACCTGAGGTAAATGCTACAAGTTTCAAAGCAACAAGAAGCATGAGAAATGAAATATTGTTGCATATCTTGCAAAGGTGTCTCATGGAGGTTCTTAAGACGATGACCATGTTGTTGCTTCATTTCTGTCTTACGACTACAAGAAGGATTAGCTTCTTGATTCAGCATGCACATACCGCCTGAGTGAGTGTAAGGATTATTCCATACCTATGAGTCAGATGAAGGTGAAGATATCCTTATGGGTGATGACCATCCTTGCATGATGGTTGGTATTAGAATGGTTATCAAGATGTTTGATGGTGAAGTGAGAACATTGACAGACATCCGATATGTTTTCCAGTTGAAGAAGAAACTTATATCATTGGGCACATTTGTTGACAAGGGCTGAAAATTCTCTAGTGAAAACAAAGGTATTGATATTCTCAGAGATGATCAGGTCCTCATGAAGGCAGTGGGGAATTCACACAAATTGTACATCTTGCAAGGTTCCACTATCTCAAGATCCACAATGGCTACAACTTCATCTAAAGACACAACAAGGCTGTGACATATGCATTTGGGGCACATGTTTGAGAAAGGGATGATGTTTTTTTATCAATAGGGGGTTGTTGTGTGGTAAAAGCATTGCAAAGTTATATTTGTATGAGCATTGTTTTATGGGGATGGCCAAATGCAATGGTTGTGACATGAGCTTCTAAGGATGCTCAAGATTATGTTCACTCTGAGATGGCAAATGCATACTCCTTAGTTATATTTTTGGGATGAAAGGATACAATCTTTGGTGCATGGATCCTTATCCATCATGTTTCTTGGTAGATTACAACATTACTTTTAGTGAATCTTCCATGGTTTCTACTACAAAAGACAAAAATAGCTCTTCTACAAGTTTTCTATAGGGAGTCTCACAACAAGTTGAGACCAAAGAAGATGACGGCTCATAGTTTGATGATCAAGATCCATCTTCTATGCCAGATGATTTAGTAGATGAGATTATAGAGAGTTCTTATAGTGTATCCAAAGGGGCAAACTGAAACCCAAACCATTCCAACACTATGGTCTTGGTGACTCCATGGTAACCTATGTCCTTTCCAACATTGTTAATGTGGACATTGGTGACGAGTCCACCAACTTCTTGTTGGTATGTATGCCCTGAGAGCAAATCATGGGATGATTGGTGGGATACATTAAGATTGATTTGATAAACATCAAAGGCAAGCTTCCAATTCTTTCTGGTTCAGTCATATGCGATAGTGATAGAATAGATTGAATGTCTAGAGAATGACAGTACTCAATGACGTATGCCTTCAGGCTCATGACCTGAACGATGAGATCATACGGATGATAAGAGTTTGTACATTCTTGTTATGTCCCTAGTCGGATGTCATTGTGGAAGGTATATAGACAACAATGACACACAAGACTAGATTGTGGTGTTGGTTGATGACAGAATCTCATTAGTCATGATATAGAGATATCAAACCAAACACATAGGTACTTGTTAGAGAACAAGTGTACCAGACAAACCCACCGTGAGTTTGACACATGGAACCATGACATGGTAGTCACAGTCAGTACTCACAGTGATGGTGGTGAGTGTGATTCTTAGACCTGAAATCACTGCACTCAACACATGTCGTTGGGCACACTTTGACATCATCAAACACAGTCCTGAAACATGGGTTGTTATAAAGGTGATGATTGGGTGGCTTTGACACATGGGGCTTTTGAGGGGTGAGTGATAGATATGGGATTTGTCCCTCTTGAGGGAGTTTGATATCCAAGGCCACTTGATGAGTAGGATTGAAATAGGCATGTGCACGCATGTGTGAATCAATATGTGATATTGATGTCATACATATCTCTTCCAATCTACTATGAGATCAAGAAAGTGAATGAACATTGACAGGATGATTGTTCCATGCCTCAAGTTCATTCGGGATATCAGTGACAAAGGAATTATACATTCACTGTAACACCATTCACATATTGTAGGATTGAAAGTTGTTCTCCAACTTTCTATTTTCACTTGGGTAGCACTGATGTGTGACTAGGCACCGCTCTTTTCTTGTGAAGTCATAAGTGTTATGGACTTTCACTGCCAACGTGAAATGGACCTGCAGGGTCACACACATAGGATTTAACCTGGAAGAGGAGTTTTGTCCACAAACAATGTTTAGATTAATTACTAAAGGAGTTTAGTAGTTCAATTAAACACTCAATTAATTGATAGCTCAATATCATAATGTTTAAGGTGTTGGACACATTGATTGGAGTATCGGATTGATTGAAATCGCAATTGACTGATTCTGTACGATATGCACTCCCAACCGATCGGCTCATGTGATGAACCGATCGGCTGAGCTTGGTGAATCGGTCGGCTCAAGTGTTGAGTCGATCGGCTCAAGGACAGGGTGAACGATTGCTTCAAGTGTTGAAACGATCAGTTCAACTGTTGCAACCGGGCAAGTTGGGAAAGTAGGATTGGTGAGAATTTTCCTTTCATTTCACTTGCCCAATTTGATTGGAACAAGGATTGGTATTTGATACCAATTAGAAACAAAAGTTGGAAAGTCAATCGGGAACCAACCAGGACCACGAACCGACCGATTCAGAAGTGAACCGATCGGCTCATGGGTCCCAACCGATCGGTTGAGGTGTCAACCGATCGGTTCAGGTCCCCAACCGACTGTTTCACTTGTGAAACGATCAGTTCAGGTTGCGAGTTGGTTGCTTTTCTGGAAAATCTCAAACCCTTCTACTCCTGCTTTTAGTCCTGCATTTCCCAGGATGGAGAACCCTGTCCCATGACCCTCCTATATATATAGGAGTATTGGGGGCTTCTCAAAGTACAACTCAGTGCAACCAGTTGCTCTGAAAAGTTGTCGTTCTCTCTGGTTTTGGTAACCGAGAGAGAGCCCGAGCAAGTGCTACCCGCAAAGGGAGGTGCAGCAAGGGAAAGACAACTATAGTTGCAACTGGAGGCAGGAGAGTGTGTTGGCGACTAGTACGTCAACAGGAGGGTGTGACTCCTTCCAACTCCTTGTGGGACAAGGACTGTGGAGTTCCAGGTGGTCCGTGTGGACTACTTCAGAGGCAGGAGGTTTCTGCCGCTCAGGAGGACAACTATCAATCCTGACAGTCCTGGTGAGAGGAGGAGTTGTCAGTCCCAGTGCAACTAGGAGCTTCACAGACACCGTCCAAGACCGGAGGTGAAGACCGCGCAAGGCGTGAGGTATTGTCGCCGAGCAAGCCTCGGGATAAGGTATGATTCCACAAACCATCCTTTCCTATTATATAGACGTTGACACGTTTCCTTGTTCCGGGTTTGGGGGAGAAACTTTTTGTTTCCGTTGCCTTCTCTGCCTCCCCTAAAACCCAACAGTGGTATCAGAGCCACGTCAACTGCTCTATATTTTAGGAATATCGATATGATCGATTTTTGGTTTGTCGTCTTTATTTATTGCATACGATGCGAATAATATTGGCTTTATGCATGTCCAATCCTAAATCCACAAATCCCAAATTACATATATGATATGTATTATTAATGCGCTCGATACGCATCGCCCTTAAACGAGTTTTGTGGTGGATGTACAGCATGGTTATGGCCAATAAACCCTATCTGTGTATGGTTGTTTGTGGTTTCTTGCATCTCGGTCTGCGCACCGATCTTCCCTCTCCTATTCCTGATGTAACTCAAAATAATTCGAGATTCTTTCCTACCTTTGCTCCCCCCAAATGTAACTCGGGGTTTCCCTTTTAAACAATGTAAAATTAGGATAGATTTTATTTCCTGTTATGTTAAAGAACAGAGGACATCGAGACGACAGCTGAGACGATCGGTTCAAGGAGTGAACCGATCGGTTGATGAGCGAGACGAGCGGGTGGTGGCCATGACGAGATGCACGATGACCAAGCAAACCAATTGGTTGGAGGAGCCAACCGATCGGCTGGTGGCACCCAAACGACCGGCCAGAGAGAGCAGATCATTCATGAGATGAGTTGATCAACTCAGAAGGAAAAGCACAGAGTTCATCTTGTACAGGTTGCATGTGATGTAGACCTAGATGATTGTGATTCCTCTTGGCTCGAGGAATCACATTAGGATGGCCATAATCATCGCTTTTATCATTTGTGCATGTTTTCTATGGGATATAGCATGTATATGATACGTACTATGTATTGTGGTGATCGGATATGTATATGTATATAAAAACCAAATCCCTCATTAAAATATTAAGTCTTATATGCCTTCCATTAGCGGCACATATGAAAAATTCGATCGACCAAGCGTAGGTTACGCCAAAGTGTGGTGCGCCATCTATCTTGTGGAAGTGTGAAGGGTAGACATGTAGGTTCTACTAAAGCAGGGTACATGTTTACCGTGTCGACTTTTGGGTTAGACTTAACTGGTGATTCTTAGAGCGTCTAAGCCCAGAGGCAAGGAATGTTCATGGCAAGGTGTTGTGCATGTTCATTCATCAAGAGTTGCATATGATGCAATTGGCATGATGGCCTACCTAAATAGTCAAGATTGTGGGCGATCAGCCAAAGCTGACTCATGACTTGATGAAATATGGATCTTGCCCACTAGAAGGTTGTACGCTGCAATCTTTCGAATTGATGGTGAGGGCTATCAATTTGAAGTAAAATAGTGGGAGCGATAATTAATTAAAGGCCTAATTATATCGTCAACTTTTCAAATCAATCAAATAAGTATAAAAAGGAGTTTTGGACTAAAATTGCATATATTTCCTTTTGTTAAAATAAATGGTTAATCAACAAATCACTTTATTTGTGATCGGTCTTTGAGACCAACAAATTAAATGGGAATAATTCCACGACTGGTTAGGATGATGAGAAGTATTCTCAAAGAGCGAAAGCTCCAAGTCCTAGTTATACCAAGACCAGATGAACTCAATCCCACCACATCAATGGTTGAAAGTATGCTTATGGAAGCATACCGAGGATGACATTGATGAGGAGTGCCTGATGTTGTGTTCTCTGAACTATGAGTTGTAGAGACAACATGAGACATATGATGTCTCAAGGACACTATCCTAGTATGTCATGACAGAAGGAGATCCAGTAAGGTATTCACGCACTCAATATGATTGGGTATGTGGAAAACCTAACTAAGAAGGATTCCCTCTAAGCCAAGAGTTGGCTATTCATATGATACTGCAAATGTTGCAAGAATCATACAGTTCATGATAAACTACAACATGAACAACTTTGACAAGCGTTGACAAAGTTGTTGGACATGCTGAGGACAGTTGAGACAAATATGAAGAAAGACTATCCCTAATCTTTGATGAGATCAATGAAAGGTAAGTCTTAAGGGCAAGGGCAAGGGCAAGGGCAAGGGCAAAGCAAAGAAGTGTTCTGATGCTAGCCAGCAGCCCAAGCCATCTTCAACCTCAAGGCACATGGGGAAAGGGTGTATGAGGGATTGCCCTCTATATCTGGAAGAACAAAAGAAGATGTAGGAGGGGATGGAAATCTCCACCTAAGGTATCATGAAATGAACCGCTTCTTTATCTGAGGTATATGATACCAAGTTATGGATATGTCATATATGATATGCAAGATCCACAAGGAAGTGATGGCCTTCGAAAAGGACTAAGAAAGAAGTACCCATCATTGGAGCAAGTGTTGTTGTCATAGATAGAAGTACCTTTCAGATTATTTCAGCCTAAAGTGCACGAAATAGAGTTGAGAACTGCTATTTCATATATTTCCAATAGATAGAAACACTTTATTTTTGCATATTGTATGGCAATGATGGCAATGAATAAAGTTGATGTTTCAATCTTAAAGATATGATCTTTGTGGCAATGCCTTGTTTATCTTGTGATACATGGTATGCATAAGATAAAATGATACCTAAAGTTATTGATAACTCAAACAATCAAATTAGCATAAATAATAAGAAATTCATTTCTAGTTTCCATGTGATGGATAAATCTAGACTCTTTTGGTTAGAGAACCAGTAAGAGACATGAATCTCTTGTACATGATTAATCAATCTTCACTAATGATAGTGGGAGAATGATTATCCAATTAGGTATAATACATGTGATGTATTTACATACCTATTGGAGTAAATGCTAATACTTCAAAAGGTTTTTAGAGAAATACCAATATGAATATCTTGAAGTGTTCAAGATTATCATAGATGAAGTGCAAATTTGGTAAAGTGTTAATTCTTGATGAGATCAATGAATGAAATACTTGGACCAAATGTTTGAGATCCTTATGAGTGATTATGATAGTGTATCATAGTGAACTCATGATTAAGGCATGGTGATGTCTAAATCAAGAAGGAATCATACTCTAAGGAGTTAGAGAATGATTATCAAATAACTGAATTCTTCTTAATAAAAGAATACCCCACACTAATAAAAGAAATTAAGAATCACAAGGAGTTGTGAGTTCTTATATCTTTAACAGATACACCTCAATTATCTATGTGATAAGTTGTTCATGTGATTAGTCAACTATCTAGATGAATATGAGGAATTGAATTCTGAATTATGGTTTATGACCATTACATCCTAAATGATATCCATGTGAACCATAAGGTATGACCTTAATGGTAGCACCCATTGGATGAAATCCATAAGTGCAAATGAGTCTTAAGTGTTAAGACACATGGATAACATTTTGAGAAGTATGATGCTTGTTGATTGCAACTTAATGACTAAGACATTTGGCATATGGATATTAAAACCGCATTCCTATGAGGAATAAAACAAGGATGTGTACGTGACACAACCTATAAGGTTTATGAATCCACTAACGCAAATGAAGTCTATAAGTTACAATGGACTAATCAATGTGATTGATTGAGTGCAAGCAACTCAGAATTGGATCTTCACTTTGATAATATAGTCAAAGGGTTTGACTGGTATGTTAAAGATAAAGAAGGGATCTATGATTTAGTGGGAGCGTATTCACATTCCACATGTTGATGTGAAATGGAAATGTTCTAGAATGGAAATCCAAAAATGGAAATTATCTTTAAGGAAGATAGAGATGTTTCCTATGTGATAGGAATAGAGATCTATAGAGATAGTTCTCAAAAACCTCTTGACCTGTAAGGAGAAAGCATACATTGGAAATTTGTATTAAAGGGTTCAGTATGCACAGATTCAGTGGGAGAAAACTTATCCATGTTACATGGAGTTAGTATCCCAAGGCCAAGTGTCCAATTCTTATGAAGAATGGGAACACTAAGAATAGATATGGATCTATCATGTATGTAATCATCCCATTATCTTGCATGTATAGACATGGCAAGAACAAAATGCATTCATCATCTTGTATGTATGACATGACGATTTGATGTGCTCATCCTGATAACTCGTATGATGAGTGGATGTCTGTCTACTTCCAGTAAGAGTTACTAGAATACCATGAGAACTTGATAAGTACTTGAGAAGTGCTGGTTCTATGGAGATAAGGAAGAGTTCAATGTAAAGAGTTACATTGATGCGAACTTCTGAAAGGACAGAAAATTAATCACAAAATATATACAAGATATATAAAAGTGAAAGTTTGTTGATAATTGGAAGTGTTCCAATAAAGCCGTTTAAAAGGAAATGCCGAGTATCTATGTGTTAGAAAACAACAGTGGATACTATATGGATCTGGAAGTTCATTAGATGAACTTATATTTCACTCATTGATGACAAGTATGGAATCCTTGATCATGCAATGTGGCTAAAGGTTAGCAAAGGAATACTAGATCGCATATTACGGCACCTCCATCTCATATGTGTGACGTACAGTGAAGAGATGAGAGACATGCAATTTATACTGAATTTGGCAAGGTGTTTCCATTACTCACTGTGTTGGCACTAGAGCACAGTAACATGTGGGACATGTTTGAAGATCACTATGAATATGATTCAAGGGTGATTGGCTCGCAGTGCAAGTGGGAGTCTGTTGGTATGTATGCCCTGAGAGCCAATCATGGGATGATTGGTGGGATACATTAAGATTGATTTGATAAACATCAAAGGCAAGCTTCCAATTCTTTCTGGTTCAGTCATATGAGATAGTGATAGAACAGATTGAATGTCTAGAGAATGACAGTACTCAACGACGTATGCCTTCAGGTTCATGACCTGAACGATGAGATCATACGGATGTTAAGAGTTTGTACATTCCTATTATGTCCCTAGTCGGATGTCATTGTGGAAGGTAGATAGACAGCAATGACACACAAGACTAGATTGTGGTGTTGGTTGATGACAGAATCTCATTAGTCATGATATAGAGATATCAAACCAAACACATAGATACTTGTTAGAGAAGAAGTGTACCGGACAGACCCACCGTGAGTTTGACACATGGAACCATGACATGGTAGTCACAGTCAGTACTCACAGTGATTGTGGTGAGTGTGATTCTTAGACCTGAAATCACTGCACTCAACACATGTCGTTGGGCACACTTTGACATCATCAAACGCAGTCCTTAAACATGGGTTGTTATAAAGGTGATGATTGGGTGGCTTTGACACAAGGGGCTTTTGAGGGGTGAGTGATAGATATGGGATTTGTCCCTCCTGAGGGAGTTTGATATCCAAGGCCACTTGATGAGTAGGATTGAAATAGGCGTGCACACGCATGTGTGAATCATTATGTGATATTGATGTCATACATATCTCTTCCAATCTACTCTGAGATCAAGAAAGTGAATGAACGTTGACAGGATGACTGTTCCATGCCTCGAGTTCATTCGGGATATCAGTGAAAAAGGAATTATACATTCACTGTAACACCATTCACGGATTGTAGGATTGAAAGTTGTTTTCCAAATTTCTATTTTCACTTGGGTAGCAATGATGTGTGACTAGGCACCGCTCTTTGCTTGTGAAGTCATAAGTGTTATGGACTTTCACTGCCAACGTGAAATGGACCTACAGGGTCACACACATAGGATTTAACCTGGAAGAGGAGTTTTGTCCACAAATAATGTTTAGATTGATTACTAAAGGAGTTTAGTAGTTCAATTAAACACTCAATCAATTGATAGCTCAATATCATAATGTTCAAGGTGTTGGACACATTGATTGGAGTATCAGATTGATTGAAATTGCAATTGACTGATTCTGCACAATCTGCACTCCCAACCGATTGGCTCATGTGATGAACCGATCAGCTGAGCTTGGTGAACTGGTCGGCTCAAGGACAGGGTGAACGATTGCTTCAAGTGTTGAAATGATCGGTTCAACTGTTGCAACTGGGCAAGTTGGGAAAGTAGGATTGGTGAGAATTTTCCTTTCGTTTCACTTGCCCAATTTGATTGGAACAAGGATTGGTATTTGATACCAATTAGAAATAAAAGTTGGAAAGTCAATCGAGAACCGACCAGGACCACGAACCGACCGGTTCAGAAGTGAACCGATCGGATCATGGGTCCCAACCGATCAGTTGAGGTGTCAACCGACCAGTTCAGGTCCCCAACCGACCGGCTCAGGTCCCCAACCGACCGTTTCACTTGTGAAACGATCGGTTCAGGTTACGAGTTGGTTGCTTTTGTGGAAAATCTCAAACCCTTCTACTCCTGCTTTTAGTCCCGCATTTCCCGGGATGGAGAACCCTGTCCCATGACCCTCCTATATATATAGGGGTATTGGGGGCTTCTCAAAGTACAACTCAGTGCAACCAGTTGCTCTGAAAAGTTGTCATTCTCTCTGGTTTTGGTAACCGAGAGAGAGCCCGAGCAAGTGCTACCCGCAAAGGGAAGTGCAGCAAGGGAAAGACAACTGCAGTTGCAACTGGAGGCAGGAGAGTGTGTTGGTGACTAGTACGTTAACAGGAGGGTGTGAATCCTTCCAACTCCTTGTGGGACAAGGAGTGTGGAGTTCTAGGTGGTCCGTGTGGACTACTTCAGAGGCGGGAGGTTTCTGCCGCTCAGGAGGACAACTGTCAATCCTGACAGTCCCGATGAGAGGAGGAGTTGTCACTCCCGGTGCGACTAGGAGCTGCACAGACACTGTCCAAGACCAGAGGTGAAGACCACACAAGGCGTGAGGTATTGTCGCCGAGAAAGCCTCGGGACAAGGTATGATTCCACAAACCATCCTTTCCTATTATATAGACGTTGACGCGTTTCCTTGTTCTGGGTTTGAGGGAGAAAATTTTTGTTTCCGCTACCTTCTCTGCCTCCCCTAAAACCCAACACTTCTGTGATACAATCATAGGTCATGATGCTCCACAATGGATGGTTGTAATGAAGAAAGAGATGGAATCTCTTCACAAGAATCAAACTTGAGAGTTTGTGGTACCTCCTAAGTCAAGAAAGTAGTTGTTGCAAATGGGTCTAAGAAGAAAGAAGGTGATACATACAAGGCACACCTTGTTGCAAAAAGCTACAGTCAAATTGAATACATTGGTTATTATGAACTCTTCTTATCTGACTTCAAACATAGTTCTATAAGTGTGCTTCTTTCTTTGGTAGCCATTGAAGACCTAGAGTTGCAACATCTAGATGTAAAGACAACTTTTATACATGGTGTATTAGAAAAAAAATATCTACAAGCAACAACTAGAGGGTTTTTAAGACAAAGAGAGCCATGCATGCTTGCTCAAGAGGTCACTCTATGGGCTGAAGCAATCTCCCAGACAATGTTACAAGAGATTGGACTCTTTCATGGTGCACAATAGATTTTTGAGAAGTATCTATGACGTTTGTGTCTATTGCAAAGGACTGGAGGAAAATTCTTTTCATTACCTATTGTTGTATGTTGATGACATGTTGATCGCAACTAGACACTTATCTGAAATTACCAAGGTGAAATCTCTTCTAGGTGGAGAATTTGATATGAAAGACCTGAGTGAAGCAACAAACATTATTGGCATGTAGATTCAAAGGGACTCTTCTTATATAGATGACCTCGATAAGAGGAGGTCTCTTGCTGAGTACATGTTCATAGTGAGATATACAATTGTTAGTTGGAAAACCACTCCACAAAGTACTATTGTTTTATCTACTACAGAAGTAGAGTACATGATGGAAACAAAAGTTGTGAAGGAGGTATATGACTCAAGGATTTGATGAATCAGTTGGGCATGGTTCAAGAATAAGTTATTATTCACTATGAAAATCAAAGTGCTATAGACATTAGCAAAGATCATATGTTCCAACAGAGAACAAAACACATTGATGTCAAGTACCACTTCATTAGAGAAGTCACATCTGAAGATAAGACTCAAATATAAAAGATTGGTACGTCTGAGAATCCAGTCAACATGATGAAGAAGAATCTTCCATTAGCTAAGTTTGAGCTTTGCTCAAAATTAGTTGGTCTTCTTTCTACCCAAGCTTTGCCTGTGTAGGGCATGTGGAAGAGATGGTATTCTTATTATCAGATTAGAGAAGACTGCAAGTGTTTTTCTACTTTCATCATTTTAGAGTTAAATACAAAGTGAAATCTGTTGAGTGAGTGTCTTAAACTCTCTAGAAAACTTTCTTAATGAATCATACATCTACACCAAGCCTTGACATCCTCGTCATGCGTTTTGGGCATTTATAGGTGCATTTACGATCAACCAATTGAGCATATACAATACCCATAGACCATATCTGGACAAGAGCAACATAAACAACAAATACACTCCAGATAGACCGTATATGGTCAAGACTACACCCTATATTGTCTAGACCACAGTGTATACTGTCTAATTGAACCGTATTTTGAACTGCAATGCGATTTACACTCAGAGTAGACCATATATGGTGTAGCTGAACCATAATTCAGAGTGGACGAATCAAAATGACTTTTGGGCTTTGACCATGAGTCATTCTTATAAATAGACCCCCAACTCGTACCCAACATGAAGGGTTGCCAAGAGACATCAAGAGACGTCATTTTTTGAAGATCTAAAGCCACATTTAGACCTAAGGCTTCCCTTAAGGTTTCAAGTCTCCAACAACTCCTCTTCAAGCGACCGTCTTCTTTTACTTTAGACTTTGGGGGTGTTCAAGGAGTTTGGTTTCTTTTTCCCTCTTTTGTAATCACAACCTTTGCGATATCTTCATCAATGATATCATCTCACTCAGTAGATATAGGCTCCCGCATTGAAATTTTTTTGAACCACTATAAATTTTATCTTTATGGTTCTTGCTTGTTTTGATGTTAATCTTTGTCTACATATTCAATTTAGATTGATCGATCTTATGATTCGACATCTCGACAAGTAGCTCATTAGGCCTTGTTGTTTGAGTCTCCCATCACCGTCACACTCCAACTCCTATTGAATAATATGTAGTGTATAGATACTAATATATTGATTACTAGACAGATTTTTTTTAATTGTACAATACACAGTGATAATATATCCTAACCGTCATTAATAGAGAACGAAAATAAAATAAGCAACCACTTAGCCACTAGTTACCGCTAGTTCCCCGTTTAAGCATGGTAATGACAGGGGTTTATTTAGTATGTATAGGATAAGATGGAGAGTTTTACGGAATTATGTTCGTATGGTCGGATTTGTTATGCGCGGGAATTTGCTGGGATAACAAGATTGAGTTGTGAAGTAAATAACGTTCCCGGCAACGGGAAGCATATAACGGGCGGGAAGTGATAACGGTGACGCCCCTCTTTTTTTCCCGGTAGTTGGCTAACGGTCGGGAGCGGCGATAACTCTCCTTCTTCCCTGTAGTCGGCTATCAGTTCTGCTCCACTGCGACTCAATGGCGATCCACAGTTTCGGCCACGCTTCCGTTCATCCTCGCGATCCATACAGTCGGGGAGAAGTCTGCCGTTTTTTTCTGCAGGGAAGATGCAATCGCGATCCTTGTCGATTTCTTCACCCGACAACGGATGATCAGCGGTTTGCTGTTCCTGCCGACGGCAAGGGAATGGTATGGAGAAACCCTAATCTCCATGGCGCTGGAGGAGCTTGCAAGAAGGACGGCGAACATAACGAAATCGCTCCTACCGCTCCGACCATTTCTTGTGAGATCGACGAGGCTATGCAGGATGTGGTTTGCGGCGACGTGGACGGTGCCGCAGAAACGCAAGAACCCTATTCTCGTCAACGCCAGCTGCTGAAAAAGGTAAGGCCTTGTTCATTCTTTCTGAAAGGTTCTAATTGCGAATTTGTGGACACTTGCAGGAAATTGCATTCTTGGTCGATCGGATTGGAGGACTTCTTGCTGGTCGCGGCACTGGATGGATACGGGAAACCGATCACCGGAATAGCTCTGCCTCCAAATTCGAATGATCTGTACACCAGCAGCAGCAACACCGTGACTACCTGGAACTGCCCTACTGGTCAGCGTGTTTCGAAGATCAACCAGGGATGTGAAGTCAGCTGCCTGGTAAGCGACGGAGGGTGGGTTTTCCTTGGCCTCCCTGGCGTGATCAAGGCCTGGAATTCTGAGACCAAAGCCAATCTCTCCCTCGACTACTACTCTGCTGACCGGCAAGTGAACGCCCTGGTGATCGGCAATGCGAACGGTGACGATGTCCTGTTTGCTGGTCTATCGGATGGGAGCATACTGGCTTGGAGATGGACACCATCGAGCTACACATTCGAGTCTGACATTCCGGCCACATCTGCTTTTGCCGGCGCGCACAGTCTCGGCATCTTAACCTTGGTCGTCGCGGGGGAGCGTCTGTACTCTGGATCCATGGATCGCACCATCAAAGTCTGGCTTCTCAAGACCCTGAAGTGCCTTCAGACCCTGACGGACCACAGCGACGCCGTCACGTCCATCATCTGCTTCGGCAAGTACCTGCTGTCGGGCTCCTTGGACGAAACGGTGAAGATTTGGGCCTTCAACGGGGATTCCTTGCAAGTGATCTACACTCACAACCATGAAGCAAGGGTGGTGGCGCTCGGCGGGATATCAGACGCCAGCAGAACCAGACACGTGCTGATGTGCTCCTGTGACGACTTCACTGTCTACCTCTACGACTTGCCGCCATTTACCGAGAGGGGTCGGATCTTCTCCAGAGAGGAAGTAACGCACATCGTGACAGGGCGGGATGGGTTCTTCTTCATTGGTAACGCAGCGGCTGACTCACAAGTGTGGAGGTGGAACCATGGCTCTGCGAACTGAAGATTAATTCCAGTGGATTTTAACAGCCGCTTGCAGATTGGATTCACTGACACTCACAAATCTGATGCACTAGGGTACAAATTGTTGTATTGTACTGCCTGCTTCTCCCGAGCAATGAAGACGTTGTGAACTACTACCCTCTGTATTCATTGATTCTTTGACCCACAAATTACCATTGTGGGCAATGCTCTATTCCTATGCCAACTCGGAACACGTTGATTCTCCTAATAAATATAAGAAATTCGCTTAATTTACTATAATTTGTGGATTGGTCTCCCAATTACTATCTGCCGTTATTTAATTTGGTTGTAGTTACTGGTGAAACCACCGCCAATAATTCCTTCTATTATTGTTAAAATCATCTCATGTGGGTGCACTGTAAGAATGCATCTCAAGCCCTGCGACTCTCATGTTGAAATAAGCATAATTATCTGATCCGTCATCCAGAGAGAATCCGGGTGCTTTAGTGGCTGTAGGGGTGAGGTAATGTAGTAAGAACTAAGAAGTTGAAATTCCCAATGAAGCATATAAACTGGACGCTTTTTGACCCAAATGATATGACCAATTATTCACTGTCAGTAACCGAACATTTAAACCACCTGACAGTAAAGGCCAGAAACTTAAACATTGGAGTTCTTTTACACTCATCTATATATAAAACGCCATTTATCCAAACGTATCATCTAGTTGAGACATTTATGGCAAACATAAAAATATGGTCAACAATATGCTTTCAAAGAACCGAGTCGCAGAAAGTAAACATAAATCAATGCCAATAATGCATCCAAAATTTTTCGCATTGCAACTAGATATGTAACCCCTACCCCTTACCCCCCATGTTCAGAGAGGTTCTCCTAGTTGTGAATAGCTAAGTTATGAAGCAATGGTGCTGACAGAACCATTCATACCTCAGTTTTAACATCTGAAAGGCTTTAAAATAATCTGAACGCATTAGTATATTTGAGACAAAAAAGCACATGGATCGGGTATTTTTACCTGATACATCTACTACAATACATTACACAATGCGCTGTAAACAATCCGTGCACAGCAGTAACCAAAATCTAATCTTTTAAACCCTTAAGTCAAAGGCACCTTTCAAATCCAGACCTTGTCTCACACTATGTTAACTGAGAAATAACCTATCTTTCAGATAACTGAAGGCTTCATAGGTCTCCCTTTTAAACTACCAGAAGAGTATGATTGTGGTTGACTGAATGCCACATAGCGGATGAAAAACAAAAGACATTGCAGCAAGGGTTGTTAAGTTAGACAGTGGTGACGAGTGACGACAATAGTTTGCAGATTTGTAGACATTCACTCTGTCTCCTCATTATCTCATAACTGAGTGAAATAGATGAATTGGAAGCTTGTCTTTATAAGTATTAATTGAATCCTTAAAGGTATATGCCATATCAATCATCATATGATTGGCTCTATGGGCATACCTTACCAACATATACTATGAATGAGGTGAACTTCTTATCAAATATGGGAGTTTATAACAATTCTGCTTGATTTGGACCTCGGTTTGAAGAAATTCTAGGTCAAATGGAGCATTTTATGACCGACTCATTATACACGGGTTTAATTTTTATGTGTTGTCTGTGACCCTAATGTGAGGAATTAAAGGTTTCATAGGCTAAAAATGCCCTTTCTTACGACTTATGCAATTCAATTGATTGGGATTTCAGTTGGCATGAAATTTTTCTGGCCACCTCAGTTGTAGTGTAGTAAAGACCAACGACAAATATTGGATATTAATAGATGGTTTTTTGTCGATGAGGACTTTTGTTGGAAGATAGTTTGAGGAAATATACGCTAAAATTGCCATTTTTTGAACTTTTTCTACCAACTTACTGATCAGGGTTTCAAATGGTATGGAATCTCACAAACATCTCAAATTGCTAAAGTGGCATTTCTTGCTAAATTTTGGATTCTACAAAGGCATTTTGTTCTAATTACATCCCAATTCTGTGAAGCCCAAGTAAAATTCGGCAAAAGGTAGACATTCCTGTTTTTCAAAAATTCATTAACATATGAGTCCTAATAAGCATAGAATTTTGGAGATCACCTTACGTATGTTGAATTTGAGATATGTGCCATAATCGAGATTTTGTAGAGCCTTTTTTCTCAATTGGGAATTTGGTTTGAAGCAATATAAGGGCAAATAGTTGGGATTTTTTATTAACCCATTGTCATGGGTTTTAATTAGTATGAAATCTTCATAAATCTTACATATGGTGATTGATAGAGGGTCGTTTTATGTAGTAAAGTAATTGTCTAGTCTATTTGTAATGGGCCCATGTTGTCTTGGCCCATTAGGGTTGTATCTCAGTTTGTATATTTTTCCCTTCTATATATAGGAGAGGGATTTCTCCTATGATATTGATTTTCCCTATTTACAATAGGATTTCGCATAAGAGCAACCGTAAGATAAGAAAAAGGGTTCTTCTGCCTGTGGGCGACTACCACCCTTCTTGACCTACCTTGGCTTCCCATCAGACATTGCCTTCATTAACTCCTACAAGCAGCCACCGCACACACAACAAGTGTCCTAGATCCCACTACCGCTAGCCTTCAGCCTAACTGCCTCGAAGCCTAAAGTCTTGATGCACTGTTTATTTGTCATTTTTACAAGCTACTTTGTAGTGATTTTTGTTCATTTTTTGGTCAAATCTCATATTAATTGTGCATGATTTACTTTTATTAGTTTGTGATACTCATTTGCCTCAAATAAGCATAATTTTAATGTTTCTGAATGATTTCATCTATTTCCAGAGCTCATGTTCAAATTTTATACATTTTAGGTGAATGTACAAGAAGCTACACAGCTCGGTACTACCGAATTTGGAATCGGAGGTACTGACACATTCTTAGATTGTAACAAAAGAAATCGAGAAGACTCGGTAGTACCAACATTCAAGTCGATACTACTGACGGTGTTACGACATTTTTGTCAAAGAACTTTGAAGCAACTCGGTACTATAGACAGTAAGGTCGGTAGTATCGACAACTTGACAGGTGTTCGCACAATTAGAGGAGTCCGTAGTACCGACACCCTGTCATTAGTACCGACGTGTCGGCTTAGGTCAAGTAGAGCTCCTACACAGAGGACGGGAGTACAGAGGATCAGTGGAAAGATTTAATCGAACTCAACCACCGGTACCTCCACCAGAAGAACTTGAGCCACGGGAGGAGCCTAAGCCAGCAGAAATGGGTGACCAAGCAGAAGAACAAACGATCTGGGAAAGGATCAAGGCATGTTCTTCAACTGCTCAAAAAGGGCCAATCAAAAGACAAGCCATCAATGTCGGCAGCTACAAGATCGATCTAAGGTTGGTTTCATTAGTCAAATCATATGCTTTTCATGGACAAAGCTCTGAGGATCCGACGACGCATATCAACAATTTCGTCAAAAGTTATGATATGATCAAGATAGATAGGGTGTCGGCTACTGGCATATACTTGAAGCTATTCTCATCATCATTGGCAGACAGTGCTAAGTCTTGGTTTCATAACCTTGGTGATGGGTGCATTGAAATGTGGGAACAAATGATTGATGCTTTCTTCGAGCGGTACTTCCCATCCCAGAAGACAAATGACCTGGCCAAGAAAATCCACAACTTCAGACAACAAGCTGATGAGTCTTAATCTGAGGCATGGGAGAGATTCCAAATCATGTTGCGAAAGGTCCCTCACCATGGCATCGATTTGTTAGGGCAAGTGAAGATTTTCTATTGTGGTCTGCATAAGGGAGAAAGGACTATGCTTGATAGCACAGGAGCAGGCTTCTTCCTCAACAACAAGCCATCCCACTATCATGAAATCTTCAAGAACATGTCTAAGAACCTGACATGGGGAGAAGAGAGAGAGCACCCTACAATCCTTAAAAATGTCGGGAGTCCAAGGTTATTTAAGCCCTAAATGAGAAGTTGGACTTGATTGCTAAAAAGTTGTGTGTGAAATATGGAAATTCTTTAGAGGGGAAGATGAGGAGTGCAAGTTTGCACAACAACAACAGCAGTACAGGAATAACAAATACTCTTGGAGGAAGGATCCTAAGTTCTCCTGAAAGGATCCCAATAATTTGCAGCAAACCCGTCTTAGGCACAGTAGAATAAGCCACAACAGGTTGGTGGTAAATAATTGGATAGGGGTCCCAGTAAAATCGATTGCATTGAAAAGATGCTCGGGAAGCTAGTAAGCCAAAATGAAGTGCTTATCGGCCAGAACCAAAGATAGCTACAGAACTAAGGAGCACAGATCCGAAGTATAGAAAATATAGATTTCTAAATTACAGCAGAAGTGGCTTCCTTGAAGAAGCCATGACAGCAAGAGTTTCCAGCGAACACTAATGTACCTTAGGGAAATCAACAGGTCAAGGCGGTTTTACTTTGCAGTGGCAGAAAATTGCTAAATGACACACCATCTAGTTCAGATGCAGGAGAGACAACATGTGTTAAAGATAAGATGGTGACTGTAGATACAGTGGAACCGAATACTGTAGAAGACAAAAAGATAGATGAGGAAGAGGTTGATGAGACAGAGGAAGCAAGAAAAAAGAAATATGTCCCATCTCATCAAAGGAAAGTGGTAAAATTGGTACCCTTTCCAAATATTCTGAAAGCAACAAAGGTTGATCAACAATTTTACAAAATTTTATACATTTTCAGATAATTATATGTCAATATCCCTTTGATTGATGCAATTGAGCAGATCCCTTCCTATGGAAAATTCCTAAAAGATGTGATCAACAAGAAAAGGAGGATTCATGATTTTGATGTGGTAGTTCTGAAAGAGAAAGTCAGTGCATTCATTCTGGGTGCATTGCCACTAAAAAGATAGGATCCAGGTTGTTTCAGTGTATCTTATTTTATTGGGAAGACAAATTTGGGGAGGCCTTGTGTGACTCAGAGGCTAGCATCAATCTAATGCCCTTGAGCACCTTCAAGAAGCTAGGTCTATAGGAGTCCAGAAAGAGCAATACTACTATTTAGCTGGCGGACAATTCTGTGGTGAGGCCTTATGGTATTTGCGAGGATGTTCTTGTCAAGGTGGACAAGTTTGTATTTCCAGCAGACTTTCTTGTGATGGATATAGGATTGGCAAGGCAACGAGCTATTACTGGGAGGGCATTCTAAGCTACATCTGATATGATTCTGGAGATGTGCAGAGAAAGACTGACATTGGGAAACAGAGAGGAGCGATTCAAAATCTCAATGCCCGAGCCTACACAGACTGCAAAAACTAAAGCCCAGTGTCATATGTTGCAGCAGGTCCAAGAAAATGTGTCATTATTTCTGGGAAAGCCATTTATTGATATGGCTCACGTGATAATGCAGGTTTACAAGGACACACTGGTGGTGGACATTTTTGACAACACAAAGGAGATATCTTTGACAAAGTTGGTGCAACATCCCAATGATATAGAAGAGGACTTTTATACAGCAATAATTGAGGAGGAAGCCTCAACCTCTCTTATCCAAGCATATCCACAACTACCTTTAGAGGCATGTCTCATAAATTTGGTAGATGCTTTTACCAAACACAGATCCTTGGAGGAGTGTGTCTTGCTTCTCAAGACCTTGCCTTGCTACTATACCAGATATTTTGAGGATCTGGGACCGCCCCCACCACCATTGGTCCCTTCTTTTCTAAGTCCCCTAGAGTTGGAACTGAAGCCATTGCTACCTCATTTGAAGTACATTTTCTTTGCGGCAGAGGAGAAACTTCCAGTTATAATCTCGGCTTCATTAAGCATTCGAGAAGAGGAGAAATTGCTTGGGGTTCTAAAGAACCATCGTGCTACATTGATTTGATCAGTAGAAGATATAAAGGGGATCTCCCCTAGTTTCTGTAAACACAAGATCATACTGGAGGAAGGAGCCAAATCCATAGTACAACCTCAACATCGACTCAACCCCATCATGACTGAGGTAGTGAAAAAAGAGGTAGTGCAACTTTTATCTGTAGGTATTATATATGAAATCTATGATTCGAACTGAGTTAGTCCAACCCAGATGGTTCCTAAAAGGGGGGTATAACATTCACTACTATTTTTAATGACGAACTGATTTCTACTAGACTAGTGACTGGGTGGCGTGTTTGCATAGACTATAGATGCTTGAACGCCACCACGCTAAAAGATAATCTTCTCTCCCTTTTATTGACCAGATTTTAGAGCGGCTCTCCGGCAGCTCTCATTTTTGTTTCCTTGATGGTTATTCACGATACAATCAGATTTACATCGAGCCACAGGAACAAGAGAAGTCGACCTTCACTTGTCCCTATGGCACATTTGCGTATCGCCGTATGCCATCCAGTCTTTGCAATGCACGAGCCACTTTCCAATTATGCATGCTTGCCATTTTTCTGATATGGTGGAGTAACTTTTGGAAGTATTTATGGATTATTTTTTGGTGTACAGGGAGTCCTTTGATGATTGCCTTGACAATATAGATAAAGTTCTGCAAAGATGCGAGGACACTCACCTTGTTTTGAATTGGGAAAAGTGTCACATGATGGTGAGTGAAGAAATTGTCTTAGGAAATAAGGGGTCCAATAGAGGCATGGAGGTAGACTCAGTTAAAATAGAGGTGATCTCCAAACTACCTCCATTGTCATTGGTGAAGGGAGTAAGGAGCTTTTTAGGACACAAGATTTTACCGCCACTTTATCAAAGATTTTTTCAAGATTGCTAAACCGCTCTACGAGTTGTTAGAAAAAGATGTTGACTTTAAACTCGATGAGCAATGTTTGAAATCTTTCGAGGTGTTGAAGGAGAAACTGATCTCCACATCCGTTGTCCAGGCTCTAGATTGGAGCTAGCCTTTTGAGATGATGTGTGACACATTAGATTATGCAATAGGGGATGTTCGAGGTCAACACTGAGATAGGGTCCCTGTTGTCATCTATTATGCATCTAAAACTTTAAATGATGCTCAACTTAATTATACAACAACTAAAAAGGAACTGTTGGTAGTTTTTTTTACTTTTCAAAAAATCCATCAATATTTGATTGGGGCCAAGGTTGTAGTATGGACAGATCATGCAACCGTCAAATACTTGTTGTAAGAAAAAGATGCAAAGCCAAGGTTGATAAGGTGGATTTTATTATTGCAAGAATTTGATATAGAAATCAAGAATAAAGTCGGCACAGATAATGTGGTGGAGGATCATCTTTCTAGACTTGAACGGGTGGATGAAAAGGTTATAGGCATGCCCATTGTGGAAGAGTTCCCTGATGAGCAGTTCTTTTCTATTAAAAGCAAAGACCCATCATTCACAAACATTGTGAACTAATTGGTATGTTGAGAGCTGCCAAGAGATTGGGGATACCAGGAGAAGAAAAGATTCTTCCACTCCCTAAGGTATTATATATGGGATGACCGTATCTTGATTAGGTAGTGTAGGGATGGAATTCTGAGAAAGTGTGTTCCAGATTGTGAATTCTAGAATATTTTGGCACACTGTCATTCTTTACCTACAGAGGTCATCATGCTAGTTCTAAGACTATGGCCAAAGATTTAGAATGTAGTTTTTATTGACCGACGATTTTAAAGATGCATACAATTATGTTCGTCAGTGTGATGTGTGTCAATGTGCAGGTAATATCTCAAAAAGACACAAAATGCCTCTGAATGCTTTTCAGGAACTAGAGGGGTTTGACCTATGGGGCATAGACTTCATGGGCCCTTTCATGTCTTCAAATTCCAATCTTTATATATTACTTGTTGTGGACTATGTATCTAAGTCAGTGGAAGCATTTCTAGCATGCACCAGTGACGCCCATGTGGTATCTAGATTTATGAAGGAACACATCTTTTGTAGGTTTGGGGTGTCCAAGTTGATAATTAGTGACAGTGGTTCTCACTTCACCAATAGAAAATTTGGGGCATTTTTTAGTAAATTTGGGGTGAAACATAGGGTAGGTACTCCATATCACCCCCAAAATCAAGGACAAGTTGAAGTATCTAATAGGGAGATAAAGAAAATTTTAGAAAAGACATTTTCAACCAATATGACTAATTGGAGCATGTTGCTCAATGATTCTCTTTGGGTGTATTGGACTGCCTATAAGACACCTAGGTACCACTCCTTTTAGGTTGGTTTATGGGAGGGCTTGTCATATACCTGTAGAGCTAGATCATAAGGCTAAGTGGGCTATGAGGAAATTAAACTACAATTTGGACAATGCATGAAAAGAAGATTGTTAGAGTTGAATGAATTGGATGAGCTGAGGTTTGATGCATATGAGAGCTCAAGAATTTATAATGAGAGGACTAAGCAATTTCATGATTGCCATATTTTTCATAGGACATTCACTCCAAGACAAAAGGTCCTTCTGTTTAATTCTAGACTGAAGCTACATCCTAGTAAGTTGAGATCAAGATGGAGTGGAACCTTTGAGATGATTAAAGCTTTCCCGCATGGAGCTATGGAATTTAGCAATGGGGTTGAGACATTTCTTGGCCATTAACTTTGGGGGAGATGTGATTAGTAAGGAATATGAGTTGAAGCTCATAGAGCTTAACTATTCTTATGGGATTAGGATCGTCTATCCTATGACGTAAAATAAGGGCGCTTGTTGGGAGGCAACCCAACCATATTTCATGTTCTTTACATTCCAATTTGTATTTTTGTAGTTGTAATTTTTGCTTTTACTTAGTTTGATATATAAAAGATACCTTGATAAATTTGGTGTAGTTTGCAGGCTGAATATCAATCGGTACTACTAACATCATGTCAGTACTACCGACAAGGTTACAGGGAAAAACATGGAGTCAACTGCAAATGTCAGTACTACCGACAGCCAACTCGGTAGTACTGACGACATCATAGGAAATTTGTGTAAATTGAGCAAATCAACTCGGTACTACCGATCAAAATGTTGGTAGCACCAACTTTCTGCATAGAAGAGGGTCGAGTAACTGATAAGGACTCTATACTACCGATATATTGTTGGTAGTACCGACAAAAGAATGTGCCCCAGGTTCGAGATACCGAGTTCCCGCTTGGAAGCGGTGATTGAATTTGAACTGGTCAGTACTACCAACATGCAGTCGGTACTATCTACATTTGATGTCAGCAATCCGTGGGGAGCTCCAAAAAGTGACCGAGATCATCCGCATCTAACGCTCAGTAATACCAATCCGTAGGTATGTCGGTACTTCCGACGACAGACGATCCACATCATCAAATCCAGCTAATCGATATTGTCGGTACCACCAATCACGCGGATTCACGAACACAACTTAGTACTACTGAGACATCATCGCTAGTACCAACGTGACGACAGAGCGGCAGTCACAGATATAAAAGGAGGGGTTGTGAATCATTTATCTTCACACATTATCTACCCATCTTCAAAGAAAGTGTGTGCAAGAATCTTCAGGCGTTCAAACTCTACACCGAGCTCTTATTTCCCTATCCTCTTTCTTGTTCCGGAGATGACATCACAATGTGAGGCTTCTTCATCGGTAGGGGTTCCAAATTTGGTTCCCAAATCAGGCCGAATAGCCCACCCCAACATCGACATCAAGAAGATCTATGAGGAGTTGTAAAAGCGGGAAATGTGTGCAACACGGTACAGAGATTGTGATTTCATAGCTTCCATTGGCTTCGTCGAAAGCATGTGTATGATCTACGAGCATTAAGGGCTGGTGGGTGACCATCTCTTCTTCAGCGATTGGCTGACGTACCTGGATCTCGTCTATGAGTCCTTGGCATCATTGGAGGTATGTATCATCCCCGAGCATGGGGATGAATGGAGGGGGTGGAATTATCAACTTCCGTCTCTACAACACTGGCTAAACCCTAACAATGTAACAATTCAACACCATTTATGGATGGCCATCTGAAGGGGGCCGCTACTACCCCAAAAATTTTAATTTTCTAGTGGCATGGGAGTTACTGTCTGAGCTATCGGAGGGACGGCACATTAGTTGGCATACCAACTCCACCAATGACATCGAGCATCCCTTTGATCACATTCTACATCGCCTCATCACTGACACCATCTTCACCAGATCTAGTCAAGGGTAGGGGAAACCCCAGCAGGGTGACCTCTACTTTCTGTACAAGCTACTGGAGCTAAGGAGCATAAGTTTGAACTTTGGTGCCTTCTTTCTTCAGAACATGATGGGAGTTAAGCGTCGGGTGGGAAGGAAACCTCCAATTCATTTTGGAGAGTTGATCACTCTGATTTCTCTCCATCTCAACCTCGACCTCTCCACCACCAAACCACAGAAGGCCACCCAAAAGCTTGATCTCAAGCATTTCAAGAAATTTGGCCTCGTCAATACATGTCTTACTATTGTATATGAATGTTGTAAAGTAGGCACACAGTATAAGGAGAGGGCACTTCCAGATGTTGCTTTTGACCTATAGGGAATCCACCTCATGCGGTGGCCTATGGTGAGTTCATCAGACAAGGAGGAAGAAGAGGTAGTTGAAGCAAAAGACCAGTTGTAGGAGAACAATGAATAAGAAGAAGAGGAGCTGGTGGATCCAACCATCCCAGTCACAAGGAGGCCAGATCCACGCAAGCATCCACGACATTATGCAGCATCCACTTCTTCTGCTTTCCCTCCATCACAAGAAGATGACCCATACTCCATGGCTAGAATGTATGGAATGTTGCAGTAGATCCAGTAGGGACAGAAACAACAAATGGCTACATTGGCAGGTATCCACAATGTGCAGGGATGGCTGTACCAGAATTAGCAGGCGCTATTAAAAAATGAGCAACTTCTCTTGGCCAACCAAGAGAACATGCACATGTGTTTACAACGGATGGAGGGGTACCGGCATATGTTCTTTGATCATTATTGGAACCAGGGATACTTTGGTGGACATCCACAACCCCCACCACCACAACAGTAGCCGCCAAGTTTTCAGGGGACATTCTACCCCTTTGATCCCACCATGTCACAACCTCCACCACCACCCATGTGATTGTTCCACCTCTTAAGTATAATTTTGACTATGTGGATATAGTCAAGTTCAAGCTTAGGGGGTAGCTGGAACAATCTCTATCTTTATTTTTATTATCTTTAGTTTTTAGTCTTATTTGTTTTTTTTAGTTCCTCTTTTTAAAAATTGTAGGATCTGCATCTATCTAGTGTAAAAGTAGAGTTTAATTTCATGGTTCATGCCTATGTCAATTGCTTTTGTTGTGTGCAATGAAATGGAAAAAATTAAAGAGGAGTTAGCTTAGTTGTAAAATTCTTGATTTGTAAGACTTAGATGAAGTGAATGGGAAAGTCGACTTAAGGACATTTAATATGAATGGACATCTTAATTATTCATAAAATGTGGATGAAGATGGGATCTGGGCTTGAATTGATCAAATAGTTAATGGGACCTTAAATTGTAATTTAAGAAAGAAATCCTAAGGTTATGGTTCACCGGTCATTAGAGAGGGACATATCATATTTTCATGAAAAGCTATGTCTCTTAATTATGTGATTTCACCCATTGTCCACTCATTATTGAATCACCACCTTAAGATGAACAAGTACTCTAAATTATTTCCTCTTGTTGTATTGCATGTCATAATATGTGACATGATAGTTAGTTTGCTTTTATTGCATTTTGGAACAAAAATACCAATTTGTGTGTGTATCATTATAATTGCATAAGTAATTTCATATAGATTACATGCACTCCATATCATTCATTTCTTTCATGTAGATATGTCTCTATAGAATTTTTAGTGCAGGGATATACATCCATACCCGTAGAAAAAAAACATACAAAAGAAAAAATGAATGGTGTTAGTGAAGCCCACACATAATTTTCCAACATGTGAGAATCATGGGCCAATAAATGAAAAAAAAAACGTTTTGTTAGTGTTTCAAAGTTAAGGGGGAGAAAGAATGCCCTTAACTCTGCTGAAAGAGATGGAGACATTCACATCATGCATTCTTTTGTTTTCTTACTTCATTCTCATTTAGTTGACGAGATTGTTTGATTCATGCATCATTTTTTTCAGAAAAGGTAGGCATTAGGATTCCTGTATTTTCTCACTTTTACTCATATAGGTTCATCATGTTTATTTTGCATAAATGATTTGGACATACTTGTGATTCTTCAATAGCCACCCATTTCACTCCATACATTGTTCTTATTGGTAGGCCACCGAGATGATTGATCTCCTCATTAATTTTAATATGGAGAACTACTTCCAAGTAGATTGGTAGTTAGAAAAGAGCAATGTAGAATAGGGAATCACATAATGCACTAAGAAAATGCTTGATTGAGTATGATGTTAACTTTTCTCTTGATAGTGTTCATTAATCTAAGGGTGAATGTCTTTTATGAATATTTTTGGTCGCTATAGAGCGGCTAATTGTTTAGTGATTAATGAAGGTCGGTTTGGGACCACCAAGTGGGGATAGTTGAGAAATGATATTCATATTAGTTTGTCCTTTTTGTTGACTTGTCTCAAATAGATCTGAGAGTGTGCTGCTTGAGGACGAGTAACATTTAAGCTTAGGGGAGTTTGATGCATTGTTTATTTGTCATTTTCACAAGATACTTTATATTGATTTTTATGCACTTTTTGGTCAAATCTTATATTAATTGTGAATGATTTACTTTTATTAGCCTATGATATTCATTTGCATCAAATAAACATAATTTTAATGTTTCCGAATGATTTAATCTATTTCCAGAGCTTATGTTCAGATTTTATGCATTGCAGTTGAATGTACAAGAAGCTACACAACTCGTCAGTATCGTCTTTAGAGTTAGTGGTACCAACACATGCTCAGGTTGCAACAAAAGAAATCAAGAAGACTCAGTAGTACCGACATTCAAGTTGATACTACCGACGATGTTATAGTGTTTTTGTCAAAGAATTTTGAAGCAACTCAGTACTATCGACAGCAAGGTCGGTAATATCAACAACTTGACAGGTGGTCGTGCAAATTAGAGGAGTCAGTAGTACTGATATGTTGGGATCAGGCAGATCTGAAGGCTTTATTTAATCCAATGGTTGAGGTTCTAACTCACCCTAAGTCATTCCTATGATTTAGGGGAAGTATGACCAGACCTAAGGATCTCATCTTTTTCCATTGTACAATAACCAAGATCAAGAGGAGGAGATAGCGAAGAAGATGGACACGTTATGGATGATCCAGGCACTTCTAGCAAACAGAATTACAATCGGAAGGTAGCAAATAGGCACGCGCGCGAGATGGGATCGTTTGAATTGTCTACTTCAGGGGTTCTTCATGTTCTCCATGTTTTTTCTTTCTCTTTTGATGTCTTTGACTATGGAAACCATGAGAGGATAATCCCCATGTTCCTTGGGACCCGGGAGTAGCCCGATTATGTATTGTATTTGACTCGTATGCATTAATTCATCAATTTCTCTTAAATTCTAGATTTATTTCTATGTGAATGAATGAACTATCCATTCTTGATCACTATAGGTAGTACTTGGATTGTTGATTGTTTTAAAAAAGAATAAGTTAATGGTCAGAAATTCATAGAAATATACATTATAAAACCCTTTGAGAAAGGCAGTTTAAAAACACGAGGAGACTACCTAGAGTATTAAATAGAGTACCTATCTAATAATACAATCAATATGAGAGTGGAGTTGGTATAAGGTTAGGTAGTAAATTACACCATGAGAGCAGGTGATTCTCACTACAGGCTCTTAATCCAGAGTTAGGAGAGATTTTTATTAATTTATTAGGAGTGAAGTGCAATGTGGTGAAAGCAATATCCTAAATAATTTGCCAAGATTGACAACAACAACTAATAATTTAGATTTATTTTCTAGTTTTAGATATTTAACCAAATCATTCAAGTTTCTTCAGCCTAAGCTAATCGCACTATAGTTAGTACTAGTTTCTGAAGTCACACTTCCCTGTGTTCGACATCTGGGCCTCATTGGCCTATATTACTACGATAGAGTATACATGTAGTTTGAGTGTATAGAAAATACTTATCAAGGCTCTCTTAACTCTTTTGTTTAATCCCCCACTCATATAGTTGTTAAGTTCTATAAAGTTTTCCCTCCATTAACCCCTCATTGTTTGATGTGTTGTGTGCCAAGAGCCACAAACATTTACTTTTGCTCTACCATCCCTATGCTCCTTAATGCCCTCACATAGCATGTATGTTGCCTTTGTGTTCAATCCCCTGCCCTCCCTCATGTACATGATGCTTCATGTCCATGCCTTCATGATGATGCCTCTTAATCCTTCATCCACCATGACCTTAATCTTCTATCCATCCCAACAACTAAACCAAGCACCGTCTTCTCCAGTCCATCATTCGATGCATATATCAAACCCTTTTGTCTCTCCTTGACATAGAAGGACACCAACTTGTTCCTCTTTCCTTGACATTGTCATCACACACCCTTCACCCCCACTGAAAGAACCTTCACATATTGTATTTTTTACACTTTTTGCAATTTTGAAGTTGATTTGCAACATCCACTTTCCCCTAATATGAATCATGATCCTCATCTCCTCCTGATGGGCTTCTTCCTAAAAGATGCACATGTTGATGACCAACCATGATTGCATATGTATGATTATAAGAAGAGGCACATGATGGAAGGGTATAAGTCCTTGATGCAATCATCCTCATGGCACCATCAGTAGTAATGGGTGCTAGATCCAGAATGATGATCGTAAGAACCCAACCCCAACTGAATTTTTAACTAAGAAAAGGTGAGGTAGAAGAAGAATGTTTTTCTTCCCCGCTATCAATTTTCATGTTGCTTATTAGATCCTTAATTGGATCTAAATTTTTAACTAATCAATATGATAGAGGCTCCCCCATTAACTGTAGGGTTTTGTGGAAGGGGGCAGAGTGGAATAAAAAAATCTTCCCTTTATAACTAGACATTAGATCGTTCTAGGTATAAAGCATCAGTGAACAAAAAACATGAGAAGGGAAAAATGTTGTACCTTTGTACATGCTAGTTGTCCAACATATATACATGTCTTTTTTCGGTGAAGAACTCTACCATCAAGATCTAGATTCAAAGCCAGATACCAAGAAATATGAATAGATCAATGAGGGATCCAGATTGGCCACCAAGATGCCGCAATATTGTCTTCTTCAGAGCACATTGTTGTCATTCTTTGAAACATCTTCTCCAGGTCTCCGAATGTGTGTCTCGCCCTCTACTTTGTCCACATGGATGAAAAATAATGTAGTGCACCACCTTGGTCACCAAGGTTAAAGAGAAACATGAGTTTTTGACATGCTAGTCATCCCAAAACTTCATTTCTTCTCCTATCTTAGACAATAGTTCTTAGGGTAACTTCCTCTCTTTGTAAGAGAAGTTTGACGATTGACTTGTCTCAGAATTTATCTCAAATGATGTATCAAACCTTTTGGGACGTGCCCCTTTATATAGGAGAGTCATGAGCTTAAGAAACTTTAAATCCAATCCCTTTCATATTTACAATCCCAAAAGTAGTCTTAATGTTGAAAACTCAGACTAGAATTGTGATCAGACGACCATGTTACATGATCAGCTAATGAGGGACCAAAAAGCATTCTGATTGACTGATCATCTTTGTTGCCTGTTCGATCAGGTCAGTTTAGATTTATATCTAAATTGATTTCTAATTGGAGACTTTCCATGTCGCATTCGATTGGATGACCAGGTTCCCAGATCAGCCGACTAGGGAAGTCCAGTGGAAAACTCAGTTGATCAATTGATAACCAATTGATTCATCGATCCAACCAATGTGATCGGAGGACCAGATATTCTAGTCGCTAGATCAGATAGGAAATCAACCTATTTATGATTTACAACCATTAGAATCATTTGCTTGACTGCAAACTGTAATTTCCTTATGCATCCTTATGTGTATGGGGTTGGTTCCTAATTACATGGGTAGTGGTGTTCAAAGCAACACAAGAAATGATTGGTGTCTAGCCACACATCATTGCCACCCAAGTAATTGGAATGAGTTGTAGATTAACTACAACCTATAAAGCGAACAATGTTTCCATGAATGTATAATCCCTTTGTCACATATATCTAAATTGAGATTGAGGCATGGAGTTTAATTATCTTAAAATTCAATATATGTTCAGCACGGAGTTTAATTATCTTAAAATTCATTATATGCTCTTTGAACTAGAGCATACTATCTGAGATATTATGAGATCAATATGATATATTAACTCACATGAGCATGGCTATGTATTTCAAAGTCTCTCTTATCAAGTGGATGGGATATCACTACAAAGAGGGACAAATTCCATCTACATCACTCACATAATTCCCATGTGTCATAGTGTACTTGATCACCACCTTTGTGACAATTTGTATTTCAAAGCATGTTGGGATAGTACCAAAGTACATATAAAAAAATGTGTTACTGTAATGACTTCAGGTCTAAGGATCACAATCACCATTATCGCATTGAGATATGACTCTAACATGTCATTACATTACTTCCATGTATCAATTTCAAGGTAAGTCTGTCAATTCAACTTGTTCTCTAACAAGTACCATGTATCTGAGTTGATATCCAATATGATGAGTAACTCATCCTGCATGCTAGTCTTGTGTATTATTTTGTCCTATAATATCCACAATATTAACTAGCTAGAAACATAAAAAAGAATGAATACTTTTATTATATATATGATCTCATGTTTAGGTTCCCAAACGAAACCATATGCATTGACTCTAAACATACTTAGGATATTATTATGTTTATTCATTATCTCAATACTAAAATAAATATAATAATTGGATTTTCCTTTTGTTAATAGTCAAATCAAGTATAAAATATTTCTTTTAAAATCGTCACATTATAGATCTCAGGGCATATAACCAACTCTAAGCCCCCCTACATGTGTCATTCTAAGAGCCAAACAAGTGTGCTTTATTGGGTCACATACATATCTATTGTTTTTCTACCAAAACTTGGATAATTATGTCATTGTAGATTGACTCGAGTAATCAGTTAACATCCTCCACATCTCTCCTACATATTCACTTCCTCTACCATTATTTTTGACCTTTCACCCCAACCACTCTTGGTTCTTTCCCGTAGTTGGTATGAGGGAGAGAATAGAGGAAGATGACTGGATGAGATGGAGAAGAAAAGATGAAGAGAAGAAGAACATTTTGTTTCTGTTGTTCTATATATTTGTGGAACTTCATTTCTTTTGTGCTTCTTGGAGATATTTGTATATAGAGTTTCATGTCCGCTGTCTATTTTTTGTGTTGACTTTGTATGTGGCTATGTCATCTTTATGTTCTGCCATTTATGTGCTTTATTTGCACATCCAATTTGTTGTTCGTGCCTTGGATATGTTGAGTTTTTTCTACTGAGTGTCAGTACTCTCTATCTTGTCCATGTCTTGTGCACGTTGACTCTTTTCTTGTTCATTTTTTGCATGCATGTCAACTACTACTAAGACCCAATACTCTCTAGAAATTGTCATCCAACACTCTGTGGGATATGACCACTGTTTGGGAAATCGGTCCGCACGGCCACATATACTCCCGCATATACCTATTCAGTCACCCTACCGCACCGCATATTACTAATCGGTCCACTAAGCGGTCATGGGCTGCATATACTCCCGCTTGGCCGATTAAGCGGCCGATTAAACTCCGCTTTTCAAAAAGCCCACAACTAATGTTCATGCATTTCGTACATATATGCATATATATACACACATTTCATTATATATTTAAATTCAGATATTTAGTCTTTGAAGTATATGTATACATTGTAATATATATAAAAAATTTCCACATGCATTTGTACATTTATTCAAATACCTTTTGATATATTAACATGTACAGATACATATACAATATACCTAAATATACAATCACATATTTGTGCATGTATATATACATTTTGATTTGTTCACATTTATACACACTATACATATATTTGTACATTGATTTACCTACATTTTATCATTTGTACATATATTACAAACACATTCTATATATAGAAATATATACATATATAAGCATATCATGCATCATACATGCATATTAATATGTTTATAAGTAAATAGATGTACGTGCCTACTCTATATAATTTAATTTATGATCTCACTATATTATTTTATATATAATTAGTTTATTGAAATAAAAAAAATTCAAAACCGCATATACTCCCGTATATACTCCCGCATACCGCATATACTCTATGCAGTACCCTCTCCGCCCGTACACCGCATACTGCTTTCCTGAACCATGGATATGACTATAGAAACTTTGATGAAGACCCTAACACCTTTGTACTATTGTTTACTACTACTCGATATGCCACTTCCTTCTAATCAAGAAACTTTTGTTGCCTTCTTAGAGACGTACTTCTTTTGGATTATCTAATTGACAGGGAGTATTTTGAGTGTTACAGTATTTGACTTCTTGATTATAATCACGAGGGGGAGAAATATTCTTTTATGAGCTTTATTTATCTTTTTTATTATGTGTATTTGGTGTTTAGTTTTTATTTCTATTTGCGAGATGACTTAGGATTATCACAAGCTTCATCTTGAGGGGGGTTTAGAGGGTCTCTTTTATTAAGTTAATTAGTTGTTGGATCTATTTGTATATTGGCCCAAGTGTTCCATGACCCATTAGGGTTGTGTCTGAGTCTGTACACTTCACTCTTATCCTATATATAGGAGGGGGTTTCTCTCATCATAAATATCAATCTTCCCTAATTGCAATATGACTCAACATGAAGGTGAGGAAATCCATGTTGTAAAATCCTAGTTCATTCATCTAGTTCAAATTTCTGACGATACCCTTGGGTATGGGTATATATGGATAGCATGCATGAAATCCTAATTGTCATGTTGTGGTCATGAACCTATCGTATTAAAAAAAGTAATTAACTAACAAATTTCTAAAAAAACCTCAATTATTATATGTAACTTCTAATATTGGAATATTTAAAAATGAAAACCTAGGTGAAAACCAATAAAAAACACAACCCAAAAGATTTTCACAAAAAATATGAATGTGACACACTCTACTTTAAGGCGCACAAGAACTATCCAAGATTTGGATGAAACAATTGTTTGACATCAACTCCTGTAGGTTGACAAAATGAGCCTCTAGAAAGTGAAGGTGTATCCATGGTGCTCTACTCCAGTCTAATGTGGATAACATATGTCCAAATAATAGTGTCTTGAGGTAATTCCTCATTTGGCTCGCCATTTCTAGGCTTGCTAATGGGAAGAACGTCCTCATATTCTTCATCATCTTCCTTAGTATCTGAATCCATGATCATTAAATGAATAGGGCATATGTTAGAGTAATGCCCATTCCCTTGCACGATAAGCACAAATCTAGTTGGAGGATGTCGTGGAAAAAGACATTGGTGTGACCGTCATTGTGACTATGGTGGAGTCATTGTACAGTGGCTGATTTCAAATAAGAACACTGCCGAGAAGTGGTCCTTCATGTACTATTGATTTGCATGCACTATATGAGTAGCTACATGAATCATATTGTCCATAGAAAAATTTTGTGATGTAGACAATGTTGCAAGAATAGACAAATTGAACTCGCAAAGGAACATGATGATCTCAATGGTTGTATCTAAGGTAATGTCTGACTTCTAAATCAATTTGTAAGACTTGCAAGTATATTCATCCAAAAAACTAGATCCCTATTCTAAGTCAAATATCATGAGAAACAACTCTTGTTTGTAATTGACATGGATGTACAGCTTGGTGTCATCTTGCATCTATGTTTAGGTTCGATGTGACTAACTATACATAGTTTCTTCCACCAAGTAAGTGTGATGCCATGGAGCTTGGCTTTGACATACTAGTTCTCATCATTCTATGCAAGTGGGTTCCAATCAAAGATAGACCCAATATTGTGATCTCATTCATAGAATATGTATTTCACCTTTTCCATGGAATTCTTAAACATCAGTCTTAAGAAACACAACTTGTTGGGGATAGGCTCTTGAGGTGGTGGATGTCGTGGTTCAACTTTCTCTTACAAGTGGTCAAATACATCTTGTTGCATCTCTTAAATCAAGTCCTCTAGGTGGTCAACGCAATCTTTATGGCTTGCAAGACATCCTTTTAGCTTACAACTTCTACATAAAACTTCTCATTGCACACTATGATGTGTTTTTGCTACGTTTTTTACTGCCTACAAGTGAGATTCCGCTTGGTCAGATTTTTTTTCTTATTTTTAGTACTCAAGAACTGATGATTCACAACAAATGAAGTGGAATCTATGATTTTTTGAGACATCATTAAAGACTTCAAAAGGACGTGGATGACCTTTCAGATCAAAGATGTCACCAACAAATTTATTTTAGGCTCCTAAAGAAATGAAAATGTACTACTACAATAGGTTCGTCAATGTTATTAGTTCATGGTTATGGGCCTAGAGAGAGTAAGGTAGGTTGGATGCATGTTGTTAAGTTCCACCTTAGCACGTTGGGAAGCTAATAGAGAGGAATGTTCTCCTAGACTTGCCACCACATCTAGTTTTTGGAATTTCATTTATGATATCTAAGTAGATCTTTCTGGAGAAAATTTGGAGAAACAAAACTCTTAGTAGAAGAACCCTCGTTCTTATTGTATACTTCTTTACCACAACTGAAGCGGAGGGTTTATCCACTGTGTTTGTGCCCCCATACCATCAACAATATATATAGGTCAAGCAATCAATTTTGACTAAGTATGTCAAAACTCCACATCATCACTCGCTGGAATGGGAATTGGTTGTAGTTCCCTATCTCTACATGATCATAAGACAAGAATGAGATGGGAACCATTTGATGAATTGAGAAATATGTTTAGAGACAAAAGTAGGAATAATATGTAGATACTAGGAATGAGGTATACATGAGTAACATCTTATTGGCCTCCTCTCATCGCTTAGAAGGGGATCTAAGGACCAATTAACTCATATAATAGGTAAATTTATTTCCTAATCCCATTAATAACATTACCTTGCAAAATTCACAATCCATGCTAGGAATTCTATAAAAATGTGAGAAAGATACTTATTTAATCATAAAACATGCTTCGTCACTATATACCTCTAGATATGAGGTTTTATGCTTAAACAATTTGATACTAGTTGACAAGAAATGCATGCTTTGTTTGAGGAATATATATGATTAAATAGCAACATTTTCCTAATCAGCCTCCAATATTACATTTAGTAACATGTCCTTAGAAAATTATCTATGAAGCATAGTGATACATTATTCATGGTTCAATACTAGAAACCCTAATTAGGAAAAATAAATGAAGATAAAAAAATATACAAAACACCTAGGTGGTCAATAAATTATATAAATTTGGTGTTAAGCTTATGTTGATGTATTAGTAATGTGTATGAACTTTGTTATTAGTGACTATTTCAAATATAATGATAACATGTTAATGACCTATAATGAGATATAAGCCCCAATATATTGCTTAACCCTAATACAAGGAATTACTATTATTCATATCATATCAACATCCAAGTTTTAGTTCTTTGGACCTCATGGCCAATGAAGATTACCTTGAAACAAGGATCGGTTTAGGATCAACCTAATAAATGTATAAGATAACCTCAAATATTTGTATATTTAGGTTTAATGATGTAACCAGTGGTTGGCACATAATCTTGTCTTAACTAATAGTTGACTCACGATGTGAATTAGGACAACTCTAAATAGGCATGTGTAATTATCCTCTTGATGACTATCTAGTTCAATTAGATTGAAGAATGTACTACATATCTCATGAGATGTTTGATATCATATATATTATCCATCTCAACTTACTATAATGGATGACCTAGATTTTTATGTACAAATATATTTCATATATCAATATATGTCAATTTTTGAACATGGAATAAAAATTATTGATTTCATTACAATAGACATAGATTTGCACATACACTCTTAGGTAGCACATGTTCCATATACTCAATTTTATTGAACTCAAAATGTATAGGTTGTTGTCTTCCTCAATTTATGAGATCAATACCAATATAGGTCTTTGAATCTTTTAATTAAATTATTCCTAATTTTTTCATGCAATTCTTGCATTGATTGAAACTGCCAAGAACTATATTCAAATTGTATTTCTAGATTTTTTTAGTAATGCACTATGTGACACATACTATATACACTTGTGATTACATTTTCTATATGTTATACTTTTAGGTACAAGGATAGAACAGTGATGCAAGAAATGAGATATATGAACTGGGCAAGTGTATAGTGTAAATACGTTACATATTATGTGGAATTATGCAATGTTCTTTTTCAATGTTCACTATAAAGTCAAAGTTTATGTTGTAAAAATTCATGTAGTATTTTGTATTTGTGGATTTGATGTTGCTTTATGAATGTTGTAATTGTTCATGTACTATATATGTAATTTTCCTCTATGTACATATAAAACAATTTGTTAGTTATTTGGAGTTTGTCTTCTCGATCCATTGGGTTTAAAAAGCCAAAATTAGATGTTGTTACACTTATACTGGCATGGATTAATGACGACTGTATATTAGTTTTAGGTTATTGGTCGCAATGGTAAACACATTTCATCTATTTTAATATGTTTGTAGGGACAATGTTTCCATTCTAAAAGTCTAAAGGTACAACCTCATTGCATATCAATATATAGGGAGAAATTTCTATGCTTTCTTAATATTGTTTAGTTATCAGTTCATGTGTTATTAATGTAAGATTTGAAATGGAAAAAAATGTATTCACTTATCAAATTGTCTATTCCTTAGCTTATACTTAACACTAGATTATATATCTATATTACTGTAACAAAACACTTTTTTATTATTGAAATATTTGGAAGTTTGATTTTCTTACATCCTTATCAACAGTTTAAAGTAAGTTTCAATTTTCAATAGTGAGTTTGTACGTGTGGAGGCTTATCACATTAAGTGGCACAACCTCTAGAAATGTGGATCATTATGAGTTTGTTGGATGTATTTGGGTTCTGATACTGATGACTTGGGTTTCCAACTTCATTTTAGTAGTCATCATCATCATCATCATCTAAGCCTCAGTCCCAACCATGTTGGGGACAACTACATGGATCCTTTGTTTCCAATCTGCTCTTTCATGGATCCTATTCTTATTGATATGTAAAGATTCCAGATCTCTCTTTACAAGCTCTTCCCATGTTAATTTAGGCATTCTTCTTCTTGTGTTACTTGTAATTGACTCAATATCATTACTTTGTATATGCTCATTAGTAGGTTTGCATTGCATATGTACATACTTTGAGTCAACCCTCGTGCAACTTGTCCTCAATGCTTGCCACCGCCACTTTATTCCTAATATAATCATTCTCAAGAAATATTTTGTTTGTCTTCCCACACATCCATCTCAGCATACACATTTTAGCCAAGATGATTTTTTTGAGATCTTATCTCTTCACCGTCCAACATTCACTCCCATAGAGCATAGTTGGTCCTATAATTGTTCTATAAAAATTACTTTTAAACTTGAGAGGGATCTTTTGGTCACATAATACTCCATTTGTACTCCTCCATTTCAACCATCATGCAGTGATCGTATGACAACATCATCTTAGACATCCCCATCTATTTGAATAATAGAAACCAAGTAACAAAATTTATCACATTTTAGTATATCTACTCCATCAAACTTTGCTCGACCATTCACACTCAGAGATTGGATGAAATTGTGATGCATATACTCATTTTTCTCCTATAATCATCAATCCATTCGATCTCAATGCCTTTATCCAAAGTTTAGTTTTATCATTCAATTCATCTTTAGTTCCGTCAATCAACACAATATCATCAACAAATAACATACACCAAGGCATATCATCTTGAACATTCTTCGTCACCTCATCCATAACAAGAATGAACAAATATGGGCTAAATGTGGATCCTTGGTGTACCCCAGCTATGATGAGAAATGTTAGTGTCTCTCCTCTAAGAGTCTCCACACTTTCAATTGAGCTATACATGTCTTTAATCAAGTTAATGTATTGGATTGGCACACACTTATTTTTTCAAAATCATCCAAAGCACTTCCATGTGTACTCAATCATATGCCTTTTCTAGGTTAATAAAAATCATATGAAGATTTGTTTTGCTTTCTCTTTACTTGTCCATAATCCTACTTACAAAAAATAGAATCTAATGTTGATCTTCTAGACATGACATTTGATATATGAGTTATAGATCCTTGACTCTACTCAATAGTTCTCTCCCAAAGATTCATAGTGTGACTCATCAACTTGATACCTCTATTTTTCTATGCAGCTCTTTAACATATCCTTTGTCCTTGTAGATGGGGACTATAGTACCTTTTCTCCACATATCCAACATCTTCTTAGTCTTCATATTCTTATTAAATAAATTCATTAACCACATAGCTCCTTCATGTTCGGTTTAAGATGGGCTCTAGGGGGTGAATAGAGCTAAATGCACTTAGACAAATTCATTAGACCTTCAAATATTTCTAAGTTAGTATGACAACTATGAACTTTAAGTGCAATTAAACATACATAGAAAGGATGAGAGAGATTGAACAAGAACAATAACACAAGCTATGTAGAGTGGTTCTAATATACAAAGTAGGGGAAAGTCCATCAACTACTTAGAGAGGAAAAAATCTAGGATTTTGCAACCATTGCATACTTATATTCCATTATAAGACATCCAATATATGACCTTCCTTTTCCTGGACAAGGATACCCAACCATCCCTTTAAAGTAGAAGGGAGCCAACATCCTACCAAATGACTTACTTATCCAAGATTGAGTCTTCAACCTCACCATTACCCACTTATGCAAGAAGTCTTCTGCCTTCACCAAGGTCTTACCCACTCTTACAACAAATCTTCCACCTTGAAGGAATTACTCACTCTTCTTGGATCTTCCACCTTTGATGTAAAGAGTTGGGATAAATCAATCCACCTCTCTACTAATAACAATGGTAAACAAAATCCAATTGGGATAGCAGCAGAAGATAAAATTTTCTGACTATATTCAATTTCAATAAAGTGTACATAAAAAGTATCCCAATATGGGTGTACATGCTTTATACAAAGAGAGGATCTAAGTAGAGGGAAGTCTAGACTACTCCACTTTTGTCTCCGAGCAACATATCCATCAGCTAAGTCCAAGCCAAGCTAAGATCTTCAAGCCATGTCCATCACCTTGCTCCACATCTGGGTGGTTGGGAAAGCACCCAGCAAAAAGGGAAGGAAAATAAAAGTATGTGTCACTAAACTATACTAAAGGTGACAAGATAAATATAACAAGTAAATCAGGCTAGAGATTCATCAAAAGATGAGACATCAAGAGAATGAGGCCATATATATAAAAGAATATTTCAATAGACGCTTGCCATAAACAATATATAACCAATGATTTGCATGTATGATTAATATTGACTATCTTAACTATGTAGGGTTGAGGTACCTACCCGACCTTCAACCAAAAGGGTGATGGGAGAGTAACACATTCCCAGTCACCTGCACATATTTCATGTGCGGGGGAGAATAACACGTTCCCCAGGGGAGAAACGACACATTCCCCAACTATGGGTGGTTGTACATACAAGTACCACTACACTAGTTAATTAGTCTAATAAAATCAACATGCTAGAAAAAGAGTTATGGCAAGATTAATCAAAAGATTTACTTAACATGGCAGTGTGGTATAAAAACCCAAACAAGATAGTTCTATAACTGATTTTGAGGCATAAATAAATTAAGTTTCAAGAATCATGAATTGGGTCAAATTAAGCCTCATTAGGGAACATGGGTAATGGTATAATAAATTTCCCAACTGAAGGGGGTAGATGCACATACCTTATCATTAGAGCCATAAAACCACTTTTCATAACCTTTATATGAGATCAGATCCAATTGTCCTAATTTCATCATTATATCCATGTATTAGATCTATGTATATTCATTAAAGGCTTAAAACCTCAAAACCATCGACTTTTTCCACAAACGGTCGATTTAGACTCGAAAAACCTCACTACTGTCTTAGTTATGTTCTTCTGATCAAAATAACATATATGTTTGTATATTTTTGAAATACTGACTTTTTAGGTTATTTTCCATATTTTTAAGTAATTTAATTCATCCTTAAAAACACATATTCGAAAATATCAGAATCAAACTATGAAAGTATTTTTTTTAGATAGATCTCGTTCTCCCGATTTCAAAACATATCTTACTTTTATTTTTCGACCAACGAATAAGAAGATACAAATTTTCTAAGACGGACCAATGATAACTTGCCACGTAGGCACATCATTTGAAAAAAAAAAAGCAAACTAAAAGACCAGAGTGCCCCCGCGCGAGCACAGCAAGAGAAGAGAGAAGAGTGCGGGGGTAAAAATATAAAAAACCACGGGTTGTCTTCCCCAACCCAGCCCACGCCATGGCTGCGAGCAAGCAGCAACTTGCTTGGGGAAAGATTAAGCGTTTGCGCTATACTCAACCAAATTCGAAGTGCAAGTATGCGATGGAAAGCTCAGAGAAAGATGAACTCGATGGCACCTTTGATTATGCCAATGATCGAGAGAGAACGGAGAGAAGAGCGTCGCAAGGTCAGCGTCCTCGGTGGCTCGTAGCAGGGTCAAACGCCAACGAAATGTGAAATTGAAGGTGCAGGCGAGATGCTAAGATGATGTCGGTCCTAGGGGCATAGATATATATAGGCAAGGGACCCAGAGTTAGGGTTGGACTGGGTGGAGGTAGAGGTTGGCTGCGCCCATGTTGGGTGTTTCTAAAATATTCACCAAAATACAAAAATTTTAGGATAAAACGGAGCGGAATCCAACGAACCAAAAAGTTCTCGATTTGGTTGAGAATTGAAGGAGATAAAGCGATTTGAAATTTCAGAAAACAAAACAACTTGTTGCCTATTCGGACCGAGGAAGAAGATAACAGGAGAATCCTCCGATCAAGATCCAATGGCCGACGATCAGCGCAAAATCACAGTTGCCATCTTTAATCCTATTCAAAATCGACTTAAAATGCATACTCATTTAAATATTTTTCTCTCTCCTCGTTTGGAGGCCCAAACATTATCCAAAAATTACTAAATTTTATATTCCGACTGATTTTGACGTGTAGAATCCAAATATGGAATTAGTTTTGCCTTTTGAGAATCATTAATGTGTTAAAAATTTCAAAACACATTTTCTCTTTCCTCCTTTATTTATGACTCTATGATTATCCAAAAATAATAAAAATTCATCCGTAATTCATATTAAATATGTTGAATATGAATTTGTCATTATTTCCATTTTTTATGTTGTTCATTATTTTAAATAATGAGTTTAAAGTTTTGTACACTTTCTCTCTCCTAAATTTATCTTCTCATCAAATATTTTCCAAATTGATTGAAAATTCATCCAAAGGTCTATTTTAACATGTAGAATACGAATTTGGCATTATTATATTTTTTGAATACTTTTATTATTTTATTTAATTCATTTAAATGTTATTACTTATTTAACCTTTTAATTTATTAGAGACATGTAGAAACTTTCTAAAAATATAAAACTTAGCCCATAAGCAATACTAAACGTTTGGAACACGATTTTTCCAATAATTAATTTTTTTCAATATATATTTAATATTTTTGGTCTTTAAGTCATTTTCTCTCTCCTGAGAAAAACAAAAAACTAAACATTGACCAAAATAAATAAAAATTCACACATAGACTAATTTTGATATGTATATTACGAATTTGGAGTTAGTTTTCCCATTTGAGGATGTTAGATATTTTTATTTCTCTTTCTTGGCTTATTTCCCATTATCTTGTAATAAAGGCTTTTATATATTTATTTATTATCCAAATTAGATGATACTTGGCCATTAAGTTTCTTTTAGCTCAAGGAAACGAATTTTATTATCAAATTATCTTGTGGATTCCTATTTATGATTTTTAAAATAAGATATTCCATATTATCTCCTTTTATATAAAAATATTCCATATTATTTCCAATTACCACATTTATCATCTCGTTTATGTATATTTCGGGATTTCCTTTCTTTTTCATATTCTAAAAAGCACTAGAAAGTTCTAGGACGAAATATTTTATTATATTTATTACTTAAGTGGACATTTTACATATTAAACCCATTGTTAATCTTTCACTGAGGTATTTGTGCATAAAACCCAAATATTGAGAGAAAAGGTGAACAAATGTGCATTAGGCCATTATATTCTCCACAACTTAAACAGAAAGGCCAAAGAGGATATAGATAAAAACAAAAGATGGAAAAGAGGACCAAAAAGACAAAAAGTCCAGAATTCAATATGTTACATTTGACTTCACCTTCGCCAAGGAGAAGCTTTCACCAAGGGGATCCTTTCCTTCATCTTCTTCACCTCTCTTATCTAAGAGAGAGAATCTTCATCTTCATAGTAGAAATGAGAGATTAGGAGGTGGAGTAAGTGAGAGCCTCATAAGATATACATATAGGACTAACTCTATTAAAAATCCCCTACTCACTCTAATGGATGTAGCAAGTGGTTAAGCTTAAGATTAAACGGAGGCTCTTATAGGCACTCAACTATAATATAGGGACCTTCATAGTACTTGTCTAACCATGGGATAAAGCCCAAGGGGTCTTATTTATATTTGAGGATGCCTACGAGCCAGTAGGAGCACTTAAAGACGAATACTAGTTATTTGGGGTGTTACAACAGATATTTTTTTGAGTTTTGCAACACTCCAACAACTAGAAATACTTTTTATGCTCATTCCATATAGTGCGATCAATCGAGTTTACTTTTGAGAAACTTGATCGATTGCACTATTCGACAGAGAAAATCTGAAGCATCGTCGAGTTTATCCTAGATGAAACTCGACCGATCACTTAAATTTGTTTTACCAGTATAGGGATTTAGTCAAGTTTGAACTGGGGTAAACTCATCTGATCCTGGACATTTGCCTAGATCAATCCTAGGCATCGGTCAAGTTTCTAAAAAGGAAACTCTTCTAGAAACTCTGCCGATCAAACAACATGTGATCACTTTTGGAAAATGTCATTAAAGTGCTTAAATATTATACTTAATTGCTCCTAATTTTTTCTAAGATTAATTACAAGTCATACAATCATTACAAGTGATTTAGAACATGATTCTAATAGAGATACATCATATTCCACAAAAGTACACTTGCATTGATTTTGACTTATCTTTTCTCCAAGTTAGGATGCACAAGCTAAGGCATTTGGAGTGTGTCTATACAATATGAAATCACTCGAGCAGAAGCATTAGACACAGATAAGTGGAATGGTTAGTCATCATCAAAACAAGGCTTTAGTCAAATTAGACCTTGAGTCAACATTCTCTCCCTTTTTGAAGATGAAAAAGCATTTCATAAATGTATTGAAAGCATTTAAGTGAAATCATACCTTTGGAGAAACATAGGGGTTTTAATAGAATTGAGTTCATATGCTCCCCCTCAATTGATGTTCATGGAGTTCTCATACTCCCCCTCAATTGATGCTATTTCTCCTACATGGTTAGCTTTCATAACATTTATAGAAACTATGTCTTCTACTCATATATGTTCTACATATATGTCTTCTCCCTTTAACATAAGACATGTTTTTGCCTTCTCCCTATCTAACATAAGACATGCCTTATCCCCCTTTGCCGTTTCAAAAAGTAGGGATTTGAAGAACTAAAATGAAACATGTTAGAAAAAGGAAATACCAAATGTTAGAAATGAGAGTAGAAGAGAAACACTTGGGGCTTGTACAAGCATAGTATGTAAAGCAAATCAAGATATGCATTTGAACAATCCTATATGTAGTTCTAGCACAACAACCAAGATAAGTCTATGTAAGCAAGTAACTCAAGATAGTAGATACGCAATTTTAGGAACAAGCTTGAGCAAGTATGAAACAAGATACAAGCATAGCATATAGTTGAATACCACTTGATGAATTAGATATTAAAATATTAACAAGGCTAGAACTACATGTATATGGACTACTTGTAGATGATATCATAAGTTAGGACTACTAGTAGGATTTAGATCATAGAAAATGATTCACAAGTTAAAGAACAAACTATGAGTATATGTAGTGATATATCCAAACAAAGAGATACATAATTTCAGAAGCATGAAAGGATATAGCTCACTAGCAAATATCCATCATTACCAAAGGATGAATACCACTAAGAACCTCAAGGTTGTATCAAAAGATATACTACTTGATAGAGATAACAAGTTAGAGAACAACATAAGCAAATTAGCCACAACCAAGAGATCCAAAGAGATCATCATCAAGACCTGCATAACAACACAAGATAGGTAATTGCAAGATGTGAATATATCAATCTATAGAAATTAAAGAGATAAGAGTTGTAACCAAAATAGGAAATTTAAAGCATGGAAATATGCATATCATATAAAGGTACCAAGGGGGAGTGCCATAGAATAAGGCTACTGGTTGAGAAAGTCTAGTTGGGAGGGAAATTATCATCCAAAAATCCATTTGTGTATTCAGTGCATAGTGTTGTCGGCTGAGTTTCTAGGTTGAACTTCTTGACCAACAACAGTTGTTGGAAATACCCATTGGTGCTGGTTGTCAAGTTTCTTACAGGACAAACTCGATCGATAATAGATACTGTCAAAAAAACATATATTTCAAAAAAAATATCTAGAGGCATGATAAAAATGTATACCATATCCAAACATGTGTAGACAAGTTTTTAATGCACTATTAAAGCATCAGGGGCCATTTTTGAGCAAGAACGTGATGAGAATCACATTATATCACTTTTGACTCAAAAACCATATGTACAGTGCATACTATCTTGGCAAAAACACATTATGATTGGATATGAGCAAGAATAACATTACCTCTATTCTTACCATTGTTTTCCATCCCATACACATCTCACCTTTCTTCTTTTGTGGATTGAAAGATGAATTTTATAAGTTAATAGCTCAAGTTAATCCATTTGCAAGAGACCTATAAGAAGAAAGATGATATGGTCCCCAATCATATTTTTGTGCCCGAAAGGGTTATCCTAGCAACCCAAGTCGTATTTCTCTTGGGTGCCTTACTAAAAGGACAATATATAGAATAATGACCAATTTCATTGCAATGATTACAAGATCTCCTAGCCTTTAAACTAGAGTATTCTTCATTGAAAATTGAAGGTCCATTATCTTTTTTGTTCCTTTTGCTACTATCAAGTCCAAAATCATCTCTACCCATTTGTTTGGTAGTATGATCTAGGGTTTGATTAAGATTCATTTTACCATCTAAGAATCTTTGCATGGAAGCTCTCAAACTATGATTATCATGCATAAGAGAAGTAATATTAGAAGACAATGGGTTGATATTATCTCTAGCATCCAAAAGATCAGTTTCTATGGAAAGAGATTTGGTCATGTAAGAATCTTTATCAATATGAAGAGCAGAAACATTATTATCTCTACTAATAGAACTAGAACAAGATTCCAGAATATTGAATTTAGCAAGAAAGGAAGCATTTTATTTTTTAAGTAAAGCAATCTTAGACAGATAAATACCATTTTTATATTCTAATCCTTGCAAAACAAAATATGTCCTCATTTTCAATTTTAAGAATATTGATATCAAGCATGAGAGAATTCACAATATTACTATGTTCTTCATTAGAACTAGGCATAAGAGGTTGAGCTTCTAGAAATATAATCTTATCAAATAATCTAGCATTTTTAAGTTTAAGAGAGTCTACTTGACTAATATAAGCATTGTTTCCATCTAGCAAGAAAATATTAGCATGTTCAAGATCATCTTTTTCTATGTGCAAATTATCAATAATTCTAGCAAGCATTTTCTTTTTCCTTTTAGAAGAGTTAAGATAGGCATGAGTATCACTAATAATTGCAATCAAAGATTATTTATCTAAAGAGTTTAGATTTACCTCATTTGAGTCTTCACTTGTTGATGCCTTGAGAGCAAAGTGACATTCTCCATCTTCACTAGAGCTTGAGCTAGATCCTCCAATAGATTCTTCACTTGAACTTGAGTTGGAGGAGTCACTTGAGCTTGAGTTGGAGGAGTCACTTGGGCCTTTGTTCCATTTATCCTTCTTCTTATACTTCTCTTCTCTTCTCTTCTCTTGTGATGACGGGTCTTTTTATCTTGTGGACAATCTTTCTTGAAGTGACCCTTCTTTCCACATCTGAAGCACCGGTTGAAGGAGGATGACTTTCCTTTATAGAGGCTGCCTTTAGAGTACATGGCATCTTCTTTAAATTGAGAGGATAGAGAAGCTTGACCAACAATTGCATCACTTTGTGCTTTGATTTCAGTTTTCTTCATTCTCTTTAGCTCTTTCTCTTTTTCTCTTTCAACTTCATCTTGCTTGTCAAGTTTGACTTCATGGGCTTGTAGATTTCCTATGAGCTCTTCAATAGGGATATTATCAAGAGACTTTGTTTCTTTGATGGAGGTCACATTAGATTCCCACCTCTTGGGAGATTCTAAGAATCTTTGAGTTGATCTCTCCTTTATCAATAAGATGATCTAGAACGGCAAGACTATTCACAATGGTGTTGAGCCTTGAGCACATCTTAGCTATCCTCTCCTCCTTTCCCATCTTAAAGTTTTCAAGGAGGCCTTTGAGCATGTAGACTTTGCTTTCCTTCACTTGTTTTGTCCCCTCATAAGTGACACATAGCTTTCTCCATATCTAATAGGATGTATCACAAGAGGAAATCCGGTTGAACTCGGTGGGGCTATGGAGGGCATAAAGAATGTTCATGGCTCTTGCATTCAAGGTTCCTTTCTTCTAAGTAGGATCATCCCATTCTTCTATGTTTGTATCTGGTAGCTTGTATGGAAGGTCCACCATTCCCCATAGCTCAAGACTTGATGCTTAGATGTAGTATTGTAACTGTATCTTCCAATAGAGGAAATTGCTCCCATCAAAGATTGGAATGCTGATGAGATATCTCCCACATTAATAATCGTCCATCTTCTCCTACTTGTAGAAGTATGCGTGGAGAAGACCCTCTCTGATACCACTTGTTAGATCTATGGTGGGTTCTAGAGGAGGTGAATAGAGCTAAATGCACTTAAATAAAAATAATTAGACATTGATGTTATTTCTAAGTTAATATGATAAATCTGAACTTTGAGTGAAACTAAACATACATAGCAAGGATGAGAGAGATTGAATAACCACAAGAACACAAGCTATGTAGAGTGATTCCAATCTCCAAACTAGGAGAAATTCAGTCCACTACCTAGAGAGGTCAATCTGTAGGATTTCGCAACCTTTGCATACTTATATTCCATTATAAGACATACAATATATGACCTTTCTTTTCGAGGTCAAGGATACCCAGCCTTCCCTTTTAGGAGAAGGGAGCCAACAACCTATCAAAGGACTTACCTATCCAAGACCGAGTCTTCAACCTCACCAAGGACTTGCCCACTTTTGCAAGGAGTCATTGCCTTCACCAAAGTCTTACCCACTCTTGCAACAAGTCTTCTTCCTTGAAGGAATTACCCACTCTTCTTGGATCTTCCACCTTTGAATTCACCTTTGCCAAGGAGAAGCTTTCACCAAGGGACTCCTTCCCTTCATCTTCTTCACCTCTCTTAGCTAAGAGAGAGAATCTTCATCTTCATCTTCATGGTAGAAATGAGAGATAGGGAGTGGAGGAAGTGAGAGCCTCACAAGATATACATATAGGACTAGCTCTGTTACAAATCTCCTACTCACTCTGTTGGATGTCGTAAGTGATCAAGCTTAAGGGTGGAAGGACACTCTTGGAAGCACTCAACTATAATATAGAGACATTCATAGTGCTTGGCTAACTATGGGATGAAGCTCAAGGGGTCCTATTTATAGTTGGGGATGCCTACTATCCAGTATAAGCACTTAAGAACGTATACTAGCCACTTGGGGTGTTGCAACATATATTTTTTTAGTTTTGCAACACTCCAACGGCTAGAAAAACCTTTTTGTACATTTCGTACAATGTGATCGGTCGAGTTTACTTTTGGGAAACTCGACCAATTGTATTATTTGACAAAGAAAATTTGAAGCATCAGCGAGTTTATCTTGGACGAAACTTGATCGATCACTTAAATCTATTTTTCCAAGGTAGGGATTCGGTTGAGTTTGACCTAGGGTAAACTCGGCCGATCGTGGACATATGCCAAGAACTAGGCATCGGTCTATTATAGAAAGGAAACTCGGCCAATCAAACAACATGTGATCAATTTTGGAAAATATCATTAAAGTGCTTGAATATTCTATTTCAGTGCTCCTAATTTTTTTAAGCTTAATTACAAGTCATACAATCAGTACAAGTAATTTAAAACATGCTTCTAATAGAGGTACATCATATTCCACAAAAGTACACTTGCATTGATTTTTCCTTGTCATTTCTCCAAGTTAGGATGTGCAAGTTAAGGCATTTGGAGTGTGTCTATACCTAATCAAAAATCACTCTCAAGTAGAAGCATTAGACACAGATAAGTGGAATGATTAGTCATCATCAAAATAAGGGTTTAGTCAAATTAGACCTTGACTCAACATTGACCATGAGTCAACACTTCATCCCTCGTACTCTTTCATACATCAATGGGAATACCGTTTGGTCAGCATGCCTTTATCATTTCATCTTTTCCAAAGCATTCTTAACCATAAATGGTGAAACTCTTCATGTGTAAATGATATCTCTTGTATTATTTACATTGTATTCATTGAAAATCTTGTGGAAGTGATTTCTTCATTGGTTCTTGGTGTCATCATCCTTCACCAGCACTCTACCATCTTCATTCTTGATGCATTTTCCTTGACTCGAGTCTCTTCATATCCTTTTTCTTATATGAGCTATTTTATATATATCTTTCCACTTCACTTGTGTCCAACTTCTTATAAACAACCTTTTGAGCTTCTTTCTTTGCTTGGTGTATCTCTGAAAACTTGCATCATCTCGATATTTGTGCAAGCTCCTATAGATCCCCCTTTTGAATTTCATAGCCATATGTACTTCATCATTCCACCACCAAGTCTCTTTCTGTAGAGGCCCAGAACCTTTGGACTCCCCTAAAACCTCTTTGGCAATTTTTGTTATGTAGAATGTTATATTATGCTACATAGTGTTAACACCAGACTCCAAGTTCCAGGTACCCTCCTTGATGAGTTTATCATTAAAAGTCAATTTCTTTCATCCTTTAAGATTCCACGACATGATCCACTATCTCGGTTTTTGTTATTCTTGCCTTTATTGATCTTCATGTTAATATTCAAAAAACCACCAACCTATATTGGGTGGCGGGTTCTTCACCATTATACTTTACAATCCTTACATACTTTACGATCCACCTGTCTCGTAAGGAAGAAATCAATTTGGCTACAATTGCGTCCACTCTTTCAAGTAATCTTATAAGATTCTCTTTTTTTGAAATTGGTGTTTGCCAAAATCATAACAAATGCAATCGAAAAATCTAATATCCTCTCTCCTTCTTTGTTTCTTCTACCATATCCAAAACACAATGAACTTTGTCATATCTAGCATTGCTACTCCCCATGTGGTCATTTAAATCACTCCCAATAATAAACTTACTCTCTATAGGAATTCCAAGCATCAATTCATCCATGTAATCGTAGAGATCTTTCTTAACCTCCTCGTTGAGGCCAACTTGCGGGGCATAAGCTTTAATAAAAAATGTTTCCAAAAGAACAACCTTGATAGCTATGATTATATCGCTCATCCTTGTGATATTTATAATATCATCCTTTAACATCTTATCAACTATAATGCCTACACCATTTCTATATGTATCCATACATGAATACCATATTTTGTACAATGTGTCCTTGATTTCTCTACATCGTTCCCATGCCCACTTGAATTCCTATAAGAAAGTTATATTGACTTTTCTTCTTCTAATCACAATATCCTCTATATCCAAAGACTTTCCTATCAAAGAGTCAATATTCCAAGATCCAAGTCTAATCTTTTTTTGTTGGACTTGCTTCTTTACCTGCCTTTGTCAAAAATGTTGCCCTTATATATCTTTACTACGTCCAGGTAATGATGCAGCATGACTAGCTTCTTTACCTACACACGTCCAAGATGTAGAAACCCTTGTTTATCCTTCAATACAAGTGGGCACCGCTGTGTCAAAATCCTTTACATATTTATCACCGCACCCAGATGTCCATGCAATGTGTCGCTAGGCATGATCACTCTAACAAAAATTTTAGAATGGTCCATGTATAGAAAGAGTGACCAACCCTCCTTTACTTGGGTTTGGGACCAACTGCATTTGCACAAAATGTACGGTAAATAAGCAGACTTTCCAACTTCCCTTCAGTAAGACATCTTTTTCGTTTGTTGCAGATCCTAAGTCATTGAACCCAGACTCCCCTATTGCACCATCCGTTGCTTCATGCTACGCTAGTAATGGATCAATTCCTATTCTTCAACCCCACAAGGTTGGGGGGAATTTTCTCTAGAGTACCGACTCCATGTTATTTACACTAAGAAAGTCAATTTGTTATTTATCTACGAACAGGCTCATTTTCTAAGTTAAAAAATTCCCTCCCAGCACTAACTCAATCAAGAATGGCATGAGAACTGATGTTGCCATTAACAAACTAGTCACGAAATAATGTGGCTAGTGCTCTGTCACAACCATTGAGCCTATTACGAATATGAAAGTTGGATATTATAATGATCATTGTTATACGAGTTTAAATGACTTCCACGCTTCACAAACATTTACATAGCTTCATTACTAAACTCAAAATTCTAATCATTACAAGACTCACAATTCTAATTACCATTCCAACTAGAAAACATCATTTCATTACTGTGACAGCAAGACCATATATTGATATATTTGTGTCACACTTGCATTCCAACTATTATTCGATTTGAGCCATCATGTTTCATTGATTTTCCTCATCGCAAATTTCAAGGATGACGTCATGATCCCAAAAATAAAATCACACAACCTCACAACTCTTTCTGGGTGTGTGCCTAGTCAGATCCGGTATAAGGCTACATGCTATAAAAAAAATCCGTTAAAACTTACTTTCAAAGTTGTTAACTCCGCCTAAAATCCTTTATTTTGATATTTTGAAACCATGTACCGAGACACATTTAATATTTTTATGCATTAATTATATTATGTGCTAGGGATATGAGACAGGGCTAAAGAGAGCGAAGAAAGGATCGTTCGTGTATAATCTCTGCGCATGTGCAGTTCGGGCAAGCATGCATGGTGTTTCTGGGCATGAGTTAAAAATAAAATTATTTTTAGAGTACATTATAAAAATCACTTTAGTTTTGACTTACGGTTAATACATACGAATGTGTCTAAAAAATGTTGGGCGGTGACAATGTTGTAAAGGTGTTAACTTGTAACTTAATCTACTGATTCTAGAGAGCGGACTGCTGAATACATACAACTGAAGAATAATGCCGATCATTGCACAAATAAATTATTATATTTGTTCTAGTTCTTGACATTTCACCAATTTTTGACCTGTTCCCACCTGAATCTACTGTGAGAGGAAGTTGCAATTCTTCTCAAGTAATGCATGGTTTTTGAAAGAATGAACGGATGCCTAGACTGTTTCGTCTCTCAGCATGAAAGAACTCCATAAGAATAGGAAAAACTTAAAATAAATATATCCACTCAACAAATTCATGACTTCGACCAGGCTACAGCTTCAATCTCTGCTTCGGCACTCCGGTAGAGCTCCAACCTCTTAGCAAGTTGTGTTCTGCGTTCCATTACGGCAGGGTCCTCATCAAGCATGGAAGAGAGCTGCTTTTTCTGCAATACAAATACCATAAAGCATACATGAACCCGACGGCAGCAAAATACCAAAAATATCAAAACTGAAACAAGAAGGTAACATGTCTTTCATAATAAATGCACTTTTTAGTCTTAGATAGAAGTCAATGAAGTAGACTATAGTCCAAATAAGATGACTGCACAAAGCACGCCAAGATCAAATTCATTCTAACTCGTTAGGAATTTTAAGAAATTAGAGAGAAGGCTACATGATATAAACGTGGCAAGTAACCCACAAGATTAGATGAAACAAACTAAGATGAGTATACCATGTTCAAGGATTCCTCTATCTTGACATCAGATTTACATATACATAGAAATCCATCCATAAGGATGTTGCACAAAGAATAGTGTCACTCTCAGAAACAGTGCAATAATATTATGTTTAGCAAGAGCTCACACACTAGCATTTTCCACATTATGAAGTATTAGGCAAAGAAAGAAAATAATTACCACTTTTTCTATGATGGGATTGGGACAATATATTAATATATAAAATATACACGTAAAGAAATTAAATGGCTACTTCAATGAGGGATTTAGATCATCAAAAGCAAACATTGACTTAAAAATGGAAATGTAAACAATGATGCCCTGTAGTCAGTATGCAGGATTCCCACTCAAGTAAATACTGCATATCTGTAGTCATTCAAACATACCTCCTTTTTACCCAGTTCAGTAAAGAAGTGGTCTAGCAAGGTGCGTTTTGCTTCGCGGACTTGGCAATATACAATAGATTTTGGAATTGAATTCCTCAAGCCCGCGCAGACCATATTTACATAGGATAAAACGTTGGTGCCTGCAATCATGAAAACGCTCAATTCAGTTTGCATGAAGTTCACTTAGTTTACTTCTTTAGCCTCAATTTACAGTATGACTCATGTAGAACATGATAAAGTTTACTGTGGCTAGTGAGAAATATCATATACCTTTTCAGAAAACAAAATGGAAAAGATTCATCTAAGCTTGAATAAATGTATGACAATATACAATGCGACTAGTACGTAGGAGACGGAGATGCTGTTACTATTAGCTAATAACAGTCTCTGTTTTCTACGGGCGAGTTTTACTGGATTTAGGACAAAAGGCAGCGAGTCAGTCAATTAAAAAGTAAAAATGCCGAAAATTGTACCACTGATAAGCAGGAATAATTTCATTAGAAATGAACTGACATTAGGGAATTCTTACGTGTGACAATTTGAGACTATACATACACTGCAGATTTTGCATCAATTCTCATCAAATAGATCTATGATCAATATAAAGGTCTTCGTCAGTTACCTACTCCAACTCTTAATTTTGAAGTTATAGATGTTACACAAAGCCACCACACTACATGTTGATGTGGCTGCAATATGAGTTCGGTTCAAAACAACGAAAAGTTGCAGAAATCAACTTTATTGTCGAGGTATAGAGCTTAATAAATCTGTGAAACATGCTTATGAGCTTTGAGTACAGTATACCTATTCTTCTGAGGTATGAGTCGTTGTATCTATCAAAAATTGAATGTGTAGGATTCCCCCCTTTCTCAATTTCTTGAGGAAGCTTTCTGAAAAATTCTACAGTTAGATAACCGCATTCCATATCAACCAATTTAAGGGTTGCTTTCTTGCTTTCATCCCTCATTCTCTCCAGTGAATCACAAGCTGCGTTTCCGACTTCCATTCGTAAAGTGGGATATTGTTTGAGCTCCTGCATAGAAATGCCATGTTAAAAAAAAAACTTGAAATTTCTGTGAATTGACTAATCTAAATTACTCTGGTAATCTCTATTTCGGTTCTCTTTCATGGTGCACAACTACGCATGCATGCTCATCATAGAGCATAACATATGTTTAAAGAAGTCACAATGCCAAAAGGTTTTTGTTATACATGTCCACTGGAAGACTACATGATCATACTTACCAAAAAAAAGGAATTATACAATCTAACAAGTAGCCAGAAGAAGACAGACTTGTAAAATGCCCAGCACGTGGCAGTTTTATGTAATTCAATAACGAATTGCATGCATTGACATTAGATGTATACAATTTTGATTTCTGATAGGTTACAATGTTTTTCACTGTACTTTACATAATTCAATTTTAGTTTCCGCACAGCACTTACAGACATAATTAAAAGGTGAGATTTCTCATGCAAAATCTCCCCATTGCATTGTCCTAGTGCCGTAAGAAGAGTATAATATCCGATTATTATCTATTACACGACTACTATGCATATGCATGCTAGTTAAACATTTAGCACCTTTATTCTGCATGAGGAATCTTTTCAAAAATCTGATGGATAACACAAGATGACATTTATGGAGGGAGAATTAATACCACTGTTTCGCCCACAGCTTTATGAACCAGATCCTTCAATATTGCATGGACCTAAAAGTAAAAGAGCCGGTGAGGAAAAAGAGCGCAATTATGTAAATCGTAATGATGCCTTTGATTTTAAAGCGGTACATAATTGATGATCCCAGGCAGTTGTTATGCATTAACATGCACCGGCCTGTGCTCTGACTCCCAAAGACCAACAAACAGTATCGGTTCACGCATAAATTCCAAATAAATTCTGCTATAAACTTAAATATTGCACAATGAAGTAGGGCAATACTAATCATCAGCCTAATTCCATCAAGAAGCACTCAAAATATAATTTTAAGAGTAGCTAAAAAGGCAAGTTTGGACCAGCCTTCAACTTGTTGGATGCCAGTCAATGATGTAAGACGTGACTTACAGCATCAACTGCAGCCTCAGCAGGGCCTCTGATGCTAACAAGAGAAGACTCAATAAGACGTCTATATCCCTGTTCTGGAGCAATAAGATGCGGCTGATAGCCATCTGCTTCAGTTATTAACTTTCTAACATTTTCCATTGAGAGCTGCTTGTCAAATTGTAGTCTCCTCAACGCTGCAGGAAGTTGGTTATCAAAAACGCCATAAATCTTTTCACCACCAGGTCGCCTGTTAACATGATTATATGAGTTACAGGGCTATAGTGCTGTAAAGCAATAAATGAAAATGGAATCATTACAAAGCAATCATGCAGGAGGTTTGGTAGGTGCAGAGAAAGTGAAATGGCTAGTTTCAACTTTGAACACACCACATTTAGCAATGAGTTCATAACAAAGTTGATGGGGAACCAATCCCGAACAATCAAATCATAATCAAACTTTGCCTGAACAATACCCCTAAGCTAGATATCTATAGCTAGACTGACTTCAACCCTATTGTCTCAGGTGATTGCACAGAATTTTCCGAAATAATAACCATATTAAATAACAAACTCAAGTAAAAATATTTAAAACTTCAAACTTGCAATTAAGTCGATGGAATTAAATAATTCGCCAAACTTGAAGAGAAGTGAGTAATCAGATTCATAAGGCTCTCACAAGTGATGCCAAGCCAGAAGATGGACAAGATCTATGTGTCCTACATCAACCCCACCCCCCCCCCAAAAAAAAAGAGCCTCTAAGTTGTCATAAGTGGCATGTCGTATAGAGCTTGTCATAGAGGTGTAGCCAGCTGATGATGCTAGCAAACGAGGATGGGAGTCTAGAAAGAATAGGTGTCGGCGAAGTTGTTGTGCTGGACGCAGTGGTCATACTGCCCTAGCTCCCTCGAACGATGTGTTCTAAGGTGCAGGTTAATACATTACATAGTACGGTGCAGGTTAATACATTACATAGTACCTGTGAAATGTGGTGCTGCAATGCAACGTGCAATGCACCATTGAGAGAGGCCATAAGCCTTCTCCCTTTTTATTAATAAGAGAAACTGGATAATTTACATAGAGGTCCAGTAGGATATGGAAATTACAAAATAGAATAAATATGAAATATATTAACACCCCTTCAAGCTGGAGTGTACACATCGTGTAGACCCAGCTTGTTGCAAAAACTCTGGAAAGTTGTTGGACTCAATGGCTTCGTAAGAACATCTGCAAGTTTATCTTCAGACTTGACATGTGGAGTCACAACAGTTCCATTCTTGATCTGGTCTTTGATAAAGTGGCAGTCAACTTCAATGTGCTTAGTACGTTCATGGAAGACTGGATTCTTAGCAATGTAGATGGCCGCTTGATTGTCACATCTGAGTTCTATAGGAGACAAAACAGGAATCTTTAATTCAAAAAGTACAAATTGAACCCACTGCAACTCACAACATACATGTGCCATTGCTCTATACTCAGCTTCCGTGCTAGATCTTGCCACAACATTTTGCTTTTTGCTTTTCCAGGTAATAAGATGATTCCCCAAAAATGTGCAATATCCAGACGTAGACCTCCTGTCATTCAGATTACCAGCCCAATCTGCATCTGCATAACCAGTAAGAGACAGTGTGGATACAGGAGTCTTCGGCCTATAATAGGTGATTCCCTTACCAGGTGCACCTTTCAGATATCTCAGAATACGACAGACAGATGTCCAATGAGACTGTTTTGGAGAGCTCATATGCTGACTCACCACTCCTACAACAAAAGAAATGTCAGGACATGTGACTGTCAAATATATCAATTTTCCCACAATTTTCCTGTAATATCCTAGATCTGGATAATCAGTATCATAAGTCATCTCCTTCACATGATAGTCCATAGGAGTAGACACAGGCTTGGACTCACTCATACCAATTTCCTGTAGTAAATCCAGCACATATTTTCTCTGAGACAAATTGGTACCTGCATGAGATCTAAGTACTTCAATGCCCAGAAAATATCTCAGTTTTCCCAGATCCTTTATGTGAAAGTGCCCCTGCAAGCCCGCTTTCACACGAGATATGTCTGTGGAATTACTACCAGTGATAACAATATCATCAACATATACAACAATAATAATAGATCCACCAGAAGAAGTAGAATAAAATAAAGAGTGATCAGTGACAGAACGAGAAAAACCCATCTTTAGCACAACATCACTGAACTTGTCAAACCAAACTCTAAGAGATTGTTTCAATCTATAGATGGCTTTCTTCAGTCTACACACCTTCTGACACTCCCCCTGAGCAACAAAACCAGGTGGTTGCTCCATGTACACCTCTTGTAGATCACCATGAAGAAAGGCATTCTTGACATCGAGCTGAAATAGAGGCCAGTCAAATATAGTAGCCAGAGAAATAAGAATACGCACAAAATTCAGACGAGCCACTGGTGAAAAGGTCTCAAAGAAATCAACCCCATATGTCTGAGTGTACCCCTTTTCCATCAGTCTAGCTTTCAATCTCTCCACATAACCATCTGGATTATGTTTTACTGTAAATACCTATCTGCATCCCACAACATTTTTATCTGGAGGTAAGTCAACAAGTTCTTAGGTGTTGTTCTGTAACAGGGCAAACATTTCAACATGCATAGCCTGTTTCCTGCCAATATCCTTCATAGAATCAAGATGATTTCTTAGAATGACCACAGAATCAATCCCAATAGCAAATGAGCGAGTATGCTGAGATAACTTGGACAAACAACACACATTTGTAATAGGATGTCGAATAGTACAGAAACGAGTACCTTTGCAAACAACAATGGGAACATCAAGGTCAGATGGTTTTCAGGAATCCCTTGAGTAGAGGAAGATGGGGAGGGCTCAGAGACTAGAGTCGCTACCTCCTCTGGATCTTGTCTGCCTCGTCTACTATAAACATGTGAATATTGCAGAATTGGTGGACCATCTGCTGGCTGCTCTTCCTGAATTATAGTATAGTCAGGAATGTTAGGTGGCACTCTCTCACTCTGATGTGGTGGGGCACTCTCTCACTAGCATCTGATGGTGGCACTCTCTCACATAATTGCTCCCCCTTACTGGAAATACTAGAGAAATATGGAGCGGATTCATGAAAAGTCACATCTCTAGACACAAACATGCGACAAAGACTTGGACAATAACACATGTACCCTTTGCTAGTGTTGGAGTACCTAAGAAAGAGAGTCCTAATTGACCTAGGAGATAACTTATCAGCCTTAGGATCAAAATTGTGGACAAAAGAAGTACAACCAAACACTCTAAGAGGAACAAGGAAAGGTTGATCCTTGAACGTAGGATAGAGAAAGGAGTACGTCCGTGAAGCACAGAAGAAGGTTGCATGTTGATAAGAAAACAAATAGTAAGAAGGGCGTCAGACCAAAAACGTTTAGGAACATTAGATTGAAACATGATTGTCCTGCTAATATCAAGGAGATGACGATTTTTCCTCTTTGCTGCCCCATTCTGCTGAGGGATGTGAGGATAGGATGTACGATGTATCATCCCAACTGAACTACAAAAATCAGCCATAGCATTTTGAACATACTCCAAGGCATTATCAGGTTGAAGAACTTTAATATTGCAATCAAATTGAACTTTTATTTCTTGATGAAAATGTTTGACAATAGATAGCACAGACTCTCGACTTTTCAACAAATAAATCCAAGTCATACGCGAGAAGTCATCCATAAAAGAGATCAAATAACGAAAACCATTATAACTACGGTCTTTCACAGGACCCCAAACATCACTATGGACCAACTCAAAAGGACATGACGCCCGTTTATTGACACGACCGGGATAAGACATTCTATGATGTTTCCCCAGTTGACAGGACTGACACTCTAGAGACGATACTTGAGACAATTCTGGTTCTAACTTTCTTAGGCTCTCTAATGAAGGATGTCCATGTTTGTAGTGCCACAGTAAGGGAGAGTCACTCAACAGGACAGCTGGAGCAGGAGTAGACACTTGGCGAGGCAGATTGTCACCGTGGAAGAGGTAGAATTCACCTTTCCTAGGCCCTCCACTAATTATCCTCATACTCTTGAGATCCTGTAATACAAAACAAAAAGGTCCAAAAGTTATCATACATTTCACAATATCAATCAACTTAGCAACAGACAGAAGATTAAAAGGAAAATCATGCACATAATGTACGGATTTAAGATCAATTCCAGGAGTCAGAGAAACAGATCCACTGGATAACACTCTCCTACTGAACCATCTGCTATTGTTACAGATTTGTGAGGAATATGTGAGTCAATGGAATGAAGAAGTCTCCTCATACCAGTCATATGTTGTGACACACCAGAGTCAACGACCCATGATGAAGTAGAACCAGAAGCCAATAAAGAGGTAGCCGGATTACCAGTGGTGGACGCCAAGTTGGCTAAAAATGATAATCCCAAGCTCAGGTGCTGAGTAGCCAGAATAAATCTATCATATTCCTCCTTGGTGAGTGTAATGTCAAAAGGACCAGAACTCGAAGTAGGAGGCTCAGTAGACTCAGTAGTGGTAGCAAAGTTTGCTACTCCCACAGGTGGTGCAGCAGGTCGACCATGCTTCTTCCGGCATTTCTCAACTGTGTGTCCAGGTTTGTCACGGAAAGTGCACTTAGGGCGAGTTCCACGTCCTCGGCCCACACCTGTCCGTCCTCCTCTCACTGCAGCAGCTACAGAAGCATGAAAATCTCCCTAAGATGAGACTACGGTAGGATCAACAAGTTTAAAATTTGCCTGTAAAATCCTTGAATAGGCCTCTTCCAAGCTGGGAAGTTGATCAGAAGCTAAGATAACACTGCGGGCTGAACTGCACGAAGAACTCAGACCAGACAAGAATTTTGTTGTAATCAAGTCATCTCTGTCTTTAACTTGCTCCTGGACAGTTACTGGATGGTAGAAACTCAGCTCTTGTGCAATACCTTGAATCACTCCAAAGTATTCTTCTAAAGGTCTGTCTCCCTATTGTTCTGCAAACAGGCGATCACATATCATGAACTGACAAAGCGCATTCTTCTCTTGAGAATAATGTTTCTTCACTGCATCCCAGATCTCTTTGGCGGTAGTGTAGAACATGAACCTCGTGGCAATCCCAGATTCCATGCTCCCCCACAACTAGGTCTTCACCAGACTGTTATGACACTTCCATTCAGCATAGCCTTTGTCAGTAAGTGCATGAGGATCAGAATCAACGTGTCTCGCCTTGTCGCGTGATTCCAATACAGTATGGACATCATTCATCCATAAGAGATAATTCTTCCCGTTCAGCTTTATGGAGGGGATAGGAGACATCTCATTGTAGATGGTAGATGCCTTGGTGTCCTCCATGATTTGACGAGAAGAAGAGTGACAGATTGATACACGTCACAAGAAGATATGGGTGACGGGGAAATACACGTCACGTCACAAGATCAGATGTGTATCTGACGCATCCACAACCCCCAACTGAAATTCCCTAATCACACATGGAGGATATGTGATTAGGAATTTCTTACGTACCGACGGACCCTCCGGTTTGGGATTTAGAAATCAGTTGGATCAACCGAAGGACCCGACGATCCGGAGATAGAAGAGAAGGGGGGACGGCGGCTACGACGCCTGGCCCAGGAGACGACTGCTCCGCCTGCATTGGGTCAGCGACGCGGCGGCCGGGGAAGGTTGGCGACATGCTCTGTTCACGTAGGAATTATTGTTCACTCCGCCGTATTGTTCACGCCGGAGTTACTGTTCACGACGCGTACTGTTCATCGTCGGAGTTACTGTTCACATTGGCGGCCGGGGAAGGATGGCGGCCGACCGACCAACGGCGGCGCTAGGTTGTGACGGCTGGGTAGGGTTAGGTTAGGAACCTTACTCTGATACCATGTGAAATGTGGTGTCGCAATGCAGCGTTGAGAGAGGCCATATGCCTTCTCCCTTTTTATTAATAAGAGAAACTGTATAATTTACATAGAGGTCCAGCAGGATATAGAAATTACAAAATAGAATAAATATGAAATGTATTAACAGTACCACATCAACATAGATGTCATGACAGGTAAAAGTGATGGGGCATCAGTGTGTAACACATCCAAGTGTTGACAATCCAGCAAAAGCAGTAGTATAGTATCAAGTGGGGTTTTAGTCTTTCCCCTAAGCTTGAACATTCGATGGTGAGATAGATACTAATAGTGGCATTTCCATCGTTGATGATGGCCAAGCACATCCGCCCTATGCACTCAACCTCAGAGCAGAAGAGGCTTTCCTGATGAGGGCCCAGACGAGAGCTCAGGTGTCCTAGAAAATATGTGATGTGCTTCGAGCTCACAATCATACTCATCACCGTTAGGATCATTGTCTGGGAGCACATCTTTGTACTCGTCAATTTCCTTTTGTATCAAAAGTCATTGTGATCAAACAAATGGGGCATTGATTGAAACGGTACCTATAGTCCTAGAAGGGGAAGCATTCTACATAGTGGGAAAGGATATGGCCTTCTACGATGACATTAATGTGGTTGTCATGGTGCTGATAATTGGGGTAGAAATAGGCTAGCGTCTCCAAGTGGAAGGTTCTATTCTATAAGAAGCTCGACGCCTTTTCTCATGCTCGATTTGAGTCGCAACATGGATGGCTTCATCTATGTTGTAGATATGCTAAGTGATGAACATTGTGGTGATTGATATGGAGAGGTCGTAACAATACATTGTAATCATCATAATACCATCCCAGTAGCCTCACCTTTGTAGACCAAGTCATAGAATTCACATGTGTTTGATAGAGTCCGACTCCTCCAGTAATTTGGACAATTTGAGGCATAATTATTGTTTTTAGTTGACAGGGATGAAGGACTCTATGTCCATCGCCCTAGGTGTTGATGCAACAAACAGTAAGAAGTTGATTTCACCACATAGGTGTTGTACCTCCCGTAGCTTGGCTAGTGTATTGTAGGCAACTATCCTTAGAAAGTTGGTTCTAGCTGAAGAATACTTCAATATTGTGGAATCAATTGTAGAACATGTCGGTGTTGCCCATGTCATAGAAGTCATGGACATTGATCTTCAGTGATCGATCATATGTTGGAGGCACAAGGTGTCGTCTTGACGCTAATTTTGACAAGGTGGGTGTCGATTGCCAGTCGTAAGAAGAAATCAAACTTGTTGTGGATGTCTATAAAGATTGTCATTGATATTCTCAAAATGTGCCATGCCTCACCTACAGGCCAATTTATTGATCTTGATGATTTTGCCGTTGTAATCCTCATTATGCACCATTATCCAATGTATTGAAATGCATTATGCGGTATGCGTATGGTCAGGGTACCGCATAGAGTATTTGCAAAATGCGAGAGCATAAACGGGGCATATGCATTTTTGGAAATTTTTAATAAATTCAAAATTTATACATATACATAGTTTTGAAAATATAATTATAATTATAATTTTATAAATTCTACTTGCACAAACTAATAGCCAGAATATACCAATGAATCATTACATTATGAAAGAAGAAGCACATTTTCAATCAGAAAGTGGAAAACAAAAAATGGTAAAATTTGAAATCCACCTCATTCAAAGTGACACATGGATGGAATTTAATACGATAGAAGTATAGTGACAGCGAACCCAAAAGATGACATGTGGCTAAAACATAGCAAGATAACATCTAAATAGCTAATAGTCTCAAAATACATCACTACATCCTTATGATATGAAACAAGTCTAATCATAATAATCTTCATCGTCTGAAGAAATTAATAGACGGGGGATTGGTAAGGAGAAAATAAATAGGGATCAAGGAATTGAGGTATTGAGGGATGAAGAAGGAAAAGAATGGATGTCAGGGCATAGGGAGAAACTGGACAATAAAATAGGGAAGTGGCAGGGGAAAACCAATAGAGAGGGGAGGGGGAATCAGTAAGGGAAAAACAAATAGGAATCAAGGAGTTGAGGTTCTGAGGAATCGAGGAATGAAGAATGGGCGTCAAAAATATGCGTCAAAAAGAAAATTGAAAAAAAATTGAGGTTTTTGGCGTTAAAGTAGAAATGGGGAGAAAAAGGGAAATCGGGAAGTGGGGAGGATGAAGAGGATCAGCTATCAACAGTAGAGGTTACCTATTTCCCTCCATAGCCCAATCTAAAGAGAGGGGAGGAGATTGACTAGCTGAGTAAACCTATTTTACAACAAGCCTCTCCAAAACTGTCGTCGTTGGGGGAGAAGCAGCCAGTAGCACAATTACTGGGGTGGCATTGGCAGGAGGACGAGGAAGGATCGTCGCCGACGTCGTTGTCGATGTTGAAGCAAGTTGTTGTTGTCTTCGTCCGTCGGCGAGGTTGCAGGAGCCGCCAATCCTAACGTAGCAACTATCACTCGAGAGTGAGAGGCAAGATCGGGGGGTTGTTGTGAGAGTGAGAGGGGGTCAGGGTGGGTTGTGATGTAGGGTGACTCATGTTAATTGTCGAGGATGGGGATGTTTTTGTTAGTTTTTTTATTTATGTCGCAATTTGAATTGTGGGGCCTAATTGTCCCCTTATATGGGCCGCATGTCGCATAATCAGCCTAGGCCCAAAATGGGCATCGCCTACCCATATGTATAGTGAATGAGCATAATCAGCCTAGGCCCAAAATGGGCATCGCCTACCCATATGTATAGCGAATGACGGCATGCATCGCAGATGCGGCCGCATGGGTCACATTTTAGAACACTGCCATTGTCTGTTTAATAATGCAGCTGAGTAGGATATTGCACACTAGAACTCCATGCTATCCAGGTCCACAAAAGTAGTTGGACCCACATATATATGGTGCATGGTTTATTGTATTAGAGGTGGCTATACAAGGATTCGTGATGTAGTAGGGAAAGAGAGTGAGAAAATCATTGGAAGAGAGATAGACAAAGTAGACAAGCAATTATTGCTACAATATTACAGAGTATAAGTGGACTACGAGGGAGAGATGTGGTGTCTCTCTCACCCCCTATAGACAAAATGTGGCTCAGGTGTAGATGGCAGAAGGTTTGGTTCTGTTCTAAGAACCACCCATGTGGGAGTTCGATCCTCTAGGTATCGATGTGTAGTGATGCCAGGGTAGAGAAAGGGAGTGAGTAGATTCATTGGAAGAAAGAGAGATGAGACACATCAATTCAGTGATTGTTGCTACAATGCCACAACAATATTGTGTTTGTAGGTCATCGACGAGGAAGGGATGCGGCGCCTCCTCTCACCCCCAATTCCAAAAGGTGGCCCTAGGTGTAGATAGGAGAGGGTTTAGTGCTCCTCCACAAGCCACCTTGGTGACATGTCGATCCTACTTCAGGCATTGGCAGACAAAGACATTATACACGGTCTCCATATAGTAGTTATCGTGTGGTGGAAGTCGACCCCACACCTTAGTGCTTTGGCAGCACCCCTAATTCTATCTAGGCAGTTGCTAGGAGGTAGGGGAGGGAGGGAAGTCGTGCCTGAGGCCTAGACCTTGCAAAGAAGAGTAGGTAGCCCCTAAAAGAGCCACCACGATATAGGTGCAATACTGTAGCACTTGACGATTTTTTGGATTGGAGGTGCAAAAAAGAAATTAAGGGGCAGGGGAGAAGGGGAGAAGATCAGGGGAAGAAAGTGGAGATCAGAGATGTAGTTGAGAATGAGATGGATGGCAACAAGGTATGGACGGTAGAACAATACAAGATTTCCTTTTTGTGTTGAGGTAGAGAAGATTTCTTAACCTAAGGTGGCGTAAATTCAAGGGGTGGATAGGAGGTCCTGGAAGGGTTTATATGTCATGCTCGGTTATCAACTAATGGGAAACCAATTTTAAATTATCATATACATAATGAAATTGTGTTTGAACAATACCAAGTGTGGGAGATATAACTAAACTAACTAAATCCCTAATAACTCAAGAAATTACGTAGAAACCAATTAAATAATAAACTCAAATACAATATAAAGCTTACAAACTTGAAACTAATTCCCTTGATATAAATTGCATAAAAATGTACTTTTGTTGCATTTTTTCCTTTTCTATGTGTTTACCTTTGTATGCCTTGAAGTATTCTTAAGTTCCACACCATGCATGTTTATTTCCCATGTTACCCAAGTAACAATAAGTGTGGTATCTAATTAATCTTTTAGTATATTTGTAATGGGCCTAGGCCCATTATATGTTACCTCTTCTCTCGATTTGATATACTTAAATGACGGAGAAAGCCTCAGGGTGTATGAATGGCCGCAACACGCCTTTTTATACCTAGATTCACTGTCACCCTCTATGTCATCCAACCCATTATTTTATTCATGAACCTATAAGATTAAGACAAATGATCACTTGTACCTAAGAAAGAATCATAACTTGAGATATTAGATGCACTTGCTATAGCATCATGCTTTGTTAAGGCGGCTAGGTGGTCTTTCACACCCAAGCCTAGTCAGTTGACTCAGTTCGCATTTTTTATTTTTAAATTTAAATATCTAAATTTACACACACACACATACTTGTATTCAAATACATATATTACTAAGTATATATTGTTTGGTTTTTACTTTTTACTAAGCTTAATCAATCATAACCTAAACTAACACCTTACATGACCTAAACTAGACCTAATTAACCCTAGTTTGACCTAACTTTATCTAGATGAGACCTAATTTGACTTAAATCTAACTTAACTTGCCCTAGTTCGGCCTAAATCAGACCTAATTTGGCATAACATGATGCAATCAAGCCTAAATTCCCTGAATTACCCTAAACTAGTCTATATAAAGCCTAAGTTGGTCAAATGAGACCTAACTGCCACAAATAAGATGTAATTTTGCAAAAACTAGAGGTGATTTTGACCTAGATTAGACCTACTTCTACTTTAAAATTACTCGAGTTGATCTAATCTGACAAAATTCAGATCAGATTCATACTAATCTTTCCAATAAGAGGCGTAAATTTGGCCTAAAAAATCCTAGTACCTACTGCCTCCTTCTCAACACATAGGTGAGCACCTTGATAACTATACATAAGATATTGTTGACAGAATATGTATGCCATTACTAAAGTAAACACAAAAAAGACAAGAACCAGAGTAACGCATCAACCATGATTCAGGGCTTCCACAAGAGCCCGTCCAAGTTGTTATCCATGCAAAAATGAGGAAGAAGGGGATTATCCTTGTGGAAAATAAGATTAGAGGCAAGTAGATTGATTCTATTACGCAAAATCATGATCCTCTCTATAGGAGACGGAACTAATAGAAAGCATGGAATCAAACTCTGATGGACTAGACATATTTAGGCCCATTTCATCATCATCGTCATCAACAACTAAGCCTCAGTCTCAACTATGTTGGGGTCGGCTACATGGATCCTTCTTTTCCATTCAGCTCTATCATGGGTCATATTCTGGTTGAGATGTAGAGATTCAAAATCTCTCTTTATAAGCTCTTCCCATGTTAATTTAGGCCTTCCTCTTCTTCTATTAATTGTGCTTGCCTTAATAGTATTGCTTTATATAGGCGCATTAGTCGGTCTGCGTTGCACATATCCATACCATCTGAGTCGGCCCTTGCGTAACTTGTACCAATGCTCGTCACCCCCACTTTATTCCTAATATAGTCATTTCTCAAGTGATCTTTTCTTGTTTTCCCACACATCCATCTCAAGATACGCATTTCAGCCACGTTCATCTTGTTAAGTCCTTGTTTCTTCACCGCCCAACATTCACTCCCATGGAGCATGGCTGGTCGTATAGCAATTTTATAAAACTTACTTTTTAGTCTGAGAGGGATCTTCTGATCACATAATACTCCAGTTGCACTCCTCCATTTCAACCATCCTGCAGTGATCCTATGAAAAACGTCATTTTGGACATCGCCATCTGTTTGAATGATAGAGCCCAAGTAACGAAATTTATCACATTTTGGTATATCTACTCCGTCCAACTTGGCTCCACCATTCACACTGTTAGACTGGTTGAAATTACAATGCATATATTCAGTTTTGCTCCTACTAATCATCAATCCATTTGTTTCCAGTGCCTTTCTCCAAAGTTCAACTGTATCATTCAAACCATCTTTAGTTTCGTCAATCAATACAATATCATCAACAAATAACATATACCAAGGAACATCATCCTGAACATTCTTTGTCAGCTCATCTATAACAAGAACGAACAGATATGGGCTGAGTGTGGATCCTTGGTGTACCCCAACTGTGATGGGAAATGTTGGTGTCTCACCTCCAGGAGTCTTCACACTTGTAGTAGAGCTACCATACATGTCTCTAATCAAGTCAATGTATTGGATTGGCACACACTTTTTCCTCAAAACCATCCATAACACTTCTCTGGGTACTCAATCATAAGCCTTTTCCAAATCGTTAAAAACCATGTGAAGATCTCTTTTTATTTCCCTATACTTCTCCATAAGCCTCCTTATCATAAAATAGCATCTATTGTTGATCTACCAGGCATGAAACCAAATTGGTTGTTTGATATCTGCGTTATAGATCTTAGCCTCTGCTCAATAATCCTCTCCCAAAACTTCATTGTGTGACTCATCAACTTGATACCTCTGTAGATTGTGCAGCTCTAAACATCACCTTTGTTCTTGTAGATGGGGATTATAGTACTATTTCTCCATTCATTCGGCTTATAAGGATCCATGTCATAGAAAGAGTGACAAAGTTTTTATGGCTGGTTGTCAACCTACCACCAACCCTCCTCCTTTACCCGTGCTTGGGACCGGCTACATTTGCACAAAATATGAAAACATAGGCAAAGTTTAAAATATGAAAACATAGGCGGAGTTAATAAAATAAATAATAACTCTAAAAATCCTCTTAGGGTAATGGTGGAGACAGTCTTCAGGTTTGATGAAAAGGATTCTGAAAATATGGGGATATATGCTCACTAGAGAGTCCGAACAACAAGGTTTGTTCTTTAAATGAAAGGTACAAAGCACTCCGAAGGTATCCATCATGAACGATGGAGGACTTCATTTCAGTAATGTAGGGCTGGTGGATAGAATTTTAAACCCATAGGATTGTGCTTTAAAGGTTCAATAGTTAAAAATTTGGGAGTTAAAGTTACGATTCAAGATGAATAAATGATTAGACCAAGTTTGTCTCTTCATATGCCCCATTTAGGAGGATTCTGATCAAGGATTTATCATTTCAATTTTCACCACATTTCACAGATTTCAATTAAGGATTTGTGTCTTGTCACCCCATTTTGGTGGATTACCATCAGGTATTTGACTCTTCCTTTTTCCTCCATTAAGGTTGATTCCAATGAAGGATTTTCTCTCTGATTCAGGCCATATGAATCGGGTGTACGAGGACCTAATAGGTTGAAAGGTTTCACGGCCAACAGGAAGATGAACTTGTGACAAACAAGGCTCATCTTAGAGCAGTAAAGCACTAAAACATGGGGTGTCACCAATGAGATCATTGTTTAATTATTAGTGTGTCTACCAACCATTCTAAGGATTTAAATTTCCAATAATAAAAGGTTACCTAGTGAGTAGATCAAAGTGAGATATTAGAAAAGGTTGATCAACCAACAATCACTAAAAAAACAGCAAGTAATAATTCTTAGGAGAACATGTAGTCATATCTAGTTGTTTTTGGTGTCCGTCCAATATAGTTTTGCAGCCAACTGAATGTCATTGTACTAGCAATTGTTATGCTCCGGTTCTATTAAAAATGTTATGCTATTTCCTTCATGCTCTTACTTGCAACCAATGAATCATAATATCCTTCTCACATAACACGATATAATGATTCATTTTTTTCTTGTATTATAGGAATACTAAAGATAAATTGAGAAAAACTTTCATGCTTACACGCCATCAAGATGTTCCTTGTAGTTCTGGTCAAAAATTCGGCAAATTTCCATTATTGCATATAGTTTGCCCTATAATACCAGAATATCATCACAGTCAAGTAAATTCAAGACAGAATATAATAATTTAGTTATATAGTTCTTGGAAATGGTACCCAACATACGCGGATTAATAGTAATTACATAAGGTAAACCAATAAAAGAAACATTTATGAAGATATATCATAACCTACTTTTCCTGTTTTGGGGAATAATGTTCACAAGTTAGACAATCATGTTAATATATGAAACAGGTACACCATTTTATATCAGAAAGAGTCCATTTAGTACATCAAATTAATGCAAAGCACCAACAAACTTACTCCAGCATCTGCAGCAATAGGTTTCCCTAAGCGGCTCAGTTCGGTCTCTAGATCAATAATGCTTTTACTGATGAGGGATTGAATACCAGGAATACGTGACTTAATGACATGTTCTAGATGCTGCAAAATGAGTCTAGTCACCAAATACATAGTGCACCAAGAAATTAAAACTTTCAGAAAAACATTAATATTTATATAGACTGTTAATTAAAATAAATGAAAAGATAGACCAGGTAACCTTAGAAAGCATCTTCCCTAGATGCTCTGAACCCATTCTATGAGCAAGATGCTTGTACTCTGGGCTACTTGCAAAGTATTCACGTTCCTTACGTCGTGCATTGATCATGTCAACACTTTTATTTATCTCAGCTTGAGATCGATTAACAACACCAATCCACGGAAATTGCAATTTGTATGATTTTCCTTCCAAAATCTTGCACACAAACAATTGCAAAAGAATGAAATTAAAGAGGTGAAATGTGCAAGATTGAATATATGCAATTGAAACTAAAGCTAAATGCAGGCACTCTGTCCAAAAGAAAATAAAATGACTATACAGTGATTTTTACAAACACGTTATGAACTATACTGATTATGGGCTTAATAACAAACTAAAAGCTCTCATGTTGATATATATCAGTTCTGATAGGTCAAATGATGTAGGATGAATGCATGCTATCTAGCAATTTAGGTGTTATTTTTCCTATACTCTGTTTTCAGCTTTTGTAAGTCATGTGATTTAGTCCCACATTGGTTACCACCCGTTTGTTTAGTTGTTGCGCCCATCTATAGGCCTATAATTCCTTGTTAAAACGGAGACTTGATGAAATAAATCTAGAAGACATTTTGACTTGCTCCAATTATTAGATGATTGAGTCAATTTAGATTCTACATATCAGGTATCACATTATCAAGCCTCATGGTCCTACAGTGAGATTAATCATGTATCTTTGTGTATGCTATACACTTATAGCTTTGGCTAAGATGGCACCAGGAGTAAGAACAACCACTGCTACTGCTAGAGAAAAAGTTATCTACTTTTAATAGCTTGGGTGTAAAGCATGCTTACATCAACAGCGTCAGTTCCCTGATCCATAAGGTCAATTTTAGTCAGCACACCAAAAGTCCTCTCCCCTATATATTTGAAAAAGAAACATTAGATGGTAAGGTTCAAAGATTCGTACCAAATTACATCAACATTAATTATGAAGCATGAGTACTATCAGAAAAATATATTATTGTAATAGACAAGAAAATGAAAACAATTGTTAATATGTTTATTTTTGTTTATTTATTTTGTGCTCTCTTTAGTGTCTTGTCTTGTGTCCCATATTGGTGCACTCTGTGTTTAGTGACTCCTATCTTATATAAGGAGGGTGTCTATGCTTGTACTAATTATCTCTCAATAATACAAACTTATTTCACTCACATGGTAACAGAGCAGTTTAACCGTCCCTAAGCCTCTCAACCCTAATGCTTCCCTCCTCTTTCCCCTAGCAGCCGCAACCCTCCCCCCTTCTCCTTTTCTCCTTCTCCCTCCTTCCGGCCAGCATCTCTCTGCCCTCCCACTGCGCCGCCCTCTGTCTGCCCCGCCTATCCCTGTTCTCATCTTCCCACTGTCCACACCCTCTCCCCGATCCCTTTGTCCCTACATCCATCCCAGCCCCTGATCCCGACCAGCCCCTACACCCCCCCCCATCTTCCCGCAGCCACGCCGCTACCCACCTTCCACCATCAAACCCTCCATGCCACTGCATCCATCCACCTACAACAAACCCCGCCCGCTGCATCCACCCATGTACAGCCTCTCCACCACAGCCCGCCCACCCTTCCACCCATTAGCCTCCTTGTTATCCTGCCGCTCCTCTGATCCCCCAGCCATTCCCGTCTAGACCTTTCCCTGCATGCCATAGAAGTCGCCATCCACCCGCCCACCAACCCAGCCCACCAAACCCACCCCCACCTCATCATCTACCCGCCACCGCTGCCTCCTCCCTGATCCCCTAGCCACTCCACCATCCTTTTCAGCAAATTCTCATATATCTATCTCTAATCTTGTCTTCTTAATCTACTGTTGATTGGCGTTTCTGGATTGCTTCTGATCTAAAAGAACAGACTCCACTTGGCTCATCTTCAGATCTAGGGAGGGACTAGCTACCTCCCAACAATCTTCATCACATGTCGGTCTATGTTGACGATGTGGCGTCGGTCAAGGAATGAAGTTTCATCAAAATCGTCAAACTTTTGTTGAAATCGTTGAAATTTTTTATTTTGACGCCATCTGCTATGAAACCTTGCCAATGTGCCGCTATGTTGAAATCAGCAAAAATGTTTGCCTAAATTTCTAAATTTTCCCAGGGAACGGTAAAGTCTCCTTTCCTCCCACATGAAGACCCCCCTATATCAAATTTTATTGCATAAAACGATGCATTTAGGTGTAGACATCATGCATGTGAAATTTCATGGCTTAATTCATTCATTTTGGCATTGAAACGGGCACGATTGCATTTATCAAAATATCAATAAATTTCTATCGAAATTTCAAGAAATTTCGGTTTCCATACTGTCGAAACGGCATCAAAATTGGATACATCATTCCTTGACGTTGATTTTATAATTAAAATGTATACTGTCCATTCTTTGGGTTTCTAAAACCTTCTGTTGGTTCCTTGCGTGTTGCGTCATGCCCTTCTGCATGATCACTTGTGTGGACTGATCCAAGAACTACTGCTCATCATGGCCTCTAATGATAACTTAAGAACTCTTTGTGTGACCACAGTAAAATTGGATGGTTCTATCTATCATACATGGTCTGCTTCTTTTGAGTTGTACGTCAAGGCCCGATGTCGGTACTCTCACCTTATCACTAAAGCACCTGTTATTTCTGTCGAGAACATTGATGAGAAAACTAAACAATCCTATGACATCTGGGTCAAGGATGACTTGGCGGTGATGCATGGATAGTCAACAGTGCAAAACCAAAAATAATTCAATCTCTTTTACGACTTAGAATGACAAAGGCCATGTGGGATCAGTTAGCACATGTTTACTCACACCAACATAACCCTAAAAAGGTGCTTGAAATCTTTAAATATCTAGCAAAAAAGGAATTCTCTAATGATATCTCTGTAGAGGATTATTATAATCAATGTTGTACTTTGTGGGATGAATTTGAAGTATACCATCCCCTGACTTTTAATATCATTTCAGTTGCTTGATGGATTACCTGTCTCTTTAGCAGTTGTCATGGATCAGATTCTGTCTAGTGATCCATCCACTACCTAAACTATGTGATGTCCTAAAAAGGGTCCAATGCCTATCGTTTGTCTCTTCTCCTGTTGCTTCCAATGTGGCATCTGCTCTTATAGTCCGATCTAGCATCTCTAGCTGTGTCAGAGGTCGTGGTAGAGGATGTGGTTGTTTTGGCCCGTCAGGACCTGGACGTGGCCAACCCCCTATTGAACTAGGACGTGGTCAGCCATCGTTGGTCCTAGCAATGCCCCTCCTCCTGGACCTTGTCATTGTAACTTTTGTGGTCGTAATAATCACAATGAGGATCGCAATTGAGTGACACATGGCTACCCTAACACATGGGCCAATCAGGCTTATACTTACTAGACTGAGGACGAACCGACTCAGACCTCCACTGCTTTTCTAGATCGGGTGCGGGCTGAATTTGAAAAGCTCTTCCAAGAACAACTCCAGATTGCGACATCGGCTCCACGCTTGAATGGTGATTCTGTTTTTTAGCTTCCTCAGCACCTTATGGTAAAAACAAATGGGTCATCAACTCTAGTGCCTCTACTCATTTCTAGCATTTTAAAATTGTTTTCTAGTTTGACTTCTTCTACTATCCTACATGTAACTGTTGTTGATGGCACTCAAGCCCCAGTTCATGGGGTTGGTAATCAAACTACAAAATAACTTCTTGCTCATATTTCATTATATGTTCCCCGCTTTCCTCTTAATCTTCTTTCTATTAGCAAAAATGGCAAGCAACTTTAGTGTTCTATTACTTCTGACCCTAAAGGGTGTGTCTTTTAGGATCTCCGCATGAGAATGAGGATTGATTCGAGCCACGAGGTACCAAACAAGTTATACTATCTTGATGCTCCGCAAAATGTTGCTCTTCTCTCCTTGGTGGTTTTGGGACTTCTGTGGTCTTAGAAAGTAAAAGACGGCTATGCGTTGTATTGAATAAAACAAAACCCTGCTCCTATAAATAGGAGGATAGGAAATCGTACAGACATAAGACCAACCCTAATGGGCCAAAACACTTAGGCCCATATTACAAACTAATAATAAAAACAATACCTAAATAACTCTCAACACTCCCCCTCAAGCTGAAGTTGGGAGAATCCCAAATCAGCTTGCAAACAGAGAGTCAAACTAGAAAACAAAGAAACAAAACAAAAAAGATAAACCAAGCCCATACATAATTTTCTCCCCCTCAATATAGCATCAAAGCACTCAAACACTCAGAAACCCCCCCTCATGTAGATACTCCAAGAAAGCAGGTCATAGAAGCTTCTCGATCATCTGGAGCTATAGTAGTAGTAGAGTGTCATGGTCTTCATCTCAGTAGCTAATGCCGCAGCAGAGTCCAGAAAGTGTTGGATCACAGTAGTAGAGGTCAACGTGCAAACAGAGCATGGACAAGCCAGAGAGTGCTGGCAACACAGAATTAGAAAGTCGACGTGCAAATAAGGCACGGTCAAGTAGAGAGTCCACGTGTCAAAACACGGACATGCCAAAGAGTGTTGGTGCACAGCAACAAAAGTCGACGACGTAGGAAGATAGAAGACCAGTAGGCTGAGTAGCAAGCAATAAATAACTCCAGTAGACTAAGCTCTATGTAAAGTCAGCAACATAAGTCTTCATCATCTTCCCTCTTCATAGAATATCCATCATAGTAGCAACAGATGTCAAAGTCCAGAGAATGCTGGTCCACAGAGTCCAAAGAGTGCAGGTCCACAGAAGAAAGTCAACGTGCAAATAAAGCACGGACAGCAGAAAGTGCAAAAGCACATAGCAGCAAAAAAAATGTGCTAATCATAGCACAAGTAGCAAGAATGACGTCCCAGTATGTAACTTAATAACAGCAGTCGAGGTAGATGACGAATAAGCAATATATCAACAGAAAGCATCACATAGTAGCAGAAGAATCCATATATCAGCAGTAAATGTGGCATGAAGCAGCAGAATACAATTCTTCTTTTTTTTCTTCATCTCTCCTCCATCTCATCTCTTCCCTCTACACTTCATCATCTATTCTCCCCCTCACGCCAAGCACGAAGGAGTCAAAGAGTGGTTGGCGTGGAGGGTCAAAAAATAATGGTAGAGGCAAGGTTTGGTGTAGGAAAAAATATGTGGAGGAGGTAGTAGATAACGTGAGTAATGGTGCAAAATGACCCGATTAGGCAGATCCGGATAGGAAAAAATGGATCTTTCTCCGACTCGAAAAGGGGATTTGTTTAGCCCGTAGGGCAACAAATCTGGGGGTGCGGGGCGGAGCCCCCAAAAAAATCCGATAAGACTAAAATTTGGATCCGATTGGCACAAATATGTAGAGTGTATATGGGGGGGATGGGGGGCAGTAGAAAATATTGAGGGGCATAAAAAAATTGGTTTGTTTGGTGGAACGATTAGAGGTGGTAGGGGGCGGTGGACAACAGCAACAAGTCGGGGCGGCTCGTCTAGTAGTAGCAGGCGGTACTGGAGCGCAGACGCAAGGGCAGCAGCATGCGGCAGGGTAGGCAACAAGATCTGACAATGCGAAGGCGGTGTAGAGGCGAGCGTAGGTGCGGCAGCAACAGAGGCAGGTGATTGGCGACGATAGGCAACTATTGCAGCAGTAAGATGGCGGCAATGACGAGTGTTGCAGCAGCATGATGACTTAGCAGTAGGCAATAGCAGCACGGAGGACCACCGGCTACGGTAAGGCAACAATGAGCAGTGGTCAGGATAGCCTTTACAAGGCAAGTAGCAGAAGGCAGCAACAACTACGGAGGAAGAGGGCAGCGGAGGCCGTCAGGCAGTAGTGGATGGTGACGTGGCTTGGCAGCAGGAAGTGGAGTTGTAACAGGGGTTGGGGGAGGTGACGACGAGTAGAGGAGTAGTAGGCGAGTCAGCGGGGCGCAGTAGTAGCGGTGGCGCACAGAGTAGCAGCGACACAGGGGTAGGTAGCGACGGCGGGAGTCTGAATAGCAAGCAGCAGAGCAGCATCAGCAGTAAGGCGGGCACAGTCAGGCGGCAAGAGCCGACGACGATGGAAAGGGGATGCAGCGGGCAGCGTTTAGATGATCAAAAGGGGCGGCGGGCAGTAGTAAGAGAGTAAAAGAACAAGGAAGAAGGTAGGGAACTAGGAAGGGAATCCCTACGGGAAGCCAAGCACCGCCAAGGGCGGCGGCCGCCCGTAAGGGGGCACTCCTCCTTTTCTCTCTCTCTCTCTCTCTCTCACGTAGGGTTTTGGTCCCTAGGACGGCGGCTCTGATACCATCTTAGAAAGTAAAAGACGGCTATGCGTTGTATTGAATAGAAGAAACCCTTCTCCTATAAGTAGGAGGATAGGGAATCGTAGAGACATAAGACCAACCCTAATGGGCCAAAACACTTAGGCCCATATTACAAACTAATAATAATAACAATACCTAAATAACTCTCAACAAGTGGCATTACATATTGGGACATCCATCAACATCCAAGCTCAAACATTTGATTTATGTTGTTTATGAAACTTTGTTTACACGTGAAGCTTGCCAGTTTGGAAAGCAAACTCGAGGTGTGTTCCCTAGAAAAATGATTGTCTTCAAAAAATCTATTTTTTTATATTGTTCATGCTGATATAAGGGAGTTGTGTTCTGTCACAAGTATAACTAGTTGTCGTTACATTATGACCTTTATCGATGATTTTTCTAGAATCACTTGGTTGTTTTTACTTAAAGATAGGGCACATGTTCTTGACACTATTACTACATTCTTTGTTGAGATTAAGACTCAATTTAATTAACCATCAAAAATTTAGGACAAACAATGCCCTTGATATCATGCAACAGCATGTCAGTCGTTTTTTGTAAAAGCCTTGCCACCATTCATTAAAGATCATGTTCTTACACTCAATAGAATGATGTTGTTGAGCGTAAGAAACGTTGTCTGCTTGAAGTTGCCAGAACCCTTATGTTTGACTATCATGTACCTAAACCTTTTTGGATTGATGATGTCTCCACAACATGTTTTCTGACCAATAGAATGTCCTTTCCTGTCTTAAACAACAAAGTCCCATTTAACATCTTCTACTCCAGAGCTCCCCTGCTTTCTGTGCCACCTAGAATTTTCGGTAGCACATGTTTTGTACAAAATCTTCAAACTCGTTTAAGCAAACCTGATCCAAGATCTACAAAGTGCATCTTCTTGGGGTACTCACAGACTCAGAAGGGGTACAAATGTTATGATTTGAATACCAAGAAATGGTTTGTTAGTGCGGACATTGTCTTTTTTTAAGATACTTTGTATTTCTCTACTATGTGTTCGAATCTGTCAACAGATCTTGTTGACACTCCTCTTCCTATTCCCCTTAAACCAGAATCTTCAAAATATGTTGTTTCTGAGGTACCTCTCAAGGTGTATCAAAGACACCACAAGACTACAACTCCCTATATGGATCCTCCCTCAACCAATCTCTCATCTTCATCGGCAGATCACGACACTTCTCAGGTGTACTCTGACTTGAATACTCCGATTAGCGTAAGAAAGGAAGTGCACTTTTGCACTTTCCATCCTATCAACAATTTTTGTTCAAATGCTAATCTTGGTTCAACTTGTGCAAACTTTACTGCTGCCCTTCCAGCTATTTGTGTTCTTAAAACTTCAGCTGAGGCCCTAAGATATCATGTCTAGCATCAAGCCATGGAAGTGGAAATGGAAGCTCTGCATATGCAACAACTTGGGACTAGTAGATGCTCATGCACATGTTGCACCCTTCACTATGAAGTATCAGCCTAATGGCACGGTTGAACGCCTTAAAAGCTCGTCTTATTGCTAAGGCCTACACTCAAAGTTATGGTGTAGATTATTTTGAGATTGTTGAAGACTGCATATCTCGGTACTACCGAGATATTTCCATAGTACCGACATGGCTACAACCGGAAATTTTGTAGCTAGTGGGCCTTTAGTGTCTCGGCCAGTTTAGATTACTTAAGTCCCGAGTCCCAGGGTTTCTCCCTTGCTCCTATATATAGGTCAAGGTTGTACCTCTTTTATTCATCAATCAATTCAATACATTCATTCTTATTTTTCATAGAGACTTTCTCGCATGTTGCACGACTTAACTAAGTTTGGATTCTTATTTATGTTGATGTCAATAAAAGTTGGCCTCTATTTCATCTAGATGTTAAAAGTGCTTTCTTATATGGGGATCTGGATGAGGAGGTCTATATGGAGCAACCTCTCGGATTTGTTACTTAGGGGGAGTGTTCTAAAGTCAGTCGTCTTAACAAAGCAATTTATGGACTCAAACAGAGCCCAAGAGTGTGGTTTGATACATTGAGTCAAGATTCTTGCTAAATTTGACTTTCGACACTAACACTCTGATCACTCTAATTTTGTTAAAAGAATCACTATAGCACTTGTTATTTTGATCATGTATGTGGATGTTATCCTTTCTGGGAGTGATCATCATGGGATTCAGGATACCAAGGAATATCTAAGAAAACACTTCATTACTAAAGGTCTAGGAAAATCGTGATACTTTTTGGGGATTGAAGTATCACATTTTTTGTATGGAGTATGTCTATCTCAACGCAAGTATGTACTTGATCTACTACAGGAGACTGTATGTTGGGTGCCAAGCAAGTCAGCACACCTCTAGATCCCAATACTAATTGGGATGATGATTCTTCTTCCTTACCCTGACAGCAAACAAAATAGAAAACTTGTGGGCAAACTCATATATTTGATGGTCACACAAGCAAATATCACTTCAGTTGTTGGACTTGACAGTAGGTATCTTGATAAACCTTGACAATGCCATCGGAATGTTGAGTGCCACATTCTCAAATACTTAAAAAGCTCACCTAGAAAGGGTCTTCTATATAAGAACAATGGGCACTGCAAGATTCAAGTTTCTCTGACTCAGACTATGTTGGCAGTAGGGCTGATCGTAAATCTACTTTAGGTTATTATACTTTTGTAGGTGGTAACCTTATCACTAGAAGAAGAAAGAAGCAAGCTGTTGTGGCTAGATCTAGTGTTGAAGTTGAATATTGTGCCATTGCACAAACCACTTGTAAGCTGATGTGGGTTCAAGGACTATTAAAAGGAATTAGGAGTGTGTGGTTTTTCCCCTATTCCTATGTATTGTGATAATAAAGCAGCTACCTTCACTGCAAGTAATCCCACATTCCATGAGCATACCAAACATATTGAGGTAGACTGTCACTTCGTCTAAGTCTATTTTTTCCAGGCGCATAGCCACTCCATACATCAAGATTAAGGATCAGCTTGCTAACATCTTTACAAATCACTGCCAAATACAAGATTCCATTCTATGGTGGACAAGCTGAGCATGCATGATATTCATACTCCAGCTTGAGGGGGAGTATTAATATGTTTATTTTATTTATTTATATGAGTAGTGTCTTGTCTTTTGTCTTATATTGGTAAACTCTGTGTTTAGTGACTCCTCCTAATCTATATAAGGAGGGTGTCTATGCTTGTACTAATCATCTCTCAATAATACAATCTTATTTCACTTACAACAACAAAATAGCATATCCTAAAGGTGTTAAAGATATGAGTGCAGTAAAAAAGACAAAATATGGATACAATCCTACACTATTAAAAATACTTCAAACTTAGTTCTTTAAAAGTATGCAGGTCCTCAACTACACTCATGCACAGAAAATGTAGATGATTTGAGCAGCTAATAGTTTAAACGTTGGTTTTTTATGTCAATTGAGTAGCCATAATATGGACAGTGCACCTCACAATGTTTTTAGCATACAAGATAGCTATGAAACAAAGCAAACCGTGCATTGAATTCACCCTGCATTTACCCTCTTCACTTCAAAAGGTATCTTATGGTAAAGAAACAACTGCAGAACTTGCTATTTCAGAAGTCATTCATTTCATTATTAATCTAAGAACTAATGGGCTATGGAAACATACCACATCTTAAGTCTTAGTTTTAGTATAATTTTTTTCTTCAAACCCACTAGAATGTGTAACACTTCAATATGATGATTGGAAATAACCTACTGGGTTTCTGAGTGAAATCCAAGGAAGCCCCTTTGCCTAGCGGTTTGACACAATATTGAAAGGTTTTACTTTCATAGGAAGGCCAGAATTACCATATAATGATTTTTTTGTTTGTTGGAAAAATTGAAGTCAAGCTATGCTGACATGAGCTAGGTGACCATATCTCCATGATTTAAGTCCGAGTTTCTTAGAAATCCTAAGCATATGTGAAATTTTGTCCATAGTTAAGTAGTACAAACCAAAATGAGCACCCACATGCAATTTTACACTATTATAATAAAAGCACCTTCACGAGTAATATTACATTTCTTGAGGGGGTTTTAACTTTTAAGCATCAAAAGAACAATAAGAGGTTCATCAAAATTATCCAACACAGTCGGGCTATTAGCAAGTATGGCAATTTACAACAGGTGTTTGGAATATAAGATTCATTCCAATATTGATTAATAAACAAAAGACAATTAAAATTATATATAAATATACATAGATTAGATACTTTCTACATGAAAATCACAATTGAGTTGAATCCTATGTTTTCTGTTAGCCAGTCTCAGGCCTAGTTGGGAGGGTAAGTAATAGGTTGATAAGGCAAAACATGTTTATAAGGGACAAAGATCATTTTCTACGCATAAGACATCTGAGCGCTAAGGCAAGAGGTAATCCTAAAACAGACAACCTAACTAATAGGGAGTGAGGAGATATAGAAAGGATCCATAGTCCCAATTGAACATTGCATAGTTTTTGCCATTGTCTTTGGGATTACAAGTGCACCAGATACAGAACAATGACAGTAGACATATCACCTCCATGGGAATTGTGTTTTTCTTTAATGGTCAGCATTGTAGAAGAACATAAAGAAAGCAAAGACCTTGTGGTTTAACAATAGGATACCACATCCACAAGAAAGGAAAACTGAAAAGTATTCACTGTCATTTTGTGCTGAAATTTACATTATATCATTTATGTAAGTGTTAGGGTAAACACAATAGAAGGGAAATCTAGGCATATCCTAACTTAAAAAATAACGATAAAAGCCAAGTATGATCGGCAATTTTCCAAGGCCCATGTCATTAGTGTTAGAGAGTCTATATTAGCCTATTTAGTTAATAGGTTAATTAGTTATTGGGCTTTTGTATTTCAGCCCGTTTAGATTACTTGGGACACAAGTCTCAGGGTTTCTCCCTTGCTCCTATATATAGGGCAAGGGTGTCCAGTCTTGTAATCATCTAATCCCATCCCATTCAATACAATATTATTTCACATGGTATCAGAGCGGTGAACAAAAACGGCAGCGTGAACAGTAACGACGGCGTCAACAGTAACACCGGCGGTGAACAGTACGCGGTGTGAACAGTAATTCCTGCGTGAACAGAGCGGGTTCGCTCCTGAGGGAAACCTAGCCGCCGCCCCTCCTCCCTCTCCTTTTCGACGCGCACACAGCCCTAGTCGCCGCCGCTCGTCTTTTCCAGAGAGCAACCGAGGAGGAGAACCCCCGCCTGCGGGCGACCGCTGTTGTTGCCATGGCTTAGGCCGGTTGCCCACTAGGCACATCTCGGCCTCCTTGGCTTCTCCTTCTCTTTCTTAAAGATTTAATTTTTCTTTTTGTACATCGGCTATCTCCGTCCTGGTGCAATCAACAGCCATCATCAAGCCGTTACCGGCTACTAACCGTAGCCGCAGCCGCAACCGGCCAGGACATCAGTCGTCCAAAAGTAGCAGCAACTACTACGACCAGTAGTAAGCAGCGCCCAACAAAGATCTCCATCCGCCACTGAATCCATCCAGCAAGCCGACGACGACCAGCAAGTTGACGGCGACCATTAAGAGTGTTGCGGTCGACCACAAAAGTAGGAGCAACCATCGCTGTTGTCGCGCCGCCCAAAAGCAACCGCCGTCCGCATTCGTCGACGCCATCACACTCGCATTATTCAGCAGTCATCTACCGCTACATCGCCCTAATGTCCTCAGCTCCAGCCTTCGTCGTCTCATAAGGAGAGGCTCCGCACTTGACTCCGCATGCAGCCCTATGGCATGCAATATCTCTAGAGTCGTGCAAGAGACCAGTATCATCTCTTTCGTTGCAGCCAAATGCTACATCAGTCGAGCGACACAATCATCGTCATCTGTCCTGCTGTTGTGTTGCTGCCATATCATCCAACAACCATATCCCCAGCCGCTGATCACACCATTCAGCCGCCGTCGACATCCATGCCCCTGGTCGTTGATCCATTGCTGCTCTCCATCTCGTAGTTGTTGCTCTAACGTTTTTGCCTATACTTGGCTGAAGTACGGTCACCCATCACTCTCCATCGCTACCAAACAGCCCTATTACTGCCCCCAAATACCAGATGCCTGTTGATATTCGGATCATTAGTCAGATTTGCCTTTGGCTAATCAGATCCAGTTTTAAGCCTAACGGGCCAAACAAATCCCCTTTTTGGGTCAGGACTAGATCCATTTAATTTTCCTATCCGGATCTTACATTGACCCATTTAGCATATTCTCTTTGATTATCGGTTTCATTCTCCACATATTACACATCACCATATACACTAAATTCTCTCAAATCCACCAATTCCTTTCCCACCCGCCCATCATGTGTGTATCCCTTTTCCAAGTGCGGGGGTCATATATCTATTTCTCCACACCAAACACTCACTCACGTCGTATTTGGTGTGCTGGGGCCCGGGGAGGTGGGGGGGATAGAGAGGAGAGGAAGAGATGAGAAGAGATAGAGAGAGTGTGAGAGAATATGTATGAGAGAGACAGAGAGAGTATGAGAAGAGATGATATATGTATTCAGGCTATATATATGTTCCAGGCTATTATCTTCATGGATCTTCGCATTGTTCAGTACATTCATTCTCTACTTCCAGACAGCAATGAAGGATCTTCATTTAGTGTCAACACCAGTGTATCAAAAAGCGAGAAGCGGGAGGCGTGTGGACAGCACCCTGTAATCGATTAAGCGGTAGGAAGGCGATTTTTTAAAAAGTGGGTGTCCAAATTTTATATATTTTTATATAAAATTATGTATGTGTATATAAAAAATATATTTATAAGGAACTTCTATACATATCTAATCAGCAAATCAGTAATTAACTAAGTATTCATCAATACTTACTATTAATCAGTATCTCTAATCACTAAGCTCAGCAAGCAGATCAGTAATTGTAAATAACAAACTATGAATTGTTGAATTAAAGTAATCACTAAAGTAATACTAACCAGTAGTACCAATCATTAATCACTGAAAGCAGCAAGGAAATCAGTAAAACTAATCATGCATTACTAGTATAATAGAGTAATAGGATATTTACTTAGACGCATTATTACAGTACCCAATTATTACAGCTTACACACAAAGTATGCATTCTAAATTAGGACTAGCTATATCATAGAACATTTCATGTATACAAGTTTCATATAATATAGTCAACACTACTTGGACTATGTAATTAATTAATGTTAGATGCTTACATTTGGATTTTTAAACAAAAGCGGGAAAAAAGCGGCAAAAAGCAGGTGAGGGGGGCAAAAAGCGGGCGATTATGTTCAAAATGATTAAGTGGGCGCTTAGGGGCTAAATTAGGCGGATGAGGGTCATGGCCGCTTAAGCGGCCCGCCTGGCAGTTTTTTAATTCACTGGTCAACACCGAGCTATCCGCGTTCGTACCGCATTATGTACGTCAGGTGTTGATAGTGTACTTTTGCTGCGTTCACATGAGACGGATGGGTGCTTCTTCAGATTTTCAGAAGCTCAGCAAGACTGCCAATCTACTTCTGCAAGGTTGATTCGTCCAGTTTATCTTCACTGAGTTGCTTCATCGCGTCTTCTCTGAACTGCATCTGTTGTATTAGCATCGCCTTCCGCTCATCTTCTTGGGACTTTCCTTGATGGATGATATCTCCTTTCCCATCAAGCCCCCAAGGTTAATGCGTCAGAGTTATGGTATCTTCATCGTATCACCAGCATATCATTCGTTCGTGTTCGTGCCACGTTATGCACGTCGTCTCAGACGCTTTGAAGATACCACTACTGCTACATCATCACTGGAGATTCGCGTTCGTGCCGCGTTAAGTACGTAATCCAATGAAGATGGCGTAGTGATAGTGTTGAGGATCGTCTGCTTCAAGTGGTGCTGCAGTATTCAGGTTCCATTTCAGATGTTCTTCATTCTAGATGCACTCCAAAAGACATTCATCAAAGCTCGACGATCTCCAGCCTGCAGAATACAAGTTCAAAGAAGAGAGGCATTGTCACCATCGTATGATTCGGGGGGAGTATTAATTAAGGTGGAGTATCAATTTTTGTATGGGGAGTGATATTTATCTTTTATCTTTCATTTATCATTTCTTTTATCGTTTTATCGAGTCTTGTAACCTCCAAGCTTAGGACATGTGTTTCACCCATGCTCCAGCTTGAGGGGGAGTGTTAGAGAGTATATATTAACCTATTTAGTTAATAGGTTAATTAGTTATTGGGCTTTTGTATTTCAGCCCGTTTAGATTACTTGGGACACAAGTCTTAGGGTTTCTCCCTTGCTCCTATATATAGGGCAGGGGTGTCCAGTCTTGTAATCATCTAATCCCATTCAATTCAATCCAATCTTATTTATCACAATTAGTAATGTTCAGTGTTCCTCAAGCTGTACATGCACACATGTTGATAGGCATGGAAATGGGTTGGGATTTTGTCAACTTGACGCGAAGCCAAATCAGATCAACCCAAAACCCGACCCAAACCCGAGCCACGCTTAAAAGATAAACACCTAACCAAACCTAACCTGCACCAACCCAACTCAAACCGCATTAGCCAGCCTGACCCAAATGTGGAAGTTCACTTACAAACACCAAAATATGAATTTTTTCAAAGCCTTGCCCATCAACAGGATGTACCATTAGTGTGTACTCTCATCCAACGGAAGGACCTGGTGGAACATGCATCAATAAGGCAATCGCATGACACATTGATTCATACACTGACATTAAGTCATGCATTACATCATGGAATCAGGAAGTGAAATACTTAGTTAATACATATACGATATGCAGATCTATGCAGCTACTAATGGGGGTTTGAGTTGTATAACCAAATCTATATGGTTATTAATCCTGCATACTATGGATTTAAATGCAGATATAGGCATCAAAGACTAATGCATAATTAGAGATGATTTTTTTTCTTCAACTACTAGATTTCTCTAAAAACACAGCTGAAATGGGTGTACAATTACAGAGATACATAGCAGAATCGGATTCCTTGATGCCTGCAAAGTCGCATCAAGATCTCATTTGCCTCTACTTATATGTTGTGTTGTTGTTGTTGATCTAACAATCAGCTCAACAATAAAACCATTGATGGGTCTGTCATATCCTTTTGTTTGCACATCAAGCAACTATTTTAAAACTAGTGGAGGAGACTATAAGAAGGTTGGAAGACTTGAATTAACAACAACATGAACCGTCACAACATATTGAAGAGTGCAATCTTCCCTTGGTTATTAGTTTACTCAAATCCTGAGGTGTTTGATGCATCACGATCTTGCCTTCTACTATTTTCATTTGTAGATTGTTTGTTTCTCAAAATCTCTGTGAGCTATCATGGCTTACTTGAAGTCAGTTAATGCCATTACATCCACCTAAACCGAAAGTGTTGACTCTTGGGAATAGTTGAGACGACCACAATATTGTAGGAGACCAAGGAGGAGATGATGTAGGACAGGTGCTGCCTCCACGCACTTACAAGCGCAGATTTTGTCGTGTCGTTGGTTAGGCTTTTATTAGCTTACTTTATTTTATCATGCCTCTTCCTTATTTTGGGCTTTTTGTAAGTCATGTGGTTTAGTCCCACATTGGCTACCGCCCCGTTTAGTCTTTCTTTTAGAAGCCTATATAAAAGGTTCTATTGCATCTATGTTTAAACACACTTGATGAATGAGAGTTATTCCCTTTAGTTATTTCAACTGTGTTTATTATTAGTTCCGTAGATTTACATTAAGTGGTATCAGACCTTGCTCGTCATTAAGTGGTTTCAGACCATGCTCATCAGGTGGTGTCAGGAGAATTAGAGGACATAGATGAGCATGATCGGGCTTTGGCAGCTAGGTGAGTCATACTGTGGCAGTGAAAGCATTCACGACCTCGCGGAGGAGGTTAGGACAAGGTGGTAATAACTTTCTTGCACACAAGTCCCAAGCAATACTAACAGATAATTAGAAAGTTCATTTATCTAAATATCACTTGTTGTGACATCTCGTTTGCAATCAGTGTTGATAGACAACATATAGTCAAACCTACATATCATTAGACTTATGTGCAATATATTCTACGTTATCTCCAAAGTGCACCAGGTCTCTGTCTCCTCTATAAGAAACCTCGTACTACGGACATCAACTTCACTTGCTACACTCACCCTAACTAGTTCACGGATGTTAATGAAAGAAGATCTACCTCCAGTTTTGTGTATTCCTGGGAGTTCACCCTATCAACTGGAGAAGCAAGTAACGATCTGTAGTTGCTCGATCAAGCACTGAAGCGGTATAGGGGGCCATGGCTCATGTTTGTTGTGAAATCCAATGGGTAACATCCATTCTTGAAGAACTGGGTCTCCTTGCTACTACTTTGGCCACTTGCTAGGGGTGAGCAAATCATGGTCCAGACCGCACAATCAGACCGGACCAACCAGGTCGGTCCGGTCCGGTCCTGGACTGTTTTGAGTTTGGTCCGGTCTGTGATCCAGAAATTCTAGAAATTCAGTTTGCTTTCCAGTCTGGTCCAAAACCGGTCAAACGTGAACCGTTTTGTATGTAAAAAGCCTTCAAATATGAAGTTTTACAATGTCAAAAGTACAAAAAATCACATATTAAAACACTAGCAGTGTGTATATTTCATATTAATGTTAAATGATTGAAGTAATTAAAATTATTAAAGGTTTACTATTAGAAATGTTACGAAATGCTAAAAATGTTTGATTGCGTTCAAACGATCCAGTCCCAGTCCGGTCCAGTTTTGAAATGGTCCGGTCCCGGTCCGGTCTTACTTTGAAACAGTCTGGTCTATGGTTCATATGTTTGCACAAATAAAGTCCTTCGGTATGGTCCAGTCCTGTCCTGTTCTGGACCGATGATCAGCCCTACCACTAACAAATGTAACAATTTAGTCGTGATACAAATTGCAAATAATCATGTTCTCTATGGATGCACCAAACATATTGAGGTTGATTTTCAATGTGTCTAGGATTTGATTTGTGCCAAGAAGATTACCATCCCTTAGGTGAACTGTGAAGATTAGAGAACAAATTGTGGATATTTTCATCAAACCTCTTCCTCCTTCCAATTTCAATTGTGTAACAAGCTTGGAATACATGATGTATACTCCCCATCTTGAGGGGGAATATTAGAGTTATTAGAGTCGATGGGAGACATTAGATGTATACTCCCCAAGCAAAGGTAGGAAAAATATAAATTGCATTTGGAGAAGCAGTACATAGCAACAAGAAGGTATAAGTAGCATCATCTATGTCGCTCGTGTCACAGAGTAGTCCAGAGAGTGTTGAGTCACAAATAGTAAAGTCCAAAGAGTGTTGGTCCAAAGAGAGATGGTCCACTGAGTAATTCATCAACATGCATAGCAAAGCACGGACAAGCCAGAGAGGTGTTGGAGCACAAGTAGTCAATGTGCATAAAAAAAACAAGTCGGAGAGTGTTGGAACTTGGAACACAAATAGTCGACGTCTATAAAACACGAAGAAGCATAGATAGAATGAAAAACCTCTTGTGTAAATCAAGAGATAGGAAACAAACTTCAAGATGCACAACAGCAACAAGTAGCACCAGAGAATAGAAACTCTACTACTCTTCATTAAGCAAACAGTAGTAGAAGTCCACAAGATCTCCAAGAAGTACATATTATAGAGAGATCCTCATATCATAGCAACAGAATGGAGATCCATATAATATTTATAGTAGCGGGAAGACCCGCATAGATATCATAGAAATATTTTTCTCTCTATTGTCCATATTTTCCTCTCTTCTTATCTTCTTCTCATGTCATCTTTTCCTCTCTCTCCTCATTTCATCTCTTCCTCTCTTCTTATCTTCTCACTTCATCTCTTCCTCTCTTCTTCTCTCCTCTATATCTCCCCCTTGGAGCAGTAGCATCCAAAAAAACAAAGTAGCATTTGCAGCAGTAGATAGCAACAAACACGCATAGTGGCCTCCATCTCAGTCGCTGACATCGCGTCTAGAGAGTGTTAGGTCACATCCTAGATAGTGTTGGGTTCAAAAACATAAAGTAGTCAAAGTGCATGTAAAGCAACGACAAGCAAAGAGTCAACATGCAAATAAAGAAAAGACTGGCTGATAAAATGCATTAAAGAATAGATAAAATGTTTGGCCAAAGGGAGAAACATACCAATTTAGACAAAATACAAATGACCGAAGACACACTAGGATCGATGTTACTATTGGACCCTAAAGACTAAATACTAATACACTCCAACAAGTATGAAGCTCAAGATAGAGATCGCCTTTCATGACCTCCTTCATAACTTATAAACATCATTGTGCATAATTTTGAGGATAAGACATTGTTCTTTCCTAATATCATGTGCCACTACCATTTTCCTTGGTGTAATGCTACTTGACTCACCGGAAACAAGGTTCTAAGAAGTTGCCCAGATCGACATGCCCCACATTGCTATGATAACAACAAATGATATGGAAACTCACAGACCTATGAATTTTCTCACCAAGATATTTGACTGCCAAACGATAGTGATCTTTTCCCATATTATGCCATATGAGTTTACTACTATTAAGCTTATGTTTTATTATTCTGTTGCTAAAGGGATCTTGCACTTGGATCCATAGCCTTTGCTTCTCTATATAATGTAACAAGTCCCCCCATCTTTGAGATCAAGAAAGCAACACCAACCTTAAGTCAGTGCTACGGTAGGGCGTTCCCGTGGTTTTTTACCTCCTCCTTGGAGTGTTTTTCCATGTTAAATCTTGTCTTCTCTCTTTCTACATTGCACTACTGAACAAAAGCTATATTGGCAGCGCAAATGGAAGATGCACATTTTACCTTCTTGGGTGGTCTCAATGCAGAGTTTGAAAATTTTCACAGTCAAATTTTTAGTGGGACTTCCATTTCTAGCCTATAAGAGGTATATTTTCATATTGAAGCAGAGGAGGTTCGCAGAGCCATCATGACTGATTCTATGATTCAAATGAAAATGCAGCCTTTTTTAGCAAAACTTCTTCTAGATCCACACAAGGTTCCCTCAAGTGTATGCATTGCCATAAACCTAGACACACCATGGATTTCTATTGGAAACTCCACCGTGAAAAAAGAAGAAATTTAGGGAAAATGACCGGTACGGAAACCAAGGAACTACAGTCACTGCAATGGAATTACATCAAGAACGAAAACCAGACTGCTTCTCTGCAGGACAAATGGAGCAACTCCAAGAAATTTTGTCTCAGACTATGTTCTTCAAATCTAGCCAATTTGAGCCGTCAATTAATCATGCTCTCTCCACCCAAGAAAAACGAGGTATGTCTTGTGATGTTGACTGGATAATTGATAGTGGTGCTACTAACCACATGACATCTCATCCCAAATGGTTTTCTAAGTATTAACTTGGTTTTGGTCTTGAATAAAATGTGATGGCAGATGGTTCTTTCACTATTGTTGTTGGGAAAGGTGATATCAATATAAAAAAAATTGGTTTTATTTCATGCTTTATGTTGGGATATGGTGGTGATGTGACACCCGAACAAGGCCCAACGAGCTTGTTGTGAAGATGTGGAAGCGTGAGATCGAGCAATCTAAACCGAATATGTACGACGAAGATCAACAATGAACAAGCAACCACAAAGATGAGATTTATAGTGGTTCGGAATATTCCCACTGTGGGAGCCTACATCCACAAGCAGAGATGATAATATTGATAGAGAGATTACAGAGATGATGATTACAGAAGAAAGAAGAAGTACCCAATCCCCTTTTACACCCGAAAGCCAACTGTGGCAGAAGACGGTTGCTTGGAGAGGAGCTTTTGGAGGCGTGAAACCCTAAGGAAAGCCCTAGGTCAGTCTGTGGCTTTAGGTCTTTAAAATACGACGTCTCTTGATGTCTCTTTGTTGCTCTTTATGCTTGGGATGAGTTGGGGGAGTCTACTTATAAGAATAGGATCCATATCCAAAGTCCCGAAGTGATTAGGTTATTTTCCGGCCGCGTTTACGGTCCGGCAGGGACTGTATACGGTCCGTAACACAGATTGTATTTCCAAATCAGCAACATTTACAATCCAGCGCTGGACTGTATACGGTCCGGCTGGACCGTAAATACAAATACAGTCCAAGGCCTCCAGGCAGACCATATATGGTCTGGAGTAATGACCGTAAATACACATGTAGGTGCCCAAAACGCAACCCGAAGATTCTGAGGCTTGTTGTAGACGTCTGGCGCATCAAGGAAGCTTTTCTAGAGAGTTTAAGACACTCTCTCAACACTTTACATGTTCTTGACCTATCTTTGAGTCTATTGTCTGCTAGTAAAACCACCAAAGCACTTGATTGTAGTCTTAAGTTCTTCTCTGAATTGATGTGTTCTTACAGGATCTAGGTTCGAGGAGGAAGATTGGGATTGGTTTGGAGTCTAAAGGCCTTTACAAGGTACCAAGTAGAGGTACTTCTACGCTTCAGGCAGTGCTTCAGAGCAAGAGGTAGGAGGTTCAGTTATGACATTGCTGCTTAGGACATCTGAGTTTTTCCTCTTTAAAGAAGCTTTTACCAGATATTTTTTCTTCTGTTGATTTGAGTCAATTAAAATGTGATGTATGTGAGTTGTCCAAGCATCACCGTACTATGTATGAGCATTCTGAAAACAATACTAAACCTATTTTTGAGTTGGCCCATTCTGATGTATGGGGCCCATCTTCAATTGTATCTGGCAGTGGCTTCAAGTACTTTGTGACCTTTATTGATGATTATTCCCGATGCACTTTCTTATATCTTATGAAAAAATGATTTGAGATTCCACAGTTAGCAGAACAATTTGTAGCAATGGTAGAAACACAATTTGGAACCACCATAAAGAAATTTAGATTTGATAATGCCAAAGAGTATTTAGAAAAGGGGGTCATGTCCATGTTCAATAAGAAAGGTCTTATTCATCAGATCTTGTAGCTACACGCCACAACAAAAAGTTGGGGCAGAGCGAAAAAATAGACACCTTTTGGAGAACATAGGAGCTCTCTTGATATAGGGAAACGTTCCCCAATAATTCAGATTTAATGTAGTTTTGACAACTACCTACTTAATTAACAGGATGCCTAGTAGAAAATTGAAGGGGGATTCCAAATGGCAGTTCTATCTGGCAACAAAAATGTTTTCCATCTACCACCAAAAGTTTTTGGTTGTACTTGCTATGTGCACAACTTGCAACCGAGGAGATCAAACCTTGAGCCCTAGGCTATTAGAGCAGTTTTTCTTGGGTATTCCATGACAAAGAAACGATATAAATGTTTATCGATGTCAAGTGAAAAAATATTATAATTCCAAAGCTGTCACATTTCATGAAATGTACCTTTCATTGTTGGTATTGTTTCTCCATAGGGGGGTCTAAAATAACATGTAAGTAGAGGAACCAATATGCTTTACTAATACTTTCAAAGGTAGAATAGAAAAAACTCATCAAGAACAAAAGGTTTAGACAAGTTTATGAAAGAGGAAGGATAAAAAATCCAATCGTCATTGAGAATGTCGATACCAATACTAACCCCAGTCCTCACGAACTAGGTCCAGAATTCGAGATGAAAGGCGAGGTAGATATGTTGGTCGCTCTTAGGAAACAAACAGGAGAATGCACCAAGTATCCTATCCAGAGATATGTGTCCTATTCACGATTGAGTTCAAACTATACATTCTCTGTCTGATTTGTCTGCTCCTGATATTTCTTATGTTCCCAGGATAGTTAATGAAGCCTTAAAAGACCCAAACAGGGCTCATGCTATGAAGGAAGAAATGGTTGTTCTAATAAAAAAATCAAACATGGGATATTGTGAACATTCCTAACGGAGCTCATCTGGTTGGATCCAAGTGGGTTTACACAATCAAGCACAATGTTGATGGGACTGTCGACAAATACAAGGCTGGGTTGGTTGCGAGAGGTTTTTCTCAGAAATATGGCATCGACTACTTTGAGACCCTTTCTCCTGTAGAAAAAATGAATTTAGTTAGAATTATCATTGCTATTTATGTTCATTTGTCTTGGAAAATGCACCAGCTTGATGTTAAGAACGTTTTTCTTAACAGTGACTTGAATGAATAAGTCTTTATGGAACTACCACATGGTTATGAAAAAGCAAGAAAATGTTGCAGCTTAAACAAAGCTTTGTATGGCTTGAAACAATCTCTGAGGGCTTGCTTTTAAAGACTCAGAATCTTCATGAAACAGTTAGGGTTCCACCAACAAGGAAATGGAGACCATACATTGTTTCATTCAAAAGACCTCAAATAGCACCACTCTAATGTTGGTTTACGTTGATGACATGATTATTACAGGAAGTGACAATGAAGAAATACAACTCCTGAAGACAAGGCGAGCCAAGGAATTTGAGATAAAAGATCTGGGTGATTTCTTGGGTATAGAGGTGGCAAAATCAGCAAAAGGAGTAAATATTTGTCAAAGAAAATATGTACTGGATATTCCCACAGGAATAGACCAAATGGGATTCCTATGGATGATGAAGGTAAAAACATGTATCAAAGATTGGTTGGGAAACTAATATACCTCACTTTGACTAGACCCGACATTACTTATGTTGTGAATACTGTGACTCAATTTATGCACGCACCTACAGACATACATCTAAAAGCTACTTATCGCATTCTAGCATATTTAAAAGGGAATTGAGGGAAGGGACTTTTATTCACAAGAAGCAATGACTTAAAGATTGAGTGCTTCACTGATGCTGACTGGGCAGGATCCCAAGATGATAGAAGATCGACTTTAAGCTACTATGTCTTCTTAGGTGGAAATCTTATGATATGGAGAAGCAAGAAACAAAATGTGGTTGCTAGATCAAGCGCCAAAGCTGGATACAGAGATGTGGCTCAAGTGGTCACTGAAATTTTGTGAGTGAAGATACTTTTAAAAGACATGGGAATATGTCGTCTGGACCCTACGATCTGTGATAACAGATCAGCTATTAATCTAGCAAATAATCCAGTTCTTCATGATCGCACGAAGCATGTCGAGACTGACCGACATTTCATCAGAGAGAAAATTGATTTAGGAGAATTATGTCTACCTTATGTTAAAACAGGAGAACAAGTGACGGATATCTTTACAAAGGGAGTCAACAAGTCTATTTTTCTGAATGTTGTAGGCAAGTTGGGCATGTTTGACAAGAATGTTAGTCATCAAAATTAAGGGGAAAATCAAGGTCAGAATCAGACCAAGGATAACAACCAGCCTGACATGATAGATCAACTGTTTGACTGTGCAAAGAGGCAAGCTTTGATAAACAACTAGCTCATCCAATGTGCCATCACCAACTCGAGAGTGTTAACCATGATGCAAACATAGATGGTAGACATGCAAACGCATCAAAGACAAATTGATCAAAAAGTAGCCCAGCTAAGCAGAGATTGGGAAGAATCCTACAGGGAAAATCTTGTCAGAGGGGGAGTGTTAAGCTTATGTTTTATTTTTCTGTTGCTAAATGGATCTTAGGCTTGGATCCATATAGCCTTTTCTTCTCTATAAAATTTAACAAGTCCCCCCATCTTTGTGATCAAGAAAGCAACATCAACCCTAAGCCGGTGTTACGGCTAGGGATTTCCCGTGGTTTTTTTACCTCCTACTCGGAGGGTTCTTCCAAGCTAAATCTTGTCTTCTCTCTTTCTACAACTACGACTCCAATAGTGTAGAGAAAAACAACAAGAAGTTGTATGACATTTCCTTTGGTAAAACGGGAACTAAGTATTGCCAATGAATAAACCTGATTGTTATTATTGGCACCTAGAAAAGGAGTAATGTGAGCATTGTAAGAAAGAAGATAATAATAAACACAATGAGCAAGTTATCTGTCGGAATAGCAGACTTCACATTATCTCTTATTTAGGGTAGATAAATTCCAATCCATTCGTTTGTTTAATAATATGTGTATGCATGTGTTATAAATGCCTCATACTGTGTTGAGGGCTCACATCTCGAGCACATGAACTTTCATACCTTGTCTTGCAAAGAAGAAAAAACCCATGTCACACCTCAGACACAAATAGTTTACATTCAACCGTATAATATAGATAACTTAGATTCCAAGCATGAAAAAACTCCTCAAGTCTATTATAACTCACCAATAATGCATTATGCACTTAGCTCTAGAAAGCCTGCCTTATCAATCTTGGAGACTATTCGACCTCTGTAATCCTCCTACTACCATAAATACTACCTTTTGAGCTTTCTATAGAATCCATTATTTACTCATTTAGAAACTTAGTTACTTAAGTGGCACATATAGCTTGTCAAAATTCCAATTTCAAAGAGATCTCATCTAGTACTTAAGAGGTCTTTCCTTTAAAATACATAATACTTTTGGTGATAAAAATGATTTGGTTGATCAAATGCTTCAAGAGAAAGAAAGTGTGAATGTCACTCGCAACTTTAGATAAGACGGAAAAAGAACTGTCAGTGCCACATGGAAAAAATCAGTCTACCTAGTAGCATGAATCTCCTAGATATAAAAATGTGAGCTTCATAAGTTAATATTAGAAGTGGCATAGTTTTGCCTAAAATGTAAAATGAATTCTTTATATTGAGTTAGTTGTCAAACAACTGCTCATTTTATTGAAACTTTTTTTATAATTTACTAGCTCCATCTAGACTATAAATTGATAACAACTAAACAACATGCCAATTGAACTTGACAACAATTTTTTTCAGGAGTCCCTTCAGCATTTAATAATGTTTGCTTATGTAAGAAAATCAGTAAGGTTGTTCTATGACTTTAATCATTAACTGTTTCCCATATGGTTCCCTATTTGATTATTTAGCAAGATTTGGGAAAAGAAGCAAAATTGTCAATGGCAAACTATAAAATATGCTACCTTTAGGGTCTACTTCACGAGATATTTTAATTGCATCTGAAGTAGCCAAATCCTGGTTGGCAGGTGAAATTGCCAAAATGATACAATTTGGCTGCAAATAGAAGGAAATATAATACTTAATTACATCAAAAAAAAATTGTATCATTATACTAAATGGATAAAGTGCATCAAGCCTCATATGTCATGTTGGCAGTCATGGTAGAAAGAAACTCTTAAAAGAAAACAGGACATCCTAATATATATGGGATAAGAGATCATATCAACTTTTGAACGAGAACCAAATATTTCAATCTTAAAATAAAAGATTACAAATATTCTCCCCTTTAATAAACGCATTGTGCCAGCAATTTATTTGTATCTTCTCAATCATTTTGTAGTTCACCAATGTTTAGAGACATTCCTAGCCATAACCAACAGAGGGCATTTTGGATGTGACCTATGATTCATGGATTACCTTTTTAACTAAAATATTTTGATATTTATTATTAGAATGAGAATATATAAGTTTTATCTAGTTATTTATATGTATATTAGGATGAGTCCAACGTCATGTCAGTAAGTTATTGGTTGTCTCCCATGCTCCTATCAAAAGGTGTCCCACGTCCATAATCAAAGTAAGTCATTAGTTTCTCCAATTACTCTTATAACATGGTATTAGAGCTTAGAGATGAGTCCAACTCAGGAGAGCATGTGCATTGATGTCAAGGTCAGACGTATCCAACGCCTCGCAACTCAAGCATCAACTTCAAGAGAGGTTGTGACCACCATCCTCTGTCTCCAATAGGAAGGAATGTTGTCACCACCTAGACCATTAAATGGAGCCATCCTCGTCTATCTTCATCTTCAACATTAGGGACTATCGTCATTGATGGTTGCTCTCGGTGAAAGTCGTTGCGCTCCATCTTCCTAGGGGCCACCGTTTCCTCCTCTTTTTCTTCCTTCTTGAGCCATTATCATCACTAAACACGAGATGTAGCCGAAGTACACGTTGTATGACTTGGTGCAATGGTTGATCTTTGTATGGATCAAGTACACTCTATATGTCATGTCGATCAAGTACACGTTGTGTGCCCCTATTTGGTCACTATTCTCCGAAGCATCATCAACATGTTGTGTATATCCAACACAGGTGTTCATACCTTAAAGTCAGATGCTTCACACAAGTCCAGGCATGTATCGCATACATGTGTACATCCTCACATGTCGTGTTCTCTATCACATGTATATGTGTTTTTAATCTAGAGTGTTCCCTTGTCTCTTATCATGTGTGCCAATTCTTAAAAAACTTATCCTTTATTCTTTGGGAAGAGCCACACAACATATCTCTGTTCCACACGTCTTCTGCAGCCTGAGTCTTTGTCTGGTAAAAAGGAGTCAATGGAGACGCTTCAGCAGACTCCCCTATTCAGACTATATCATCGCTTCTTTAAAGCTAAATGGCAGATGCTTTAATCAATGGATTCCAAAGATCAAAGTTTGGTTCAACCACCAAGGAAAAGACAAGCTTTTCACTAATGATCTTCCAACATATGACTCCAGACACAAATGGGGTGCAACATGATGTTAATCTTCTCTCGACTCTATGGAATTATGTGGATTCCCAGATAGTTGATATCGGTGATCGCCTAACTACGTTTAAACCTGGCTAGAATCATCTCCGCCTCGTACTCCAGCATCTATTGGATGTATAATGTGATTGTCAAATATACAGTCTTCATCAAGAGAACAAAACTCTTAAGCAATAACTTTCTGAAGTCACTTGCATAACTAAAATTTGAACACCTTGCTCCCTCTACTACTTGATCCTCCGCAACTTAAAAAAGGATCAAATGGTTATCATCAAATTCTTGACTGGGTTGTGCAAAGAATATGGAGTCAAAAGCCAAATCTTGTCAGGAACTGACTTCCCAACTCTTGTCAAGGTACATCAGCGTATCTCATGCATTTCTCGAGCAAAATTATGTAGTACTGCTGCTATCAACTGCTTTGACAAGGACGCAGGCACACAGAATGCACTCATTATGTCAAGAAGGGGCAATAAAAGGAAGCATTTTGTGAACTTGATTCTCCAAGGAATTATGTTGCATGTTGCTTCTGCTAAGGAGTCTGATGAAGAATTTACTCATCAATTCATAATGACAAATGAAGAATAGAATCAGGTCCTTCAGTTCAAGGCATCCCAACGAGCTGCCTCCTATATCACATTTAGTGCTCAATGATCTGGAACCCCGAGTGCATCAACAACTTGCTTCTCTTAGTCACTCATGTTCCTCGTCAAGGGTTCTTGATTAATGTATTAGATTACACTACAAGTACTCTAGCCTCATATTTGTTCTCTACACCACTAAAATAGCCTGTTACTAGGTTACCTTTGTTGATGGATCTTCTGTTTCCATTCAAAACACCAGAACCATCAAGCCTCTTCCTAACCTCACCCTATACTCAACCATGTTCGTTCTAAAGTTTCCTCCATCATGCCTCTTTGCAACCTCACACTATACTCTGCCCTATCAATTCTGAAGTTTCCTTTTAACTTAGTCTCTATTTCCAAATTAACATGTTCTCTTGAAGCATCTGTTACCTTTGACCAAATTGTTACTTATATAGGATATCTAAAGTAATGCAGTGATTGACATTTGGTATAGGCATACAGGTCTTTACTACCCCGGAAGGGTTCTAACTTCTAAAGGTGTTTGTGGTTGTGTCCCCCTCGCATACCCATAGTTAGTTGGGTTGTTGTCATCAAATAAACTTTGAATGTTAGATCCAAAGTTCTCTAGCTTAATAAAATCAGTTGTGAGGCTTGTCCATTCGCCAAGCATCTCTCATCTATATTAGGCCTAGGGATCATAAGTGTGATGAGTTTGTCTTTCATATTATTCTTTCTGAAGTGTGAGGCCTTAGTTGGCTACCCACCAAGTAATAGTTATAACATTTTGTTATCATTATAGACATTTTTTTCTAGAACTACATGGTTGTACTTAATATGAAAAATCATTCTGAAAAATTCTCCATTTCCAGAATCTTTGCCAAGAAATTGAAACTTAGTTTTTCTGAAAAAAATGCATTTTTCATACAAACAATGCCAAAGAGTATCTTGGCCATGCCTTAACCCAGTTGTTATCCAACAAAGACATTATTCATCAATCCTCTTGTCCTCAAACACCTCAGCGGCAGAGTGAAGGAATTGACATATCATTGAGACTGGTAGGACCCTTTTCCATCATATGCACGTTCTCAAAGAATAATGAGATGTCATTCTCATTTCCACCTATCTCATCAATCACATGCCTTCGTCCACCTTTAACAATTAGATTCGCCTCAGAATTACGTTCCCTGAACGACCCTTATACATGATTCAATCTATAGTTATTGTGAGTGCCAGCATTATCCAAAATATTCGTATTGAACATGACAAGGCAAGTCTCCATGCTAAAAAGTGTGTGTTTGGAGTACCTCGCAATCCACAAAGGATACCAGTGCTACAACCCATCTGAGCATCACTTCTTCATCTTCGCTAATGTGACCTTTTTCAATGATACTCCTTATTTGATGAAGTCTTGGAATGTGGCTCAGGATGTCCAAGAGATCAAAGAGACTCTTCTTCATTTGGTGATAGTTCAAAGTGTTCTACAATCTACATCTCTTTAATGTGAGGATGTGCTACAAGCCAATCACCCTATCACTCAAGTTTACATGTAGGAAGGACAACCCTGAGGTGGTAGAGATGACAACACATGTATAATCCTCCCTCAATCACTGCTAAATTTGGATTAAACAGAATGGTTCTCGTATCTCTCTTGAAAAAAGGCAAGTGGTCATGTATTTTCACCCTGTTTATGACCATAGTACTAAACATCCTAGACATCTGGCGATTAATCCTCAATGATGTCCATGTCTGTGGCCGTTGATGTCGAAACCTGGTAAACTTCCATGGTGCATCTTGTCATCTACTTGTCAACATGTGTCGATGACTTCGACCTAGTTGAAAAAAAACAACCCAGTCTAGTTCAAAAAATCCATCTCGTCAATGACACTTGTAGTTGTCGTTGCACAAAGTGAAGGCTTAGAGAAGCTTGATAGGAAACCATTGTTGACCTTGAAGTAACCATTTTCATGGACTTTTTATCTAAAGAGTAGTAGCTCTAACCCTTTACTAGTTCTACAGCAAGATTTGGCATAGTCCTAATACCATTTCACTCCCTTTAAACTCAAGTTTTTGCTAATCTAACATTATTTCTTTTGTAACTTATGTACATATAACATGTACGTATTAGACAAATGTGAGTTCTAAGCATATCATATTGAACATGCATGGATTATATTTTTTCAGCAAAATTTGATGTTTTATGGAGGCTTGTCCTTACGTTGAGCAATAAAGCTTTTATGGGCTACATAGGGGTCTATTATGTGAAAGTTGGACCTCATGGGTCACTGATTGCCTGAATGCACGTCTTATAGCTAAGGGTTACACTCGAGTGTATGGGGAGTCCTATATGGAAACCTCATTCCATGTTTTCAACATAACATCATTCAGAATATTCCTTTTCTTGGTTGCTCACTTTCCATAGCCCTTATATCAACTCGACATCAAAATGCCTTCTTTCTTAGCATGCTATCTAAAAAAATTATATGGAGCAACCCCCAGGATTTGTTGCTCAAGGGGGTCTCACTAGCCTACCACCTCCATATGGTTTGAGAAATTCAGCTAATCACTTCAGGAGTAGGGCCCGCAACGTTCTAGTGTTGATCACTCTTCTTTTATTAGCATGGAACCTCTAATTGCATTTTTCTATTTTTCTACATAGATGATATTGTCATTACGAGAAATGAAAAGCACGATATTACACAGTTGAAGAGTTCATCAAAAAAATTTTAAAATCAACAATTTAAAATAGCCTAAAATACTTTCTAGGTTTTGAAGTGGGCAGATCCAAGGATGGAATCGTCTTATCATAGAGTAAACACACTCTGATCTTCTTGGAAAAGTAGCATGTTGGGATTAAAACACAGACGTGCGAATGGGCCCAAAATCAAGTTGTATAAGGATCAAGGGAAGTCGCTTGAAGACCTATGGAGATATAAAAGACTGTTGAGATGATCAACTATGTAAAAGGTACATGTCATAATATTTCTTTTGCTACAAGTGTGGTTAGTTAGTTCACGGATAAACCATGCACTAATCATTTGGCATTTAGTTGATTTCTTTGGTATCTTCAAGTAAAAGAATCCTATATTCTCTATCAGAGGCACTTAAAAGTGCAAGGATTCTAATATGTAGATTGGACGAGCTTTGTAATTGATATTCGTTCTATGTCCGGTTATTGAATCTTCTTGGGAGGCAATTTGGTTCTTGGAAGAGCAATAAACAAATTGTGGTAGTAAATTTTAGTGTAGAGTTTTAATATCATTCCATGGCTCATGCTGCTACTGAGCTCAATTCAGGTCAAGAGTTATATGGAAGAGCTTGGACATAGACTCAAAAGTTATGGATCAATAGCGTAATAATTTTATTGCATTCCATATTGCTTCATGTTAAGTATTCCATGAATGAACAAAGCATAGAAGATGGTTGTCATTTCTTTCATGAAAATCACCAAGACATTGACCAAGCTCACTCTAAGTCATAAGATCATTTAGCAGATTTATTCACCAAGTCTCGTAATGTGTTTCGGGTTAGATTTTGATTAATAAGCTTGGTGCGTATGATATATGTGCTCCAGCTTGAGGGAGTGTTAGAATATGTATAAAATGTTTTAGTTACTTATTTCCTAGTATATTGGGGTTATTCCCACATCATGTAGATAGGTTATTGGCATCTGCCCATCTTCCTATTCAAGGAGATGGCATGTCCATAATCAAAGTCGATAGTCTCCCGAATTACTCATATAGCAGTTACAATTTTATATTTTCTAATTTACCATTATTTATTTATTTATTTCCTTTTGGCCTTGGTATTAGGGTTGTCAAATTTCCCTACAATCAATAAATACCAAGTTATATTCTGTTCAATATAGCTTTGGCAATTTTCATTAGGCCCAGAAAATGATCAGATTTGAATGAGATAGTGTGGTAATCTATTCCGTCGGACAAGTCTGATTTGATATCCAATCTGAATTCAACTGATATCATAATATAGCATATAACTGCAATCCTATTGAATACTACTAACTGAATTCAAATTAATTATCTAAACCAAATTAAAGATAGTGTTTAAGATAAAGAAAATAGATTTCATATGCAAGTACAATTCTAGCATTGAATTTATGCAATGAAAAGTTTATTTGATTAGATATAGATTTTGACAAGGACCATGATACGCACACCAGAAGTAAAGACAAAAAATAAACCCGATTGATAAAAAAATAATGGTCCACTAATTGATAGTGGGGAACGGTCCAGTTTTTTGTGTAATATATTGTGTTGATAAGATGTTGAAGGATGATGTTGTCAAGATCATAAGGATGGGTGATAGAATCATAGCTATCAAGGTTGTTCTTGGGGGAAACATTTTTAACGTTATTAGCGCTTATGCCCCCCAAGTTGGCCTTAGCAAGGATGCTAAGAAGAATTTTTGGGATGACATGGATGAATTGATGCAGGGAGTACTGACAGAGGAGACGATTATTATTGGGAGTGATTTTAATGGCCATGTGGGGAGTACCAATGCTGGATATGCGAGAGTTCATAGTGGTTTTGGATATGGCAGCAGAAACGGAGGAGAGAGGATATTAGATTTTACAGTTGCATATAATATGATTTTGGCAAACGCCCATTTCATGAAAAGAGAATCTCATAAGATTACTTTCCAGAGTGGGCACAATTGTAGCCAAATTGATTACCTCCTTACGAGGCTGGTGGATCGTAATATATGCAAGGTTTGCAAAGTGATTCGTAATGAAGAACTCACATCCCAACATAGATTGGATATTAACATGAAGATCAATAAAGGCAAGCATAACGGAAACCAAGATAGCAGGATCAAGTGGTGGAATCTTAAAGGAGAAAAGAAATTGACTTTTCTTGATAAACTCATCAAGGAGGAACTTGGAACTTGGAGTCTGATGTTAACACTATGCGGTATAACATGAGCTCCTGCATAACAAAAATTTCAAAAGAGGTTTTGGGGGAGCCCAAAGGTTGTGGGCCTCCATAGAAAGAGACTTGGTGGTGGAATGATGAAGTATTGAAGGCTATTAAAGTTAAACTAAAAAGGGAGATCTATAGGAGCTTGCCCAAATCTCGCGATGATGCAAGATTCCATAGATACAAGCAAGAAAAGAAAGAAGCTAAAAAGGTTGTTCAGGAGACAAGGTCTAGATACTTTGATGATATTTATAAGAAGATGGACACAAGAGAAGGGGGAAAAGATATATATAAAATGGCTCGTATAAGCGAAAGGAAAGGAAGAGACTTGAGTCAAGTAAAATGCATCAAGAATGAAGATGGCAGAGTGTTGGTGAAGGACGATGATATCAAGAACCAATGGAGAAATTACTTCCATAAGTTGTTCAATGGAGATACTGCAAATAATATTAGAGACTCGTGATACATGAATACAAGAGATATCATTTACACAGGACGAGTTTCACCATTTGAGGTCAAGAATGCTTTGAAAAAGATGAAAATGAGAAAAGGCATGTGGACCATATGGCACTCCCATTGATGTATGGAAGAGTATGGGGGATGAAGGAGTTATGTGGTTAGCTAAGTTCTTTAACAAGATCATGAAGACCAAGAAGATGTCAGATGAGTGGAGAAATAGTACTATAGTCCCTGTCTATAAGAACAAAAGTGATGTTCAGAGCTGCACAAACTACAGAGGTATCAAGTTGATGAGTCACACAATGAAGCCTTGGGAGAGGATTATCGAGCAGAGACTAAGATCTATAACGCAGATATGAAACAACCAATTTGGTTTCATGCCTGGAAGATCAACAACAGATGTTTTTTTTCTGATAAGGAGGCTTATCGAGAAGTATAGAGAAAGCAAAAGAGATCTTCATATGGTGTTTATTGATTTGGAAAAGGCTTATGATCGAGTACCCAGAGAAGTGTTGTGGATGGTTTTGAAGAAAAAAGGTGTGCCAATCCAATACATTGACCTGATCAAAGACATGTATGATAGCTCTATTGCAAGTGTAGAGACTCCTAGAGGAGAGACACCAACATTTCCTATCACAGTTGGGGTCTAGATTTTGGAAAGAGCGAAGCGGGAAGCGTGCGGATTGACATCCTTGAAGTGGGAAGCGGAAAGCGGGTTTTAAAGAGAACTAAAGCGGGTGCTTTCTGAAAAAACGGTCTGCATTGTTTTAAAAAATGTAGAAAAGTTTAGTGACCGCCATAATGCTAACATAAAGATAATACTCAACAATCAAGCATTCTGAATGATATTTCACTTCATCAAAATGACTTTCACAGATAAAAAGGTCCTAATTACAAAAGCAAATTGTTACAAGCTAAAAACACTCAAACATCATAAAAACCCATAATCCTTGCTCAACAATCATCATAGTAGTACTATGTACTTAATATTGTTTCAACGGTTGCACATATAAATTACCATTTAGTAAAAAACATCAGTAGGTAGTAGTAGTTAGATATTAGTACTTTGTACATATATTGTTGACTAAGTAAGGTAGTCTTCAACATAATATTCATAGATGCATATCTAAACAGTAATAAAGAGAAATGCATTACAATATAGTAGAAGCAAGATAATTAGATATTACTCAGTAAATCCTAAAAAGCAATAAACTACTAGACTTTGTACAATAGTCAATATAACAAATTTTACGATCTTATTTTGTTATAGTCTACAGATGGTTGTGCCAAGTTTTTGTACAAGCATGTAGAATGGCTGACTATTAATCTATCAGTGGTAATAAACAACATTAAACATACATGTCAATATCATACATAGTAAATCGTAAAGATCAATAAGCTACTACACTCAGTACATAATTGACAATATAACAATATTTTACAACATCATTTTGTTACAGTCTACAGATGGTTGTGCAAAGGTTTTGTACAAGTATACATAATATCAGACTATTAGACTATCCGTGGTAATAAACAACAATAAACATGCACGATAATATCATATACAAACTTGACATTACAAAGTACTAGTCTAGTTGTACAGAGTATACAAATAGCAGGAACGAAGTAAAGAATAAATGCTAATTATAAACTTTCTCACACCTTTTGAACAACATCTGGAGCATCACATCTCCCAAAAGTAGTGCTTTCATTTTTCTACAGATTTTGCGTGTGATTGGACCACTCCAACAATACTTGTTGTGAAGCGCCCTGAAGCGGCCGCTTAAGCGGGGCTGAAAAGGCGGCCTGAAGCGAAAAAAAGCGGTCGCTTCACTCAAAAACTCTTCAAAGCCCGCTTCAGCTGAGATTACAAGGGGACATGTGCTTGACCGCTTAAGCGGCCGCTTCACCCGCTTTTTGATTCACTACTTGGGGTACACCAAGGATCCACACTCAGCCCATATCTGTTCGTTCTTGTTATGGATGAGTTGACAAAGAATGTTCAGGATGATATTCCTTGGTGTATGTTATTTGTTGATGATATTGTTTTTGTGAAAAGAAATGAAGAGAAGACGACAAGAACACCGATCAAATGTCGGCTGCAAGACGCAGCAAACGTGAGAAAGGCTTGAGCCTACTCACTTGTATTTATATATTAGGGTAAGTACATGAGGTACAAAGAGAGAAAAGAAATAAAAAATAAATATTATGAAGAAAACAGAACCGCCGCTGGATTGACGAGCCGCCGCTGCGCCGGTGTCGATACCATCGACATGAATGTCGATGGTATCAACAGAACATCATCTCGACCCTGAGCCGGTGTCGATACCATCGACATGAGTGCCGATAGTATCGACTAGAATGCAGATTGCTTCAACTTATCCCTGACCTGATCTTGATACTATCGACAGAGTGTCGATAGTATCGACCAGGATGCAGATTGCTTCACACTCCCCCTCAAGCTGGAGAGTACACATCGCGTATGCCCAGCTTGCCACAGAGTCTCTGAAAGATTGCTGAACCCAAAGGCTTTGTCAGGATATCTGCTAGTTGGTCCTCAGATCTGACATATGGTGTCACAATAGTGCCATCTTTGATTTGATCACGAATAAAATGGCAATCAACCTCTATGTGTTTTGTACGCTCATGAAAGATAGGATTCCTGGCAATGTGCATAGCATATTGATTGTCACACTTGAGCTCCATAGAAGGTAGAAGAGAAGTTTTTAATTCAGATAGAACATATTTGACCCATTTTAGTTCACAACATGCATGGGCCATAGCACGGTATTCAGCCTCAGTGCTAGATCTAGCAACCACATGTTGCTTCTTACTTTTCCATGTGATAAGATGATCACCTAGAAAGGTACAATAGCCTGATGTAGATCTCCTATCAGTATGATCACCAGCCCAGTCAGCATCGGAATATCCTATGAGAGGCAGAGTAGATGGAGGTGCCTTTGGTCTAGAATATGTGATACCCTTACCAGGAGCACTTTTCAGATATCTCAGAATTCTGCAGACTGCTGTCCAGTGTGACTGTCGCGGAGAGTGCATATGTTGGTTGACCAAGCCCACAACAAAAGAAATATCAGGTCGAGTGACTGTTAGATATATTAACTTGCCCACTATTCTCCTGTAATATCCTGGATCTTGATACTCAGCATCATCAACCACCTCTTTAATGTGATAATCCATCGGTGTAGATACCGATTTAGATTCAGCCATGCCTGTCTCCTGTAGTAAATCAAGCACATATTTCCTCTGAAATAAATTGACACATGTATGAGATCTAAGCACTTCAATGCCTAGAAAGTATCTTAGTTTGCCCAGATCCTTTGTACGGAAGTGTTTTTGCAAACTTTCTTTCACACGAGATATTCCCATGGTGTCACTGCCAGTAATTACTATGTCATCAACATATACAATAAGAATAATGGATCCACAAGAAGAGCTAAAGTAAAATAAGGAATGATCAGTCATGGAGCGAGAAAAACCCATCTGAAGAATAACTTCACTGAACTTGTCAAACCAAGCTCTAGGTGACTGTTTCAGCCCATATATAGCTTTCTTTAATTTGCATACTTTCTGACACTCCCCCTGAGTAACAGACCCAGGAGTTTGCTCCATATATACCTCTTCCTGTAGATCACCATGGAGAAAAGCATTTTTTACATCCAGCTGAAACAGGGGCCAATCAAAGGTAGTAACAAGAGAAATAATGATCCGCACAGAATTCAGGCGAGCAACAGGAGAAAAGGATTCAAAGAAGTCAACACCATAGGTTTGCGTGTAGCCCTTTGTGACCAATCGGGCTTTCAACCGTTCAACTGATCCATCCGGATTGTGTTTGATAGTGAAAACCCATCTACAACCCACTACTTTCTTTCCTGCAGGAAGATCAACAAGATCCCAAGTATCATTATTTAAGAGAGTTGGCATCTCAAGTTGCATAGCCTGTTTCCAGCCACTGTTCTTCATAGCATCATAATGATTTCTTGGTATAGTCACAGAATCAATCCCAATAGAGAATGCACGGGCCTGCTTAGATAGATGAGACAGGCAACATACATTTGTAATAGGATGTTTAATAGTACAGAACCGAGTACCTTTCCGAACAGCAATAGGAAGATCGAGGTCTGATGTCTCTGTAGGAGTCTCTTGAGTAGAAGGCGATGATGAGGGCTCAGAGACTGGTGTCGCTACTTCTTATGGATCTTTCCTGCCTCGCCTATGGTAAACATGTGTGTAATGCTCAATGGTAGGTCTATCTCCTGCTTGTTCATCCACAATAGAAGTAAAATCCGGAATGATAGGTGGCACTCCCTCACTCTGTACCGATGGTGCAATTCTCTCATTCTGTAATTTTGGTGTCTCTCCCTCTCTCAACTGCTCCCCCTTACTCATAGCATTGGAGAAATATGGAGTGGTCTCATGGAAGGTGACGTCCCTAAACACAAACATGTGGCGAAGACTAGGACAGTAACACTTGTATCCTTTGCTAGTATTAGAGTAACCCAGGAATAGTGTTTTAATGGACCTAGAAGACAGCTTGTCGGCCTTAGGGTCAAAGTTATGGACGAAGGAAGTGCAACCAAACACTCTAAGAGGAACAGGAAAGGGGGAGTCCAAGGGACGCAACACAGAAAACGGAGTTTGTCCTTGAAGAACAGAAGAAGGTTGTCTATTAATCAAGAAACAAGCAGTTAAAAGAGCATCAGACCAAAACTTCTTGGGCACATTGGATTGAAACATAATGGATCGAGCAATATCAAGAAGATGGCGATTCTTCCTCTCTGCCACCCCATTTTGTTGAGGGTGTGAGGGCAATATGTGCGATGAATCATACCAACCGAGCTGTAAAAATCAGACATAGCCTTTTGAACATACTCTAAAGCATTATCAGACTGGAGAATTTTTATATTGCAATCGAATTGAACTTTAATTTCAGTATGAAAATGTTTCACAATAGACAACACAGACTCTCTACTTTTAAGAAGGTAGATCCATGTCATGCGTGAGAAATCATCGACAAAGGAGATAAAATAACGAAAACCATTATAACTCTGGTCTTTTACAGGACCCCACACATCACTATGTACTAACTCAAAGGGACACGAAGCCTGCTTATTGACTCGATTGGGATAGGATAACCTATGATGCTTGCCCAGTTGACATGACTGACACTCTAAAGAAGGTAATTGGGACAGCTCTGGTTCCAACTTCCGCAGGTTCTCCAAAGAAGGATGTCCATATCTGCAATGCCATAGTAAGGGGGAACCAATCAACATGATGGATGGAGCAGGAGAAGGAATTTGGCGAGGCAGACTGTCACCGTTGAAAAGGTAGAGATCACCTTTCCTAGGCCCCCCACCAATCGTCTTCATACTCTTGAGATCCTGTAATATGAAACAAGAAGGTCCAAATATTACCCAACATTTTAGAGTGTCAATCAATTTGGCAACAGAAAGAAGATTAAAAGGAAATTTAGGCACAAAGTGAACAGATTTAAGATCAATCTTGGGTGTTAGGGAGACAGATCCACTAGCTAACACTCTCTTCACTGAACCATCTGCCAGTGTAACAGATTGGTGAGGAATAGATGAGTCAATAGTGTGGAGCAATCTCCTCATACCAGTCATATGTTGTGAGGCGCCAGAGTCAACCACCCAAGATGAGGATGAACCAGATGCTATGAGAGATGTAGCCTGATTACCAGCAGTAGATGCCAGATTTGCCGATGAAGATGATGATGATGATGACCCCATACTCATGTGTTGTGTCGCCTGAATGAACCGATCATATTCCTCTTAGGTAAGAGTGATGCCGGTGCCAGAGGTAGTACCCACAGTTGTAGAGGATGAGGATCCTGTGGTGGTGGCACAATGTGCTGCTCCCACAGGTGGTGCAGCAGGTCTCCCATGTTTCTTCCAACACATCTCCATTGTATGTCCCGATTTGTCACAAAAGGTACACTTAGGATGTGTCCCGCGCCCTCTGCCCATACCGGGTCGTCCTCCTCGTACCGCAGCAGCAACAGAAGCATGAGATTCTCCAGAAGATATATCAGAAACAAAGGAAGCAGACTCGAGTCAACATGCCTTGCTCTGTCACGAGCCTCCAAGACGGTGTGGATGGCATTCATCCATAGAAGATAATTTTTCCTGTTGAGCTTAATGGATGCGATAGGTGACACTTCGTTGTAGATCGTAGGTGTCTTGATATCCTCCATTGTAGAACGGAATATGTGACGGATTGATACACGTCAAACAGATTGTGGTGACAGAGAGATACACGTCACACACAGAAGAAAAACAAAGAGAAATGCGTTGCTGACGCATTCACAGCCTCCAAATGATCTTCCTAATCACACATGGAGGAGGTGTGACTAGGATGATGGCTGAGACGAAACTAGTCCTCCGGTTGTGTGTTTAGATGATCGTTGGATCACCTGGAGATCCCCAAACGCTTTGTGATGGAGGCTACGGTAGAGTTGGATATCTACCGCAGACCCAGAGTAGCCGACGGTGGTTCTACACAGCCGGTGGATTACGCCAAGTCGACGGGTGGGAAGCAGTCGGCCGCCGGAGAGAGAGAGATCCGCCGGTGAGAGGAAGGAGAAGCCCTAGATCGATCTCTGCTCTGATACCATGTGAAAAGAAATGAAGAGGAGAAGACGACAAGAACACCGATCAAATGTCGGCCGTAAGACGCAGCAAACGTGAGAAGGGCTTGAGCCTACTCACTTGTATTTATATATTAGGGTAAGTACATGAGGTACAAAGAGAGAAAAGAAATAAAAAATAAATTTAATGAAGAAAACAGAACCGCCGCTAGATTGACGAACCGCCGCTGCGCCGGTGTCGATACCATCGACATGAATGTCGATGGTATCGACAGAACATCATCTCGACCCTGAGTCGGTGTCGATACCATCGACATGAGTGTCGATAGTATCGACCGGAATGCAGATTGCTTCAACTTATCCCTAACCTGATCTCGATACTATCGACAGAGTGTCGATAGTATCGACTAGGATGCAGATTGCTTCACAGTTTTGATTGAAAAAACTAAAGATGGATTGAATGATAAAATTGAACGTTGGAGAAAGGCATTGGAATCAAATGGATTGATGATTAGCAGGAGCAAAACTGAGTATATGCATTGCAATTTTAGCCAATCTCGCAGTGTGAATGATGAAGCCAAGTTGGACGGAGTAGATATACCAAAATGTGATAAATTTCGTAACTTGAGCTCTATTATTCAAATAGATGGGGATGTCTAAAATGACGTTTGTCACATCATGGTTGAAATGGAGGAGTGCGACTGGAGTATTATGTGATCGGAAGATCCCTCTCAGGTTAAAAAGTAAGTTTTATAGAATAGCTATACGGCCAGCCATGCTCTATGGGAGTGAATGTTAGGCGTTGAAGAGATAAGGTCTCAACAAGATGAATGTGACTAAAATGTGTATGCTGAGATGGATGTGTGGGAAGACAAGAAAAGATCGCTTGAGAAATGACTATATCCAGAATAAAGTGGAGGTGGCGAGCATTAAGGACAAGTTGCGTGAGGGCCGACTCAAATGGTATGGACATGGGCAACGCAGACCGACTAATGCGCCTATACGAAGTATAGATAAACTAAGGCTTGTTTATTGAGTGAATAAAACACTGTACAATGCAGTCTCTTATATAATAGAAGAGAATAGAGACTAAAGCATAGGTGAGCAATATGGGACTAAACTGCAGAAGAGAACAGCATAAGTGAGGCACATGCTATGCACATGACACTCAACAAAACATAACAGAACACAAACATATCTCTATACTCCCCCTCAAGCTGGAGCGTAGATGTCGAACATGCGCAGCTTGTCAACTAGAGTTTGAAACTGAGCTTTGGGAAGTATCTTCGTGAAGATGTCTGCAACTTGCATGTCAGTACTAAGATATGGAGTGCAAATCCGGCCAGAGAGAACTGGTTCTCGAAAAAAGTGACAATCGACCTCAATATGTTTTGTCCTCTCATGAAAGGTGGGGTTGCTCGCATAAAAATGGAGGCCTTATTATCACAAAACATCATAACAGGGCTGGAATAAGATATATCAAACTCCTGAAGGAGACTCTAAACCCACAGCAGTTCACAAGCAGTATGAGCCATCGCTCGGTATTCTACCTCTGTACTGGATCTGGCGACAATAGTCTGCTTTTTGCTTCACCAGGTGACAAGATTTCCACCCACAAATGTACAGTAGCCTGATGTTGACTTTCAATCAGAACCACTCCCCGCATAGTCTGAGTCTGAGAAACCAGATAGGTTGCAGTGGCCATGTTTCTTATACATCAAGCCTTTCCCTGGAAACTTTTAAGATATCTCAGAATATGGCATATAGCATCCCAATGACATTGTCAGGGTTTGTCAAGATACGGGCTGATGAATCCGAAAGCAGCAGTAAGATCAGCTCGTGTGATAGTCAAATAAATAAGCTTGCCTACTAGCCTCCTTAACTGGCGATGATCAGCATAGGGAGGAGAGTTTGCATCATCCCAGTCCATGTTTGGGTCAAGTGGAGTGTCATCCGGTTTGCAGCCTAGCATGCCAGTTTCCTACAGCAGATCAAGCACATATTTTCTCTGAGATAGACACAGTCCTGCAGATGATCTGGAGACTTCAATGCCTAAGAAATATCGAAGTTTTCCGAGATCTTTAGTGACAAAGTGCTTCTCTAAGCAAGCTTTAGTTTCCTGTATGCCCACAGTATCACTACTAGATAAGATAATATCATCCACATAATATATCAGAATGACAAGTCCAGCCACTGTCTTGCGAATAAAGACTGAATGATCAGAATGAGAACGACGAAAGCCAAAGGTGACTAATATCTGACTAAGCTTGTCAAACCAGGCTCGCGGACTTTGTTTGAGACCATAGATAGCCTTGTTCAGCTTGCATACTTTGGAGGCAGACTCCCCCTGAGCAACAAACCCAGGTGGTTGCTCCATGTAGACTTCTTCCTGTAAATCTCCGTAAAGAAATGCATTTTTCACATCAAGCTGAAAGAGAGACCAGTCTTTATTTACAGCAACAAAAATCAGAATGCGAACAGAGTTTAATCGTGCAACAGGAAAAGGTCTCAAAATAATCGACACTGTATGTTTGTGTGTAGCCCTTTGCAACAAGACGAGCTTTGAGACGTTCAATAGTCCCATCAGGCTGATATTTAATAGTAAAGATCCAACGACAGCCCATTGTAGGGCAAGAAGGGCGATCCACAAGCTCCCATATCTTGCGATCACACAGAGCCTGCATTTCCTGGTCCATTGCCTTCTTCCATGCTGGAATAGTAAGAGCCTCTATAGCATTTTTCGGAACAGTGACAACAGAAAGTGCAGAAGTAAAGCAGGCAAAGTTGTTATGCAGATTATCAGATATGCAGAAATAACAGGATGTTTAGCACAGGAGCGAACACCTTTCCGTAAGCTAATAGGAAGGTGCAAGTCAGAAGTAACCTCAGTGTTTATTTGATCATTCGCAGACGCAGGAATTGGTTGAGGGGTCATGGAAGGAGTGCTTGTCTTCGGTCGGCATTTGTATACTTGCAGCGGACGTTCTTCAAGCTGGTTAGAGACAGATCTTCAACAATGCCCGGTAGAGGTGTTTGTGCCAACACATTATGAGATAGGCTTGCTCCATCCTCAGAAAAGAAGGGCATATGCTCAAAAAAGACTACATCCGCACTGACAAACCACTGTCGGAGTATCGGATCAAAGCAGTGATAACCTTTTTGAGTTCTGGAATATCCCAAAAAAATGCACTTAGCAGACCGAGGGTCAAGTTTCGACATTCTTGGGTGCAGATTCTTAACAAAACAGGTACACCCAAAAATGCGAGGTGGTACAGAAAACAGAGGTGCATCAGGAAACAAAATAGAGTAAGGGATGCGATTTTGTAGAACAGAAGAGGGCATGCGGTTGATAAGAAAACATGTTGTAGTAACAGCCTCAGGCCAAAAACGGTGAGGAACTTTGTAATGGATAAGAAGAGTGCGAGCAACCTCTAAGAGATGGCGATTTTTGCGTTCAGCAACACCGTTTTGCTGAGGAGTATAGGGGCAAGTGGTTTGGTGTATGATGCCATGATTAGAACAAAAAGAGGTGAGAGACTTCTGCATAAACTCTAGGGCGTTGTCAGTACGGAGAAATTTTATGGTTTTATTGAATTGGATTTTTATTTCAGAAAAGAAAATGTGAATATTGTCCAATACAGTACTCCGGTCTTTGAGCAAGAAAAGCCAGGTAGCACGGGAATAATCATCAATAAATGTCAAAAAATACTTAATACCAGTTTGACTCGGGACACTGCATGGACCCCAAATGTCGGAATGAACAGTATCAAACATATCTTTAGACCCAAGATCATGCTTAGCAGGAAACACAGACCTCGTTTATTTACTCAAAACGCAGGTTTCACAAGAGAATTTATTTTCAACTAAAGCGGGAAATAAAAGCTTCATCTTCGCAGCAGACGTATGACCCAGCCGGAAGTGCCACTGAAGTCCTCAGACAGATGTAGATAAGAGAGTTGACGCCGCAGGTGGTCCATCCAAGTAGTAAAGTCCATCTGGTCCTTCATGGCCTGAACCAATCCTCGTCTTCGTGCGGAGATCCTTCAAAACACAACCAGAGGGATCAAATTTAATAGAGCACTGAAGTTGTTTGACAGTTTTACTGACAGATAATAAATTAACAGGGAACTGAGGTATATATAAAACAGAGTGAAGATTCATTTTGCGAGATAGCGGAATTGTACCAACGCCATGGACAGGCGTTTTTGAGCCATTAGCAAATGTGACCGATGGAATATGCGAATTTTTAGATAGAGCAGAATATAAGTGGATGTCGCTTGCCATGTGGACAGACGCCCCAGAATCAATACACCACTTATGGTTACCAGCAGAGGGAGATGCAAGCATAGCAGAAGAACCGGCCGCCGATGTCGAAGGTAGTTGAGTCTTTCGATCCTAGAAGAATTTCTCGAACTCAAAGCGGAGCCAGTCAGTGGATGGAGCAGCTGGTGGATCGGATGCAGCTTCAGTAGTAACTTTAGTGGAGGCCTGGTTTGCCCAGGCTGGCTTGTCGTGCTTGATCAAGCACCTATCTTCAGTGTGATTGTCACGACCACACCAGTTGCAGTAGCGAGGTCCAGTGAAACTAACTAATGTACGGCTTGGTGCTATTGAGAAGTCAGGACATAACTCCCGAGTTGTCTTTAGACCATTGGGCATAAGCTTGTTTGATCTTGTTGTCAGCAGTAGCAGCAGGGGCAGGAGGCGGATCAGTGGTAAGATGTGAGTAACGGCCTTGAGCCTTCACATATAGTACAAAGGACGCCGACCACAGATGGTAGTTTGATCCGTCGAACTTGACTGTGGTAACACAGAGAGACCTGGGACGCCCCACGAAAGCTATACTGAGCAGAGGCAGGTAGTAGCAAGATGGTGGCATAGCAGCAACAGGCAGCAACAAAAGAACCCACTAAGGGCAGCAGCAGACAGTAAATAATGAACCCTCTATGGGACAGTAGCAGTAGCAGGTATCTGACGCATCAGATCAGAAGGACCCGTTTTCGGGCAGAGATGGATAAAAAAGGACCTACGCCAACATAAGGAAATCAATATTCCTTCATGAGGCACGGGCAGAAAGAGAGACGGAGACGTAGAGGACTCTCAACGTGAGAGAGTTATGGTTGTCCAGAAGAACGGATTAACCACTAGGAGAAGAGGAAGGGAGGTGATGGGGGAAAAGCAGAGGAAGGAGATGAGCAGCAGCCGGCGGGTATAGGAGTGGGGAGAGGAGAAGCAGTGGTGGAGAGGAGGTTGGGCGGCGGCGGCAGGTGGGGGGGAAGGGCGGCGGCGGCGGCAGGAAGGTGGGGGTGGCGGCAGCGGGTGAGGTGGTGGGGAGGGCAGGTGGCTATGGGGGTGGGTGGGGGGTTTGGGGAGGTTGGGGGTGGTTGTGGTGGGTGGGAAGGGAGGACAGCAGCAGCGGCGGGAGTAGGCAGGGAAGTTGGTGGGGGGTGGGCGGGGGGGAAGGGGGGCTGAACTCAGGGCATAGGGGCAGGGTGGGAAGAAAAAAAATGAATCGGACCTGCTCTTGATACCATATAGATAAATTGAGGCTTGTTTATTGAGTGAATAAAACAGTGTACAATGCAGTCTCTTATATAACAGAAGAGAATAGAGACTAAAGCAGAGGTGAGCAATATGGGACTAAACTACAAAAGAGAACAGCATAAGTGAGGCACATGCTATGCACATGACACTCAACAAAACATAACAAAACACAAATATATCTCTATACAAAGCAATGCTATTGAGTCAAGCACAATAAATAGAAAAAGAGGAAGGCCTAAATTAACATGAGATGAGCTTATAAAGAGAGATTTTGAATCTCTACATCTCAACCAGAGTATGGCCCATGATATTATTGAACCAAGTAGTCGACCCCAGCATAGTTGGGACTAAGGATTAGATGATGATGATGATGATGATGATATTGTGTATATTGATGTGTAGTGTTATATCGAGTATTGTGATAAATATATTTCTTATGGGTCAAGAACTCAGTAATGCTTGGTACGGGATCCACAATGATTTGCAACAGTCTAGTTCTTATGTACTATTATTTGATAATTTGTGTGTTGTCTATATATATTTTATTGAGATATATTGTTGTCTTTTATTTCCTGTTTTATGTCTTTTTTACTAAGTATCATGTAACATGGGCCTTTCTATAAGAGGCCTAGTAGGGTTTTCTGTTTGCTTCCTTGTATTGCCTCCTTTTTATAGGAGTGAGCTCTCTTTTTTCATAATATCAAAAGACGGCACACTTCCATATGGTATCAAAGTAGGATACCTTGTTTTGGGGTCCTCCCACAGCAAACCACCGCCGCTCTCTCTCCCCTTTCGCCTCCTTCTCCGTCTAGTTTTTCTCTTCTCCATCATCGTTGTTGATCACTCCTAAAGGGATCTACTCCCGTCTCTAACCCTATCCTCTTCTCCAACAAGAGAATCTAGGGACATGGCCGACGGTCTTTCCCGTAGTCTTATGCCCTCAAGACTGCTATTTTAGAAAACCATTCAAAAAATCTTTGTGGTCATCCATGACCACCTATTATAGGGCTCTATCCATCTTGTTATTGATATGATTGGGTTTATCCAACATATCACTCTTCTTCTTGGTAAACCACAGTGTTTGCCATTTATTTTGGGTATGTTGTGACCTTATTATGTTGATTTGCCACCGCATATGGCGTGTTTGTGACTCAACACGGCGTGTTGCCTCCGCAGATCTGCTCCGCATCGACGAACTGCTCTGATACTGAACGTCGTGTTCTGTTGTTGATTTTGTGTTGATGCCTACTGTTGATATCACACGCCATGTCATTGTTCAGAAAAGCGGTAATCGGTGTACGGGCGGAGAGGGTACCGAATAGAGTATATACGGTATGCGGGAGTATAAGCGGGAGAATATTCGGTTTTAATCGGTTTTGATTTTTTTTTAAATATTAATCATAAATATATGTAAATTATATATTGACCATATAATAATGACAATGATAAGTAATTAGAAACATTTATAAGTAATAGACTAATATTGAATTCATAAGTAGTTAGAAACATTGATGAAATTAGAGAAGAAAACATTGATAAGTAATTACAAACATTGATAAGTCATAGACTAATAGCACATTAATAAGTAATTATAAACATTGATAAGTAATAGACTAATATTGCATTAATAAGTAATTAGAAACATTGATAAGTCATAGACTAATATTGCATTAATAAGTAATTAGAAACATTGATAAGTAATAGACTAATATTGCATTAATAAGTAACTTGAAACATTGATGAAATTAGAGAAGAAACATTGATAAGTAATTAGAAACATTGATAAGTCATAGACTAATATTGCATTAAGAAGTAATTAGAAACATTGATGAAATTAGAGAAGAAAACATCAACGATAAGGATCAGTTCAATAAACATTAACTATAAACTTATTGAGAAAATATGAGGAGAAAACCAAATATGTAAAGTGGAAGAAGAGAATGTAATTGTAATGAACAATAGTAGTATTAGAAAAAATTAATGTAAAAAAAAATTATTACTAGCATTTGATTTTGAAAATCGCCGATTAATCGGCCGATTATTCCCCCGAACGGCCGATTAATCGGTCCTGGACCGATTATAGGCCGATTATTCATATTCGGAGCGGTAGACCCCCAAAACTGATTATTCGGCCGATTATTCGGACGATTAGGCCGATTTTCTGAACACTGGTCCGAATAATCGGTTTTGGGGGTCTACCGCTCCGAATATGAATAATCGGCCTATAATCGGTCCAAGACCATTTAATGGGCCGTTCGGGGGAACAATCGGTCGATTAATCGGCGATTTTCAAAATCAAATGCTAGTAATAATTTTTTTTTACATTAATTTTTTCTAATACTACTATTGTTCATTACAATTACATTCTCTTCTTCCACTTTACATATTTGGTTTTCTCCTCATATTTTCTCAATAAGTTTATAGTTAATGTTTATTGAACTGATCCTTATCGTTGATGTTTTCTTCTCTAATTTCACCAATGTTTCTAATTACTTCTTAATGCAATATTAGTCTATGACTCATCAATGTTTCTAATTACTTATCAATGTTTCTTCTCTAATTTCATCAATGTTTCAAGTTACTTATTAATGCAATATTAGTCTATTACTTATCAATGTTTCTAATTACTTATTAATGCAATATTAGTCTATGACTTGTCAATGTTTCTAATTACTTATTAATGCAATATTAGTCTATTACTTATCAATGTTTATAATTACTTATTAATGTGATATTAGTCTATGACTTATCAATGTTTGTAATTACTTATCAATGTTTTCTTCTCTAATTTCACCAATGTTTCTAACTACTTATGAATTCAATATTAGTCTATTACTTATAAATGTTTCTAATTACTTATCATTGTCATTATTATATGGTCAATATATAATTTACATATATTTATGATTAATATTTAAAAAAAATCAAAATCTATTAAAACCAAATATTCTCCCGCTTATACTCCCGCATACCGTATATACTCTATTCGGTACCCTCTCCGCCCGTACACCGATTACCGCTTTTCTGAACAATGATTCGGACGATTAGGCCGATTTTCTGAACATTGTGCCATGTCACTTCTTTTAGAGACTTCTATCAACTCTAGACACGTTGTGTCATTTTCTAACACGTTGTGCCACAGTGCCACTGCTTCTAAGGACTTTTGTCAACTCTAGACACGCCGTGTCTTTTTTCTGGCAAGTCGTGTCACTGCTCAGGATCTGTTGGTGTACTATCTACACGTCGTGTGTGTGTCCTATTCATGTTGTTCTATCTTTTTAGAATCATGGCTTCATCTTCTTTCGGTGTCGAGACCCTTGAGACACATTCTAGAAGTGTAACTTTTGTTAAATTCAATGGGTACAACTATATCTTATGGGCATATTCTTTCCAAATTTATCCACACTCCTCGGGCAAACTTGACCATCTCACAAAATTCGCTCCTAAAGATGAAACGACAGACAAAAAGAAAGCCGAGTATAAGAAACGGGTAGAGAGTGACTCTCAGGTCCTCTCCTGGATTCTAAATAGTTGTGAATCTCATGTTTCCACCAATCTCCTTTTCACTGATATAACCAAGGAAGCTTGGGTTCATATTGCTCAGGTCTATTCTAGCAAGGGAAATGCCTTTTGAGTTTTTGAACTCCATAAGTGTTTGCATTCTCTAAGACTTGAAGACACTACATCGTTTGCTTCACACTTTGATACCTTCAAAGGCATTTGGGGTGAGCTCAAGTTCCATCATCCCTTTCTATTGATCTCTCTAAACTATAGAAACAAGAAGATGAAGTTCAGTTATGTCAGTTTTCGGCAACTTTGAGGAATTGTGTTGCAAGTTGGGCATGAATGGCATCTATGCTCCAACTTGAGGGGGAGTATTGAGATATATTGATGTCTTTTATTTCCTGTTTTATGTCTTTCTTACTTAAGTATCCTGTAACATGGGCCTTTGTATAAGAGGCCCATTAGGGTTTTCAATTTGCATCCTTGTACTACCCTATGTTGTACAGGTGCCCGCCTCGGCGGCGCCTGGGCAGGGCCTGGGCACCTAGGCTTAAGTCATCCCACCTCAAACTGGGCGCCCAACCCCCTAATTGACCTAAGTTGTTGCCTAAGGCCTTTTGAGGCCCAAATTAAGTCAATTCAAGACTAATTTGGCATAAATTAGATCTGAATTTGATCAAATTGAGTCATTTTATGGTTAAATTGGGTCTGATTTATTCCAAACGGGGTCAATTTAGGGTAAATTAGGTCTGATTTGGGGGAATTAGGTCTAATTTCAGGGAATTAGGTCTGATTTGCTCATGTAAGGCCTAGTTTAGATCAACATAGGGAAATTTAGGGTTAGGTTTGATTTGGTCATGTTATGCAAATTAGGTTTGATTTTAGGCCAAATTGTGTCAAATTTGAGCAGATTAGGTCTGATTTGGGGAAAACAAGTCTGATTTTGGGGAATTGGTCTAATATGGTGAGATTAGGTCTAATTTGGCCAAATTAGGTATTGTTTAGGTCAATATAGGAAAAACTTGGGGAAGTTAGGTTTGATTGGATCATATATACAAAATTCGGTTTTATTTAGGCCAAATCATGTCAAAATTGAGCACATAAGGTCTAATTTAGGGGAAACAAGTATGGTTTGGGGGAAATTGTTCTAAATTGGATGACTAAGTCTTATTTGGCCAAATTTTGTCTCATTTAGGTGAATATATGAAAATTTTATGGAAATTGGGATTGATTAGGTCATGGTATACAAAATTAGGTCTGGTTTAGGCAAAAATTAGGGTAAAATAGATCAAATTTGATCAAATTTGGATCAAATGAGTTCAAACTAGGGCCAATCGGTTCTCGTTTAGGTCTTATTAGTTTTGATTTAGCCTAAATTCTAGATAATAGAATTATACATGTTTTGGCTACAAACATAACACATGTTTAGCTTTCTGATTTCTATATGAATTTTGTTTAGGTACTTGAATCTATATCTAATGATTTTGTTGCTTTCTTCATACAATGCTAGCACATTGATTGCATATTTATCATGTATATTTATGTGTAAGGAACTAAGGATTGTATTTTTCAGAAATTTTACATATATCTGTTAAAATAAAAAAAAATATAAGAACGCCTGGAAACACCTGGGCCTCCGCCTGGGCGCCTAGGCTGTCTGGGCGTCCCCCTGGAACGCCTAGTCGCCTGGCCTCCTATACAACCATGGTACTACCTCCTCCTATTTATAGGAGTGAGTTCTCTCTTTTCATAATATCCAAAGACACACTTCCACATATTTTACGTACATTCTTTTATACACATTTGTACCTTAAAAAATATGTCTTTCCATTTGGCAGTCTATAAACATTAATAACAGCCGCAACATACCACCATTATGTGAAGTCTATTACTTTGTGTTGAGAATAAGATTATATTGAATTGAATGCAATGGGATAAATACAAGACTGGACACCCTCTCCTTTATATAGGAGAGGGGAGACGCCCTAAGACTTAGGACGCAAGTAATCTAAACGGGGTGAAACACAAAAGCCCACTAACTAATTAACATATTAACTAAATAGGCCAATATAGACTCTCTAACACTCCCCCTCAAGCTGGAGCATGGTTGAAACACTTGTCCAAAGCTTGGAGGTTACAAGACTTGATAAAATGATAAAAGAAATCATAAATGAAAGATAAAAGATAAATATCATTCCCCATACAAAAATTGATACTCCCCCTGAATCATATGATGACGCCTCTTTCCTTTGAAATTGTATTCTGCAGGCTGGAGATCCTCGAGCTTTGATGAAGGTCTTTTGGAGTGCATCTGGAATGAAGAACATCTGAAATGGAACCTGAATACTACAGCAGTAATTCGCCACTTAGAGCAGACGATCATTAATACCACGACTACGGCAACTTCACTGGAATACGTACTTAACGCAGCACGAACGCGGATCTCTAATGATGATGTAGCAGTAGTGGTGTCTTCAAAGTGTCTGAGAAGACGTGCATAACGTGGCACGAACATGAACGGACGATATGTTGGTGATACGATGCAGGTACCATAACTCTGTAGCGTGAACCTTGGGGGCTTGACATGAAAGGAGATATCATCCATCAAGGAAAGTCCCAAGAAGATCAACGGAAGGTGATGCTAATACAACAGATGCAGCTCAAAGAAGACGTGATAAAAATAGCTCGGTGAAGATAAACTGGATGAATCAACCTTGGTGAAGTAGATTAGCAGGCTTGCTAAGCTTTTGAAAATCTAAAGAAGCAGCCATATGTCTCATGTGAATGCAGCTAAAGTACACAATCAACACCTAACGTACATAACACGGTATGAACGCGGACAGCTCGGTGTTGACGCTGAATGAAGATCCTTCATTGTTGTCTGGAAGTAGAGAACGGATGTGTTGAACAATGTGAAGCTCCATGAAGATAATAGCCTGGAATATATATAGCCTGAATACAAATATCATCTCTTCTCATACATATTCTCTCACACACTCTCTCTCTCTTCTCATCTCTTCCTCTCCTCTCTATCCCCCCCACACCAAATACGACAAGAGTGAGTGTTTGGTGTGGAGAAATGTATATATGACCCCCCGCATCGTGGAAAGGGATACACACATGATATGGGTGGGAGGGAAAGGAATTGGTGGATTTGAGAGAAATTTGTGATATGAAGATGTCTTATATGTGGAGAATGAAACTGATAACCGGAGAGAATATGCTAAATGGGTCAATGTAAGATCTGGGTAGAAATTTAAATGGATCTAATCCCGACCCGAAAAGGGGATTTGTTTGGCCCGTTAGGGCAACAAATTTGGGGATGCGGGGATGGAGCCCCAGCGAAAAATCCGATTAGGCTTAAAAATGGATCTGATTAGCAAAAGATAGGACCGATTAAGGATCTGAATATCAATTGAGATAGAGAAGTTGGGGGCAATAAAAGTAAATATAGAGGAGGACGTCACTCATACTTGGGAGAAGACAAACTGATTAGGGGGTGATGGCATGGTTGAATATGGTGGAGTGCTTTGGCGTTGGGGCAGCAACAACGAGGATTCAACGACGATGGTAATGGATACTGGATGTCAGCGGCAATAGGATGGAGCAGAAGCCAGGGTCCCTGGATAATGGCGACGGCGATTGAAGAGTGTGATCATCGATTGGGGATATGGTTGTTGCTAAATGAGGTTAGCAACACTGTAGTGAACGGACACACGATGATGATGATTGCAGCGGCTGGTGGCGACGTGATCGGCAACAACAGGATGGTTGTCACTGGCTGTGGTTGTCGCTGCTGATTGGCGGCGATGGCGTTGCTGCTGTGCGTTGACGACGGCGGGCGTACGGTCGGCGGGCATGGGTGGCACATTGGTAGGCAGCAGCGGTTGTTGTCCTGGCCGACGGCTATTGCGGTTCCGTTGATGGTTGCGGCCAACGGCGGCAACAATATTGTTGTTGGGAACCAGGGACTCTGCTGCTGGTCGCGACGCTTGCACTGAATGCAAGAGGATGTGGCAGCGGCGTGATGTGGCGGTGCGATGCGGCGGCATAACTGATGGTGACGTTGACTGCTGTTGTCGACGACGGCTTGATGGTGGCTAATAGTGTCGGGAGATGACAGATAGACAGGAGATAACTGGGATGGATAGCGCAGGCGTACAGAAATAAAATCGGATCTTAAGGAGGAGGATAAGCCATGGAGGCTGGGATATGCCTGGCGGGCAGCTGGCCTAAGCCATGGCAATGGCGGCGGCCGCCCGCAGATGGAGGCGCCTCCTCTGTTGCTCTCTCGGAGAGAGACGGCAGCTAGGGTTGCGTGCGTGTCAGAGAGGAAAGAGGGGCGGCGGCTAGGTTAGGGTTCCCTAGGAGCGAACATGCTCTAATGCCATGTTGAGGATAAGATTATATTGAATTGAATGCAATGGGATGAATACAAGACTGGACGCCCTCTCCTTTATATAGGAGAGGGGAGACGCCCTAAGACTTAGGACGCAAGTAATCTAAACGGGTTGAGACACAAAAGCCCACTAACTAATTAACCTATTAACTAAATAGGCTAATATAGACTCTCTAACACTTTGTGTAATGAATGTGTATACATTGTGTAATGTTCTTGTCAAAAATCAGTATCGTACATTTTGTGTGTATTTGCATGTGTGGAAAGAGTTGAATTTATATTTCTTTTGAATCAGATACTACAATATATGGAATCTGATCAGAATCTAGTGAATGCCAAATTTCCTATGTAACTTTTAATGCAAATACAACTTGAATTGTTGGATTCCAAACATCCATTTTCAAGCCTACTCCTCGTGGTACTAGAGCAGTCATTATCCCTTCTTTCTTGTTCCCTATCTAACCAACATGCACCCTTCTCTCTATTATGTTCCTCTTCTAAAATAGAAGACATTCAACACTTTTCGGCGCCCTCTACCGGCTTATGTTAGTGCCACTACCATTTACCATCATCGCAGGAGTCAATGGCATGAATTGTGATTGTCGTCATTGATGCATAGGTCATCACATCGACAATTGTAGTTGCTACTATGTAAGCTATTTGCCCCTAGAATTTTCGTCATCTTTCCTTGCTCTCTCAGTTGCCACTTATTAATCTTAGAGAAGCTTGTTTCTCTTCTCACTTGTGAGGTCATCATCATTAGAGGATCCCCATCTTGCTATGCTTGTCTAAGGATGTATGAATCCTACTTTTGATGTATGTGTTGCTTTGTGTCATCCTCTGCCTATTTGTACCAAGATAGCTACACCATCACCTCCTATCTCTTGACCAATTTTCATCCTTATCTTTTGATGATATTGTAAGGTTAGACATTGTGAGCTAATCAAACTTTTCCACGGTCAATCTGGACATGCACCAACCCATAAGGTCTCTCTAATCTCACTAAGCTTTATAGTGACAAAGATGAATAAGAAAATATAAAGCTTTAAACATGGAAGCAGTTGTCAAAACGTCATTTCCAAATCCTCGATTGACTTCGCGATAGCATGGACATGGAGGCACATATCAACAACATGGTATATTGGAGTACTACTATTTAGCTTCAAGATCAATTGTCCCAATTGTGATCTCCCGAGAAAAAAACTTTTAAGGTGTTTGAGATCAACAAGAAGTTGAACTTGAGAGCATTGTTCCCAAATTTTTTTTTTGCCTCTCATGGTTATAAGATTAATAGAATATTTACGACACTCTGACTATTGATTTGGTTATGATACAATGATAAAAAAATGAAAGTTTCTTGCATCTTTAACCACTTCCTATGAATGAATCCATATTCCACCATACTTTGGCCCTTAGTTAGGTGTAAGCTAAGTTATCTATAATTTGCAGTCCCTTCAATGTGTTACTCTATAGAATTTCATGATCCAATTGTTGGTGTGGTCATCGTTGTGTGTCACCCTTAGGAAACTAGTATGCGACTATTAGGCTGTGTTTGTTACATGGTGAATCATGGGGAGGGGAATGATGGTGAGTTAAAAAATGTTGTTTGTTTCCCATGCTGATAGAGAAGGGGAAATATTTCATGGTGAATCCATGGGGAAATTTGGTATGATTTTATCCCCCTCGAAAAGTATGATAAATCATTGTGAAAAAAGTTTCTTTCAAGACTCCACTACTTGTTTAAACATATACACAGTAAAACTCTCTAATAAACATGATTCTTACTTGTCAAGGGTGTTTTTTATAAATAATTGCCCCATGCCCGTCTTTATAACCATGTAACAAACACATTTTTTAAGTTTTTCCCCATCATTATCCCTATCATCATGCACATGTTACCAAACAACACATTTTACCAATTTCTCCATCCCCATCACTGTCCCCTTCCCCATCACCGTCCCCTTTCCTGTCACCGTGAACTTTTTCACCATGTACCAAACGCAGCCTTAGTTCCTCTAGTTATTAGCGCCTCTATAACTTAAGTAGATATATGAGCCACAATGAAGAGAGCTACTAGAAAAAGCATGGCAAGCCTGAATTGGCTAATCAAGTCTGTATGATCAAAAAAAACTTATGCTTGTTCTACAACCACTAGCTTGGCTGGTTTAGACAGGATAATCAACATGTAGGCCAATACTGCTTCTAGTTCTTTCCTAGTTATTTCTCAACATTTTTCATATGGGTCTACTTATTGTAAGGCTACTACTTCAACAATCTGAATTTTACATGTCAAAAGGAGATGTGGATTAAGATAATAAACCATATTTGTCTATGTCCTAATAATTTATTGTTTAAATGAAATTCAGGTAATGATTTAAATGCCAACATAAATTATAAGTAGAAAATAGTACTTCAAACATGGAAAAATTAAGTGATTGATGAGCCGCTAATGAAGATGTAACATGACTAAGATTTAAAGCTGGAAAATGAGAGGATGCGATAATTGATACAAGTAAAGCAAACTAAACATATATAGATTTAAAAGATAGGTGATTTGGTAAAACATAGACAAGATTCAAATACCAACCCAAATTTTTAGTGATATAAATGAGAAATATTGAGAATAAGTGCATATAGTGAAGAAAAAAGGGTGAATAACTAAGGGTGAATAACTAAGTAGATAATCAAATTCGTGACTACCATGTTAGAACCATAGTACAAAATCCTCAAAGTATGGTGATTAATCATCAACGATGTACATGTCCATAGGCATCAACATCGAAACCTAGTGTAATTCTAGGTTTCACCTTGCCACCTACATGTCAATCCATGTCCATGACTTTTGTCTAGTTGTCGATGATAAGGGCATGGACTAGTTCAAAATTCAACTTGCATACTTGTACTTGTCGACCAACAATATGACGACTTTTGCTAAAACTATACACAATATCGCTCGCAAACACTTCGTAGGAAACCACTCTTGAGCTTGATAAAGCCTTTTAATTCAATTCTTAAGCTTAAAGTAGTAAAGTACTTTGCTAGATCTACCACAAGTTTTACAAGAATTGGTGTAAACCTAACATCATTTCACCTTACCCTTCTCACCCCCTTTTCCCAAAATTAATTTATTTAGATAAACTCATATCCTTATTAATCTAACATCAGTTCCCACTTTTACTTGGTAGATTTATGACATATGAAATACTTAATAAATGTGAAATTTGAATATTTTGCATTCAAAATGCACCGACTATGTATTTTAATGAAAATGGGTATTATATCTAATTCTTCAAAATATTGTAGTTTAAACCCAATTTCTTTCAAAGTTTCAATCTACAATTTCCTCTAAGTTGCTTAAAATATCCATAAACTTTCACTTTTTACATTGTTTGCTAGTTTGCTACATAGTTAGTTGATTTTACTATTTAGTTCAGGCCCATAGCTAAAGCCCTTGTGTAAGATGGGTCCAATTGTTTTGTATTAATGGACAATAGACACTCAGTTTTGAATATAGAGAGAATGTGTTGCAACTGCCAATACTCTTATTTCGATCTTTCCCTCTATTTCATTCTTGCTCTTTTTAGAGCTTTCCATTCTCTCAGTCATCTACATCACTCAAGTGGGAGAGCCATGTTATGGGTGACCTTATTGCACGGGTCAGAGAGCATTGATTCCTCCCAAATAGCTAGGATTTTATCCTCATTCATATTCTCACACTATTTCCTACATACGACATTTGTGATCCAATGTCGTGAAGTGGACTCCAGTCATTGATCGCCCATCATAATCGCTGAAGGCTCGGACTTCGAAGACAGGGGAAGTTGATGTAGGACATAAGCTCCCACGAGAACCCGACTAGGGCCCAATTAGAGTTATTTACGTGTTTTGCATGTTTTTCTTAATTGTTGGGACCTAAAAGTTAATTTCAAGGACTAGTTTATAAGTTTTGAGCTTTAGTAGTTTAATTGATATTTATTATTTTGTGTGGTTGTTGGTTGGGTGTTTATTCGTGGCGTTGTGACATTAGGATATTTAATCATTTGTTAAAGATTCTAAGTTTCTAACCTTAGCATGTGTCTGAGTAGATGTTTGGTTATGAATTTGATGCGTAAGGAATTGGTTCCCCGTCACCTCTCTACTAATGAAGGCAACTGACTACCAATGAGAGTTATTTTTATCACTAAATGCCCACAAGGCAAGGCTCAAGGACAGTAGGAAGGGATATTCAATCACCCTCAGTAACAGAGCTAGCCTCTTAAGTCCCTCTTCGATCAAGGGTTTGGTATGTATTAGTGAGGTCACTAGTTGGTCTCTATAAGTGACCCTTCCACTTTAGTCGGTCAAGATATGGAATGTTTTAAGAATAAGAGGATGACTTTGAGTGTGTTCAATGCGTCAAGAACTCAAAGCAGGGTCTTGACACTAGACCTCCAATAAAAGAATGGTTCTATCCTTCTTTTACTAAGTGATATAAGGATTTTAGTCCATAAAGTTTTCATATTCTATTGTCTCTATTGTCTAGCTTTGGACATATTACCCAAAGCTTTTATAGTTATGCCTTGGTACGCTTGTTCTTTTCTTTGATCTTTTTAGCTTTATGAAACTTACACCTCTAGTGAGAAAGTTTACTGTCAAGGATCACCCTTGAAAGGGTTTTGGAAAGACGGTCATTTACAATTGATGTGTTTGGTCAATAGTAAGCATCAATGGTTATAAGGTGTGTCGACTAAGCATACAAGTGACAAGTTATCAACATTATGTGTTGAAATGTTGGGTAAGCGTTTTATAAATACAAACAGCTACATGCTTATATGCGTCTTCGGGTGTAGAAAGACTCACTCTAGGAGTTATAGCTAAATCCCTTTATAAATTTAAGATTTTAAGTCTCTTTTTCTACGGATTGGCCGTTGCTAATTTGTTAGTTGTGCTACTTGTTGTCCTTATGTGTTTATCTTGCAATTCTAGTTATCTTTTGTGCAGTTGTATTATATATATGTAACTTCTGTATTGTTTTTAGACTGTTGCCTAACTTTGCTCCTACTTAGGTCATGGCAAATTCTCCTTGCCATGGGTTGATTTGTCAGTGTGTTTTGTCTTTTCGTAGCATCTTGCCCAACTCCTAGATATGGCATTAAGATCTAGTTATTGTTTCTTTTTAATGTTCATTAGCTTGAGTAGCTTATGCATATTGTATATTATTTATCATCTTAGATATTAGGAGGAGCCTTGTTGTCACTAGTTTCTACAAATTGTGATCATGAAAAGTACAGAAACAAGTTAACATGGACAATGCAAAATTAAAATTTATGGAAAACTATTTTCATGATGATTCAAAAACTTCCAACTGCTTAATTGGGTCAAATACTCAATATTTAGAACCAAAGACACTAATAAGGTATGTTACCTATCAATTGGATTACACCTTGGTTAACTTGATAAACAACAATTGCAAATTGCTCACCCTTTGTGAATATTAGTTTCAAAAGACAATTGTAAGGTAGTTAATTGATCAATAATGTTAGTTTTAATTAAAATATTCTTTGATAAGGGTGTTAACTTTATGATATGAACTTTTCACTAATTATATGTCACCATCTTTTAGTATTTTAATGCATAACATTCATTCTATGTATGGAATTCATAACATTTAAGATTATGCAGTGTCGAAAAACAACTAGAAGGCAAAACAGATTTGATTCTATTAGGCTAAACCCCGCTCCTATACACAGGAGAGGTACTAAAACAACTTGGACTCCAACCCTAATGGGCCAAACATACTTAAGTCATATACATAATTGACTAATAAATCTTCAAGCTTCCCCTCAAGCTGGAGCATGGTAGAATACCATGTTCAGGCTGTCAAGATAGACAAAGGAAATGACATATAAACTTGAATAAAAGACAAAAGGATAATACAAAAAACTCATACAAAAGATCACTCCCCTTGAATCTAACTGTTATGACCCACGTTGAGGTTAGCCAGTAAATACCTCAATTAGCATGAAGCACCTTGATTAGTGCCAATCATCCTGTTAAACAGCATGGTTAATCAAGATAAGCTATGTCGTGAATCAAAAGTTGAGATTGAATCATCTGAGGTAATTGATGATAATAGCAATGTCGATCGTTAGGTTAATTAAGTTGAGTTAAGTACTCACTGTTGCAATTAGTGCTTTGACTAGTTGTGACATGTTAAATTGCATAATTTCTTGCTCTAAGGTTGTAGAGAATTTCACGCTTGAAACATTGTAAAAAGAATCAATCGATTTGGACCCTCGAGGTGAAAGTTATAACACTTTTGTTTTCCTTGGACCTAATATGCAATTTTCCCAAAATTGTGGCTATTTATTTTCCTTTTCTTCCGTTTTCTTCTTTATCTCTTTTTCTTCACGCGTAGACAGAACAGAAGCGCCGCTTGAAAGCGGCGCCCGAATAGCAGTTGGAAGGGGGACGATTTTGGGGCGACCAAGGGCGATTGTTGAGCGATTCAACCGGCGATCGATTTCCGCCTCTTCCTCCTCTACCTTTCCTTCTTCTTTCTTCTCTTTTCCTTCCTCCCCTACCCGCCTAGCAACCAGCGGCTGCCCTAGCAGCTTAGCGGCCAGCGCCCTGTAGCTAGCTGCTGCGTGCGGCAGTCAAGGCGCCGCCTAGGGCGAGCAAACATCACGAATCGCCGGCATCAAGCTCGGCCAAGAGCCTAGAGTGGAAATTCGCAGCCCAGCCACCCTAGCTGCTTGGTCGGCAATCAACAATAGTACCTGCGGCTGCATACGGCAGCAGCTAAGGAGCTATTTAGGGCACGCCAGGCACCAGGGAGGGTGCCTTGGAGGTCGGCCGTGAGGTCCAAGAAAAGGTCCGTAGCTCCCAGCCGTGTTTGAGCATCCTAGCCGAGTTCTTCCGCCACCCTGTTGTGTGCGTGAAGCAACCTGATGCTACAGGACCGTAAACATTGAAATCAAAGGTTGAAGACGATCCGAAATCGCCCAGAATCCAGTCTTGGACGCAGTTCCGGACGAATCCGGATAGACCAAATCAAAGTGAGTAGAGTTTCATTCATTTATCATTAATAAACTCAGGCGTTTGAATATTTTCTATTTTGTGCGCGAATTACGCTGATAACAGGCGTTATCAGGCATAGGGCAGTGTTTGGCTTCGCCCGACTTTTTATTTCATAAACTGCTTCGAGACGTTGTTATATGATTAAATTTAGCAATTGATCAGTGTGTATTGAATCGGTAGATTTATATGGTTCATTGGAAACTAAATTACTTATTTGAATGTTGAAATTAGAAATTCATGTATGAAAATGGAATGGTTTGGGTATGAACCCAGACAATAAGGATTTCTGATAAATTATCAGATGTATGATTTCAAAGTTGATATGAGTAAATAAAAATATGCAATAAAACCCTAATTGCATATATATTTTGACGTTAATGTGTAAATTGATATTTACATGAAATGGCACATTTTTCTGAAATATTACCAGAAATTCTCAAGTATTGTTATTAAATTGTGTTGTGATAGGTAATTAACTCTTAATTGAGTTAAGTGATGCACAAACCAAGATTAGGGTTAATGTGCACGTTTTTCGAGAATTTTAGAGAATTGACAAATGTTGAGTATGATTCTCATATGTGAAGTAAGTTTCTTTAATTTGTGCAATAAGATGTTCAATTGCGTAAATTCGCTATGTATGTGCCAAATTGAAATAAGTTGGGGTATTTATGCATTTCTAATTTGTCCGAATGCATGGTATGAGAATTTCTCAGAAATTACAATGATTTGAAATATATTGCTCAGACAGTTTTAGAATGACAGTGTATTGTGATTTGATCTGAAGTCAGTAAATGTGATATTCCTGTTTAAGTGTTTATATGTTAATCAGTTAATAGACTTAGGTGCCCCAACACCGTAGAACCCCATTGCGCGGTCTGTACCTTTGGGGTAAAACGGTCAGCCCTGGGGATACGCCCAGGCATCGGAGACTCGTGTCCAACAAATACCGAATGTCTCGGTGACACGAAGTCTGAGAGGTAGGATTCCGGTCAGCCCTGGGGATACGCCCAGGCATCGGAGATCCGAGAGAATGTCCCGGTCAGCCCTGGGGATACGCCCAGGCATCGGAGACTTAGAGACCCTCCGACTGTGCACTACAGGTTGCGGGAGGAGTCCAGAGCACTCAGAGTTAGTGCAGTGAGGCCTTGTGAGCCTGAGAGTCCTGTGCAGACCAGGACGAGAAGTCAGACTTAGCATTTCCCGGGTGTGTCGCTAAGTCTTGTACGGTGGGATCGTAGTTCGCTACAGATCTTCATATGCAGAGTGCGCTGCATATGTTTGGGGCATAACTAAAATGCATTCACATAGGATCACAGTAAAATTAATATGTTAAGAGTTTAGAACTTCTACGCTAGTTCTCAATAATTGCTTTATTATTCAAGATATGCAGTTTCTGATATTTTATGCTTTACAGTTATGCGATATTTGTTGTATAGAAATGTGATTATTATCTGTAAAATCTGCTATGTCATTAGAACTGCTCTGTATAATATTGTTCTTATGCTTAATTTCAATTTAATAAACTTGACGAGTTGTTTAGTGATAGTTAAATGAAAAACTATTCACTGAGCGAGTAGGCTCACTCCTCTACTCAAACATTTTCAGGTCAGCGACAGGTTCCAGGAATCTGAAGGATCTTACCACCCTAGTCAGTAGAAGGTATATGTAGTTAGTTAGATAGTGGTCTCTTAGTCCTTTCCCCTCGGTCCTTGGGACATGGTGTGGGTGAGAGAGAGTATGTATGGCGAATGTGTAAAAGAATTAAATTAACTGTTATGTTTTACTTTCTGTTAAACAATGTTACATGTTGTAAACTCTGTTTATGTTCTCTAGCCAGTTTAATTGAAATGCTTCCACAATAGTTATTTATGTTTTAGTTTACAGCAATAATCCGGATATCATTACGAGGTTTTAAAAAGAAAAAGTTCTCAGTGATTTGTTTATGTGATAATCCCTCGGTCGCGCCCTAATCTCGTGATTTGTGGTTAGTGTGAGATCGGGGTGTGACACTAACGATTCAACACTCAAGCACTCTCCTTCAAGAAGACACTATCAGCCCCAGGTTTTAAACAAATAGCAGGTGATAAGAGATTTTCAATTGGACAAAGAAGCATCTAGAGCAGCAGGCAAGTGCCGGTGTTTCCATCTCGTTCGCCAGCGTCATCAAGTAGTATAGAGTGTGTAGGGTTATAGGTAGAAGATCCCAAATAGTAGCAAGTAATTGATGTGCATAAGAGAGCACGAACCAGCGGAAAAAAAGCCAGCATGCCTAAAGCACAGATAGAAGGTAGTGAGATGACATAGCCAAATGAACTGCTTTAAAAGAAACAAGTGCTAGCATAATTCCAGAGGCCCGCTCAAATAAGAAAATAAAAGCTCCAAGATTATATAGATGATTTTCAGCACTCCTCTCTTCCTCTCTTTTTCCTCTCCTCACTTTATATCCTCCTCCCTTCTTCATCCTCCAAATCTCTCCCTCACATCAACTGTAAACAGATTCAAGAGAGTTGTTCGGGCTGAGAATGAAGGTAACAATCTGAGAATGGAGACGGGGAAGATCAGGATGCAAGACAAACCACAATTGGAAATATTAAATAAACAAATAAAAGAGAGGACGTTGTTTTGTGTGGAAACAGTAATGTTGCAGCGGAAGCTTGATTCACACCCCTTGATTGGCTTAGAAAATGGGTTTGAAAAGCAAGGAGTCCTGTGACGAGGGTGTAGCATGGGGTATGCACGCCGCAGAAGACGTATAGGATGATGGGCAGTCAAAGGAAGGGCATCTGTCATGGATGGAGTTATGGAGACATGTCGTCCATGGCCTTCGGGCCATCATGTAGCATAGCACATCAATGCAGCGGGGTTCTCTGATTTTCATGATGGAGGGGTTGACTCTCCGATTGCTTCTGTGTCTCTAGATCGACAGGGGTAGCACAAGAAATCTGTATTTCAGTGTCAAGGGCAGCACTCGGACAGGGGGCAGTGGTGGTATCAGTGGGAGGCAGCAATGTGCAGCTTGTTGTAACAAGTAGAGCACCATGATCTCCTTCTAGGCAAGGAGCATTGGAGCAGGAATTAAGCGTGGAGCAATAGTGGAAGATGCTAGTAGCGGCAAGAGGCAAGCAGGTTGCTCTTGCCATGTCAGAGAGAAATTAGAAAGCAAAATGTAATTGACTCTATGACGCTAAACCAAGCTCCTACATATATGAGGCATGGCGTATACAACTTGGACTCAAACCCTAATGGGCCAAACATACTTAGACCCATATACATGATCAACCAAATAGCTACTAACTCTCAATATGTTGTATTCATACAATATCTATTTTGGCTTCCCTCCTTAGCATTATAACTCTATCCTATGAAGTTTATCATGTACTTCTGAACCAAACATTTTAAAACTACAGAATGCAAGCACACGAATTCAACATGAATACAATGTTGAGTTTTAAATAAAGAAGACGTATATAAATAGATATTAATACATAGAAAGAAATTAGATATACCTTTTCAATATATGATCGCACCATATTTTCAATGTCAGCCACAATACTTTCAGGCTGACCATCTATGAAACAAAAAGAGCATGCATTCATATCTCGTGTTTGGTATATCATTAACTAACACAATAATAATAAAATAACTAGACAAATATAAAGAATGAAAACATACCTACAGCTACCTTTGTGAGTCCAGGAAGATCAATAAGAGTCAGATTTACAACTGCCAAATATACAATACAAGAAACAAACTGTAACACAATAAGAAAAAACGAAGCAAAATAATTATATAAGAACAGTAAGAGCCGAATTTACAACTGCCTAACAAAAAATATACGGAACAAACTACAACATAAAAAAAGAAAAAAGGAAACAGAAATATCAATATCCATATATATATATATATAGGCCATTCATTCACTACCCGTGCGGGTAACTAAGGCTAGTTACCCGTGCATCTGTTTTGTAATAGGAAGGCACATATTTATAATGAGACAACCAACTTTGTAACGAGATGACCAAAAATGTAATAGAAAGACTCGTTTTGTAATACTAACTACTAAGTAAACTGCTGTCATAAAGATCATTTTTACTGTATTCAGAGGGACAATAAAATTTTCACACTGTATTTACAAAACGAGTCTTTGTATTATAATTTTGGTTATCTCGTTACAATTAGGTGTCTTTCTATTATAAAACAGATCTACAGGTAACAAAAGTTAGTTACGTGCGTGGGTAGTGAATATATACCCATATAGGTAGTGAATATATATGTGTGTGTGTGTGTGAGAGAGAGAGAGAGAGAGTTTCTCATAGTTTTAGTGGCATAGCTCACACGTGGAGAACACATAGATCTTGTTTTTTTCCAGAAAAAAGGTATTGTCTTAAGAGGAGCTAGAATAAGTATACATGAGATGAGGCACATTTCAAGACAACCTAGGTTTTTTGTATGTATGCAAGCAATTATGCATGTGTATAGAACACAGTAATATGAACTGTGGCGTTTAAAACGGTCAAAGAATTGTTTGATATCCTAAAATTAAGATAGTATGTGAACCAAAAAATATACTATCTCCTTGTGTGAGTTAATATGGGTTGAGGTAAAACTAAATCAACTGAGAATATGACCCAAAACAGAGTGAAAGAAAGAAGGATTCATGTAGTTGACCTCAACTCCTCAACATGGTTGGGATTGGGACTTAGATGACAACAATGATGATAACATTAATGTTGACTTCACAATTAAAGTCAAGATATTCAAGTTGTGATGATAAATCTATTGAAGGGACCAATTTAATGTAAACATGTAAGAAGATAAAAGGAAAGATTTTTATTACGAAATGTATTAAACGATTATATTTTTTGGTTCATGAAACAAACTAATAGTTTTGGAGTTACTAAAAATACATAATACACAACGAAAATGTTTAGGAAATTCCATTCCACAATATGTAATATAGAACACCTGAATTAATGTGTATATATTTCTGATCATATACATACATGTATGTACAGGAAAAAGTTTTAGACTCTTTTTCAAACTCCTGTATCATCATTATTATCATCTAAGCCACAAACCCGACCATGTGGATTCAGTTATGAGGATCCTTCTTTTCTGTTTAGCTTTGTTTTGTTTTGACCATATTGTTGGAAATTCAGAAAAGAAGTGTGCTCGCTATAACAGTATGATATGCTTAGGTTCTTAAACCTAAGGTTGAGTGTATCAAAATGCTTGAATCAAAAGCTAAGAACTCTAGTCAAGAGTTGGAGTTAAATTTTTCATGTTGCATCCATAATAGAGTGCAACCTTGTCTTCTTGAATATAAATCACTGTTTCAATTTTAGCCTGTTCTTTAGGCAAATCGGTCAGCACTAAGGCAGGATCATGATTGGCATCCCCCTGTTGGGATGAACATGGTTGGCATTTCCTTATTGGCATGACTTCAAAATTCAACCAAATGTGTGAATTCCAATTAGTACAAGATCTAATTTGTAATTTGAGACGCAAGATGGGAGGAGTTGGCCATGCTTCTATCAGACTAATGAAAGGCTTATTTTATATACAAGGATGGGAAGTGGCCAGTAATCCATTTACGCTGTATGGAAAAAATATGTGTATAAATCCATGTACAGTGTACTTGAGTAGACTTATGTACAACTCAAGTAGACATATTCGAACACTTTTTAAGTTTATGCATATGTCATACGCATCTAGCTTTTTCTACGGAAACTGGACCAGACATCCATTAAAGATCTGTAAGCTAGTCTTCAGGTTTGTCCAGCTACTCTGTACACTTCTCACAGATAAAATGACATTCTACCTCAATCTATTTCATCCTTTAATAGAAAACTTGGTTTGAGGCAATGAGCGAAGCAGCTATAGACTGTCAGAAAAATATTGCACTTTCAGGTGGCTGTGACATGCATAAAGAATATCTTTTCCTGGGGTTCTTCAGATAACAGAGAACGTGATGACTGCTTCTACACGACTTACACACATTTCTACATAAATTGACTTACCATACCCATAGCAAAAGAGATATTAAGTGGGTAACTATTAGATGATTGAGTTTACTCTTGAGTATTTTGTATATCCTTGGGTTTTAAATTTACTCCACTTGATCTTTGATACAAAGCAAATTGAGAAAGCTTAGTTACACAATGTGTGTACCCTGATATATATACTGATGGAACAATTACATGTAGGTCCAAATAGAAAAGTAAAATAACAAGACCGTAAAGTAAAGACATATATTAACACTCCCCCTCAAGTTGGAGCATAGATATCAATCATGCCCAACTTGTCCACAAGCAAGTTGAAATGTTTCTTGGCCAGTAGCTTTGTAAACATATCAGCAACTTGATCTTCTGAGCGAGTGAAAGGAGTGCAGATCTTGCCAGATAAGATAGTCTCTCGAATGAAGTGACAATCGACTTCAATATGCTTTGTGCGCTCATGATATACAGGATTATTAGCAGGTTTACACTCAGGAGGTGGATCCACCAACTCCCAAGTTCCTCTATCAGTAAGAGCAGTCATCTCTTCTTTCATGGCAGTCATCCAAGCTAAGCTTTGTAAGACATCATGGACAGTCTTAGGAACAGCAATAGCAGATAGAGCAGCCACAAAGTTACTAGCATGAATAGTCAGGTGTGCAGTAGAAACATGATTAGCAATAGTATGAAAAGTACAAGAACGAGTGTCTTTTTTTAGAGCAATAGGCAAATCTAAGTCATAATGTATCTTAGCAGGAGTAGGACCTTCGTGAGTTGAAAATTGGTGATGTATGGGGGGGTCTTGAGCAGGTTGGGACCTGTTCCTGCGTTTATACACCATAAGTGGAGGAGTAGTAGTTTCAGCAGGTGAAGTTTCAGAAGTGCAATCACTCATGACAGGCAATGGTGCTTTGATTATATCAGAATCCAGGGTATCTCCTTTAGCAGAATAAAAATGTGTATCCTCAAAAAAAACTACATCACTACTTGTGAACCATTTTCTCGCAGTAGGACTATAGCACCGATACCCTTTTTGAGTATGAGAATAACCCAAGAAAATACATTTTTCTGCTCTAGGAGATAATTTATCATAGTTAGGTCTAAGTAACCGCACAAAACAAGTAGAACCAAATATCTGTGGAGGTACAGAAAACAGAGTTACATTAGGCTGTAGAACCTGAACAGGAATCTTATTTCCAATAACAGAAGACGGCATTCTATTAATCAGAAAACAGGCAGTCAGGATAGCTTCGGGCCAAAAATGCCTCGGTACATTAGAATGCAGCATTATAGTTCTAGCAACCTCAAGTAAATGCCTATTTTTCCTTTCTGCGACTCCATTTTGTTGAGGCGTATAGGCACACGATGTCTAATGAATAGTACCCACAGATCGACAAAATAATCCAACTTCTTTCTGAACAAACTCCAAAGCATTGTCGGTTCTCAGAATTTTAATAGGCACAGAATATTGAGTTTTTATTTCAGCAAAAAAGAATTTTACTGTAGATAGCACTTGAGACCGATTTTTCAACATAAACAACCAAGTGGCATGAGAAAAATCATCAATAAACAAAATAAAGTATTTATTGCCAGACAAACTTGGAACATGACACGGACCCCATACATCTGAATGAACAAGATCAAAAATGTTTTTACTGCTAACTTGGGACCGTTTAGGAAAGACAGTTCTAGACTGTTTCCCTAACTGACACAACTCGCACTGAAAATCGTGAGTTCCTACACCAGAGATAACATGCTTCAATTTCTCAGAAGATGGGTGTCAAGTTTGTAATGCCACTGCAAAGCTGAAACTGATGAAGATAGAGCTGAAGCTAGTGCCAAGTTGTCAGTCTTTTTCAATTCATCCAGATAATATAGGCCATCAGGTCCTTCATGCCCCCCACCAATCTTCATCCTCGTACAAAGGTCCTGAAAAGTACAAGTACCAGGAATGAAAGTGAGACTACAGTTCAAGCTACGTACAATTTTGCTAACAGATAATAAGTTCAGTGGAAATCGAGGCACATATAGAGCGGATTTTAATAAAAAATGAGAAGTTATGTCTCCAATCCCAGCTACAACAGTCTTAGAGCCATCCGCAAGCATAACAGAAGAATTAGAGACCGGTCTAGATAAGGTTTTAAAAAAAGACCGATTTCCAAATATATGAGACGATGCACCCGAATCAATCATCCATTTTTTATTACCAGTACTAGGCGAGGGGGAACTGAGGAAAGCAGCATCACAACCAGAATATGTAGCAACATGAGCTCCAGAAGCAGCTCCAGAAGATGACCCAGTACGCTCTAGCAACAGACGCTCCACCTCAGAACGGATGAAGTCAGGAGTAGTAGAACTGGATGCATCAGTAGCAGTAGGTTGTGACACTACCTCAGAGGTAGCATGGGAATCAGAAGCTGCATTAGCCCAGGCAGGCTTTCCATATTTCTCCCAGCATTTTTCTTCAATATGATTAGACCGGCCACAGAAGTTACAGAACCGTTGACCAGTCTGAGGGCGAGCAGCATTGGGAGGACCAGAGGGTGCTCCACGTCCAGAAGAACACCTCCCCCTCCCAGCACCAAGAGGAGGACGAGTTTCGTGAGAACGACCATGACCGCGGACACGACTACGGTCGGACATAGCAGCAAGAGTAGTAGTATCGCCAGTATCAGAAGGCGACTCAGATGAGGATGACGGCAGTCACTGTAGACGCTGAAAGTCACTCTGTAGAGTAGGTAGTGGATCACTAGCAAGGATCTAATCTACAACCCCAGCATATGATTCAGGTAACCCACACAGGAACTGAACTACCTGCAACTCCTGGCGTTGACGTTGCATGGTAGCCAAGTCAGTAGACAAGGGATGGTAGGCCTCCGATTCTCCCCATAGTCCCTTGAAGGCAGAAAAATAGTCAGTAAGATCAGATCCCGAGAAGTGTAGACGGCTCAATTGCTTGTTGATATCAAAGACCTTCTTCGGATTCTGGCTGTGAGAGTAAGTACTAGCAAGTGGATCCCACATCTGCTTTGCTGTAGGCAGATATAGTAAGGTGACACTGATTTTTGTCTCACTGCTATTGAGAATCCAGGTCATCACAGTAGAATCATATTTGACCCAGTCATCATACGCTTTGACATCCTTAGAGTCAGCACTGGCAGCAGGCACAGGAGGCGGATCAAGCGTCAAATGAGACAGTTTCCCTTGAGATTTAACATAAATCTGCATAGAACAGACCCAGTGTTGGTAGTTTCGCCCATCCAACTTAACAGTAGTAACCTGACGACGCAGTTCCTCATGTGAAGACGCCATGATAGGCAGAGCACCAACACCGACGGTGAGAAGAACAAGCAGGCACAGGCAAAAAACGACCGCCTAGTTCCTCAGCTAGGCGGCAGTAGGCACAGTGGAAAGACTGGACGGACCAGTTACATACGAGCTACACCGAGGCGCAGCAGGAAACCTGGTGGCTCAAAGGCCTACACGGGCAGGCAGGAGGCAGATCTGAAGACGAACCTTCAGACTAGTGTCCGGGAACCGGCGAATCGGAGGGTGGCTATGAGTAGATCACGCCACAGGAGCAAACTGCGCGGGGCAGTACCGGCGGCGCCCGGGCAGTGGCTGGCCCGTCGGCGACGCCCGACGCTGAGGCTGCCCGGCTCCGGTGCAGCTGTTGCCGGCTGCCGGCGGCGATGCCCGGTACTACTGTTGCCACTGTGGCCGGCCGGTGGGCTGAGGGGCGGCGGCGGGTGAGAGAGAGAAAGGAGGGAGCGAGGGGAAGAGGAGAGGCGGCTCCCCGGATCAAATATGCTCTAGTACCATGATACAAAGCAAATTGAGAAAGTGTAGGGTTACACAATGTGTGTACCCTGATATATATACTAGTGGAACAATAACATGTAGGTCCAAATAGAAAAGTAAAATAACAAGACTGTAAAAGACATATATTAACAATCTTTATGTAGCTTGATTTTAGATCCATGCGTTTATGAGGAAGCTTAGCTCCTAGCATGCATGTTTCTTCTATGAGGTCATAAGTGTAGCTTCTCCAAGAAATGACAGTTCTAATTTTAAATCTGACCACCTCGATACCATAAAAAAATATCGGTGCTCAAAACCCATAGTTTGTTGTTTCTCCTAAAGAGATTGTTTTAGTTGTGTAAAGACTTGATGATGGCTCCTAGTGATGAGGATATCGTCTGCATAGACAATAAGAAGAATGCAATTTGACGATTTAATAGAAAATTGAGTGACCTAGAGTGGACCATTGAAGATCAAATGCATAGACAGCCCAATTGAATTTCTCAAACCATGTTTGAGGAAACTGCTATATCGATAGAGAGATTTATGGAGCTTGTAGACTGATGACTCCCCCTTGAGCAACAAACCCAGGAGGTTGCTCCACATATCTCTTCAGATAAGTAACCATGCAAGAAAACATCCTTGATATCCAACTAATTGAGAAGGTTTGAGAAACTTTGTTGTAAGAGAAATGAACATCCTGACTTGTGCTATTTTGGCCAATAGAGAGGTCTGAAGATGATCCTCACCTAAGACTTTAGTGTAACCGGTGGCATCGAGACGAGCCTTCAACTAGTTTACAACCTTGACATAAAAATCCACCTGGTCCCACAACAAACATATCTTTAAGAATGGGAGAAAGTGTATGTATGCTTTTGGTGGAGCAGTCATCTCCTCTTCCATACCATGTCACCAACCAAGGTGATCCATAGCAACAAATACATAGCTATGTATAAAAATAGAAGATAATGAAGAAACAAAATCGATATAAATGGTCATAAGCGATAAAGTAACATATGGGACTTTATAACCGATTAGATCAAGTGGATCTGCCCCCTTGGCTGATCCAACGGCAAAGGACTTGTCCTCTACCTTGGTACATGCAAGTACATCAGTTTTGTAGGCCACCTTGTCTTAACCAATTCGAGCTTCCTCCCTTGAAATTTGTAATCCCATTTGCACCATTTCTCCTTCCTCTTCATTTCCCCTCTCTTTTCCACCACGATCACACACAGGAGCACATCCGCTCCTCTTCTTCATCTTCCTCTGGCTCTTACGGTGTCGCCGCTAGCTTTTTTGGGCATTCGCCTACTAATGTACCTCGTCGACGAAGAGAACCCCTTCTGAGATCGCAAGGGGTAGCCGGCGGAGAGCGGCAGGTTTTCAAGGTCCCCAGTAGCATCCAACCCCCTTCCTTTGTGGCTCAAGCAAGCTAGTCCGCTTGGACGCCGTCGTGGCTCTATTAGTTTCTCCGGAAGGGATGGCCGTGTGGCTGTTAGATCGCGGCTAACCCAAATGACAAGGGTTTGGATCTCTCCGCGGTCCCCACCTATTTCTCCCTATCTTTCCCCAGTTGGTTGACCGACTGTTGACCACAACCCACCCGTGGCATTCATGGGTTGCGAGATCAGTCGGGTCCACATTGGACCCTCATTCAACAACCTTGGAAATAAGGTATTTTACTACCTATCTCTCTCATTATATCTTGGAAAATGTCATTTCTCGAAAAATTCATAATAAATCACTTCTTTAGTCAAAAAGGGCATATTATATATGATTTTTTATCTGGAGAACAAGATCTCATAGAAATAGTTTCATGACCTTATTCTACTTGTAGCTCTTCTGCTATCCTAAATACGCTCAATTTTGATCTCTCTTACATGATTAATGGTGTTTAATAAAACATAATCTGTTATGACTCAGGTAGTCCCTATTGCTATAGATTAATATGTTTTGACACCTAATGACCCAATATCCAACTTTGACCCCTCATGTGCTTAAATGATACTTTTTACCTTGAATGTGACATATATGGATCATTTAATGGTGGATCTTGAACTTTATTCTGAAGGTGACCTATTAATGACGCTTAATCATCTACCTAAAATAATAATTTTTGATGCATGATTATACAAAGATTCGAACTTGTTCATGCTTGTCCCTATTTTGACTTTATTATGTGAAATTGTTAGAAGTAAGTCATATCATATTATATGATATATGGGTAGGAGTTTGTAAGCACAATTAGAGTCTAATCAGGTCTAGAAGTTTCTAGAGTCATGTCCACCTTCTCCTAGGTGAAGTGGTTCTACAATACACTCTCGATATATCATTGATATTATTTCCCTTCTACATGGTATCATAGCATCGATCCTAACCCTAGAGAGAAAGAGATCGGCATCTTCTGCTTGCTGGCAGCTGCCTGGTCCAGGTTGGCTTCCCATGGGAATGCTAGACGACAGAAATGACCCTACAAAGAGTGTGATGGCGAAGTGTCGTATAGCATTCCCATGTATTTGCCTTTCCATCTTCTATGGGTTCATCTTCCCCAAGCATGAAGTCTAGATGCAACTGTCCATCCATCACCCTTCTTGCATCATTGTCACCATTTAAGGTCCAGCCACACCGACAAGTGGAAGTTCTCTCCAACATTAGCAACCCCACAGTGATCTTTTCCATGGTGGAAGTCACTTCACCATTTAATATTTGTCTATACTCCGTCATGCATAAATCCAAAGATTTGTTAATTTGACATTGCCAAGGTCCACCTCTACCTCCAAAATTTGTCCATGGAGAAAGTCCTATTGCATTTGTACATTGGTCTTAGCCAGATCTACGGGTCAAAATTGCCCTAGCGTCAGATTACACGATGTGTGATCACCTACATGCCATGTAACTTCATTCGTAGCAGAGTTCGTTGTCCACACACGTGTAGGCATCCCATACGACATGTCACCAGAAATTTGCTCCAGTCAACATGTTGTGTTAGTGTCTAACATGGTGTGTCATTAGAAATTTGCTCCCGTCATCATCCCGTATCGATATCCAACATGGCGTGTCAGCATTAGGGTTTCAATTCAGTCAGCGGTTGCGGCGAAGACAGTGTGTCATTCAATCAACATGGTGTGTCACCGCTAGGGTTCTAATCTTCTAGCGGCAGGCATACAACACTTGTCATCCAGTCAACTTGACGTGTTGCCACTAGGGTTTCATGTCTTCCAACGGTGTATAACACGGCAAATCATATGTCAAACATGTCGTGTCCCAGGTCAATTCTCTAGGAATCTTCAAACACACCATCTCTATAGTCCACACGACATGTCAAAAGTCAGAAGCTCCCCAGCAAGTCTTCACATGGCATGTCATCCATCCCACACGTTGTGTCTAGTTCAAAAAAGATCAATATTTATGGATCCTTAATTGGGTCTAATTTACCCTAGTCTCCCACAAAGATCCGTTTAATTTCTTCTCCAGATCTTGTAATAAGGTTTTATGCTACATTAAATATGGTTATCAGTTCGTCTACTGCAGCTTCCTCCCCAAGTCAACTTCTCTGAAGCACCAACACAAAGTCATATACTCACATGTGTGATGTAGTTCGCTCTCAGGCACAAGATCAACCTCTCGCATGTGTGAGGATTCATCCCGTACATGCACAAAGTCCAGCTTTCTTAAGCATGAGGTCGGGTTCTCTCAAGCACGTTTAGCAGCCCAACACACAACTTCTCCATCCATATCAAGCAAATCCTTCTCCGGTCATTTCTTCCCTCTCCCACCCATGTCCCCTACTTCTATTGAAATCTTGTCATGGGGGTTTCTCTTTTGTTTTATCCACCCCAACCACTTCCGTGGTCACCGTGGTTGGTGTGCGGGGGAGAAATGAAGAGATGAGAAGAGGAGGATGAGGAGATGAGATGAGGTGTAGAGTTCGGAGCTCAAAAGAGGAAAGAGCAAGAACATCATTGTCTACATATGGAGTTGTATACTTAACATGTTGTCCAAATCACACTGACCTGTTCAAGGCCAATGTCCATCGTTGGCATTCAGATAAATAGTTGTCAAGCATTGATCTATCATTCCGAAGTCATCCTCTTGCATTGTCGTCAGCTGAAGAAAATGATTCCTCAGATTAATTGATGTCATTGGCTCTCTACATCATGCATATATGTTTTTTCATCGTCCATGTCTTGGTCATTCTAATTTGCAATATTTCAATCTTCTAGCATAAGAGCATCTTGGATTGTTTGCAGATTGGTTGTATGCTTTTGCAAAAGACCATTCAGTTGGCTACATCAGCAAGGTTTCCTCCTTGTTCGTTCATGTCCTATCAAACACGTTGACCGTATGCCACAGCCTAGTCTTCCTGTAGCACAATACCTATCTAAGCTACCACATGGCGGTCTTCTTATGAAAATTACTTCAACGACTACCATACGGTGGTTTTCTTCTGGAAACTACTTCAATGACATTAGCAACTGAGTTGGTGACTCAAATGATCTTTGCATGTTCCTTCAATACACTCCAAGATACAGGCTCCAACCTGGTCAAAGCTCCAAATGTCTCAAAGATCATATGTTCATCAATTTCAGGGGAAGCCTACATTGTCAAAGACGCTATTTATATTAATGCCCGAGGGAGTATACATGTGTATAAAGTCTATCTTCATTTTCATCAATTTCATTTGTCTATATTTATTCAAGTTTGTCTCATCTATGTCCAAGCTGGTCATGTGATTCTCCCATGCTCCAACTAGTAGAGGAGTGTTAGACGTATAAGTCATATCATATTATATGATATAAGGACTGGAGTCTGTAAATCCAGTTAAAGTCTAGCCAGTCATGTCGACCTTCTTTTGTATAAAGGAGAAGTGATTCTTTTGTATTCAAACCATTGTTAATACACCATAGATATATCATCCAACCCGGTCAGTGTTAGCGCAGCTGGTAAGGCACGGTGTCCCCCTCCGGGGGGAGCCGGGTTCGAACCACGCTGTGGAGCGCTGGATTTATCACCCGCCAGTTATCCGGGCTATGTCTGGAAAAAGGATGCGGGCTCTGCCTAAGGCAGTGAAAAAATCCTTTTTTTTTAGATATATCATCCATATTATTTCCCTTCTACAGAAATGAACCATAAAGGTGATTATGTAGACTGTTGATGTTAAATCTTGGAATCAAATATCGATCTAATAATACTCAAATCTATTGTGTGACCTCAAAATCAGTAGCTTTACATTCTTTGTACCCCAAAATGCTATGTGGATCATTCTTGTGCCCTAATGTGACTAAGTGGTCTAATGTTGACATGAATGTGACATAAAGTACATGTCGCTATTTTGAGATCTAATCTTGTGCAAAACCTCACTCTAATGGTCATCTATATTATATATTGCATTAAAATCAGTAGCTTGATGATGTTTGTGACACCTATTCCAAGAGGATGTCATCTATGCTCTAATGATTATTACCTTGCATGAATATGACTCAATAAGACTTAGGATGACAATGTTGATGCCTAAGTTGTTTATCTTGCTTGAATCTCATGATTTATCCATTTAAGATCTTGAAACCCTAATCTTAGATCCCTGATTTTGTTGTGATGTGTCACCCTAAATTTTATATAAATCCATGTTGTATGATGTAACATGACAATGAACTTGCATGACCTAGTTTGAGACATTGAAAACAATATTGAAGGAAATGATATCTAGACTTAGGCGACATATCCAATCACCATAATAATGCTTAATGAGACATAATATTGTTGATGTTGATCTTATTACACTTGTTTGTAATATCGGGATCACTTTGTTGACCTAATTGTCAAGATCTAGTCAAGCTTACTATATATGGTTTTCTAAATTAATGGTTAATCTTGTACTCTAATCAAGGTATGCTTTATCTTCCTATTGGCCAGACTAGTGGTACTAAACTTATTTGTATGTACGCCTGCTTAAAATTATTGGCTTTATATACTTGTTTGAGCCACATGTTCCCTACGACTACTATGTTTGGTCTTAATTATACTATGTTGAACAAACTTGAAAACATAATCATAGATATCCATTATAAAACCCTATGCGACTGCCTGTATTCTCGGGGAAAGGACATAAGGTTGGATGTCCTTAATTTGTCAAGCAAGGGCAGACCATGTTGATAAAAGGGTTAACTCTTGACATTTAATCTTGTAGTCTCTCACGTTGAAACAAGTGTCATTCATAGAGTAGGCTTAAATGACCCTCACGGACCCCTCTTGAGAAGCTGGTCAAAGGCCTTATAATGTTGTTGGTATACTGGAAATGTACTTAAAATACTCTTGCATGGTAAAAAAAGCCTTTAATGTTGTTGCTTTCTTTCTTATCATTATATTAAGTTTTATCCAAGCAATATAAGTTCTCTAAAACTAGGGCTGGCAATCGGGTCCGGGTTGAGCGGGTCCTATTTCGGGTCAATTCGGGTCAGATCAAATATACTCGACCCGAACCCGACCCGAAAATAATTACGGGTCATACGTGCTTGACCCGAACCCGAAATTCATATTTGCGGGTCTGACCCAATGAACCCGATGGACCCGAAAATATTATTATAATATGCAAACCCGAAAAACCCGAAAATGCAAACCCGAAAAACCCGAAAATAGAAACCCGAAAAACCCGAAAATTCAAACCCGCTAGACCCGAAATTGCTGCAGAATTTGCTAATTAATTATTGTTTTACAAGCAAAGACTTATATAAACTATCACAGATTTATGTTTGTGTGTGTTAAAAATTTATATGGCTAGAACATGGAAAAATATATACACATACGAAGATTTCATTTCGGGTCGAGCGGGTTTTTCGGGTCGAGAATTGCAAACCCGGACCCGACCCGCAAATAATTTCGGGTTTTTCGGGTTCGGGTCATTTCGGGTCGGGTCGAAAAAATCAAGACCCGAACCCGCTTTAGTCGGGTCGGGTCGGGTCGGGTCGAGCGGGTCGGGTCAGGTTTTGCCAGCCCTATCTAAAACCTGTGATTTTATATGTTTGCATAGCGTACTCAACACAGTTGTGTTGATGTGTACCCATTTTATGATCTTAGGTAGGTACAGTGACAAATTTACAATGATCGTTGCTTCCGCTTTAATATGATATTTGTTGTTATACCTCTAATGATCATCATGAAATACGAATGAAACATCCATGTGGTTTTAATCTAGAAGGGTTATGATCTTGATTTCAGGTACTAGTTAGTTTTTTTACGCATATACCCTTGTCGGTCATATATTATGGTTTATTACTTTGTTGTTGCTGTTTAATTCATGCATATGCTATGTGAAGGTGATCCATTCTAGGGATAGATGCTCAAGTCCTATTGCCACTAACTCTCTAGTCAAGAGATGTGGGGTTTAGATAAAAATGGACCTGTGACAAGTAGCTCCCTTCATGTGTAGACTGTGAGATAGATGAACGACTATATAACCCCATGATAGTAGAGTGACTAGATGTTTGTGTGGTGGAATCAATGTCCATGGGTGACAAGGGTGGATAATAGTCAACTACCACAAGGACTATTAAAAACTCTTTAACATCCTAATTGGGACTCGCATAGAATAGTGTATCCTCAAAGAAAGTGACATCAACAGACACAAAAGAAACATTATGACAGAGTGTAGAACTGATACCATTTTTGAACATTAAAATATCCAAAAAGGTCAATTTAGTTACCTTAGGACTACTTTATCACAACCGATACCAAGATTGTGAACAACTATAATGCCCCAAACAGTTTCGGTGGAACATGATACAATGGTTGCCTCGGATGACAGACGTTGAAAGGAATTATATAGTGTCACCGTCATAGATGACAACATCCAGTTATGTGTCAGCCAGAACAGCATCAGGGACATTACAGTAGACAAGGATTTTGGTTTTTCCAATGATGTGTCGGCTTTTCCATTCCACCACACCATTTTGGTATGTTGATACACGGACATGAGTGATAAATGATGCCAAGGGTTCAGGCAGTTTCAGCAAATGTGAGTGGCTTAAACTTGACCTGAAAAGATAATTGTTGATTGACTTTTGATTGGTCTAATCATTTCCATTATTGGTTAGATATCCTTTGACTTTAAAACACAAAAATCCTAAATTAGAAGGTCATCTTAATTATTTGAAAATAAGAATTGATTTGAATTGTCAAGTCATTACCAGTTTGACAAATAGCTATTGACTGGTCAAGGCATCGTTTGACTAGTCAACTATTGACTAAGAAAGCTAGTTCTTGATGGATTGTTGACTACATAGATCATTGTCGGACTGATAGAATATTTATTTGCTAGTCAAGCCATTCATTGTCTAATTGAACATGTCATCATTCTTTATTAAATATTAGTTGAGTTTTCCTATCATTGACTATTGATTGGTGTACAAATAATTGTCTTGTAAGTTCATTTGATGTTTGAAAACAAGATAAAGCTACCATGTAAAATGTTGTGGTGGCCAATACAAACTGAAATACTCCCCTCCAGCTTACTTTTCTAACTCTTTTTGCTTCATCTTCCCCATATCAACACTAGCAGCTCAATAAAGATCATCTTTGTCCTCTGACACTTCAATAGCCCATGGTAGTTAATAAGAAATGTGATGCCTATTTAAAATTCTACATCTTCTCCCAATTGATACTTGATATGTATTAAAAAGATGTTGGATTATGGGAGAAAATCACATGTTGTAGATCCCACATCACTTAGTAGCAAAATCACCAAAACCCCATTCTACGAATCACATATTGACGTTACGCATGGATGTAGCCACAAGTACTAGTCTCAATCAACGTTAGGATCAATTTTATCAATAGATTCATCATTCAGTAATTGTACTTGTTATGTGACTATAAATTGGATGTTACCTTTGTAGCACAAATATTTTAGCAACCATGTTAGACATATATAGAAGCATTATCAGTGCAAACAAATTTGGGTAAGCAGGAATTGATTTTAGATCTCAGTTAAAAAAACTAAGAAAGTGTTCAAAATTTCAGAACGGGTTTTAGGTAAATAAAGCCAAGTAGCATGGGACCAATCATCAATAAAGGTAACGAAATAAAGTCACGTGTGCGACTAGCATTACAATAAGGTCCCCAATGTCAAAATGAACAAGGTTAAATAACCATAACTACTTCTATCATTTTTTAAAGAAAAATCGATGATGTTTGCCCAGTTGGCATGAAAATTTCAAAATATAAACTTAGGAAACGACTTCATCTTTGTAGAGGATGAATGATCAAGACGTAAGTTACATTGATAAAAAGAGGTAGATGGGACAACAAGTCCAGTACGATAAGAAGTTTATGGGGTTTGTATGTAGTACAACCATGAACCATCTCCACCTTCATATCCCCCACCAATTGTCTCCTTTGTCCTGAGATCCTATATACAGACACGGTTTAAGGAAAGTTACACTACAGTTCAATGTTTTTGTAATTTTGTTGACAAACATCAAATTGATAGGGAATTAGTAAGGAGAGCCAGCCACATCTCCTATCCAAATAACACGTGATGTATATCCATCAGCTAACTGCACACATAGTGACAAGTTCAGGATTCGGCAATTTTACGGTTGGCTGGAAAAAGTCGAGAAAAATCATGAAAAGATTGATAAATTTCGGTCAAAGTTCGGTCAACTATTCTGAAATAATCGAGAATAAGTCGACTATATAGGTATATATATATATGTGTGTGTGTGTGTGTGTGTGTGAAAGACAATGAGATTTGGAGAGCTTAGGGTTGCACAATGTGTGCACCCTTCTATTTATATAAAAGTAACAATTACAGAAAGGTTCAGATATAATGGAAAATAACATAACATAAATAAAGCAACACATATATTAACACTCCCCCTCAAGTTGGAGCATAGATGTCAATCATGCCCAACTTGTCCATCAAAGCGCTGAAATGCTTCTTAGGCAGCAGTTTGGTGAAGATATCAGCAACCTGGTCTTCAGATCGAGTAAAAGGTGTGCAGATCTTGCCAGTAAGAATAGATTCCTGAATAAAATGACAGTCGACCTCGATATGCTTGGTGCGCTCATGATAGACAGGATTGTTGACAATAAAGATAGCAGCTTTATTATCACAGTGCATGAGTATAGCAGAAGAAGACTCAACACCGAAGTCTTTAAGAAGAGAGCGTACCCAAAGCAGCTCACAAGCAGTATGGGCCATAGCCCTATATTCAGCTTCAGCACTAGATCTGGCAACCACATTTTGTTTCTTGGATCTCCATGTGACTAGATTGCCTCCAACATAGGTACAATAGCCAAAAGTAGATTTCCTGTCAATCCGACTCCCTGCATAATCAAAATCAGAATACCCTTCTAGAGAGCAGTGCCCATTTTTCCTGTAATGAAGTCCCTTGCCAGGAGACTTTTTTAGATATCGCAGAATATGACATAGTGCATCCCAGTGGCACTGTCTGGGTTTATCTAGGTACCTGCTAAGAAGTCCCACAGAAGTAGATATGTCAGCTCTAGTCACAGTTAAGTATATCATTTTACCAATCAATCTCCTGTACTTTTTATTATCAGTAAAAGATGGAGACGAATCATCATCCCAATTGACATTGGGATCTAGAGGAGTGCCAGCAGGTCTAGCTCCAAGCATACCAGTTTCTTATAAAAGATCTAGAACATATTTCCTCTGAGACAACACTAGTGCATTAGAGGTTCTAGATACCTCTATGCCCAGAAAATATTGTAGTTTACCCAAGTCTTTAGTAGCAAAGTGCTTGCAGAGATGGGTTTTAGTATCCTGAATAGCAAGAGTCACTGCTAGAAAGAACAATATCATCCACATAGACAATAAGAATTACAATGCCAGTAGAAGTCTTCTTAGTAAAAACAGAATGATCCACTTGAGATCTCAGAAAACCAAAAGCAATCAGAATTTTGCTTAATTTATCGAACCAGGAACGAGGGCTCTGTTTGAGCCCATAAATAGACTTCTTCAACCTGCAGACTTTGTGTGACTCCCCCTGAGCAACAAATCCAGGGGGTTGCTCCATATACACTTCCTCTTGCAGATCACCATACAGGAAAGCATTCTTAACATCTAATTGCAGCAGAGGCCAGTCCAGATTAATAGCAACAGAAAGAAGAATTCTGACTGAATTAAGGCGGGCAACAGGAGAAAAAGTTTCAAAGTAATCAATACCATAAGTCTGTGTATACCCTTTTGCAACCAAGCGTGCCTTCAGCCGTTCTATAGTACCATCAGGTTGATATTTAACAGCATATACCCATCTGCAACCTACAGGCTTACATTGAGGAGGTGGATCCACCAACTCCCAAGTTTGTCTGTCAGTAAGAGCACACATCTCTTCTTGCATAGCAGAAGTCCAGGCTGTACTTTGCAAGGCATCATGACTCATGAGTATTTTTCAGAATAGTGACAGCAGATAAAGCAGAGACAAAATTGCTAGCATGAATACCCAGATGTGCAGTAGATACATGGTTAGCAATGTTATGAGAAGTGCAGGAACGAGTTCCCTTTCTAAGAGCAATAGGTATATCCAGGTCAGAAATTACCTCAGGTGTGGCAGGACCTTCTTGAGGAGGAGATTGGTGTTGAGTGGGGGGTACTTGTTCAGGTGGAGGCTTGTTCCTGAGCTGATAAACAATAAGAGGTGGTGTCGTATTCTTAGGTGGCATTTGATCAGAATTCTCAGACACACATTCAATAGTAATAGGCAGAGGGGAAGCAATAATATCAGGCTCCAGACTATCTCCGCTAGATTAGTATGGGGTATTCTCAAAGAAGACAACATCACTGCTGATAAACCATTTCTTTGCAGTAGGACTATAGCATCTATATCCTTTTTGTGTACGAGAATACCCTAAGAAAATACATTTTTCAGCACGGGGAGATAATTTATCATGAGTAGGACCAAGCAATCTCACAAAACACGTACAGCCAAAAATCCGAGGAGGTATAGTAAATAAGGGTGCATCATGTTGTAGAATTTAAACAGGTACTTTATTTCCAATCACAGAGGAAGGCATCCGATTAATTAAGAAACATGCAGTCAATATTGCTTCAGGCCAGAACAATCTAGGTACATGATAGTGCATCATAATAGTTCTAGCAACTTCTAACAAATGTCTATTTTTCCTCTCAGCTACTCCATTTTGTTGTGGTGTATATGCACAAGAAGTTTGATGTAAAGTGCCAACAGAACGACAAAACATTGCAACATCTTTTTGGACAAACTCAAGTGCATTATCAGTACAAAAAACTTTAACAGGCAGAGCATATTGTGTTTTCACCTCAGCAAAAAAGAATTTAATAGTAGACAGCACTTCAAACCTACTTTTCAACAGAAACAACCAAGTGGTCTGAGAGAAATCATCAATAAATAGTAAAAAGTATTTGTAGCCTACCAAATTAGGCACATTACAAGGACCCCATACATCAGCATGAACAAGATCAAAAAAGTTTTTGCTACTACTCTGAGGACGTTTAGGATAAACAGCCCTAGTCTGTTTCCCTAACTGACATGATTCACATTGAAACTTATGAGTGCCAACACTAGAAATGACATGTCTTAGTTTTTCAGAAGAAGGGTGTCCAAGACGGTAGTGCCATTGTAATGCAGAGACTGATGCAGATAATGTCGATAAAGTAGAAGCCAATGCAACCTTGTCCAGTCTTGGCAGATCATCCAGATAAAAGAGGCCATCAGATCCTTCATGCCCCCCACCAATCTTCGTCCTCGTGCGAAGGTCCTGAAAAACACACAAACCGGGTATAAAGGTTAGGCTACATTGCAGGTTGCGTAAGATTTTGGTAACAGATAATAAATTCAGCGGAAAACGAGGCACATATAAAGCCGACTTCAGAAGAAACTTAGATACAATGTCTCCAACCCCAGAAACTGCAGACTTTGAACCATCAGCAAGCATGACAGAAGAAGCAGTAGCTGGTCTAGATAAATTTCTAAATAAAGCTCGATTTCCAGAAATGTGAGACGATGCGCCCGAATCGATAACCCATTTTGTATTACCAGCACTAGAAGATGGAGTGCTGAGGAAGGCAGTATCACAACCCGAGTAGGTCGCAGCATGGGATCCACTTGTACTGGCAGTAGAAGAGGAGCCAGTATGCTCACGTAGTAGGCACTCCACCTCAGCACGAATGTAATCCGCAGTGGCAATACCCGAGTCATCAGATAGAACAGGCTGGGTAGGTGTCTCTGAAGTAGCAGTAGTATCACTGGCCGCATTGGCCCATGCAGGTTTACCATACTTTTCCCAGCACTTGTCTTCAACATGATTAGACCGGCCACAGAAGTTGCAGAAGCGTTGGCCAGTCTGAGGACGAGTAGCAGCAGTAGTAGATCCAGAGGATGCTCCACGACCCGCAGAATTCCTCCCCCTGCCAGTACCAAGAGGAGGACGAGCATCATATGAACGACCGCATCCACGGCCACGACCACGACCAGACATCGCAGCAAAAGCAGTCGAATCCCCAGTATCAGTAGAGGTCTCAGATGACGATGCATGCAAGCGTTGTAGTCTCTGAAAGGCAGTCTGAAGAGTAGGCAGTGGATCACTGGCGAGAATCTGATCCACCACCCCGACATAGGAATTAGGTAGGCCACAGAGGAACTGGACTACTTGCAACTCATGTCGTTGTCGTTGCATAGTAGCCAGATCAGTAGATAAGGGATGGTAGGCTTCCAACTCCCCCCACAATCCCTTGAAAGAAGAGAAATAATCCGTCAGATCGGAACCAGAGAAACGCAAACGGCTCAGTTGCTTGTTGATATCAAACACCTTCTTTGAATTTTTACTGTGTGAATATGTGCTGGCAAGTTTATCCCACATTTGCTTTGCCGTCTGCAGGTACAATAGTGTGACACTAATCTTAGTCTCACTACTATTCAGAATCCATGTCATGACTGTGGAGTCGTCCTTCACCCAATCATCATAGGCTTTCACATCCTTCGAATCGGCTGTTGCAGGAGGCACGGGTGGTGGATCTCGCGTCAGGTGCGACATTTTTCCTTGTAATTTAACATATATCTGCATAGAGCACACCCAGTGCTGGTAGTTTCGCCCATCCAGCTTCACAGTTGTCACCTGACGTCGCAGATCTTCATGAGTAAACGCCATCGGGAAGAAACAGATGCAGACGTAGAGTTACAGGCAGGCAGCAGCAGTCAGGCACAGGCAGTAGAAGTCAGCAGTCAGAGGCAGAAGTCCAACACATGGACTAGTAGTAGAAGGTAGAAGATCCATGCATGGATCGTAAAAAACCCACGTAGGGGCAGCAGAGAAGAGAAAAAACCTACGCCAATATGGAGGATCAGTCACTCCACCATGAGGCGCAGGCAGACAGAGAGGATGAAGCCCGTTACGCCGTCAACGTGCCAGAACTGGAAAGTTACCGAGGCTGTCCGGAGATTTCGGAAAGAGAAACGGGAGCTAGACGGAGTGGCCTGTGGTGGATTAGGCCACAAGGATGGAGGTTATTAGGGGATTAGAGGTGGATGGAGGGCTGCGGAGGGGTGGACGGTGTTACTGAAGTGGCGGTGCTACTGTAGCAGTACTGTAGCAATACTGTAGCGGCAGAAAAAAGGAGATTTCGGAGTGTGGCGGCGGCTAGGGTTGGTGGAGAGAGAGAGGGATTAGGTTTAAGGTGGATCGGCCCGCTTTGATACCATGTGAAAGACAATGAGATTTGGAGAGCTTAGGGTTGCACAATGTGTGCACCCTTCTATTTATAGAAAAGTAACAATTACAGAAAGGTTCAGATATAATGGAAAATAACATAACATAAATAAAGCAACACATATATTAACAATATATATATAATAAATCGATGTATGTATGTATATATATACATACATATCTGATGCATGTAAATATTAAGGTCACATGACATACAATATTAGTGAGTGAAAAAGTAGGAAAAGAAGTAAAAAAATAGTTGAGCAATAACAGTGAACTATCGGGAGGAGTGGGGGTTGGAGGCATAGTCACAATATACTCCGTTTTTTTGAAAAAAACACGTTTCAAACGCGTATTATTCACGTGACGTATATGACGGCCGTTTTAAACTCCAAACCGAATAATACGTTTTAAACGCGTTTAATTCGCGTTTTATTCGCGTATTGCGTTTTAAACGCGTTTAATACGTTTTTTTGCCGTTTTAAACAGTTCTATACTTTTGCTTCACATTTATTTTTTCCACGTCCTTTTTAACTTGTAGTAGGGTTCCACTAAACCGTCCAACCTTCCTCCTCTATCCCTCGACACACCAGGAGGAGTAACCCTCGACATTCTACATGTATGCTCCATCTTTCTCCTCCATTCTCCCCCTTTCTTCCCTAATTTGTGCCTGCTGCTCCCACTTCTTCCCCTTCTTCCAATATTAGAGTAATCAATTCGATGTTTAGTCATTTTCAATCATTATGTGTGGGTTTATATATATTTTGTATGTATATATATATATATATATATATATATATATATATTATATTCCGCCTTTTTGCCGACTTTTTTCCGAATAGTTGACCGAACTTTTACCGTACGTTGACCGATTTTTATCCGAATTTTCCGCATAATTCCCGATTTTCGAATTTTTCAACTTGGCCGTACGTATCCCGAATACCGAATTTGTGACTATGGTTGGAGGTTTAGTGCACATCAAGAGTTTTGTGTACATGGTTCGGTAAAAAAAGAGCAAGCGACTTAAAAAAATCGCAAAAAATCGTGAAAAGTCGTGAAGAATCGTGAAAAATCATATAAATCACGAAAAAGGGATAAATTGTAAAAAATCGTGATAATTCGGCAACTGGCGTGTTAATCGTGATGAACATTCGGGATCCTATAACATCGTGAAAAATCACTAATTTTTCATAAAATTCGAAGACTTTTATTACTATGACTGCACATGAGGATGGTGTGTGGATTTTTTTAATGTAAAGAAAGTTATGTATTACCGGTCATATTTGTAGTGGCGCAAGAGTCAGCATTCCGATCATTCTTTGAAAACGTAGAAAAAGAAAATGGGGTTCAAGACATGCATAATTACCTGAATGATGAGCAATATTTGTCTAAGGGGGTGATGAGGGCAAGGAGGCAGCCTTGATCAGTTTCTCCATATTAGCAGAACTAAGAGTCACCATCTGATAATTCACAAGAAGTAGATGTCAATTTCCCATCAGAGTAGTGGAAACTTGATTGGCTCACTCAGGCTTATCATGCTTCTTGCAACACTTGTCTTCATTATAATTTGACCTTTTGTAAAAGTTACAATACCTCAGAGTATCCTCTGCCAATGGCGTTAGAGTTACATTCACGTCCACAACCTAGAGTATCACGACTTCACCCAGAAACCACAACAGCAGCAGGCTCATAAGTAGTAGCAGCAGTCATGGATCTGTCCAGATAGGGATGTAAATGGTTAGGGTAGACCCGCAAATCCAGACCCTTTAAAAACCCGTCACGGGTCTATATTTTTAGACCCGCAGAACCGTGGACCCACACCCATGGACCCGTATATAATTGGGTTCACTAATGGGTATGCTTGGACCCAGACCCGCAAACCCGTGGACCCGCTATACATAAATAATTACCTAAATAATATGTTATTACGTCATACTTTACTAGTCTAATTAATATAATACTTCATATTACATATTACTCTAATTATAATAAGGTTAAAAATAGTCATCTAATGAAGGATTAACTATTCTAGTTACAAGAATGAGCAGCATATGTAACCTTAAAATCAAATCAAATTACATGATATGCTACATTATTAAAACACAAAGACGATGACTACAAATATGTAAATAATTAACTCAACTGTCTTTAATCTACAAAGTATTACATTGTTTACTATAACTATTGCATGTTTGTGTCCTATATAATAGCAATATCTTGTTGTATAAGAATATATATAACATAGTCGTAAATTTTTCTTACATAAAATGTATGATGTTTATTTAAAACCGCTTATCCGCATACCCTCACCATAGACCCGTTAGTATTACAGGTATGGGTATGGGGCGGGTCTAAAATTTTTACTATGCGGTTCCAGAACCGGAACCGGACGCGCTAAATTAAATGGGTATGGGTATGGGTATGGGTATAGGTATTGGTATAGGTATGGGTATGGGTATGGGTATGGGTATGGCCGTACCCGCACCATTTACACCCCTAGTCTCAATCAATGTTAAATAATGATAGAGATCATTCAAGGATGGCAGTGGATCAGAAGCAAGAATTTACTGGCGGGCCACCTTCATAGCTTGGTGGTGAGACACAAGAAACTGACAGGTTTGTATTTCATCTTCTTGCTTTTGTAGTTTGACTAGATCAATAAGATGGAATACAAACCCGTCAGTTTCTTGTGTCTCACCACCAAGCTATGAAGGTGGCCCACCAGTAGATTCTTGCTTCTGATCCACTACCATCCTTGAATGATGTCTATCTTTATTTGGATATAGGGGGTGTAAATGGTGCGGGTACGGCCATACCCATACCCATACCCATACCCATACCCATACCTATACCCATACCCATACTCATTTAATTTAGCGTGTCCGATTCCGATTATACAAAAATGTGATGCAAAGGAAGTGGTATCTACAAGTTTCAAAGAATGCATTTGGTTATACAAGTCAAAACACGAGATGTGCTCCATTTGCTAGAGTATGCTTGAGCAATATGACCCCATGCTTCCTTGGATGTCCTGGTAAAGATGACATTGGTAGTGAGGTCATGCTTCCTAGTTCAAAAATGTGATGCAAAGGCAGAGGTATCTACAAGTTTCAAAGAATGCATTCGGTTATACAAGTCAAAACACGAGATGTGCTCCATATGCTAGAGTATGCTCTAGCAATATGACCCCATGCTTCCTAGATCAAAAATGTGATGCAAAGGCAGAGGTATCTCCAAGTTTCAAAGAATGCATTCGGTTATACAAGTCAAAACACGAGATGTGCTCCATTTGCTAGAGTATACTTGAGCAATATGACCCCATCCTTCCTTGGATGTCCTGGTAAAGATGACATTGGTAGTAACGTGATGCAAAGGCATTGTCATCTTATTGATCTCATCCGGTTCCGGTTATACAAAAATGTGATGCAAAGGCAGTGGTAACTACAAGTTTCAAAGAATGTATTCGGTTATACAAGTTAAAAAACGAGATGTGCTCCATTTGCTAGAGTATGCTTGAGCAATATGACCCTATGCTTCCTTGGATGTCCTGGTAAAGATGACATTGGTAGTAACGTGAGGCCATGCTTCCTAGATCAAAAATGTGATGCAAAGGAAGAGGTATCTACAAGTTTCAAAGAATGCATTCAGTTATACACGTCAAAACACGAGATGTGCTCCTTATGCTAGAGTATGCTCTAGCAATATGACCCCATGCTTCCTAGATCAAAAATGTGATGCAAAGGCAGAGGTATCTACAAGTTTCAAAGAATGCATTCTATAGAAAAAATGGGAATTGCTAATTTAATGAATAAACCAGTGTACAATATAGTATCTTATATAAAAGAAGGGATTAGAGACTAAACTAGAGGTGAGCAATATGGGACTAAACTACAGAAGTAAAAGCATAAGTGAGGCACATGCTATGCACATGACACTCAACAAAGCACAACATATCTTTATACTCCCCCTCAAGCTGGAGCGTAGATGTCGAACATGCCCAGCTTGTCCACTAGCGTCTGCAAACGAGCTTCAGGAAGTATCTTGGTGAAGATGTCCGCAACTTGCTTTTCCGTGCTGAGATATGAAGTGTAGATCCGGCCAGAAAGAACAGTTTCTCAAACAAAGTGACAGTCGACCTCAATATGTTTAATCTGTTCATGAAAAGTGGGGTTGCTCGCAATAAAAATGGAGGCCATGTTATCACTGAACATCGGTATAGGGCTGGAATAGGAGATATCTAACTCCTGAAGGAGACTCTAGACCCACAGAAGTTCACATGCAGTATGGGCCATAGCTCAGTATTCTGCCTCTACACTAGATCTGGCTACAACCGTCTGCTTTTTGCTTCGCCGGGTAACAAAATTTCCACCCACAAATGTACAATATTCTGAGGTTGACTTATGATCAGAATGACTTCTTGCATAGTCAGAGTCTGAGAAGCCAGATAGATTACAGTGGCCATGCTTCTTATATAAAAAGCCTTTTCCTGGAGAGTTTTTAAGATACCTCAGAATGTGGCATATAGCATCCCAGTGACACTGGCGGGTTTTATCAAGGTACCTACTGATGAATCCCACAGCAGTAGTGAGGTCAGCTCTTGTGACCGTCAGATAAATTAGCTTGCCTGCCAATCTTCTGAACTGATGATGATCAGCATAAGGAGGAGAATTTTCATCGTCCCAATCCATATTTGGGTCAAGAGGAGTGTTGGCTAGTTTGCAGCCCAGCATACCAGTTTCCTGCAAGAGATCAAGTACATATTTCCGTTGAGAGAGGCACAACCCTGCAGATGATCTGGAAATCTCAATACCTAAGAAATATCTTAACTTTCTGAGATCTTTAGTGACAAAATGTTTTTGTAAGTAGGTTTTAGTTGCATGTATGCCCACTGTATCACAGCCTGATAAAATAATATAATCAACATAAACAATAAGAATGACAAGTCTAGCCACTGTTTTGCGGATAAAAACTGAATGATCAGAGTGAGAGCAATGGAAGCCAAAGTTGACTAAGATCTGACTGAGCTTGTCGAACCAAGCACGTGGGCTCTGTTTGAGACCATAGATGGCCTTTTTCAGTTTACAGACTTTAAGAGCAGACCCCCCCTGAGCAACAAAACTGGGTGGTTGCTCCATGTAAACCTCCTCTTGTAAATCTCCATAGAGAAATGCATTTTTGACATCTAACTGAAAGAGAGACCATACTTTATTAACAGCAACAGAAATCAAAATTCGAACAGAATTTAGTCGTGCAACAGGAGAGAAGGTCTCAAAATAGTCAACACCATATGTCTGTGTGTAGTCTTTTGCAACAAGTCGAGCTTTCAGGCGTTCAATTGTCCCCTCAGGTTGATACTTAATGGTGAAGACCCAGCGACAACCAACGGTAGGGCATGAAGGAGGGCGATCCACAAGTTCCCAAGTCTTGCGGTCACAAAACGTCTGCATTTCCTGATCCATTGCTTATTTCCATGTAGGAATAACTAGAGCTTTTGCAGCAGTCTTCGGAATAGTGACAGCAGAAAGCGCATAAATAAAGCATGCAAAACTGTTATACAGATTGGCAGAAGAGCAGAAATGACTGATAGGATGTTTAGTGCAGAGGGAACACCTTTGCGCAAGCTGATAGGAAGATACACGTCAGAAGTTACCTTAGTGTTTGTTTGATCTTCCACAGACGGAGGAATTGGTTGTGGAGGAGCTATGGAAGGAGTGCTTGTCTTTGGTCGGCGTTTGTATACTTGCAAGGGGCGACCTTCAGGCTGGTCAGAAGAAGGCAAGTCTTCAACAATATCTAGTAGAGGCGTGGGTGACAACATATCACTGGATAGCGTTGCACCATCATCAGAAAATAGGGCATATGCTCAAAGAAGATCACATCCGCACTAACAAACCATTGTTTGAGTTCCGGATCAAAGCAGTGGTAACCTTTCGGGGTACTAGAGTATCCCAAAAAAATACATTTGGTGGTCCGAGGATCAAGTTTCGTCATTCCTGGGCGTAAATTTTTAACAAAGCAAGTGCACCCAAAAATACGAGGAACCGAGAACAGGGGTGCATCCAGAAACAAAATAGAGTAAGAAATATGATTCTATAAACTCAGGCCAAAAACGGTGAGGGACTTTATAACGAATAAGAAGGGTGTGAGCAACCTCTAATAAGTGGCGATTTTTTCGTTCAGCAACACCATTTTGTTGTGGAGTATAAGAGCAGGTGGTTTGATGAATAGTGCCACGATCAGAACAAAAAGATGTGACAGACTCTTACATGAATTCTAGTGCATTATCGGTGTGGAAAATTTCAATAGGTTTATTGAACTGGGTTTGTATTTCAGAAAAGAAGACCGGATATTGTTCAAAACAGTGCCACGATCTTTGAGCAAAAATAGCCAAGTAGTACGGGAATAATCATCAATAAAAGTCAGAATATATTTAACACCAGAGTGACTGGAAACAGAGCATGGACCCCAGATGTCTGCATGAACAATATCAAAAGGAGCCTTAGAACCAATTTCCTTTTTAGCGGAAAAAAAGCCTGCGTCTGTTTTACCAAAACACAAGACGCACAAGAAAATTTGTTTTCAGATAATGCAGGAAATAAATGCTTCAATTTTGTAGCTGATGGATGACCCACCGGAAGTGCCACTGAAGTCCTGAAACTGATGTAGACAGAAGAGCAGATGCTGCAGGCGGTCCATCCAAATAGTATAATCCATTTGGTCCTTCATGGCTTGAACCAATCCTCGTCTTCGTGCAGAGATCCTTCAAAACACAACCAGAGGGATCAAATTTAATAGAGCAATGAAGCTGCTTTACAGTTTTACTGACAGATAATAAATTAACAGGAAACTGTGGTATGTATAAAACAGATTGCAGATGCAGCTTGCGAGATAGAGGAACAGTGCCAATGCCATGAACAGGAGTCTTAGAGCCATTTGCAACAGTGACAGATGGAACGCTAGAGTTTTTAGTCAAAGCAGAAAAGAATTGGATGTCGCCCGCCATATGGACAGACGCACCAGAATCAATGCACCATTTATTGTTACCAACAGAAGGAGGCAAGCATGGCGGAGGAACCAGCAGCAAATGTCGAAGGTAGCTGAGTGATGCACTCCTGGAAAAACTTCGCGAATTCAGAGCGAAGCCATTCAGTAGTCGGCGGAGCAGCAGATTGATCGGATGCAGCATCAATTGCAGTTTCTATAGAGGCCTGGTTAGCCCAGGTTGGCTTGTTGTGATTGATCCAGCACCTATCTTCAGTGTGATTATCACGACCACACCAGTTGCAGTAGTGAGGACTAGTAGCTTGACCACATCCAGGAGCAGTAGAGGAGTCGCGTCCACCAGTGGGAGGTAGACGTCCACCACGACCGCGTCCTTGACCGCGGCCACATCCAGAATCAGTAGTGCGAGCAACTAGAGCAGGATGCTCAATAACAGGATTGGAGGTAACAGATGGTAGTCTTTGAACTCGCTTAAGGACGTCTCGAAGAGTAGGTAGAGGGTCACTTGACAGAATTTGATCAATCACGTCGGAGAAGGAAGCAGGGAGCGCAGCCAGAAATTGAACCAGTTGTAGTTCATTGCGCTGCTTTTGGGCTTCTTTGATATCAGTTGTCAACGAATGGTAGATTCCATACTCATTCCAGAGAGCAAAGCACGGGTCGTAGAAGTCCTCGATGGAAGCATCAGAAGAAAACTCCTTCTTGGTCAAGTTTTTGAAAATTTCAAAAATGCGTTTAGAATTTTGCTGATGGGAGTAGACATGTGAAAGTTGGTCCCACATTGCCTTAGCATCATGAAGGCATAACAAGGATTGACTAATCTGCGGCTTGGTACTATTAAGAAGCCAGGACATAACACCAGAGTCGTCTTTGGACCATTGGGCATAAGTTTGTTTGCTCTTTTCATCAGCAATAGCCGCAGGGGCAGCAGGAGGATCAGTGGTAAGATGTGAGTACCAACCTTGGGCCTTGACAGAAAGGACAAAGGACGCCGACCACAAATGGTAATTAGAGCCATCGAGCTTGACGGTGGTAACACACACAGAGCAAGGAGGCTCAACTGATGCCATGATGAGCATAAGTATATCAGATCAGAAGAGACCTGTGTCGGGCAGATAGACTGATAAATAAACCTACGCCGTCATGAGGAAGATTAGCATCCCATCATGAGGCGTAGGCAGAAAAACAACCAGAGAGATAAAAGACTCTCAACGTGGGATGGCTATGGTTGTCTGAATGGTTGCACGTACGAAAAAGGAGCAGGAGGAAGCATGAGAGGAGTAGGACACCAGTGCAATGGTGGAGGGAGGAGAGGCGGCGGCTAGTGGTGGAAGAAGGAGAGGGTGGCGGCGAGTAGGGAGGGAGGTGGTGGCTGCAGGTGGTGGTGATGGTGTGGGCAGCGGCGGGCAGGGAGGCTGGAGGCGGCGGCGGGTGGAGGTGGTGGTGTGGGCGGCGGCGGAGAGGGGAGGTGGAGGCGGGTGGAGGGCCTGACGGCGGGGGTTGGGGGGGGGGGTAGCGGGAGGGGGCTGATGGCTTAGGGCATAGGGGCAGGGTGGGAAAAAGGAACTAAACCTGCTCTTGATACCATATAGAAAAAATGGGAATTACTTATTGAATGAATAAACCAATGTACAATACAGTCTCTTATATAACAAAAGGGATTCGAAACTAAACTAGAGGTGAGCAATATGGGACTAAACTACAGAAGTAAAAACATAAGTGAGGCACATGCTATGCACATGACACTCAACAAAACACAACATATCTCTATACAGTCGGTTATACAAGTCAAAACACGAGACGTGCTCCATTTGCTAGAGTATGCTTGAGCAATATGACCCCATGCTTCCTTGGATGTCCTAGTAAAGATGATATTGGTAGTAACGTGAGGCTCACATTTGTTTAGGATCCACAATAGAAGCTAATGAATCACGTTCAATCCATTTCTTGTGATACTCCCTTCTTATCAGTAGTCTCATCTGTAGCGGGTCGAGAAACAATGAGGTTATCAAGCTTCCCTGAAGAATGCACGTACATCTCAAAGACTAAGCCCAAAAATTATAATTCGAGCTCATTGAACTTAGCAGATGTGACACACCCAGAATGTGCTTTGAGTGCCTCTGCATAAGATGATCAGGCTATAGTACTTGTTTTAACTAGTTAGATAATAATAGGACAATACATGTCCAACAATAGCAGGATACGTCGTGTCATGGGTGGCGTTTGATGTGTCAATGATTCAATAAGTCCAGTAGCAAACGACGTATCAAGGGAATGCATGTCGTGTCAGTGGCCACCATGGTGTGTCTTATGTCAGACATGTCCTATGAATATGCAGGAGGTCAGAGAAAAACAACTTATGAGGGGCAAGTCGTGTCTTTAGATGACATGTTGTGTTCTTAAATGACACGACTCATCTTAGGGGACATACCATGTTTCACATAAGTGACTCAGAGCGGAACAGAAGATCAGCATGTCATGTCATTTGAGGACATGTCATGTTGTTAGATGAGACACCATGTCAGGTGGTGGCACGTCGTGTCTGATGGTGGCACGTCATGTCTTAACAGTATTGGAGCGACAAATCGTGTCTATCAGAGACACCTCATGTCCGACAGCGAAGCAAGAAGGTCAAAAAAGGATCCACATTAGATTTAAACATTGTAGAACTTATTGTGGATTTCCATGGGGGTGTAGGATGTGTAGAAAGAACTCGATCAAATCAAAATATGATAAGCATATCCCTATAGTAAGTGGTCATAGAGGATCACAAAGAAAGTCTTATGGGTTGCCAAAAAATCAGTCTTTAGGAAATAAGCCTGTCGAAATGGTTGTAGGTTATCCCACGAGATCCTCTTTTGGAGAAGAGTATTGGGTTAAAAAGGAGAGAACCCCTTCTGTAGGCAACAGTGGCTCAAGGAGAAGATGGCGATAGCAGTGGCTAACGGAGGACATGAGTGACGGCAAAGAGCAGTGGCGATGGCAACGATCAAACGTGGAGGAGAAGGTGACAGCTACTTGCCCTGTTGTTAAACCAAGTTGAAAAGAGTCGTAATTCTTATATTCGGAGATAAAATGTCCTCTACTGTATATAGGAGGAAACAAACAAAGCTGACAAAACCCTAATGGGCGTATTACACTTACACCCATTAACTTATATAAATTATAGAAAATTACGCATATATTTATATAAATACTATAATTTTTGGAACTTTATATATATCTGAACACTCGACCCAACAATATGAAACACCGAAATAGTTTATAACACAAATATAGAACAATGATTATAGCTATAATATAGTAAACGATAGACTTGTCATGGATAAAACACCCTGCATACATGATACAACAAAAATTTGTGCATCACATGTTGATATAGATAAACAGTAAACAATATACTTATCATGGATACCTTTCTAGCTTATTTTTATATTTGCATATCATCAATTAGTCATACATTACAGCAGCACATTTAATCAAAGTACATTCTAAATTAGATAATAGTTACAGCCTTACAGGTAATTTACTTCTATAATTACAGCAGTACCTTATTATCACGACTTACATATAAAGTATGCATTATAAATTAGAACTACGGCTTAATATAGAACATATAATGTATATAAGTTTAATATATTATAGTCAATAATACTTGGACAACATAATTTACTTCATGATACAGATTTACAGTAGTATTTGAAAAAAAGAGCCAAAAAGCGGGTAAAATGTGGGCAAAAAGGGCCAAAAAGTAGCCTTTTTGGTAGATCCCCTAAGCGGGCGCTCAACAGAAAAATTAATTGGCTGAAGGTCTTTACCGATTAAGTGGACGTTTAAGCGGTTAATACAGTGGGAAATATATAAAGCATAAATAGGTGATTTGAATTAGAATTGTAAGATCGGTTTTTTAGGTGTTCTCAAAGTCAAATTACATTTAAATTATGCATGTGTTCGGTGTAACTTTTGGACATGTGTCATTATTAAGAAAAAAGGAAACCCAACTTGTACAGAATGACTACAGATCCAAAAGACCATTTTCTCAAACCAAGAAAATTATTCTATCAAAATAGCTATTTGAAGATCAAAAGTCTGATCCTTTATCACTTTTGTTGGGGAATAATCAGTATTATGGATTTAAGCAAGATGATATTAATAAGTTAAGATAAGAAGTTGCCAGGATCATTGAATTTAAATCGACAAAACATTGGCGTAACATGTAAGACCTAATCATGCTTCATAAAGACTAATCATTTACTAGTCAAAACTCCCAACTTTTTCTGTCACAATGCAATAATAAATTCAAAAGTTACTTATATAATCTATAATAAATGGGAAAGGCCCATAAGTGTCACATTTGAAGTTGCCTAGATGTGTTCAGCATAACATTGCTTATATAATCAGAATAGGAGTTGCAAGTTAAAGGTTAAAAAAGATGCAAAATACACTTATCATTCACTTCTTACCATTCGGAGAATAAATGCTAAGATGAATCGGAACAGTGGAAATGGCTTTGCTCCGACCGGTTTCTCGGTCAGTCTCATCAGAAATTTCTTGTCTTACTTGAGCTGCACGAAAATAATGAAAAAGAAAAACTCATTAGCAACTTATGATCAGAAAAGTAAAGAAATGTCAGTGAGATTACAATGGCAGATGATTTCTGTATACGCCAGCTTCATGCAACAAAACTTAAATCAATGGTAGGAAGAAGAAGAATGTAAAGGTTGAAATGAATTCCTCAAATGATAAATATTTTTTTTCAAATGGTTGAAAATATAAATATACCAAAATCGGTGAACTTCTTCCGAGGCTGGTGCATAAATTCTGCATATTCTCTACCTTCATCAATCCTGTGCAGTTGGAGCACAAGTGGACGCCTAGTAACAATTCCTATAACATTTCATCAAAAATGCTTCATAAGACCGCTGCTGCATAATCAGTGTGCATAAGATGACACATGGTTTTCTTAGGACTTACCAGATCCTCGAGGCAAGAAATCTTTACCCACTACGCTCTCCAAAACAGAAGACTTTCCTGAACTCTGTGAGTATTAAACGGTGTGGTCAATCAGCTAATTCGTTCATTAGTCTCTTAATTACATCAGCAAGAAAAAACGGTCTAACTCCAGTTAGAAATATAATGGACAAATTTATATTTCCGTCATATGCGTAGGAGTCTCATTAGGTATGAGTAATAACCATGTGATGATCTAGATGAGAGCAAAGATGTATATAGGCTTGAATTACATGTGATGCCAAATGATAATAGGTACATGCGCCTGAATAAAGCAAGGCAATGACGCGAGAAGCGAGCCCAGCCCCACATTTCTGTAGCTAGAGCATCAACGCGCCCTGCAAGACAAGAATTCGTCATGTTCAGCTTGAAACACCAGCCACCCACCCGTTCTAAAATCAGGATAGATTAATCCCTCGCCAATGTTACTTCCTCAGTGGCAATGTACCAACATCCCCGCCAGGACCAGAGATGCATACCCCATGTTTTTCTCACGTTTTTGGCCGGCGATCAGTCACCAGCCGAACAATGGAGACGGGATAAGTTCCCCAATCCCTTGATTAAGCATGAAAAGATCGAAGGAGCATTCGCATATTCCAGCCATCAGAGTTGGTGAGTGGGGATCCTACATATGCTTTCGTGCAGATGATGCCGTAGAACGAGTCGGATGGGATTTGATGGGTACCTGACCACCAACGACGGCGATAGCAGGAAGCTGGTCCCATAATGTCGGCATAGTGCTTCCCTCGCCATGGTCGCCGAGGGCCGTGCACGCTCTCTGGATGTTGTTGATTAGTGAGATCAGGTTTTCCATTGTGCCGTCTGTGTCGTTGCCAATACACAGGCGAGGAACGAGGCGGAACGAGCATGTTGGATGCACTTATATATGGACTGAGGGGAGAGCATGTTAGAGAGCGAGAGGAGTGAAGGTCAGATGGCGGTCACGGCGGAGGAAGCGGGACGAGCGACGCGGAGGTTCCGGCGCGGCGCAGGAGAAGCACGGTTAATATTCCATTTCCGCGCCAGTAGAGTTGGTTGAGTTTCTTTGAAGACATTGGAGATTTAGCGGGTAAAAACAGTAACGGTGTAAACAAAAATTTATTGCTGATAACAATATCATTTTCAATAATTGTATTGTATGTGTGGCTGTGATATCAGTTTCAAGAACAGTAGTTAATACTCTATGTACCATCTAGAATATATATATTTTTCCACAGTTTCATGTCTTTAAATTTATATACTGTGTTTGCAAGCTATACATTTTTTTCATTTCACCGTTGAATATTGATATAAAAAATCCTACGAAAAATCTCCACTGAAACAGTTCAACATCCTCAATCACATATGAGGAGTTCCCCGCTTATCCAATATGAAATATTATTACATATTAGAGTAGATCTACAATAACAAGTTCTAATAAATTTTATTAATTAATTAATTTTATCTCAAAACACTAACAATACATTTATTAAAATTTCCATCAAATTTGTCGCAATTTTATGACTCTATGGCCACCGAAGTGGGGTTGAAAATGGAAATTTTCGTTCTTACGTCAGGGTGTGGTGTTTGGTGTGGTATAGTTACGGTTTCATAAAAAAAAAGTGCAATTAAAAAGCACAATCTGATATAATTAGTCATCAATATATCGTTATGTATATCTTTTTCGATCTTTTGGCCAAGATCAAATGCATATATGTCCTTATCAGTTTAGTATATGATACGCAATTGCATATATGTTCTTATCATTTTAATATCTGATGTGGGCCATAAGCCCAAATGATATTAAATTAATAAATATATCGGTATTTATAGTTTGAGCTATTTGTTAAATACGGATGTTGGTTCATTCATTATTTAATGCAGCGTATAATATTATCTTTCATCATTATATTCTTTGACACTAGAGTTATGGACCTTGCTCTGAACGTGGTGTTTCAAAATAGGCAATTTCTATAATTGTGTGGTTTGGGAATTGTTGTGTTTTCTCAGCGTAATAGTTTTTAGGTTTGAAAAGTATAGAACACTTGTCAGCTAGCTCAGCTGGTCAAATCCCCTACTAATGAAGCACAAGAAGGGACTAAAGGCCCTCGGCGTATGTTGTCGGTGCCACTATAATTCCATAAGACATAGGATGGTAGGTATATTTGGATTGGTACTCCGAGACTATAAACCAAATTGGTCTCACTATGATAGAAAAAAAATGAAATTGACCACCAAATTGTTGTTGTTCCTTTCAGTTTTATTTTGTTTTAACCATTGATATCTGTTGATGACAAAGCAAAATGACTTATTTTTTCCAAGTAAAATGCCTTCCTCAAAGGTGCAATGACCTAAATACTTATTTTAGAGGTAGATATGCTTTAATTGTTTAGATTTCAGATTTATATGAAGTATGTTCCAAATTATGTCTTGTTGGTCTCAAATTCATCAAATAAAATATGACATATGTTGAAGTAAGAAATTTTACATTCACTTCAGTAGTGGTTAGGATTATAACTGATGTTGGATAATTTAGTTAAAGTTGTCAAATGCTTATCCTTATCCATGTAATATTAATTGGGTAGACCAAATTATTATCATGCAATTTTTTTTAATTACCTCACTAAATTAATTCACCAATTTATATACCAAAAAGTTAGGGACGTCATTAAAGCATTAACTATTGATAATATTGGGGCATACTACGAAGTCATCAAATTAATTAGGTCTAAGTAGATGAATATGAGTTGTTTATATCGTAAGTTTGACTGGAAATGTGTAGAAGATATGTTTATTTTTGTGAAAGGGATAAACATTAGAAATCTAAATATGTTTATAAGATTTCTTTAAGATTTATATTGTTTAGGTGGTACCTAAAGATTTTTCTAAATATTTTTTAGTTTTTGGAGGCTCATGCCATTAATTGGTATTCAACATAGACATAATTTTGATACTTAATTATAGCACTAGATTGCATTGATCAATGTAGCACATTAGCACTTGGTCTGAAGTTCTAGATCTTTGTCATTTATGATGACTAGTTCCATAACTAACACTAGCCTCCTCTACGCACTTTATTACTACTAATGCATATCCTAGGAAATCTTTATTAAGGATTTTGGTTGTACTACTTCATGCCAAGCATGCTTAGTCATGGAGCTTTTAGTGATGAACTCCAAACAAAAGTCCTCCTTGGTTATGTGACAATTGTTTATTTTAAGATCATTTTACCCAATGTCTCAAATTTTAGAATCCCAGTATCCCTCACAGTCTACCATGTCATATCCATGACACAACTACTATGTGGCCTTGTAATTCTATTCTATTACAATGCATAATGAGAGTGTCTTGTTACACTTAATCTCCTACTAACACACAAAAAAGTTATCAGTTTAAGCCTAATTTTATTTTTAGACAAACCAATTCTAGGGTAAGCTAGTTTGATCACCTAGTTTGTTCGTGGAAAACAAACTTCGTATGATCATGAATTTTTATGCACGAGTTGAATGCAATGAGTTATAGCAGATTGAATCTCATGATGATGACTAAAAGGGATAATATTGTAATGCGCAATTTCCCTTATTCAGAATCAAAATTTAGTATTATATGTTGTGAGTTGTTAGTGAATAAAATATAAATGGAACGGTTAAATCACAATGAGCTTATTGAGAGTTGATCCATCATTACGAGTTAGTGTTTGCAACCTAATAATTTTGCATTTTAGACAACATATAAAGTGAACCCCAGTTTTCCATTATATCCCAATCCAAGGTTCAAAAATTTAAGTATGTGTGTTATCTCTGAATAATATAGTATTAGACGTGGAGTTGTTTAATGAGTAATACATGCTTTGTATGCCCTAAGTTTGGTTAGCTCGGGTCTTATATAATTGGAATCTTGATTCTAAGAAATTTTGGTTTAAAGGGGATTGTGGTCTATACACATGTAAAACATGATGAAAAATATCTGAAGTATCACCTCATTGTTTCCCTGATAAGTTGGATCAATTTCATAATGTTTTCAAGCATAGATAGGGTTTTGATACCCTTAAAGAATTTTGCACACCTTAGTCAAAACGTTGGTTATTTTGTATCTTATTTGGTTGACTAACAAGAATTAGACAATAACAGATGCTACCTCACGTATACACCCTTTGCATCACTAAGTGGACCTTTAGTCATATGATTAAAGTTTTAGTTGATCGATTAAAGGGATATTTGGTGGAAGGGGCCAGAGAGTCGCTAGCCATTCAATTGAGCCCCCACTATCATCCTAAGTCGGTGTTAACCAAGAACCTTTGTGAATTGACTAAAGGTTTAGTTGACCAAAATTAAATTCCATAAATGTGCATATGCATAAAAGTTTAAAGTGCATCTTTTACAATTATATCCCCTATGCATAGCCATGTATCAACTCTTAGCCTTATTTATAGTATTATATAGATTAGAATCACAAATTCTTGTTATAATAAGTTCAATGAGATTTTAGAGGATTTTAACGATTTCAATATAGGATTCAAGTTCTTGATAGGTAAAAATATATATATTGGTATCTTTTTTTGTGAATTATTTCTTATGATTCGTCTGGAAAAGCGGTGTTGGTTGGCCGAGCAGCGATTAAATGTGGTCCAGCAGGAGTGTTCAGATTGCAACCGTTGTTACCAAATACCAAGTTGGCAACCGCTCACATTTTATATGATTTTTGCATTTAATACAGTGACGGACAATGTTTGTAGATATTGTTTTTTCACTGGAGAAAAATCATACAGTGATCCATCTCACCACACCAGAGCAGTGGCTAACCAAATGTTTTTTCAAATGCTACATTAATGGTATCTTTCTATACTCCTAATTCTCTTGGTGAAATTCTACTGACTCCTAGCAATAACACTACTTACTGATGTTATCTCCTCTTTTCTTCTTCTATGACCTGGTGTGAGATCTTGTTTGTGGATTTGGTGGAGAAATTTTACTTTGGAGAACTTATAGAGATCCATGTTCTTGAGTTGTGAAAAATATGTTCTTCATCATGCTAGTGATCTAATTCTTATATTGGGATCTATGTGATGTGAATTATATCTGGTTCACATGACTTCAATGAATAGAATGTTAATTTAACTTTAAATGGGAATTTGGGTGGATTTTATGGGTATAATCTTTGAAACTCAAAATGTATTTATATTTTAAAGAAACCTACTAATATTTTATATATAGGCATAAATCATTTGTTCGTCACCTAAAATCATACAAGTTGGCTTATTTTCACCTCAATAAACCAATTTAGGGTTAATTTACATGTTAAGATCAGTTTAATATCAAATGATGGAATTTTATTTAGAATATTTCCAGTTTTATTTACTATAAGTATATTGTAATATCCCTAAATTGATTCATGATTGTTTGTAACACCTCATATTTACATGAGAAATGGCCAAATATGAGGAAACCCTTTATTTTTGCGATATATAATGCTCATCAAAGTAAGGTTTGGCTCTCATAAATATGCATTTCCTTGAAATGTATAGATAGGCTCAATTGATAGAAATCCTTACACCAAAAGTGAGTTGATGAACTTAATGTTGATAAAAAAAAACTACCTCACTCTAGATACACATTGTGTGCACACTAGTACAAAAATGGTCTATAGCGTCGGTTTTTTAAAGCCTATAGCGTCACTTTTCAGCCGACGCCTAAGTGGTCGTCGCTATAGAAATTGCTCTATAGGGTCGGGTTTTTTAACTAAAAAACTGACCTTGTATAGTAAAAACCGACCCTATAGGCTCTCAAAAACTAAACCCAAATGAGAATTGAAACTATACCTGAACCCTATAACGTCGGTTTTTTACTAAATAACCGACTCTAAAGATTCTTTCTAAGGACGGTCATATGAGGAAAACCGACTCAATAGAGTCTTGGAATATGATAGAATGGATGTGTCGCCTACCACGGTCGTGTTGCTCTATATTAGCACGGCCGTGCTACACGGCACGACCGTTCTACCATATCTCAACACGATCGTTCTACGCGGCACGACCGTTCTACCTCATCCCAACACGGTCGTTCTATGCAGCACGATCGTTCTACGTGAAACTGCCAAGACACCTATAAGGTCGGTTGTTTAAGAAAACCGACGCTATAGGGTCCATTTTTTTATTTCTGCAAAAACTGAACATAACAAAACAGAAGAACAAGAATAAGATATGGGAGAGGGGAGCATTGATGATCAACTATCACCATTCCAAACCACACATTCATAACAAAAATGATTTATATATTGAGTTGAGTACATATAGTCACATCATAATTTACAAAATGATAGATTGCAAGTCTGAGATGATATTAAATGTCAGATACAAAAGTAAATATGAAAGAGTACTGAAACCACATACATAAATAGAACGTAACTGACATATTTATTCCAATGCTATATTGACTTCATTTAAAAAAGCATCTGACCACTCTTCTCGGAATTCATTTAAGTCCTCATGTGTGTAAGACTGAGTTGTAAAGATCTGTAATAGAAAATGCACATGCTAATATTTTATAAAATGACTACAACTCACTTATAAATGTATGATGTTATTCTTTATTACTTGATCTATAGTCTGAATGTCATTTGATGCTTGTTTGACAATAGCTTGCATATATTTCATTACATAGTAGTCACAAGCCCAACCATTATTTTGTATAAGACACTACAAATAATGAAATATACTTAATGTTAGTAAACTACTATAAATAGAAGACTATAAGAGTTGAAAATTAATACATATAAGACTAAGCAGTTGTCAAAGTAGCTACCTTGACATTTTTCAAAGTCAATGTCTTTAATTTTGTGGGTATTTGTCCTCCGTCTTCACGAAAAGCTTTTATACCCCTATCAATTAAACAATAGTTGGTAAAATAGAAATATAATGTTGAAGCATTGACTATATTTATGCTTACGCCATAGCTGGCAATTTTAGTTTGTGACCCCTTGTTGTTTTTCCCATTGGGTCAAGATAATAAAGAGTCATCAATTTTGGGACAATCACCACTAATTCTCAATGTCTAGATCTGAGTAAGAATATAAAAAGTATTAAAATAAATACATTTGTTCATTATTAAATTTATATTGAATAATAATACTTACTGGACGTTAAAAGGAATTAGGATAATTTCCTTTCTCACACTAGCAAAATATTTGAATGCATCAGAGAAGTACTCACTCACTTCCTCAATATGTGTCTCCACCTGACTAGTGACCGAAGGAACTAAGAATCCAACATTCTTTATATCAAAGTTTGTGGCCTCAGTATATAAATGGTTGTTAAACATTTGTAATTATTTTCATATGTAGAAATAAGCTAAAAATGTTTATTGGAATTTTCTATATTGATAGATCCTTACCTTATCCATACTTCTAATATCGAAGTATTCAACCAATCATATTGGAACAACTCTATAATATCATCAAGAAAAATATAATTGTCAAAGTCCCTCCCAGTTGCATCTTCTATTAAATTGATCAACATTTGTAGTCCAGAGCTTTGGTTGGCTAAGTATCGACACAAACATTTACATTTACTTCCCAACTCATCGAATGTGGATTCTGGAATAATAGATGGCTTGGGCATAGGAGGACGACTAGTAGAATGTTTACTTTTTGGTTTGTAAACATGTTAATTAAATTACATACTTCTATTACACGAGTTCATACATGCAGTCAAATATGAAAAACATGGTAGAATTCAAATATACCTTGTCATTGATAACCAAGTGTCTAGGCCAACCCACCATAGCACCCTCTGCTTCTTCAACTGTACATATTCAGGATTAGATATGGGTAGTGGTTTGTCCCTCATTCCGTCATACACAAGATGGATGGACACACGGCAAATGTCATCAGTAATTTGTTGGCAATGCAATGTACCACCAAGGTTGTACACCTTGCCCGCTGCCACAATATTATATTCTGGAACCTCCACTGCAAGTTTACAGTTCATACCAACCTAGATTGAAATAATATAAGTTATATAAGAAGCAGAAGAACAGATACCTGTTACAACTATATATATATTATCATATATATATCCTATTAATAACACAACATATAGAACAAAAACTTACTACAGATTGTTGTGGTGGGTCATTGGGAGTGCTCTCATGACCTTCTATAACTATAGCATGGGCTTGTACCTCATCACTTGAGAGACGCACAATATGAATAGGTTGAGAAGGTTGAGTAGGCTGAAATGAAGACATTATTTCTTTTACTTTCTGTGCTACTAATGCTTCAACCTCCTCTTGTGTAAGACCTCCTTCACGACCTCTTTTAGATTGTGAAGGGCCAAAATAAGACTTGAATCCTATGCCAGCTCCTAATCCCCTAACATGACCAGGATGCTCCTTCGTACCAAAAGCAACTGATAGTTCATCCATGTGGCCAGTTGGGATGAACTTTTCTTCCTTCCTTTACTCGTGGAGATCAATCTATTCATAGTTAATAAAAATATTAAATCACAATATCAATTAGATATAAATAAATCTAAGTTTGTGGGAGTTACTCTTTACTTAGTTGGGATAAACCTACCATCTTTTGTGCCACCTCCTTAGTTGCAGGGTTGATAATTTCACATGCTCGATTCTTTCTAGCATCAATCCATGTCAAGTGTCGGGGTGGACGCTCAACTTGAGTTGTACTAGATTCTTCTCCAAAAGGGGATTGCTTCTCTTGTAGTTGGCGGCGGAAGGCATAACCACCGGGCCCCAAGCGATGGTCATGCACATTTTTGGCCCGTCTTTCCTTTTGAGCCTGGTGGATAGCCTGATCATTTAAAATGAGGTATTGCAATTTAGACTTGGAAAACATGTATAAAAAGATTCACCTCCTTAATTGTATAAAATTAAATATTCATACAATACATCACAATCTTTATTACCTGAAACTCTTCTGATCTCCTAGCTATAACAAATCTTTCCCACACCTCAGGATCTATAAAAATATATACATCTGTTGCTTTCTTCTTTTGTTTATGATTATCTATAAATTCCCTTGCGAGGTATGTCTTAAAACCCCTCCATCGTACACCACAATGTTGTAGCACTCTTTTCTTGTGATCTTTTTCATTTAGATGAAAAACACCCTATACATACAAAAGAAGCAATTAATAATATTGTTTTGAAAAGGAATTAATTCCAAGCAAACTAAATTAGAATCAATTGATAAAAACCATATTAAAATAATATCACTTCCACTCATAGATATATCTTTCCATATGAGGTCTTTTTTGACATTAGGAACATCATGCCAATTTTCTATATCTATTAGCACCTTACTGCGCGTGGTCGCCCCTACGTAATGCTTGAAAGCACTAGCATGTTCCCTAACAGGTGCTCCTGTGATATCAAATTAGACTGGCAATTTGTCCCCTTTAGCCCTGAGCTCCTGTAGCCTACGCATCAGTGTGGGACCTCTACTTTTCTTAGCATCACCACTACCATCCTCGTGGTGCTCATGCTCATGCTCAGAATGTTCATCTTCACTCACCATTTTAGAACCAGCAAGTATACATGATAAAAAAATAAGTGATAATAAAAGCACAAGTGATAAGGTATACATGATATATGATGTATATTTAAAAGATTACTTGCTTGAATGATAATAAAATAAATAATTCAAAGAATACATGCCTCTAGTATTGGCTGAGTTGTTAGTCAAGGAAAATTCCTTCAGCATGGTCTTGACGTTTATAATATTCATCGGTGTTATCTTCAACATTTACACTTGGAAAAATAACTTATAATGGACTGGAATCATCATACTTATCATAGTATTCTTCTTCATTTATAGGATCTACAGTAAACTATTTTTTTCCATGAAGAATGACAGGCCAATTTTTATTTGTCGGGTCATCAATATAGAATATTTGTTTTGCTTGGTCTGCCATGATGAATGGCTCATATTTCTCACCAATCTTTTCAAAATTCACCAATTTGAAACCCAACTCATCCACTAAAATTCCTTTGTTGTTGTCAACCCAATTCCACCTAAAGATGGGAACTCTAAAATTTGTATAGTCCAATTCCCACATGTCCTCAATGACGTCGTAATATGACATCTCAGGTTCGTGTGGTCTTTTATCTTTGGTACTAGCAAAATACAACGAACAAGCTTGAACAGTGACCCCACTATTTTGAACTACACTACTTTCATCTTGATGCTTTGTGTAGTATGAAAATTCATTTATGTCAAACCTTCATATGACATGACATCCATTTTTGGCTTAAAGGTGAGCCATTTTATGTTCTCAGCAACATTATTCGGTGATTCAGATAGTTGATTAAATACTTTCTCTTCAAACCACCTAATAAATGTTCGATTATGCTCTCTTGCAAGCCACATTGAATTGGATCGTGGATGATTTCTCTTGATAAGATCGTTGTGTTCTGTGATGTAGCTACTAACTTCATCGATGTTGTGTAAAATATACAAATGCGATTGTTCCCACAACTCACGACTGATTCCTTTCACTCGTCCTCCCAGAGTTCCTTTGCCACAATAAGATTCAGTGTGATGGGAATTTTTTAGATTGCTAGAAGTTTCATTGCAATTCAAAAAATTATTGCAAAAGTCCATCACCTCCCTAGCCACGTAACCCTCAACAATACTCCCTTCAGGACGATAATGATTCCGAACATCACCTTTAAAAACACTCATGTAGCATTCAAATGGATACATCCAGTGTAAGAAAATTGGACCCAACATCTTCACCTCCCTTGTAATATGTACTACAAGATGAACCATGATACCAAAAAATGAAGGAGGAAAGTACATTTCAAGCCGACACATGGTAACAATTACATCTTTCTGTAATTTATCGAGAGTATCAGGATGTATCACTTTGTTGCATATTTCATTGAAGAAGAAACAAAGTCTTGTGATTGCAAACCTTACATGCTTCGGCAATATAGATCGAATAGCCATAGATAAAATTTGTTGCATTAAGGTGTGACAATCGTGAGATTTGAGACCTATCAACTTCAGATCCTTCATTGATACCAATCTACGAATATTAGAAGAGTATCTTTGTGGACCCTTAATATTATACAAGCACTCACATAAAGTCTTTTTCTCCTTCTTTGACAAAGTGTAACAAGTTGGTGGTAAATATGTGCGGCGACCCCTGATCTCCACTGATAATTCTTTTCTTATACCCATTAATTCTAAATCTTTTCTAGATTTGATGCCATCTTTAGTCTTTCCTGGTATGTTCAATAGCGTACCAATGATGCTATCACAAATATTTTTTTCAACATACATGATGTCAATGCAGTGTCTAATTGCCAAATATCTCCAATAAGGAAGATCCCAGAATATTGACCTCTTCTTATATAGAGATTTGTCACATGTGAGTGTACGACTACTTGAACTCTTTCCAAATTCATTAACAATATGTTTCACCCTATCATATACAACATTTCCTAGTATAGGTTTAGGAGCACTTCATTCCTAAGTTGACCCATTAAAGGTTTTACGTTGCCTTCGATAAGGATTCACTGGTGGGAGAAATCTTTGATGACCAAGATATACGATTTTACCACCATGTTTCAGTCTGATTGAATCAGTATTTTCCTCACAAACAAGACATGCTTTGTATCCTTTTATGCTATATCCAGACAAATTTCCATAAGCTGAAAAGTCATTAATCGTGCAAAACAACATAGCATGCAAACTGAAGATCTCTTTACGTGAAGCATCATATGTCATAATACCTTCTTCCCATAGTTTCATTAGGTCATCTATTAGAGGTTGAAGGTAAACATCAATATCATTTCCAGGTTGCTTGGGCCCTGATATCAATATTGACAACATGACATACTTATTTTTCATACACACCCAAGGAGGAAGACTGTATATAACAATCATAACAGGCCACGTGCTATGTTGGCTGCTTAATGTACCATAGGGATTCATTCCATCTGTACAAATTCCAAGTCTTAAGTTTCTTGATTCTTTACCAAATTGAGGGTATAATAAATAAATTTTCTTCCAATGTGGTGATACAGATGCATGTCATAGGATGCCATCATCATTGGCCTTTAACTCCCTATGCCAAGACAAATTTTGTGCATCTTCTGTATTAGCAAATAAGTGTTGAAATTGTGGTATTATTGGTAGATATCACATCACCTTGACAAGAGAGCCATTTTTAGCCTTAGCTGAATTTGTGGTCTTATACCTTGACGCACCACATTTTGGACAATTTATTAAATTACTATAATCCTTCTGAAATAACACACAATCATTTGGACATGCATGAATCTTCTTAGCCTCCAATCCCATTGGGCACATTATTTTCTTTGCTTGATATGTTGAAATTGGAAGCTCATTGCCTTCAGGAAGAATTTCCTTTAACAAAGACAACAGTGAAGTGAAACTCTTATCGCTCCACCGGTTTTGAGCTTTAAGAGTAAAAAATCGCATCACAACACTCAACATCGTGAACTTAGTACAACCCTTATATAAAGGTTTTTCAGCATCATGGACAATGTTTGCAAATAAAGAAGGTGGATCAATGACATTGTCCCGACAACTACGTAGCATATCATCAACCATATCATCCTGAATCGGGTCATCCTGAATCGGTTCATCATTGAAATTATCATCATTATCTATATTTTCTATGTCACAACTATTAGTATCGACATTTTCTGATCCATTATTAATTTTCTCTTTATACCAATACCATTCATTATAACCTTGTATGATCCCATTGCATATGACATGATCCTTGATTTCCTCAGCAATATCAACTTTCAAATTGTTACCACAATTTCTACATGGACAATAGAACCTATATGTAGGTAGTTTCCTATGTTCCTCAGCAAATCTGATAAATTCATCAAGACCTTTGGCAAACTCTGGACTACAACGGTTCTTGATAGACATCCAACTTTGATCCATTTTATATATCACATTAAAATTAATTATAAAACTAAGCATTTAATATTGATACTATAAGCTGTAAATTTTTATTGATAGGAAGTTAATTACTTTTATACTAAAGTGTACCACCTATCCCATTTTTGAATATTTAATCTCACTAGTAACTGTATAATGTATGTTTAGTTTTGAAGAAAATTTCAGCAGCATTTACCCTAAGTTCTCCAAGTACACCGATGTAAATGGTAAATAACCACTCACATATGTACCCAGAGAACAAATGAGGAAATACTACTAAAATTTTCTTCAAAACTAAACATACATTATACAATTACATCCTAAGTGAGATTAAAAATTCAAAAATAGTCTCAAACCGAGGACTATCTAAAATTTACTCCTATGAGTAAATTTTGAATGGGTTTCTAAGTCGATACATGCATAAATGTATTATTGTCATATTTATATATTAAGTTAAACATCATGCATCGATGATCTCATATATAAACACTAAAGTGTCAATCTGAGACTACACAATGTCTACTCTCATATTTTTTAAATATATATATAATGATTACATATGTGATTGATAACAAAATGTAGATATGAATGAATACATATTTTTATTATTGGTTGATTTACTAGTCAAATAAAATGGCACATTGGGAGAGTGAGAATATTATACCTCACTTGTAAGCTGAAGAAGAAATATATGCAAGTCAACAACAAGTCAATAGCACCTGCAACAACACAAATGCACGATTCAATTCTGTTATAATGTATTAATTAGGTGTCAGTATATATCAATTTTATAGGAGCAGTAACACATTCAAAATTGACAAATTTTAATGATTCTGCAACTCAGCCGACACGTCCGTGCTGCCCAACACGGCCGTGCTACCTGGTTAGTTTCTTGAAAGTAAGACGTAAACGGAGGAGTGAGGTGGCAGAGACAATACCTTGAGAAGAATCGGTCGGTGAGGGAGCTTATGCGGGAAAAGAACCGGAGAGACGCGCACGACCCTTGCAATGCCTAAGGCATCGTCGTCGTCGACTTTCAAGGAAGAAAGCACCAGAGAGAGAAGCAACGCCTAAGGTGGTGGCGTCGTCCAAGGAAAACAGGGCCGAAGATGGTGGTAAGGAGCGTCGTCGACGCCGGAGATGGTAGTAAGAAGCTTGGGCATCGTCATCCAAGGAAAGCGGTGCTAGTTTGCCTCTTTTCAGATAAGGAGATGGTTGGGGGAGGTCACCTTTGTAGAGGCGGCGCTGCCTTTCTTCAGGCGTGGGAGCGGGAACGGGAGTAGCAGTAGCAGCAAATGGCAACCTAAGCCTTATAATCGGGCTGCTATGTGCAATGTAGAAGACCTATAGCGTCGGTTTTGGGTAAAAAACTGACCCTAAAAGTCTATTAAAAAAAGTACCCGGACTTAACCTATAACGACGCTTTTTTAGGATAACTGACGCTATAGACCACATCTGTAAGGTCGGTTATATATAAAAACTAACTCTAGAGTTCCAAAGTGGTGCCCGCATTTTTTGTTGACCCTATAGCATCAGTTATTTTAAAAAAACTGACCATATAGATCGAGGCGCGAAGCCAAAATTCACGTGAATTTTCGCCGTGGGAAACCTATAAGGTCGGTTTTTATGATAAAACTGATGCAGTAGTCTATTAGGTGGTTATTCTAGTAAAAACGACGCTATGGACAACGACATTGCTGGCCAAAAATTTAGTAGTGGCATCGTAGAACTCACGTTGTGGTTTGAATTGAGGACAAAAAAATAGGTCTACTTATAGCGAACCGGTAATGATGAGAAGTTTATTTGAGTCATGTATTTTTGAATATACATGGGAGATTGAGAATATCCACTAGGTGATTCCTCTCATCTTATTGAGATTGAAGTATGTGAATGCAAATTGTATGTATCTCCTATTCACACAATAGTCTATGATGGGAGTATGGGAACGACAGCTTAATGACACACTCACATAGTCCAATGAATTTGGGTGAGATGGTTCTTAGCATACCTAACCTAAATGATAACTACATTTGTTATGATAAGGAGTTAATCCTCAAATCTTGGAACTAACCTAAGGTTTGTATATATGGTAGGTCAATGAACCCCTACACTTCCATATAATCACAAAAACCAAGGTGTGGTGCAGTTTGAGTGGGACTTGTAAGCCTGCGATACTATATGATGGACTATTTTAATCTTAATTCAATATCTATAAATTTGACTACACATTCAAAGTTAATTAAGGTAAATATAATAAAACAATTACAATCCATGTTGTAATGACCCATCTCTCATTATCCCCTGTAAAGGTGGACCATAAAGGCAAGGGCCATTATCCAATATATATGGGATGCAGATTCATAATAAGAAACCAATAATCATTAATAATATCAAACAAAAAATTGTTGAATAGTATAAGGAAAATGAAATCTATATTAAGGAGATGTATAATTTTCAAAAATGGAAAATTACTAATTATTTATGGGATTAACTATCTAATCCTCCAAGTATCAACAACTTCATGCTTTGTATACTATTCCTCTTGCAGTTGATTTCGCCATACTTCAGATATGTAGCAACCTAAAATGCTGACAAATTAAACATGGGTAAACATAATGCTACATTATTATGTCGGTGAAATAAAAAAGTGTGCATGAAAAAAATATCATATATAACAGTAAAAAGTTCAAATATTGGTAAGCACTAGAATTTATTCTCAATTAATATTCCAATGCATAATGATTCTATCTCATAGGGTGCAACAACCTTTTGTTCAGCTATGGCTCTTAGATTTCAAGAGTGATTATTGTTGGTCAGCTCAAAATCATTTAGAATATGTAAGTTATATGCAAATATCTTTATAAATTACATGAGTTGAATCAATTGAGGCCATTTGGATAATGATTAAACTTTGATTAAACACCAAGAATCTCTAAAAACAAAGCACAGTTAAGGGTGGATACTCATAATTAACCTAGATAACTTATTCAACATAAAGTTGATGTCCAATCAGATTGAGATTTATATCCAAACATGATGTATATGAAAATCAATATTCACACCAAGGTGTTAATACCTTCTCAAAGGTCCTTGTCTAGGGTTCTAAGGTTAAGCAAGGATCCTATATTTTGGGGTAGGTTTGATCTAGGGTGTAGTGTGGGACCTAAGAGGAGTTCACTCCTTACTTAATTTAAGCAAATAAAGCATACAACACCATTCATTCACAAACATAGAATGAAATAACTCCAGTAAACGGGTGCATGCAATTTTCTCAAACAAATTGGTAAAGAACATTATATTGTAGTAGCAAAAAAGTAATCTAAGTATTACAAAAAATTCCAAATCGACAATAGGGCCGCAAAGAGGCATGTAATAGATATGAAATCTACTTTAGTAGGATTAGTTTGGAGTGAGCAACATGTACATCTCAGAAGTCTTCTTAAAGCTAGTCTCAGGTGATGCCTCCTACTTCATGGTGCTCAGGTTGTCCAACCTTTGGGTGGGTTGAATGCGATGACCAAAAGAGGAAACAAACAAAAGAAAGGACGTCAACATAAATTGATAATGTGTACTACTATAACAACCAGGCATTACCTAGAGAAATAAGAGATCAATTTAGGATATTTCAATAGAGGGACGTAAAAAATAGAAAAGTTTCAAAATAATTAACATCACAATGGATATGGCATTTATAAACAAGGATAGAAATAATTTTTCCATATAATTACACCAGAACATTATCAAAATCATACTCGTGTATGTAAATCAATTAGACTGATTTTATTTAAGTAGGGTTGAGACCCATAAAATCTCAAGTCTAAGTCACTCGAAAAGATACACCCTGGGTGGAAAGGCGCGCCTTTCCACTCATATATATATATATATATATATATATATATATATATATGTGTGTGTGTGTGTGTGTGTGTGTGTGTGTGTGTGTGTGTGTGTGTGTGTGTGTGTGTGTGCGCGCCCACGCGCACGCACATGTGTGTGTGTTTGTGTATATATATATATATATATATATATATATATATATATATATATATACATACATATATATATATACTTACATACATACATATATATACATACATACATATATATATAGTTACATATATATATACATACATACATACATATAATATATATATATATATATATATATATATATATATATATGAATGGAAAGGCGCACTCAAGGTGGAAAGGCACACCCATATATATATATATATATATATATATATATATATATATATATATATATATATATATATAGAGAGAGAGAGAGAGAGAGAGAGAGTGAGAGAGAGAGAGGTTAGGAAGTGTGTACCGGCCGGTACATGCAACTTATGTGTACCGGTCATGAAAATGACATATATAGAATATATTTATTCAATCCAACCTTATAGATTGAATCAAAATTCAATAGATTAGATGTGTTCAAAAAATCACAACCATTCATCATGTATATAATGAGATATAACAATACCTCATTCAACGGTTTGTGCAATTTTGGCAACTTACCGTTGATTAGAAAATATGTATATTCTTTCATTTTATGGTCTAGGAACCTCATTTTGAAGTGGTTTTTTATACACGTGTTATCTAAGGGGTATGCATCACATCCATAAGGTTGGATTATTTTTTATACTTATGTAATCATCACAAATGAAGATGGGTACATGTAAGCTACATGTACTCAGGTACACAATTCTTTTAGCCATATATATATATATATATATATATATATATATATATATATATATATATATATACAGATATATATATATATATATATATATATATATATATATGAATGGAAAGGTGCACTCAAGGTGGAAAGGCACACCCATATACTGCTAATATGAATAAGCTTGGTCTACTGTACATGGATAAAATGTAAAGGCAATAGATATGATTCCTCAACATCAATTTAGTTCAAGTGGAGAGGATGAGGCCATATAAATATTTAATACAATAGGATAGAGTACCTTTGTTCATAAGTATCTCATGGAGTTAATATCAGATTAAGAAAATAATCTCAACAAAATAGGATTCTCAAAACAATTTAATATTACACAAGGATTATTCAGGAGATGCCTCATATGGGAAATAGTTTAGTAGTCATGTTAGTCATGCTCATACAAATTGGGAAGATGCACATACGACATGGATGTTTGATTCATAGACCAAATACTACCCTCTCAAGTTTAGATTTTCTCTCGAACCTACACATATTATGTCTACACAGATTAGGGTTCAGTTATGCCTCATATCATGAAACCCTAGAAATCAAAACTTGAAAAGAAAACTAATTTAGTTCATGATTTAAGTCTAGAAAGAGGGTACTCACACGCATAAAATGTGTGTTTGATATCCAAGTGTATGTGTTGAAGTAATAAAGGCAAATGAGGCCCAAGTGTCGAACTTAGGGAATCATTTTCCAAAAACTACTACTAATGTGACCTTCAGCTAGGCCTAAAGAAGGAGTTGATTGGTTGTTGTTAACTATGAATAGAGATTGAAAATACTAAATTAATATGGTTGTAAGAAAAATTAAATGAGTTCTTTAGGACTTGTGGTTTCACCACAACTCACACTGCATTTAAGATCCCTTTTATCTATAATTATTCACCCTTGTTATAAACTAAAGACATCTAGCCATCATTACCTACTCCCGTAACACAATGCACTGCCTAGACTAAGATAAACATCACTCCCATAATAGTTTAGTAACCTAACTCAGACAATTGGTTAATTTCTCTGGATTATTCTTTCATAGGCATAATCCTTCTCCTGAAGCACGGTATAAGCTATGTAACATATGATTTTTCTAGCTCCTAATTCCTCACCTGAAGCAATTAGCAGTTTTTTACTTTGATTATGATGATCATGCATAAGAAAATAATATGAAATATCATAGATTCACGTTTAGAACAATTAATATATATATATATATATATTAAATTTATTGAATCCAATTATGTTGCAATTTCAGGCTACTTTAGGGTCTTGAGGAACAAGGGAGTTTAGCCCCGCATGATTGTTATTAAATGACATCAAGGAGAAAGATAGAAAGAGAAGCTAAACATAAAAAAACTAATCTAAAACTCCAAGAAAAATCAATTTGGTGATCCCCTTTGATGAACATCCTGATCTGCAGCTTTTGAGCTACAAATATGTCCTCCAAAAGTGCCTAGATTGTTTAGTTGGCGACTATTGCCTTTGTTTCATTTCCTCTTAGATCTACCTACAAAACATATGTGATATCTGAGTTTTATCCACCCTCCTTAGGTCATAAGTGAGGATTAACCCTTGCTTATTTATAGTTTTTGGACCTGACTTAATTTTAGATATGCATCGATCATTTTGTGTTGGTACCACCAATAGGGTGTCGGTGACCAAGTCATGTGGCCTTTTGCGTCACCTCGATGTGTGTTGGTACTACTGACAAAGATGTCGGTAGCACCGAGTTGTTTCTCATTGGAGTTTAGATGCTAAAGTCGGTACCACCGATGATCGTGTCAGTGGCACCAAGATAATTAATTTCCATCCCTAATGCTCTCCAGAATGTCAGTTAGTACCACCGATCATGAAACTTGATGACATCGATCACTCTCTCAATAGCTCTGATGTTGCTCTCCTTCTATTGTAGATAGGCATGAGGTGTCAGTACCACTGACTTAGATGTCGATAGTAACTAATTGTCCAATAGATGCTCAAATGGCTTGAAATCAGATAAATAACAACATAAGTCAAAGAAAATGACCATAAAATCACATAATTTGATATAAAAGTGAGATAATTGATGCATAGGTGATTCATTGGCTAATAAATATAAAAGTAAAAAAGCAAAAAATATAAAAATATAGAATTCATTCTTAAAAACTAGGATAGTAGCTTGTAAAAAATGACTCAAAATAATTGCATCAAAATCCCCTAAGCTTGAAAGTTGCTCATCCTCGAACAACACTACTCTTGGATTTGTTTGAAAGAGTCAATGAGAAAACAAGAACCTATGAATTATTTTTCTTAATCATACCATTTGTTGGGTGAAAATTAGCCCTCGCCAACTACTAGACAGGTAACTACTATTAAGTGTGCTTATAAAAGATGTCCACAATAAGATCAATGTAAATACTACCAATGAGGAGTAGTTATTATCATGGTCAGTACGACACTTGCTTGATACACCATGTGATCTCCCTATACACATTGCTCTGATCTACCTACAAAACTATATTGGAGGTAGTTTACATATAAATATAGATGAGGGGTGTAACGACCCACACTTTTGAGTGTCTAAAAGACCTTAAAGTCGTGAATCGTCACTCATAAATTCCAAGATCAGATTCAAGAAATAATACAAAATAGTAAACAATTTCCATTATTAAACATAATATTTACATGTTTGCATAAAAGCTCCTCTAAGGATTTACATAACTTTTAAACAGAATTAACTTTTACATGTGTGAAGATAAACCATTAAGACTAAACCTTCATGATTAAACTGTAGTGTCTTCAACATCTTTAATCGTACCCTTGTTTCCACAAATCAAGTATACCAGATACCAAAAACACCGACAAACAAATGTGCGGTCAGTATATTTCTATACTGGTACGTGGGTTCAACCAATAATCACAAGTAAGCATATATTCAACAATTTTCATGTGAATATAAACTTGTTTTCATATTCTAACCCATATATGGTCTACTACCTCAGGTGTAATCACTATCCCTCCAGGGCTCGTGTGCATTACACTTAAGATTAGTCTAACCAAGGGTTCAAAATATAGTTATTTACTTTACATGATACTCATAGGAACTTTATAATGTGCAAGAACAAAATAAACAAGCAAGCAGTTCATTTTTCATTCAATCTCATCGAGAAACATCGACAATCTCAAAATTCGATACAAGTATTTGTTGGTATGTATGCCCTGAGAGCTAATCATGGGATGATTGGTGGGATACATTAAGATTGATTTGATAAACTTCAAAGGCAAGCTTCCAATTCTTTCTGGTTCAGTCATATGAGATAGTGATAGAACAGATTGAATGTCTCTAGAGAATGACAGTGCTCAATGACGTATGCTTTCAGGTTAAGGACCTGAACGATGTGATCATACAGATGCTAAGAGTTTGTACATTCTCATTATGTCCCTAGTCGGATGTCATTGTGGAAGGTAGATAGACAGCAATGACACACAAGACTAGATTGTGGTGTTGGTTGATGACAGAATCTCATTAGTCATGATATAGAGATATCAAACCAAACACATAGTTACTTGTTAGAGAACAAGTGTACCGGACAGACCCACCGTGAGTTTGACACATGGAACCATGACATGATAGTCACAGTCAATACTCACAGTGATGGTGGTGAGTGTGATTTTTTGACCTGAAATTACTACACTCAACACATGTCGTTGGGCACACTTTGACATCATCAAACGCAGTCCTAAAACATGGGTTGTTATAAAGGTGATGATTGGGTGGCTTTGACACATGGGGCTTTTGAGGGGTGAGTGATAGATATGGGATTTGTCCCTCCTAAGGGAGTTTGATATCCATGGCCACTTGATGAGTAGGATTGAGAAAGGCGTGCACGCATGTGTAAATCAGTATGTGATATTGATGTCATACATATCTCTTCCAATCTACTCTAAGATCAAAAAGTGGATCACTACAAAAAATTTGGCCTTTGTTGAAGAACATTTGTGAGGAACCAAAAATCGTGAATAATGATGTCTATTTGTGAGGGCTCATCCTTCAAATATGGGACCAAATCCCTCACCCGTTTTTTTAACATCTTTACAAATACTAATCCCTCACAAATACATTACTCACTAATCATCCTTTGAAAAATACCATGACAAATGTTTCCCTCCATCTCATAACCCTTCCCTCCATTCTAATAGGCAACATTTGGAAATCAAAATTAAAATAAAAATAAAACCCCCTTTCCCTTATCTCCTTCTTCACTCAATCGATTCCTTGTGCGAAGCCCAGCACGGCTTCTCAACCGCAGCACCTGACCAGCAGCCTAGGGGAGGAATCGGTGGTCGTTTCTTGTGCTTCTACCTCCTATAGCTACGCCCACTCTTCCTCTACCCTACCTCCTTCCTCCTTCCTCCTTTCACCTTTCCCTCACCCTAGCGGCACCCTCGCGCCACACCATCAGCTTGGGCGGCCAACCAGCAGGTGCGTCGATGCCCCAGCCAGTAGCTCGCGGCCAAGCAGTTAGCAGTGACAGCTCCCGCTGCACGACGGCATCTCTACCCCCTTCCTTTTTCCCCTTTCTTCTCGCTCCATCCGGTTCCCAACTAGTAGAGGGGCGGCGCCCTAGTTGTAAAACAAGGTCGACGCCTGACTACAAGCGGATCCGAGCCAAGGTCGACGCCTGACTACAACGACGCCTGACTACAAGCGGATCCGAGCCAAAGAAAGAAAGGTACATGAAAGATTGACAAGAAAATTAGGCAAGATGCAGACGACATTGACTGGATTAATCCAGGAAAGGTATCATTTTTAGGTAGACTCTTGTTCCAATAAACTTGCCTGTATTCAGACATCAAACCGGCACGATGCCATTATCGGAAGGATTTTTATCTATATGCACATCTTTTCATCTTTTTCTTTGTTAGGAAGAGAGGTCAGTAGCAATCCATGTTCACCAGGTTGTCCCACGAAACAGATACCGGCAACCGAACAATGGTGGTACCAAACATTAATTAATCTGCTCATACCAATATGTCTTCTACGCTGTTCCGCTAAGTGGAAATGCCAGATAGTTAGCTAGGATGGTTTTTGATCAAATATAGTAAACGCATGCTCTGGAGATTATAGGAATTATATGATGCTTTCAATAGAGAAATCAATAGGTTTTTGATATGTTGTGTGGGTTGTGGCCTCCCCTTTGACTATTGTATACCTTGTTGGTTATCTCAGTGCTCCTCCCCCACCTGCTATAGGGTGTCGTAGTTGGCGAATGATAATGATGGGACTATCCTTTATTATCCTTTTGGTTAGATCTTCAGGATCTGGCTTGGTGAACATTTTGGGGTATATGGGTATTCTTTCGTGTTGTCATTTTCTTTGTAGTCTCCTCTAAGCTAGGCGTAGCAAAACCTTCGACTAGGTAACCGACCCGATCAACCCGAGAGCTGAACATAATTGTAAAATGGCTTTATTTTTTTTCTTTCATCCAATAGTATTTCCGATAACATACTGGATGTAATGTAAGATTATACATGATTATATTCTTGAACTATTTAAAACTATTTTCATTCGCAGCCTGTTCCTCAAGTCCCTTGCAATGCTTAATTTGATACCAACCTGTTTGCGTCTGTTATGAACTGTTTACATTTTTTTCTTTCTAAAATTCATATACCAAATTCAACTATTGATGAGGTCGTTTCAAGATGGAAAATCAAACACTACATTTTTGAAAAGTTTATCTATCTGATAATTAACAGTTTTGGTAAGTCAATTCCTAAGGATTTTGTTTTGAAAACACTGATACATTCCTTTCCTCATATAATTTGGAAAGAAATTGATTTGAATGACATTTTTTTCTTAAATCCATTCAGACTCCATTTTTCATAATGTTGGAACGAAATCATACAAATATCAAATGGTATGTATATTTGAACTAAAATACTACATGTGAATTTGTTTGCTACTATTCTAGGGGAACCTGCTATAGAAATAATATACTGCCATGTGTTTGTATGAATACATCATTTAGAACTATAATTTTAACCATTCTAGACATCGAACTTCCAGAATTCAACTGCCAAATGATAGATTAAATCACTGCTCCTCTCATATTGAACTAATGGAGCATGACAGTTGTGGGGGATGGCTGTCGATGTTTGTTACCTGCCATCCCAATGGATAACAGTAAACTCCATAGTGAACCGAGGGTAGGGTTCTTTTCTAATGAGTGTTTATTTTACAACCATTACATTTCTCTGGCACTTAGCTTATTATATTCTTTTTCTCCAACAGGATCTGTGTTATCTGTCATAGATTCAGTTTGCCCTTCCATGGAACCTACTTTTTCCCCTGAGCAATCGGCTATGGATGCTAATTGATTGGTGTAGAGAATGGTATGTGTTTTAGCTCTTATTAGTTGCAATTGTTCGTTTAGAAGAAAGTATTTCAACTATTATTTGTTTCCCTTTAACATGCTCTGATTTTTACAACTTTGTCCTACTTTTCTAGATCACGCTATAACAATCTGAGAATACTAAAAGGCAGAGCTGAATGGGAAAGAAGCATCCCCAATATGGTAGATCATGCTCCAGCACAAATTTGAAGAAGCCTAAGTGCTTCCTAGGGGGGCATCAGACGACCCTTATGCTGTGGAGGTGCTATGCCTGACTCATTTCGAGGAACTAACAATGGTAGATATGCCAACCAGTGTAGTATTAGAGATAGCTTGTAATTTTTGAAATTATTTTACCTCCAAAAAGTTCTCCGTTCCGTGAGTGAATTCATGCCTGGCTTTGGTGGTTGCCTGGAAGAGTCATGACGAGCCCATTGCATGGGAATGCAAGTCCCATCATGCTTCTTTCCCCTAACCTGCTAGATAGATGCGTTGGCTGCTTCATTCCCTATCACGATTGATCTGTTAGGCTGTTGATTATGCAATATTTCTGTGAATATCTTGTTTTGCAATGTTAGTTCATTCAGCACTAACCAACTGAGAGTCTGTAGCTGAAGAGATGGGAACAACAGGGGAAAATAAGTAAGACGAGGCTCTCCATGGATATGGTAAGGGGATAAAGACTTCTGAAAGAGCATTCTTACGGCCGCCTTCAATATATTATTGAATATTTTTTTCTCCATTTTTTGGTGTAAACCAGTTTGTCGTTGGATATTTTCGTGCTTCATGTTATCAAGTACTATATTTTGACACAGGCTATAGAACAGTTATATAATTATAATATTAAGCTATAATTTCTGCAATAATGACATCTCAATGGCAGATCATTTTGTCTTTCTTGTTTGCAAAACAATAAAACTCATAATTAATCATCTCTATTATCTAGGTTCCGCCCTCGTATTCTTATTGATGTAAGCAAGATTGACATGAGCACCACTGTTCTGGGTTTCAATATCTCCATGCCTATCATGGTTGCTCCAACTGCCTTTCAGAAAATGGCTCACCCTGAAGGTATATAGTGTATTGTCCCTGAGCTTTTGCTTACTGTTTTTTTGTAAAGTATATAATTGGTGGACAATTGGACTCAACTTTGAGCTTTTGAGATTCAGGGGAATATGCTACAGCAAGAGCAGCGTCAGCAGCAAACACAGCCATGGTTAGAAACTATAGTTTTTGTCATATAGTGAAGTTCAAATGTAGTTTGAGAATACTTTAATAGCTACACCATATATCAATCACGTGCATCATTTACATGCATTCCATATAGTAGCCTACAAGAAACTACTTTAATCTCATCCATAAGCTCCCTGCCAAGAAAACTAGCTCTGGATCCAGTTTATCTTTGAAATGTTATTTTGACTTTTGAAACTGCAAAAAACAAAAAAAGAAACTGTGGCACCTATGTAATTGGGTACATTTTCTTTATTTCAACCAAAAAAATAGTACCACTTTCTGTATGCATGATCCATCTCCATAGCATGTAGATAGTACACACTTCATGTGATACAAAGTTTGACGTAAATACTTCCCTTCAAGCTAAAGTAGTAACTACTGACTTGCATTTCTATATTTTTCCATTTTCTATTACCAGGTCTTGTCATCATGGGCGACTTCAAGCGTTGAAGAAGTTGCTTCAACTGGACCTGGACTTCGGTTTTTCCAGCTCTATGTGGGTTACACAATTTTGCTAAAATTCAGAGCTTTGTAAACTAAATGTGGAAGCTCATTCACCTGTAAATTTCCAGGTATACAAGGATACAAAATGTTGTTGCTCAGCTAGTTAAAAGGGCAGAGGCGGCTGGCTTTAAGGCAATTGCTCTTACTGTTGACACTCCAAGGTTGGGTCGTAGGGAGGCAGACATAAAAAATAGGTACAGAAGTGTTTGACTCGGATACTTCTGGTATTGAATTGGAAGATGAGTAAACAGGTACGGTAGGCTTGTACTGAACAACACATCTTGTTTTTCTCTCTTTAGCAAATTGAGTAGTTGAGGAACATGACTTGATGCCTATCTCTGTGCAGGATATACAAGAATGGAAGTACTATATCTGCTGATGAGTCTCTAGATTACGGAGGCAATTCCTCTCACATGTTAGGTTTTGACGATCCTAAAATGTTGGAGCTCATGAGGTTATATGTTACCATTCATACGTGAGTATTCTTTTTATAAGACGTCAACATATGCTTTACATTTGCGTTTTGCACATGGTGTTTGCCTACTTTATCTTGGATATCTACTTACCTTGGTACCTTTTATACAAATGCATAGATGCATTAGGATACTTAGATGTCCTCATGTGTGCCTTGCATAATCATTCACTATTTTATTTACTTGCATTAACTCATAGTACATGTTGGTTCAAACTAGCTAAGCCCTTTGTCTCTCCTAGAACTCCAACTCTTTCTGAAGGCATCTTGGTTAGATAAAGATTGATGTTCTTAAATATTTGTTGATGAACTAGTGAAATCATTCCCAGATATGAAGCATAGTACCCAAAAGAATACAAAATATGCTTGCAGAAAATGGAGACACCACCTACTGGTGATGCATATTACCCTGTTCATTTGTAGACTAAGATTATTTTTTCAACTTGTAGTATCATAACAAAAAGTCATGCATGACAGATAAAATTACACCCTATTTCTTTGTAAGGTGAACAAGTTCCCCCATTTAAGGACATTCCCAAATTCGAAATACTAGATTATAACAAACCAAACTAGAAATTTAAAATAAGAAAAATAAGACACTAGATTCATGAACTTGCTAGCAATGAAATCTAATATCAAATCTATAAACAGTAATAGAGTTATTTTCTTAGTAAGAGATTGTATACAAGTTAAGCTATTGGAAATCTGATGTCCAGCGCAATGAGATGATTACCTTGATTTCATAATCAGGGAAATGAGCAACTAGTTTGAGGAGACATTGTATACAACAGTTTTCTGTCCAGCTGGCTGCAACAAAAATTCCACAATGAGCATATCCTAGGACTAAATTACTGACACCACTTTCATATAAGATAAATGAGGAAAGGAGCCACTACACCAGTTACATCAGTTAGTGTATCTTTGATGTATGGGTCCTTCAGAACAATAGCAGAAAATGTTTGGAGTCATTGGTTATTTGAAGCTTATGTGTGAAACCCACTCACTCTGACTTATATACTCTTTTGGTTGGCTACAAGCTAAACCTGATGAATAAGAACTCCTAATGAGTTCAACGATGTGTCTTGATGCCTAGTTATGCAAGAGTAAGTCAATGTTGATTCCATGGAATCTTAGCTAAATGCATAGATTGTGAAACAATTATCTCTTTTAGGAAAATTATTTTAACCAAATCACTGTTATAAACTAATACACATTCCAAAGGGTTGTGATGCAGTTAATAATTTTTGTACTAAGTACCACAGCACATTTATCTTGTATTTTGTTTTCTATACTTGCTTGAATTGCATATTGAATGGTTATTAAAGATGATAAGGGACCTAGTTTCATCTGCAGACTGCACTCACCTAGTGCGTCTTCTATTGTTATGGTCTCTCTGTTTTCTCTAATTCATCTTTAATAATGTGTCCGTCAGGTTGTCTTGGAGGTCTTGACAACTCTATTATGTATTCTGGTAATGAATGATCTAATATATCAGAGGAAAAAGGTTCATGGTTATTACTCATGATGTGGATCCCATAGAGCGCATCGCCCCAGGTCGAACCCGGGGCAGGATCTTAGATGACATGTCTAGCCAACGCTTGGTTGAGGACAAAACTACTACTATGACCTCAGCTAATAATTAGTTATCCAAATTTATAATGTAACCAGCATCTTTTTTTATTTTCATTTTTGCTGCAATGAGCTTATAAAACACATTTATAGTATGCCACTCTCTTGATAAGCATTAATAGATTGTCCAAGCTTATCCTTCTGATGCAAAGCTTGTGTATTATTGTGACGTATCAATTGTTTCTATCATTAATACCCCCAGTATGGATACTGCCATACTGGTCACTGGGCTTTATTACTTCATCATAAGAAACGCTGCTTTCCATGCTTTATCTTGATTAATATTCTCTTTGATTCACCCAACAAAGAGCAGTTGATAGGTTTCAATAGTCCCAAGGCTAGATTAGCACATCTGTAACCAGCTTTTGCCACGTAACATAAATTCGTTTTCCCTGATTGTGTAGTATAACATAGTTTCACCTTAAATTTTAACTTATTTTCTCCGGCAGTCCTACTAGGATAAATCCCACCAAGGGAGGAGAAACCTGCGCTGAGACAGGGATGAATATCTTCTTTGGCAAGGTAACCTATATTATTTCTAGTTTCATGTATTTTCTTTTATGATTTATGTTTTATGCACTTTCTTTTTCTTTGATCCTGAAGGGACAGATAATTGTCAGTCTCTGGCATCTATATGCTCCTTGCTTTGTTCATTTTTTCCCTACTGATATATGTTTCAGATTTTGAAGCTAGCTGCTATACGTATCAAAAGTTTGAGTGATAAGTTGCAGCTATCACAACAAATGTTGGAGCGTGTTTACTGTCTCTTTCAGCAGATACTAAACCAGCGGACCTCCTTATTCTTCAATCAACATATTGATCAGATTATATTATGCTGTTTTTATGGCATTGCAAAGGTTTTTCATTGAAATTTAAAATCTCCTTTATGTTTATAGTTCCTTTTTGAATTTGTGTTTCTGTTAGTAGGTTTCTCAATTAAGCTTGACCTTCAAAGAGATCATCAGTAGGTACAGGAAACAACCACATTGTAAGACTCAAGTTTTCCGTAGCATATTTGTGGACTGGTCAGTGATAGGCCATTTTGGGGTATGAACCAATTTGTGTTGTTTCTCTTCTTTACAACTTATGAAATACGTTATACTGACCACTGTGATACTGTCTATATTGATTTCCCTGCTAAGCAGAAAAAAGGCCAGGCCCATCTGGATATCATCACATTTTACAATGTTGTGTTTATCCCATCAGTGAAGTCTCTTTTGATGGAACTATCTGCAGGATCGACTTTGAAAAAAAATTGCAGTTCAGAAGATGGCAACAAAGCTGATGGTAAGCATATAGCATTGGGCCTGTCTTTGTCCTGAATAATCTTATAATGTACACATCACTGTCTTTGTCCTGAATAATCTTAAGTTCTTAATGAACTGAACAAGAGAAGCATATAGCATTGGGCCTCTTCTCACATGCAAGTGATAAGTGACTCTAATACAATATACAAGAAGCAAAATGCCTTATCAGTAATATTTTTGCTGTGCAAATAAGTGGGAATGTATTTCACAGTAACGACGCTCAGGCATTGGACAATTCTGCACATTCGTTTGTGAGGCAAGCAGTTGATGCCTTGCATTCAAATATTAATCTTGCAAATCTCTCTCATGTAGCTGTTTCTTAAAAGCTCAGCCAGTAGTGTCGTGCAACTTCCAGTATTGCTCTATGATTGGAATACCTTTAAATGTATCCATCAAATGACCTCTTATAGGAAGATGTGTATAAGAAGTAATCATCTGTTTCTAATACTGATAAGCTGCGATATAGGTAGATTTGCTAACAATATAATTACAACTGTAAGACATATTTGTTGTTTGAAAAAATAGTAATAGTTTTATTCCCTTCCAATATTGGAATGGCCACCATGCTATAGCAATGCTACCACAAAATCTTCCAAAATGACAATGTACACTGGTATACAAAATTTTGAGCCTTCTGTTAGGATTTGTGAAAATCTACATATTACTTACAAGTCATGAGGACAGAGTGTGGTTACATCATTGTCTGCTTCTTGGTTCAAATTTTGATGTCAATCAAATGCATTATTCTTTCTGTACAAATGATGATCGTGTTGTAGCGTCAACTAATGATACTGTATCTTTCAAAACACTATGATACATTTGTATGACTGCATAAAGCTCATTCTTCCGATTATTCTCTTAGTTTCTTCACAACTTGCTGTAAGATGACTACTAAATGTAGTATATTAAATCTATTGGGAAAATAGCACAAAGGTTGTTTTTTATATTTTTCTCATAGCTGTAATTCTTTCGTGGTTTCCTTTCAGGCCTTAGAGGTGGTCGATTTGGAGCATCAGACTCAAATGGTTTCTAAGCTTGATGGTTCTATAATGAAATGTGTCCGTGATCAGAATGGTAATCATGTAATTCAAAAGTGCATTGAGTGTGTTCCACAAGAGAGGATTCAGTTTATAATATCGTGCTTTTATGGGCAAGTTGTTACACTCTCCACTCACCCATATGAGGCCTGGCATTGATGAAGAACACCACACCATTTGAAGGAAAATGGAGACATTATAGATCTTAAGAGTTTCTAGCATGATATGTTCATTGTCATCAATCTCAAAATTTTGAACCATATGTACTCTTTATTTATACAAACGTTGAGCACGCAATGTATGGATAATATTTTGCTTCAATAACAAAATTTGGTTTGAGGTGATTTAACATTTTTATGTGTCATTTTGGTGTTGAATCTTCTTATGATGTCATGTGAATTAGTATAAAAATTTTGCTTGAGGTTATGTATACAAAGTTTTCATTTAAAATTTGATATTCACTACAGTAACAATTAATTATCATTTAATAAATCATTCAATAATCAATAACAAAATCATTTACAGTAGTCCCTCATAAATATATTGATGAAGGTCCAGATTGACCATCAAAATTGCATTGATGACGACCACATAGCCCCTCAAAAATAATATTAATGAAGGCATTATCCTTCAAAAATATATTCTCCAGGACCATCAAGTCCCTCAGAAATGTATTTATGAGAACTACATTGTCCCTCAAAAATGTATTTATGAAGGCTAAATTGTCCCTCAAAAATGTATTTATGAAGGCTAAATAGTCCCTCAATATAACATTCTTGAGGGTCAGTTGGTCTGTGACAATTGTATTCGTGAGGGCCACTGGTATTTGTCACGTGAGTTCTCTTCACGGACCATTTGTGAGAGCCAGACCCACAACCGTCCCTATTTCTGAGGGCCTGTAGAGAGGGGTTTGTGACATGACTCTCCCGTGAATAATGGCCCAGTTTTTTGTAGTGGATGAACGTTGACAGGATGACTGTTCCATGCCTCGAGTTCATTCGGGATATCAGTGACAAAGGAATTATACATTCACTGTAACACCATTCACGGATTGTAGGATTGAAAGTTGTTCTCCAACTATCTATTTCACTTGGGTAGCACTGATGTGTGACTAGACACCACTCTTTTCTTGTGAAGTCATAAGTGTTATGGACTTTCACTGCCAACGTGAAATGGACCTGCAGGGTCACACACATAGGATTCAACCTAGAAAAGGAGTTTTGTCCACAAACAATGTTTAGATTGATTACTAAAGGAGTATAGTAATTCAATTAAACACTCAATTAATTGATAGCTCAAAACCATAGTGTTCAAGGTGTTGGACAGATTGATTAGAGTATCGGGTTGATTGAAACTGCAATTGACTGTTTCTGCACAATCTGCACTCCCAACCGATCGACTCATGTGATGAACCCATCGACTGAGCTTGGTGAACCGATCGACTTAGGTTTTGAGTCAATTGACTCAAGGTTAGGGTGAAATGATTGCTTCAAGTGTTGAAATGATCGGTTCAACTGATGCAACCGAGCAAGTTGGGAAAGTATGATTGGTGAGAAATTTCCTTTCATTTCACGTGCCCAATTTGATTGGAACAAGGATTGGTATTTGATACCAATTATAAACAAAAGATGGAAAGTCAATCAGGAATTGACCAGGACCACGAACCGACCGGTTCAGAAGTGAACCGACCGTTTCATGGGTCCCAACCGATCGGTTGAGGTGTCAACCGACCGGCTCAGGTCCCCAACCGACCGTTTCAGTTATGAAACGATCGGTTCAGGTTGCGAGTTGGTTGTTTTGTGGAAAATCTCGAACCCTTCTACTCCTGCTTTTAGTCCCGCATTGTCCGGGATGGAGAACCCTGTCCCATGACCCTCCTATATATAGGGGTATTGGGGGCTTCTCAAAGAACAACCCAGTGCAACCAGTTGCTTTGTAAAGTTGTCGTTCTCTCTGGTTTTGGTAACCGAGAGGGCCCGAGCAAGTGCTACCTGATAAGGGAGGCACAACAAGGGAAAGACAACTGCAGAAAGCAATTGGTGGCAGGAGAGTGTGTCGGTGACTAGTACGCTAACAGGAGGGTGCGGCTCCTTCCAATTCCTTGTGGGACAAGGAGATTGGAGTTCCAGGTGGTCTGTGTGGACTACTTCAGAGGCGGGAGGTTTCTGCCACTCGGAGGACAACTGTCAATCCCGACAGTCCTGGTGATACCAGGAGTCGTCAGTCCCGGTGCACCCAGGAGTTGCACAGACACTGTCCAAGACCAGAGGTGAAGACCGCGCAAGGCGCGAGGTTTTGTCGCCGAGCAAGCCTCGGGATAAGGTATGATTCCACAAACCATCATTTCCTATTATATAGACGTTGACACGTTTCCTTGTTCTGGGTTTGGGGAGGAGAATTTTTTTTTGTTTCCGTTGCCTTCTCTGCCTCCCTTAAAACCCAACAGTGACATCATAGCCACGTCAACTGCTCTATACTTTAGGATTATTGACATGATCGATTTTGGTTTGTCGCCTTTATTTATTTCATACGATGCGAATAAAATTGGCTTTATGCATGTCCAATTCTAAATCCACAAATCCCAATTTACATATATGATATGTATTATGAATGCACTCGATACGCGTCACCCTTAAACGAGTTTTGTGGTGGATGTATAGCGTAGTTATGGCCAATAAACCCTATCTGTGTATGGTTGTATGTGGTTGCTTGCATCTCGGTCTGCGCACCGATCTTCCTTCTCTTATTCCTGATGTAACTCGAAATAATTTGAGATTTCTTTCCTACCTTTGCTCCCCTCGAATTTAACTCTGAGGTTTCTCCTTTTACAATGTAAAATAGGATAGAATTTTATTTCCTGTTATGTCAAAGAACGGAGGACATCTGACGATAGCTGAGACGATCGGTTCAAGGCGTGAACCGATCGGTTGACGTTCGAGACGATCGGTTCAAGGAGTGAGCCGATCGGTTGATGACCGATTTGAGGAGCGAGACGAGCGGGTGGTGGCCATGATGAGATGCACAAAGACCAGGTGAACCGATCGGTTGGAGGAGCCAACTGATCGGCTGGTGGCACCCAGCCGACCGGCCTGATGGTGAGCCGATCAGTCATGTGATGAGTTGATCAAACCCAGAAAAGCAAATTACAGAGTTCATCTTGTACAGGTTGCATGTGATGTAGACCTAGATGACCGTGATTCCTCTTGGCTCGAGGAATCACATTAGGATGGCCATAATCATCGCTTTTATCATTTTGCATGTTTTTTGTGGGATATATCATGTATATGATATGTACTATGTATTGTGGTGATTGGATATGTATATGTATATAAAACTAAATCCCTCATTAAATATTAAGTTTTAGATGCCTTCCAAATGTGACACACGTGAAAAACTTGATCGACCAAGTGTGGGCACGCCCTAGCGTGGTGCACCGTCTATCTCGTGGAAGCGTGAAGGATGTATATGTGGGTCTGCCCTAGCAGGGTGCATATTCATCGTATTGGCTTTGGGTCAGACTTAACAAGTTGATCTAGATGGGATCTAGTACCTTGAGGCATGGAGGTGATCATGGCAAGGAGTTGCATATGACATCTTATCAAGAGTTGCATATGATGCAATTGGTAAGAGTTGCCTACCTGAGAGATCTAAGTTGTGGGTGACAACCCTAGCTGGTCCATGACTTAGAGGATTTCAGGATCTTGCCCACTAGAAGGTTGTACGCTACAATCTTCCAAATTAATGGTGAGGGCTATCAATTTGAAGTAAAATAGTGGGAGCGATAATTAATTAAAGGCCTAGTTATATCGTCAACTTTTCAAATCAATCAAATAAGTCAAAAATGAGTTTTTGGACTAAAATTGCATATTTCCTTTTGTAGTACAAATGACAACAAACAACAATCACTTTTCTTTGCGACCGGTCCTCGAAAAGGACAGGCTAAATGGGACAAACTTCTACGACTGGTATAGGACATTGAGAATTATTCTCACTCAAGAGTGAAAGCTCTATGTCCTAGATACTCCAATTCCAGAGGAACTTGCTCCTAATGCACCAAAGGCAGAAAGGGATGCTTACAAGAAGCATTCTGATGATGCCATTGATGCAAAGTGCTTGATGTTGTTCTCTATGAACCACAAGTTGCAGAGACAACATGAGAACATGGGTGTCATTGAGATGATTCAGCATCTCAGGAACATGTATGAAGATCAAGCACGACAAGAGAGAAACGATGTTTCAAGGGCACTGTTCAAGTACGTCATGACAGAAGGAGATCCAGTTGGTCCTCACATACTCAAGATGATTGGGTATGTGGATAACTTGACAAGACTGGGATTTCCACTGAGCCAAGAGTTGGCTACTAACGTGATACTGCAATCGTTGCCAGAATCCTACAGTCAGTTTCTGATGAACTACAACATGAACAACTTTGATAGGCCACTGTCAGAGTTGTTGGGCATGTTGAGGACAGTTGAGACACAGATGAAGAAGGACAAGCCTAAGTCTGTGATGGTGATCATGAGCAAGAAAGGCAAGTCCAAGCGCAAGGGCAAGGGAAAAGCTAAGAAAGGTTCTGATGCTAGCCAAGAGCCCAAGTCGACTTCAGCTCTCAAGGCCAAGGGAGGCGTGACCAAGAAAGGCAATTTCCACCAGTGTCAAAAGCCAAGACATTGGAAAAGGAATTGTCCTCTCTATCTGGAAGAACAAAAGAAGAAGGAGGCAACAAACGTCTCTACTTAAAAGGTGTCATAAAAATAAACCTGTAACACTTTTGAGGTATATGATACCAAGATGTAAAGTGTAAAGCACTCAATAAATGGGGTAAGTGTTACCACCATAGATAGGAGTATTTTAGTTTATTTTCAGCCTAAAAGGCATGTAATATAGTTATGAACTGCTATTTCATATTTTCCAATAGATAGAAACACTTTATTTTTGCATATTGTATGACAATGATGGCAATCAATAAAGAGATGTTTCAATTTCTAAAGGTATGATCTTTGTGGTAATGCCTTGTTTATCTTGTGGTATTTGATATGCATAAGATAAAAAGATACCTAAAAGTTATAGATAACTCAAACAATCGAATTAGCATCAATCATGAGAAATTCATTTCTAGTTTCCATGTGATGGATAAATCTAGACTCTTTTGGTTAGAGAACCAGTAAGAGACATGAATATCTTGGACATGATTAATCAATCTTCACTAATGGTAGTGGGAGAATGATTATCCTATTAGGTATAATACATATGATGTATTTACATACCTATTGGAACAAATGCTAATACTTCAAATGGTGTTTAGAGAAATACCAATATGAATATCTTGAAGTGTTCAAGATTATCATAGATGAAGTACAAATTTGGTAAAGTGTTAATTCTTGATGAGATCAGTGAATGAAACACTTGGACCAAATGTTTGAGATCCTTATGAGTGATTATGATAGTGTATCATAGTGAACTCATGATTAAGGCATGGTGATGTCTAAATCAAGAAGGAATCATACTCTAAGGAGTTAGAGAATGATTATCAAATAACTGAATTCTTCTTAATAAAAGAATACCCCTCACTAATAAAAGAAATTAAGAACCACAAGGGTTGTGAATTCTTATATCCTTACACCTCAATTATCTATGTGATGAGTTGTTCATGTGACGAGTCAACTATCTAGATGAATATGAGGAATCAAATTTTGAGTTATGGTTTATGACCATTTCATCCTGAATGACATCCATGTGAACCATAAGGTATGACCTTGATGGTAGCACCCATTGGATGAAATCCATAAGTGCAAATGAATCTTAAGTGTTAAGACACATGGATAACATTTTGAGAAGGATGATGCTTATTGATTGCAACTTAATGACTAAGACATATTGCATATGGATACTAAAATCGCATTCCTATGAGGAATAAAACAAGGATGTGTACGTGACACAACCTATAAGGTTTATGAATCCACTAATGCAAATGAAGTCTATAAGTTACAATGGACTAATCAATGTGATTGATTGAGTACAAGAAACTCAGAATTGGATCTTTACTTTGATGATATAGTCAAAGGGTTTGACTGATATGTCAAAGATAAAGAAGGGATCTGTGATTTAGTGGGAGTGTGTTCACATTCTACATGTTGATGTGAAATGGAAATGTTCTAGAATGGAAATCCAAAAGTGGAAATTATCTTTAAGGAATATAGAGATGTTTCCTATGTGATAGGAATGGAGATCTATAGAGATAGTTCTCGAAAACCTCTTGACCTGAAAAGAGAAAACATACATTGGCAATCTATACTGAAGGGTTCAGTATGCACAGATTCAATGGGAGAAAACTTGTCCATGTTACATGGAGTTAGTATCCCAAGGCCAAGTGTCCAATTCTTATGAAGAATGGGAACATTAAGAATAGATATGGATCTATCATGTATGTAATCATCCCATTATCTTGCATGTATCGACATGACAAGAACAAAATGCATTCATCATCTTGTATGTAGGACATGGCAATATGATGTGCTCATCCTGATAACTCGTATGTGAGACATGACGAGTGGATGTCTGTCTACTTCCAGTAAGGGTTACTGGAATACCATGAGAACTTGATAAGTACTAGTTCTATGGAGATAAGGAAGAGTTCAATGTAAAGAGTTACATTGATGTGAACTTCCGAAAGGACAGAAAATTAATCACAAAATATATATAGGATATATAAAAGTGAAAGTTTGTTGATAATTGGAAGTTTTCCAATAAAATAATTTAAAAGGAAACGCCGAGTATCTATGTGTTAGAGAACAGCAGTGGATACTATATGGATCTGGAAGTTCATGAGATGAACTTATAGATATTCTGCTCATTGATGACAAGTATGGAATCCTTGATCATGCAATGTGGCTAAAGGTTAGCAAAGGAATACTAGATCGCATATTATGGCAACTCCATCTCATACGTGTGACGTAAAGTGAAGAGATGAGAGACATGTAGTTAAACTGACTTTGGCAAGGTGTTTCCATAACTCACTATGTTCGTACTAGAGCACAGTAACATGTGGGACATGTTTGAAGATCACTATGAATATGATTCAAGGGTGATTGGCTCGCAGTGCAAGTGGGATTCTGTTGGTATGTATGCCCTGAGAGCTAATCATGGGATGATTGGTGGGATACATTAAGATTGATTTGATAAACATCAAAGGCAAGCTTCTAATTCTTTCTGGTTCAGTCATATGAGATAGTGATAGAATAGATTGAATGTCTAGAGAATGACAGTGCTCAATGACGTATGCTTTCAGGTTAAGGACCTAAACGATGAGATCATACGGATGCTAAGAGTTTGTACATTCTCATTATGTCCCTAGTCGGATGTCATTGTGGAAGGTAGATAGACAACAATGGCACACAAGACTAGATTGTGGTGTTGGTTGATGACAGAATCTCATTAGTCATGATATAGAGATATCAAACCAAACACATAGGTACTTGTTAGAGAACAAGTGTACCGGACAGACCCACCGTGAGTTTGACACATGGAACCATGACATGGTAGTCACAGTCAGTACTCACAGTGATGGTGGTGAGTGTGATTCTTTGACCTGAAATCACTACACTCAACACATGTTGTTGGGCACACTTTGACATCATCAAACGCAGTCCTGAAACATGGGTTGTTATAAAGGTGATGATTGGGTAGCTTTGACACATGGGGCTTTTGAGGGGTGAGTGATAGATATGTGATTTGTCCCTCCTAAGGGAGTTTGATATCCATGGCCACTTGATGAGTAGGATTGAGAAAGGCGTGCATGCATGTGTGAATCAGTATGTGATATTGATGTCATACATATCTCTTCCAATCTACTCTAAGATCAAGAAAGTGAATGAACGTTGACAGGATGACTGTTCCATGCCTCGAGTTCATTCGGGATATCAGTGACAAAGGAATTATACATTCACTATAACACCATTCACGGATTGTAGGATTGAAAGTTGTTCTCCAACTTTCTATTTCACTTGGGTAGCACTGATGTGTGACTAGGCACCGCTCTTTGCTTGTAAAGTCATAAGTGTTATGGACTTTCACTGCCAACGTGAAATGGACCTGCAGGGTCACACACATAGGATTCAACCTGGAAAAGGAGTTTTGTCCACAAACAATGTTTAGATTGATTACTAAAGGAGTTTAGTAGTTCAATTAAACACTCAATTAATTGATAGCTTAAAATCATAGTGTTCAAGGTGTTGGACAGATTGATTAGAGTATCTGATTGATTGAAACTATAATTGACTATTTCTGCACAATCTGCACTCCCAACCGATTGACTCATGTGATGAACCGATCGGCTGAGCTTGGTGAACTGATCGGCTCAGGTTGTGAGTCGATCGGCTCAAGGTCAGGGTGAAATGATTACTTCAAGTGTTGAAATGATCAGTTCAACTGATGCAACCGAGCAAGTTGGGAAAGTAGGATTGGTGAGAAATTTCCTTTCGTTTCACTTGCCCAATTTGATTGGAACAAGGATTGGTATTTGATACCAATTAGAAATAAAAGATAGAAAGTCAATCGGGAACTGACTAGGACCACGAACCGACCGGTTCAGAAGTGAACTGACCATTTCATGGGAGATCAGTTGAGGTGTCAACCGACCGGCTCAGGTCCCCAACCGACCATTTCAGTTGTGAAACGATCGGTTCAAGTTGCGAGTTGGTTGTTTTGTGGCAAATCTCGAACCCTTCTACTCCTACTTTTAGTCCTGCATTGCCCGAGATGGAGAACCCTATCCCATGACCCTCCTATATATAGGGGTATTGGGGGCTTCTCAAAGAACAACCCAGTGCAACTAGTTGCTCTGTAAAGTTGTCGTTCTCTCTGGTTTTGGTAACCGAGAGAGCCCGAGCAAGTGCTACCCGATAAGGGAGGCACAACAAGGGAAAGACAACTACAGAAAGCAACTGGTGGTAGGAGAGTGTGTCGGCGACTAGTACACTGACAGGAGGGTGCGACTCCTTCAAATTCCTTGTGGGACAAGGAGATTGGAGTTCCAGGTGGTCCGTGTGGACTACTTCAGAGGTGGGAGGTTTCTGCCGCTCGGAGGACAGTTGTCAATCCCGACAGTCCCGGTGAGACCATGAGTTGTCAGTCCCGGTGCGCCCTGGAGCTGCACAGACACCGTCCAAGACCGGAGGTGAAGACCACACAAGGCGTGAGGTATTGTCACCGAGCAAGCCTCGGGACAAGGTATGATTCCACAAACCATCCTTTCCTATTATATAGACGTTGATGCGTTTCCTTATTTTGGGTTTGGGGAGGAGAAATTTTTTTGTTTCCGCTGCCTTCTCTGCCTCCCTTAAAACCCAACAATATTCATAAGTGTAACCATGTACCTTATGTCATCGCAGAAACCATACAAAACATCATATACTTTACGAGTGTATCCAAACATCCAAGCAACCAAGTATATAATCAATAGTATCTGAAACATACATACTACATATGTGTCACCATGTATTTACATTACATTACTCAGATCTAGATGTGATCCTAAACTAGGGTTTAGGGTTATCTCGTGTTCGGACTAGGGATTAGGATTACAAACCCTAATTTCATCATATCATGGTTTCTAAGATTACAAATCCAGTTATGCATATTAGGTGAAACCCTAACCGTCAATCTAAGCATATTAAACTATTCATGACATCTAGATTACATTATCAGCATTAGATCATAGCAAGATGTTGACATTGATTTTAACACCCTAAATAGCATGAATAAGATTACTAATCTAGAATCGTCCATTATTCATCATTAACAAGGATTTCTTCATCATACAGGTCTAGATCAGGTATGAACACAACATAAACGAATATACTTAATTAAGCATCAGACTAAGGCAAATCTAGGTTTCTCCTTTTCATTAACAACATTAGAACATGTATTACCTATAATTTTGAAACAAGAAACATAATCAGGTTCTTTAACTATTTTATTTGGATTCCTCTCATATTTCTGAGAAATTTTCATATATAACTTATTTTTATCAGAGCATCCTAGCAATTTCTATCATTTTTGCAAGATAAACATAAACTGGCCAATCAAAGGGTGCCACGTCATCGTTTTTAGTACCTTTTATTAGCATCTGCTTGATGTAGGAAAGGACTAACTTGCCCTCATTTCTTGATCACACATAGAGGGGCAAATGAATCCTTTAACTCTATCTTTCCCTTCCCTCGCGCAAGGCACGACTCACGCCCCGACGTTGCGTCACGTTCGACCTGCCTGGGCTTTGCTGACGCTGCGACCAATGTTGGCCGGCTGGCATGGCTTCGACCTCACGCTCGCAGATGGCCTCCCTCCAACTAAGATCTTCACCAAAGCAAGTCCGACAGTCCTTTCCCTCTACGCTTGCCTCCTCCTCGCTTAGTGGCCAATACGACCCACGAACCCTGCCATCTGGTCGCCTGCCCCCAACTCCCAAGACCCGAAGGCTAGAGGGAGGGTCGAGCTCCTTCGTGCAGCCCCATCGCACTCGTAGGGAATTGACTCCTTACTGGGAGCGGCGCAGAACCGTGAGGTCTCTCCAGCAGCGCTCCTAGGTAGAAGGTGAAGACCGACCAGGGAAAGCATGAAACCGGGCACCATGGTAGAAGAAGAGGGTTGTCGTGGACCCTTTGGAGGTACTCTGCACCGATGATGCTTCATCCAATACCTTTTCCTAGGTATGTATCCCGAACATAATTGGCTACCACAGTTCATCGACACAGGGAATAGTTATGGTTGCGGAGACTCTGGGGATGAAGATCAGATATCTGGTTTGGTGGTGATGCCGGCTCTAGATGTGATGATTCTGTTAGATAACTGATTACGGTAGTTGTTAGTTACTGTAGCTTCTGTAGCTATTAGTTAGTTACTGTAGCAGAAGCTCGTTACTGTAGCTAGGCTATTGTGGTAATCACTTATTTAGCATGGGTTAAGCCCAATGTAGTGCAGCAAGTACATGTGAGAATGTAGTATTGTTTCTAGTGCAAATGGCAAAGAAGTTTTATCCCATATTGCTCACACCTAGAACTTTTGTGGTCCTCATATGTAGGATCACATGGGGCACTAGTGTCTAAAGGAGTCCTAGGAGGGAGGTATGCTCACCTCCTTGGTGGGTGGGATTGCCACATCACAACGCATGCACGCGCGTGCCACGCCACGCCTCGCCTGGGCTGGCCGGGCCGCACTAGGATACAACTACGTAATTAATTACTCGTGTAATTAATTGTTGCTTTCTTATTCGGATTTCTTAAATCCTAATTAGAAAGTGTTTCTCTTTTACGGATTATTCCGTATTTTATACGAGAGCAACCGAGTGTTGCGTCTAACTGGGAATAGAATTAGGGACGTGCGTGACTGTTTATATGACTCCGATCATTAGGGTTAAACACACCGAAAAACAGTTTTCTGCCGCCGTGTGTTTTGTGAGCCCTAATCCCGAGTGTGAGAGTCGTCGTCCCCGGAGTTACTTTGCGGAGTTGTCCTCCTGTGCAAAGCGAGACTCATCCTTCCCTTCAGACGCAGCTGTCAGGCGGTGGTACCTGCGGTGGCTGTGCTGCACTGGTAGCAGTGCGACGTGCGCGAGCAAGACGTGCAACTTCCAGGTTCGTGCCGGATCGAGACTGGGAGAACGGTGCCTATCCGCGAGGATTGCCGGGCACTGGTTTCTTTAAGTAACACGTTCGTTTCTCAACGAACGATCTGGTTTGCAAATCTAACTCCTGTTTTCTATTCTCCTGCTTTGTTTGTTCTTCGATTCTTATCTTGGATCTACCTGCACTGTTAATTATTTTGCACCTGTCGTTGTTGCATGAACGACGATAACCTATATTAACAACAGTCTTAAAGAAACCAGATTTCTGTCGTTAATTAACAATGGCCGGTCAGGGTAGTTTGGGATGTAAGATTGATACAACCAATATGCCTGAAAAGTTTACTGGTACGAATGGCAGAGTCGTATGGAAATTTGGCTGAATATTGCGGGATATGATCAATATATAATTGAAACTGAACCTGTATCTGATGACACAATTCCTGATAATGCAAACATTATTGCTAACTGGAAGAAGGGTGATAAAACGTGCCGCGGGTTGATTCTGTTTGGTTTAAATAACAAACTGTATGATTCTTACTCCAAGCCGCCAGTCACTACGTCCAAGGTTTTATGGGAATTGTTAATTAAGAATTTTAGCACTGAAAATCAAGGTGTTGAAAAATACTGCGTGTCTAAATTTCTTAAGTTTTAGATGGTTGAGGGTAAGTCAGTTTCTGATCAAACACACGATCTACAACTCCTAGTTCATGAACTCTCAGATGCCAAGATGGTGTTGCCTGAGAAATTTGTTGTTATGTCTATCATAGAAAAATTCTCTAAGTCATGGGAATCGTTTGGTATGTCTCTGAAGCATCGCAAAGGGACACACACCATGGATGAATTAATGATGGATATTAATATACAAGAAGAACACTTAAAGGAGAAAGGGGTCAAGGTTCCTACTGATGCTAATCCAATTGTTAATCTTACTTCTATGAAAAACACCAAAGATAAGAAATCTAAGAATGCACATAAACCCAAGGCAAAGATCCAAAAGAAACCGAAGAACAAACCTTGTTGGACTTGTGGACAGGTTGGCCACTGGAACAAGGATTGTCCTACTAAGAAGGCAAAGAAAGCTACCACATCTGCAACTGAGGAGGCTGTGGTCAATATGATGACTACATCCTTGAACCTCAATGATGGGTACGTGTCTATTAAACCTGAAATTCTTTCTATTTTTGAACCACTTTATTGGATAATTGACACTGGGGCTAATGTACATGTGTGTGTTGATAAATCCCTGTTTGTGTCTTATCAGGCCTCTCGAGGTCGGTCCGTGACTTTGGGCGATTCCAGCTCTGCAGAAGTCAAAGGCGAAGGACGGGTGGACTTGAAGTTCCCTTCGGGGAAGGTTTTGACTCTTAACAGGGTCAGACATGTTCCAACCATTCGACGCAATATCCTTAGTGGCGTCATATTAGTTAGAGAAGGTTATAGAATAGACTGTAAATGTAATAAGGCTATTATTACACGCCTTCGTGATTCTTTGTTTTTTGGCAAGGGGTACTTATGTGATTTGGAGAACTTGTTTAAGATTCATGTTGAACCTGTTTCAAATTCCGTTTTAAATTTGAATGATTATAGTTCTGTTTGCATGAATCTTGTTTCATTCGATGTATGACATTCACGTTTGGGACATGTTAATGTTGCCTCAATGAAGCGTATGATGAATCTAGATTTGATTCCTAAATATGAAATTAGCAACAATAAATGTGAAATCTGTGTACAAGCTAAATTGCCTAGGAAGCCTTTTCATTCTGTGAATAGGAATTTGGAAATTTTGGATTTAGTTCATACAGATATCAGTGAATTTAATGGTGTTGCTATGAGGGATCAAAAGTGTTATTTTATAACTTTTATTGACGATGCGAGTAGATAGTGTTATGTCTTTTTACTTAGAAGTAAAGATGAGGCATTGGATAAATTTCAAATTTATAAAAAAGAAGCTAAAACTCAAACCGGTAAAGTACTTAAGCAATTAAGGTCTGATAGGGGAGGAGAGTATACCTCGATTTTGTTTTTGGAATTTTGCCAATTACATGGTATAGTTCATGAGGTCACTGCTCCTTATTCACCACAATCAAATGGGATAGCTGAACGTAAAAACCGAACCTTAATAGATATGGTAAATACCTTACTCCAAACATCTGGATTTTCCCAACTTTATGTGGGGGAAGCTTTGAATACGTATTGCCATATTCTGAATAGAGTTCCCCATAAACATTCAGAAAGTAGTCCGTTTGAGTTATGGAGAGGAAGGAAACCGAGTCTTAAATATCTTCGAGTGTGGGGGTGCCTTGCTAAGGTACTTGTCCCTGAACACAAAAGGAAGAAATTAGGACCGAAAACGGTTGATGCCATATTCTTAGGTTATGTAGAGACAAGCTATGCTTTTAGATTCTTGATTGTAAAATCAGATATCTCTAGCATTGAGGTCAATACAATTGTGGAATTACGTGATGCAACATTCTTTGAGGATGTGTTTCCTATGAAAACTGGTGTGCCCAATGAAGTTTCTCAAGAAGATTCATTTACCACAGGTTCCATTCCCGAGCACGTGGAAAGGATGACAAATGTGGGGGGTGACTCAGAACAAGCTATTTCTGAATCTGATGATCTGAAGAAATAGTTGAACCAAGGAGAAGTAAACGACCTAGGACATCAAAGGACTTTGGAAGTGAGTTTCTCACTTACAATGTTGAGGATGATCCTGTTACTTTCAAACAAGCTATGGAATCTCCAGAATCTAAGTTTTGGAAAGAAGTCGTTAATGATGAAATCCAATCAATTCTCTCGAATGGAACTTGGGAATTGGTGGATTTGCCTCCTGGTTGTTATGCAGTTGGTTGTAAATGGTTTTTTAAGAAGAAACTTAATGCAGACGGGACAATCAATAAGTATAAGGCTAGGTTAGTTGCTAAGGGTTACACACAAAGGGAAGGAATAGACTATTTTGATACCTATTCACCTGTTTCTCGTATGACCACAATCCGAGTACTTTTAACATTGGCCTCCATTTATAATCTCTATATTCATCAGATGGATGTGAAGACCGCGTTCTTACACGGTGATCTTCAAGAAGAGATATATATGGAACAACCTGAGGGATTTGTGGGTTGTGGGAATGAGTCCAAAGTGTATAAACTTGTTAAGTCATTATATGGCTTGAAACAAGCCCCTAAGCAATGACATGAGAAGTTTGGTTCTGTGATATCATCGTTTGGCTTTATTTCTAATGAATTTGATAAGTGTCTCTACTGCAAGGTTGTCGATAATGGATTCATTTTGTTATGCTTATACGTCGATGATATCCTGCTTTTTGGTTCCGATATGAAAGTAGTAAAAGAGACAAAGTCATTCTTGTGTAGCAAGTTTGAGATGAAGGATATGGGTGTCGCTGATGTGATTTTAGGGCTTAAAATCATAAGGTCTACTGATGGTATAGCTCTCTCTCAGTCTCACTACATTGAGAAGATACTGGAGAGGTTTGAGTACACATCACGTAAACCTATTAAGACTCCATATGATTCATCCAAACCCTTGTTCAAGAATGAGACTGGGGTTCCAGTGTCTCAATTACGATACTCTCAGATTATCGGAAGTTTGATGTATCTTATGAACTGTACACGTCCAGACATTGCGTTTGCCGTGAACAAGTTAAGTAGATACACCATTTGTCCCGACAAGACCCATTGGGAAGCTCTTGACAGAGTTCTGAGGTATATCAAGGGATCACGTTCCCTTGGGCTGCATTATGGTAAACATCCTTCCGTAGTCGAAGGATATAGTGATGCAAGCTGGATTGCCGTGAATTCTGGGAGTAATGGTGTCTCAGGATATGTATTCCTGTTGGGAGGAGGAGCTGTTTCCTGGAGGTCTAAGAAACAGACCATATTGTCTCGGTCCACTTTTGAGGCAGAGTTATGTGCTTTAAATGAAACTGGATTGGAAGCTGAATGGCTACATGGACTTATGTCTAGTTTACCTATGGTAATGAAGCCGCTTCCTGCAATTTCAGTTCACTATGACAACACTACAACTATTGCTAAGATAAAAAGTTCCAAGTACAATAAAAAACAGCGTAGACACATCCAAGTCAGATTGTAAATCTGTAAGGGAGTTAGTGTCTAATGGGGTCATGGTTGTGGACTACGTCGGTACCAAAGATAATAAAGCTGATCCTTTCACTAAAGGTCTTACTTTGGCTTTAGTGGAAAAATCCAGGTTGGGAATGGGACTGAAACCCCTATAGATTTGCAGGCAGTAGCAACCCAACCCAAAAGAGTGGAGATCCCACAAATTGGGTTCAATGTGGTAATAACAAGCTGTTGGGTAAATCAGATGACACTATGTATTCTTGTTTGATGCTTCTTGCATCTGTGTGTCTATTCCCTGGGAAACCTGTTAGTGTCATGACTGCAAGTTAGTAAGAGAGTAGTCTCTTAATGGTGTCAAGTCTTAGGACAGGATGTTAGCAGTACATCCTTGGAGACTCCAGCTAAGTGATTGATGTTGTGTAGGCCGCAACAGGAGAATTGGGTTGTTCTCTGTTATCATTCATGATTTATATTTTGTATGCATGGCCTTAATGCATTGTTTTCTTTTCTACCATGTCTTTATTGTGTTGTTACCAACCTATACTCTTGTACCCAAGGTTCAGGTTCAAGACTTTTGTTCACCTAGTTCCTATGAGGGTCACAGTTGGATAACTCAGGTAGATTCAAACCGAAAGGTATCTGCTGAAAGCATAGTATGGATGACTGAATGGTAGAGCACACTACACATTGGACTTTGTGGGAGATTGTTAGATAACTGATTACGGTAGTTGTTAGTTACTGTAGCTGTTGTAGCTATTAGTTAGTTACTGTAGCAGCTGGTTACTGTAGCTAGGCTATTGTGGTAATCACTTATTTAGCATGGGTTAAGCCCAATGTAGTACAACAAGTACATGTGAGAATGTAGTATTGTTTCTAGTACAAATGGCAAAGACGTTTTATCCCATATTGCTCACACCTAGAACTTTTGTGGTCCTCATATGTAGGATCACATGGGGCACTAGTGTCCAAAGGAGTCCTAGGAGGGAGGTATGCTCACCTCCTTGGTGGGTGGGATTGTCACATCACAACGCACGCACGCGCGCGCGCCACGCCACGCCTCGCCTCGCCTGGCCGGGCCCGGGCCCCGGCTCGGGCTTGTGGATTGTGGATTGTGGATTGTGGAGAATGTCTTCCGTCTTCTTTTTGCACTAGGATACAACTACGTAATTAATTACTCGTGTAATTAATTGTTGCTTTCTTATTCGGATTTCTTAAATCCTAATTAGAAAGTGTTTCTCTTTTACGGATTATTCCGTATTGTGTACGAGAGCAACCGAGTGTTGCGTCTAACTGGGAATAGGATTAGGGACGTGCGTGACTATTTATATGACTCCGGTCATTAGGGTTAAACACACTGAAAAACAGTTTTCTGCCGCCGTGTGTTTTGTGAGCCCTAATCCCGAGTGCGAGAGTCGTCGTCCCCGGAGTTACTTTGCGGAGTTGTCCTCCTGTGCAAAGCGAGACTCATCCTTCCCTTCAGACGCAGCTGTCAGGCGGTGGTACCTGCGGTGGCTGTGCTGCACTGGTAGCAGTGCGACGTGCGTGAGCAAGACGTGCAACATCCAGGTTCGTGCCGGATCGAGACTGAGAGAACGGTGCCTATCCGCGAGGATTGCCAGGCACTGGTTTCTTTAAGTAACACGTTCGTTTCTCAACGATCTGGTTTGCGAATCTAACTCCTGTTTTCTATTCTCCCGCTTTGTTTGTTCTTCGATTCTTATCTTGGATCTGTCTGCACTGTTAATTATTTTGCACCTGTCGCTGTTGCATGAACGACGATATCCTATATTAACAACAGATTCTTGGGCTTTTATAGAAGCCCCGTTTGGTTCACAGGTTTATGGGTAGGATGGGACTGAAACTCCCTTAACTAATGCAATCCTATGTCGTGGACCCTTTGGAGGTACTCTGCACCGATGATGTTGATGCCGCTAACACGCGCAAATACGCAAGCAATGGAGGCATGAATTGTCGAAACTGTCGTCAAGATAGTCACAGAAGAGCTGCTTGAAGAGGGCGAGGAAATTGTCTCATATGCTACAGATCGTTCGCACTGCCACCGTCCGTCTTTCGAAATTTTACTTGTTCACCTCTAACGGAGTTTACCATATTAAATCACCGCTGAATGATCTTGTTATTCAGTTTTAGCGGCAGCTCTGGTTGACCGTTCAAGCCATTTTGTGTAAAAGCATACCATAAATCTGACTGTGAGTTACTTGGAAGAGGTCAAGCGCTAAACGGGGACGAAGAATGTGAGGTTGTGAAAATCTTTTCCCAAGTGCATCCAAACATGGATTAGAATAATAAATGTCCAATCCTGCACATAGCCCATCCGGTATGATACCATGACTCATCCTATTACAATCCTGTCCGACGAACCAAACACGGCCTTAAAGGTCACGAAGAGAGAAGGGAGGGAGATGGAGAAGCACCGAGACGTAGTCGGGTTCCCCTTCCCTTAGTATTACCCCACAGGGAGAAACAATCGTGACTGCAATCTATTACTTTGGAAGGAGTTTTATTCTCTTTATCTCGCCGACATCATACTCTTTTTCTTTTTGTTTCCTTTCTTTCTAATTGCCTTCTCAAAAGGCACGATACATATGGTATTCTATAAATACTTATTACCACCTTCTACACGTGTTAAAAAGACATCTCCTTTTTGATAAACTCTTGACTTATATACTAATAAAACCAAGGTCACGGAAATACACCATCTAATCTTGTTAGGACTTGGTTTTGGCAACGAAAAGCCATCAAGGAAAAGCATACAATTACATCTCACTTTATGGAATAAATTTATTATTCTTTTCTCTCACTTGATATATTCCTCAAAACAAATATAGGAACTCATTAACTTTATCTCAAAACTTGTGTTGTCAAACTTACAAGATAGTTATCTTTTAATTATCTAAAACACAATACATTTTATTTTCTTCTAGAAAATTACATATTGTTCCATATTTAGGTTATGCAATATTTTAAAAGTCATTCTTTTTTATTTATATAAGAATTTATTCTATTTATTTATCTTGTGCCACAAGCGCCCATGTCATAGAGGCAATTAACACTATTATTCCATCAATTATATCATTGGACAAAATTATTTATCCTCATGCTATTAATTTATATCATTCAATTTTACCAAAATTCAGGATATAATTTGTAACACATGAGCCCACTGCCCAAGACTCTAGTAGAGTTTTAGGAATGACGACTAGCCCCACAGACCACCACTATCTTTATCCCGACTGGTCACCCATCCTAGTACTACTCCAAGCTGAGTACGCTTAACTATGGAGTACTTTAGTAATGGGCTCCTGGAAAAGGAGGTGCACCTTGGTGATATGGGTAGTCCAATCATTCCTTATAAGATGTTTTTATCCGAGGCCTCAAATCTTGAGACGTTACAATCTTCCCCACTTAGACTCTTGACGTCCTCGTCAAGGCTCAACTATATGACCTCATAATACTTCTCCATTTTAGTATAGACCCAGAATGGCCTATGGACACCCATCTCCTGATTACGGAATACCAGCGCAATAGTGGCTAAGTCAACCATGGACAACCCTTTCCAACATGCCTGGACCGCACAGCTCAAGACTGGCATGTCACATGCCCATGTGGGCCCCACCTACTGGAGGGGTTTTGGCTCTAATACCATTTGTAACACATGGGCCCACTGTCCAAGGCTCTAGTAGAGTTTTAGGAATGACAACTGGCCCCACAAACCACTACTAGTCTTAACTGTGTGCTTTATCCACTCATGCGCAAGCCAGGATCAACTTCCCGACTGGGTCACCCATCCTATTACTACTCCAAGCTGAGCACACTTAACTATGGAGTTGTTTAGAGATGGGCTCTCAGAAAAGGAAGTGCACCTTGGTGATATGGGTAGTCCAATCATTCCTTATAAAATCTTTTTATCAGAGGCCTCAAATCCTGGGACGTTACAAGGGGAGTAACATATAGGTGTCCTACCATACATAGAAATGGGTGGAAAATGTGGGTGGCTATGAAATAAGAATTTCAAGGATAATCCAAAGTATTTATTAAAAAACAAATATGATGCAACTATATGATGGTTAAGATGAAACCAATGTCTACTAATGACTATTATTAGGGTGGACTGGTGCGTGAAAAAGATGCCTCATCCTAATGATGAGTATGAAAGAAAAAATGTGTTCATGAATAACATTTCCACTTTCTCCTCATCTATTACATAGAGAGAATGATATGAAAATAGATTTTACAAGTCCTTTTCCTCATTTTTGTTCCTTTTCATGCCCCATTTTTTTAGCAAGATACAAAATTCATGGTTGCTCTTTTTCACTATATTTTTCTTTTTTCTTTTCAGAGAAGAAGGATGTACAATTTTTTTATCTTCTTTTATAGAGAAAAATAAAGTGAAGAAAAGATACACCCCATGAAACATATGTAGTGATGAATGCAATCAATATGAAATTTATTATGCAACTAATTTTTTTATTATTTATTTGTCTAATGCAACTAAAAGTGAACTACTTTATATGTTGTCTACCATGTTATCTTTTGGATCAACCTTGATCATCCTGTGGTGGTAAATGAAAATCGAAGGAAGGTGGATGGGATCACATTACTAAGAGTAAGTATCTTTCCCAACCATGATATGTTCTCTCCTATTAGCTTGTGTATTATGGTATTATTAGACTTTATTCCTAAAATTCACATTAGAGATCATTTAACCAGTTGGTTGGTTTAGGATCAAACATCCTCATCATAACACAAGACTTAAGTTGAATTAAGTTTTTCATTCGATTAGTATGTCTTCAAGCTGACTAGCCCAAACAAATTCTCCAGTTAGAGTTGTTCTTAGACTTGCACATTAGTTTAAAAGATATGCATTAAAATAGAATTTAGGTAAAAAAATTAATCTCATTTCAAAAACATTGAACATACTCTTTTTACTGCAAAGATGCAATCATTATTACTTGGAACTCCATAATTATACTATATAGATGTGGATCCTTATACCTGATGAAAGTAAAGTAAGGAAATATAAAACTAAAAAGATGATGAAGTATGATGCAAAAGAAACCCATTCCATCACCTCCCTAAGATTAAATTTGAACATGACCTCATAGTCAAGAAACAAAAAAAGAGGCGGAATAGGGGTACCAGATAATCAGAACAGTGGCAGATGGAATAATCTTGGTAAATCTGTAGATCTGGTTGGTAGTAGGTTCTAGTGAATTGTGGAGGTTGGACAGGCATGTCTGATGGTTGAAGGTAACTAACAAAATTCTGTTAACTCAAGTTATTGTAGAGAGATTTTTGATGATACTCGATGCATTGCACACACAAGTGGAAGTTCTCCTGATTGACCAGGAGAAGACATGTGTTGTCATAGATTGCCTACTGCTAACAAAGTAGCTACTCCTGAATACCCTGGACCTGAGTCAAGTTGGTTGAGCACTACTACTTCCCCTATTTCATGGACTGCAACATCCCATACATGCTCTCCAAAGAAGGAATCTCCAAGTGGTAGAGGTGTTGGAGATGAAGAGCTCTATGTTGCATGTCAGTGAGGGATGTGGTGCATGCGTCAACGTGGTACAAAAGGAGTGGATGCTTCCCTTGCTCCTCCTCTTTTACTCCTTCTTTTTATTTTTCCTATGTATTAGTGTCTTCTTTCATTTCCCACTAGAATGGATTTCTCTCTCTTCACTAGCCAACGAAGGTGGTGCATGCCTCTTAAATAAAACATGGGGTCTGGAAGAACCCTCTCCCTAAGTTTGTCATCTATATGCAGCAGGCGTACACTCTTCCTTCATACCTAGAGATGAGGTGGGCTCACTTGAAGTCCTTGAAGTTAAGATTAGACATCATCGACAAATGTTTGGTCTTTGGTAGATCAAGTTGGAGATACAAAGCCAATGTCGTGAACAAGCCCCAAAATGAATGGGGGCGCCTCTCTGAGTTGGCTTTTTGACATCCACCGTATGGAGTAGGAAGAATGAACCACAGTTAGAACTCTCCTTCCCCATGATCAAGAGAGACCATAGGAGATACAAGTATGCCTTGTAGACCTTCCCTTACCCATGTGTCAACCTGAAGAATATGGTGCTTGTCAGATTCTGGTGAAGAATTTGGGCAAAAGGATGCTCGATATCCATCATTGAAGACAAATGCCAATTGATGATGAAGCCATGTGGAAGAGTTGTCATCTATATCCATGGCATGTTATAATCTTAGTCACCAGGAGTGAAGTGTCCATAGCCCATGGTCCATCTGTACATGGTGTGGAAGTCCTCCAACATGAGGTGGTGATTGGTGTTGAACAACTAGAATTTTACCCAGCCAACCTCCCATCCTTCGTCATGCTCGGGGATGCAACAGACCTTCAGTGTGATAAGAAACTCACGAACAAGATCTAGATGTGTTGGAAAATCATTGAAGAATGGTTGATTTCCCACCATTCCTTTCTCGTTGCAAAGGTGTTGAAGGTTCTCACTGAACCCAACCTCTACAAGGAAGGATTAGTACCCATGCCTTGTGGGTATGAGTTCCCTCTTCTGTAGTGCTGCATAGACCTTCTTCTGAGCCTCATATAGAAAGGCAATCCTCATTGGGTTTGGAACCAATTGATGAGGATTGATGGTGGGATATGGAGCTTGACACATGGATGTCATCGCTTGGAAGAAGAGAAGATGGAAAAGAATAATAGAGCTCAAAGAATATGTTGATCATCAGATTGTTGTTAACGTTTCTTGGGCTCCTCAGATGCCTGATGGAGTAGGGGGGAGTGCTTGAGTATGAAGTTTTATCACCCCTTGCCTCCCCTTTATAGCTTGAGGTGTGCTTTGTACGTGAACGGTCAGTGCCGCTAAGTTTGTGTTGGTGGTACCGACGAGTTTGCCTATCTGCATCTTTGTCAATGCCAGTCGTTGATACTAACGGTCGTGGCCCATCATGTACTGACCTGTGGATCGTGTAGTGGCAGTGGTACTAGTGGGCTCCAGTGGTACCAATGCTCATTTAGAACCCACATATTGGTGCCTCCAATCACTAGATTTGGATGATCTCAATCATCAGTTTCGGTGTCATGGATTTGGTCTACTTGAATCGGTACCACCAACTTACATGTCGATGGTACCGAGCTAACTTTTGGGTGACTATGACTTGCCATTCGGTGCTATCGATGGATATGGTCAATAGTCCAAAACCAAATGTCAATGCCACTAAGATGCTTCATGATGGTACTGAGTTGATATTTCTTGTAGCTTCAGAGTTGATATCAACATATGTCAATACCGCAAATGTAGAGGTCTGTGGCACCAAGTTGAGTTGTTTCCTTTCCTCCCTTAAGCTTGATGTAGCTCTATGACTTTTTCTCAAAAAGAGTCACTAATATGGAATTTTGTATCGGTGCTACTGAAAGTTCTTGTCTCTTGATGCCTCTAAATGGTAAGGGTTTGGTGCCACCGACTCGCATGTCGGTGGTACCAATATTTCTGATAAAATATCATGTACCTTTTTGGATAAGTGGTTGGTGCTACTAATAGTGTTGTTAGTATTATGGTGCAACATGACCTTGCACACCAAACAAACACATAAAGGCACATTTTTACTTGCATCAAAATATAATTATATGCATGAATTATGAAAAGAACAAATGTAAACTGACTAAAAAAATAAATGACAAAACTTAAAGTGGGTTGCCTCCCATAGTGCCCTTGTTTAATACTCATAGGTTCGATAAGGTAGATCTCATCAAGGAAGCTCCATGAGCTTCACGTCATCATGTTCATGGACTACCTCTCCCCCAAAGTAGTGTTTATTATGTGTTCGATTGGTCTTAAAAACCCTAGTGACATCACTTATTTCAATTTCTCTATGGGGGAATGCCTTGACCACCACATATGGTCTACTCCATCGATATCTCAATTTTCCAGGTTGTAGTTTCAATATAGAATTGAACAAAAAAAAACCGCTCTCCCGATAAGAAAATCCTATGCAAAAATGTGGTGATAACAAATCTTTTTAGTTCTATCCTTGTAGATCCTAGAGTTATCATAAACGCTATGCCGAATATCATCAAATTCATTCATCTTGATGTTGCGCTTCTCCCCTACAATGAATATATCAAAATTTAATTTCTTTAAGGCCCATCTGACCCTATGCTCCAACTCAATGGGAAAATAACATGCACAATTATAGACCAATCTATAAGGGGTTGTGCAAATAGGTGTATTAAAAGCCATCATATAAGACCAATGAACATCATTTAATTTCATGCTCCAGTTTGTTCTACTGACAGAGCTAGTATTTTCTAAGATCATCTTGATTTCTCTATTGGACACTTCTACTTGGCCTTGGGTTTGAGGTGTTGGTATATATGCCCATAGAGTCATCCCGAGCGATTGCATGAAGTCAGATATTAATTAATCAATTAATATGATTATTGGTTAATTAGTTAATTCTTAAATATTCCAATTAATCCACAAGCATTTTAATTAATGCAGTCTTTCTATTTACCGAAAGGGTTAGGAAACTCTGCTTCCTTTCATCTCCTATTTAAAGGGGATTGACGAACAATGTCTTTATAAGATATTGAGAGAGACTTTTTAGTTTACGCTCACGTACGTAAACCCTAGCCGTCATCGTCCTCGGGAGAGAAAGGAGAGCACCACGATGCTAGTACGTTATTGCACAAAGACTACTCCTTCTTGTTGTCTTAGGAAGTGTGACGTGGAGTTCCATTCCATCCACATAGATGAAGTAGAGATGCAGATGCTGAGACGCTTATATTCGAAGGAAGTCAATGACCATCCATACATGCTACGAGCGGCGTACATCACCACACGAAAGGAGTGCCGCCGGATCTTCCTGCAATATGTTCGGAAGATGGGAGAGAAGTATTGTCTATGTAAGCCAGGAGTGTTGCACACCATCGTATAACGGGACATCACCAGATTTGCTCCGCGACAGGGTATATCCTGTGAACACTCTTTCTTAATACGCTGTTGTCAATGAGACCCTATTACGGGTTCCATGGAAACATATTTTATTTTGCTTCTTTCACCGTGCATGCTTCCTCCATAAAACCCAACAGTGGTATTAGAGCAGCGTCGATCTACGACATATTTAGATTCATTTTGATATGATTGAATTGCTATATACTTTTTGTGGTTGTATATGATGCAAACTTAAAATTTTTAATGTGCATATCTAAACCTAATTCCACATACTTCGTATGCTTATGTTTTTTTTTTGACATTTTGTACATGGTTGATTATGAAAAAAAATTGATTTTCCTAAGTGTACAGATGTAAAATTTCATAGACCTTTAGGGGCTCTGCACCTAAGGCCCCTGTACAGGGGCGCTGCCCCTATGTATCCTACATAGTCTATGTGGGAGTCAAAAAATTATTTAATGGGTAATGTCCCACATTAAAAGGACTACAATTTGATATGTATATGTAGATATACCTATGATATCGTACACGTCGCCTTTTAATTCTATTTTATGTGGTGAATGCATGTACAATTATGGCCTAGAATCCCCTTTTGTGAATGTTGTGAATGTTGTGGATATGTTAGTTTTTAAATGCTATGGATGCATAATGGTTGTACGTGGATCCTTTGTATAAAGTATTCAGCTTGCATGCTGAGCCTCATCTCTTATTAATTCTTTCTCTTTATAGTTGTACTCATATGATGTAATAGAGATAAGGTTACTTTTAGTCTGTGTAAACATGATGTAAGGAGGCCGCTTGAAGGTCCAACTCTAGGGAGCATCCATGGAGAAGCAACTTGAAGTTACAACCTCATGGAGCATCCATGAAGTTGTTTATTGTAATGTTGATCCTTACAGGTTGATTCACAGGTGTTGTTGCATGAGATGCATAAGACCTTAGGTGGACCGTAATTCTTTGTGGCTCCAAAGGATTATAATAGTATGGCCATAACTAATATTTTTGTGTTTGTGATTGCATGCCTATCATTTGTGGTTGTGGATATAGTAGTATATCATATGTACTATAAGTATGCGGTGTATGGATATGTATATGTATTAATAAACCCCTCAATTAATAATATTAAGTTTTAGCTGCCTTCCATAAAGTAACACACATTAAAAGCTTGATCGACTATGTGTGGGCACGCCTCTGCATGGTACATTGTCTATCTCATGGAAGTGTGATGGTGGGTGTGTGCGTCGGCCTCCATAGGGTGCACACTCATCATGTTGGCTTATGGGTTGGAATTAACTAGGGAACCTTGATAGGATCAAGTACCTAGAGGCACACAAATGCATCATGGCAAGGAGTTGTGCATGATCATCTATCCAAGAGTTGCATATGATGCAATTGACAAAAGTTTTCTACCTTAGTATTTGATCTTTGATGTCGACATTGGCTGGGCATTGATCCAATTATTTTGGATCTTGGCTCACTAGAAGGTTGTACACTGCAATCTTCTGAGTTGATAGTGAGGGCTATCAATTTGAATAAAATAGTGGGAGCGTAATTAATTAAAGGCCTAATTAATCACATTTATTACATCTTTACAAGTCAAAATGTTTTAGACTAAATGCAAACCTTTTCTTTTATAGCAATCAAACGGAAAACAACACTCACACATTCTCATTGCGATCGGTCCTTGAGAAGGACAAACTTACCAGAATCAACTTTCAAAACTGGCTTAAGACACCGAGAATTGTTCTCATGTAGGAGCGTAAGCTCTATGTCCTTGAAACAACAGAGCCATCATAACCCACCTCAAATGCGCCCAAGGCTGAAAAGGATGCTTACAAAAAGCACCTTGATGATGTCGTGGATGTCAAGTGCCTGATGTTGTACTCAATGAACTATGAGTTGCAAGAGAAGCATGAGAACATGAATGTCATGGAAATGGTAACACGTCTCAAGAACATGTATTAGCATTAATCAAGATAGGAGAGATATGATGTCTCTAAGGCATTGTTCAGAAGTAAGATGAAAGAGGGAGAGTCAGTTGGCACCCACATACTCACTTTGATTGGGTATGTGGAAAGCTTATCCAAGCTAGGATTTTCCCTAGGTTAAGAGTTGGCCATTGATGTGATTCTACAATCGTTGCCTGAATCATATAGTCATTTTGTCATGAAATACAACATGAACAACCTTGAGAAGCCATTGTCAGAATTGTTGGGCATGTTGAGGAGAGCTAAAACACAGATGAAGAAAGACAAGCCCAAATCTATGATGATGATTAGTAGGAAAAAGGGAAAGTTAAAAGGCAAAGACAAGGCTAAGAAAGGTTCTAAAGCCGGGCATAGGCCAAAGTCAAACACACTCAAAGCTAAAGGTGGGATCTTCAAAGAAGGCAGTTGTCACCATTGTCACCAGACTGGACATTGGAAAAGAACTTGTCCTCTTTACCTGGAGGAACTGAGGAATAAGAAGAAGGGGATAGAGATCCACTTCATGTATATACATTATTGAGATAAACTTAAATACTTCTTCATCATGGGTACTTGATACCAGATGTGGATCTCACATTTGTTCAGATATGCAGGATCTGATAAGAAGTAAGCCTTTACGAAAGGGCCAAGTCGAGTTGTGGGTCGCTAATGGAGCAAGAGTTGTTGCCACCGCAATTGGAGTTATTAGAATATCTTTGCCTACGTGCCTTGTAATAGAATTAGAGAATTTCTATTATGTACATGCCATTAATATAAATATTATTTCAGTATCTTGTATGGACAAGAGTGGATTTGAATTTCACATTAAGAATGGAATTATTTCTATTTATAAAGATGAGATCTTTTATAGCAATGCTCCTATGTATTATGGTATCTACTTATTAGAACTTGAGACTAGCATATACAACATAAATACGAAAAGGATAAAACTTGACAACACAAACAAAACATACTTATGGCATTGTCATCTTGGGCACATAAATGAGAAGCACATATCTAGACTCCATAAGGATGGCTATCTAGACTCTTTTGATTTTGAATCCTTAGAGACGTGTGAGGCTTGTTTATTAGACAAGATGACCAAGTCTCCTTTCACTAGACATAGTGAGAGAGCCAGTGATCTGCTAGGGCTCATACATACTGATGTATGTGGACCTTTTAGATCAAATGCTAGAGGAGGCTATCAATACTTCATTACCTTCATTGATGACCTCAATAGGTATGTCTATGTATATCTTATGAAACACAAGTCAGAAACTCTTGAAATGTTCAAGACATTCATGAAAGAAGTAGAGAAGCAACTTGGTAAGAGTATTAAAGCACTCCGTTCAGATCAAGGTGGTGAATACTTAATCTAAGAGTTTGAGGACCTTTTGAGAGACTGTGGTATTATGTCACAATGGACTCCACCTGGGACACCACAACATAATGGTGTGTCAGAAAGAAGGAATCGTACATTATTAGACATGGTACGATCAATGATGAGTTCAGCCAAACTTCCAATATCGTTCTGGGGATATGCTCTTGAAGCCGCAACATTTACACTTAACCATGTATCTTCCAAATCAGTTCAAAAGGCACCATATGAGATATGGAATGGGAATCATCCCAATATGTCTATGTTAAAGATTTGGGGATGTGAAGCTTATGTTAGGAAACAATTTCTTGAAAATCTTGGACCCAAATTTGAAAATTGCTATTTTGTTGGATTCCCCAAGGAAACTCGGGGATACTACTTCTACACACCAACTGACAACAAAGTGTTTGTTTCTAGGACTATTGTATTTCTTGAAAAGGAATTTATTTCCAAAGGAATCGGTGGGAGGAATGTAGAGCTCAAAGAAGTTCAAGATCAACAAGAAAGCAGAGAACCTGAGGAGGAACATAAGGAACATGAAGACTCACAAACTGTTGTGGAATTTTAAGTTCTAAATGTAATACAGGAACCTTGTAGGTCTAGTAGGGCACGACTTGAGCCTGAGAGATTTGGATTTCTCGTGACTCAATATAGTGATGAATTGGGCATAGAAGATGAGACAACTTCCTATCCAGAATCTACTAAGGGACCAGAATATGAGAAATGGCTTGAAGCCATGAGATCTGAGATGGAATCCATGTGCACTAATAAGGTATGGACCTTGGTGGATCCACCCGAAGGGGTAAACCCATAGGGTGAAAGTGAGTCTTCAAGAAGAATACCGACATGGATGGAAATGTTCAAACCTATAAAGGTAGATTGGTTGCAAAAGGATTCCATCAAATTCAAGGTGTTGATTATGACGAGACCTTCTCACCAGGTGCCATGGTTGAATCCATCAAGATCATGCTTGCCATTGCATCTTATCATGACTATGAGATCTGGCAGATGGATGTTAAAATGGTATTCCTTAACGGGGATTTACTCAAGGATGTGTACATGACACAACCGGAGGGTTTTATCAATCTGAAGGAAGCCAATAAAGAATGTAAGCTACAAAAGTCAAGCTATGGATTGAAACAAGCATCTCGGAGCTGGAATCTATGTTTTAAAAAAGTAGTCAAAAAGTTTGGCTTTAGTCAAAATGAAGATGAACCTTGTGTTTACAAAAAGGTTAGTGGGAGCACAGTCATATTTCTCATATTGTATGTGGATGACATACTGTTGATGGGAAATAACATCCCTACTCTTCAGACAGTAAAAGGTTGGCTAGAGAAGACCTTCTCTATGAAGGATTTAGGCGAAGCATCCTATATACTAGGGATCAAGATCTATAGTGATAGATCTAAAAGGATTCTAAGCCTAAGCCAAAGCACATACATTGACAAGGCACTAAAGAGTTTTAGCATGGAGGGTTCTAAGAGAGGTAACTTGCTAATGTCCCATGGGGTTACGATCTCTAAAGCCTAATGTCCTAGTTCATGTGATGAACGGGCATGCATGAGTAAGATTCCATATGCATCAACAATTAGATCTATCATGTACACAATGCTATGTACTCGTCATGATGTGTCATATGCTTTGAGCATGACGAGCCGGTATCAGTTCGATCCAGGTGAATGTCATTGGACAGAAGTAAAGAACATCCTATAGTACTTAAGAAGGACTAAGGATCAATTCTTAGTATACGGTGGTGAGGAAAAGCTCATGGTAAAGGGTTACACTGATGCTAGCTTCCAAACTAACAAAGATGACTATAGATTGCAATTTGGATTTGTATTTTACCTGAACAACAAAGCTGTGAGCTAGAAGAGTTCTAAGCAAGAGACAGTTGCAAATTCTACAACAGAGGCCGAATATATTTCCGCATCTAATGATACATAGGAAGCTGTGTGGATCAAGAAGTTCATTTTTGAACTTGGAGTGGTTCCAAGCGCTAGTGATGCAATTGAGTTGTTTTGCGACAACAACGGAGCAATTGCACATGCTTAAGAACCAACACCGCATCAACATTCCAAATATATTCTATGACAGTTCCATCTCATACAAGAGATTGTACAATATGGAGATGTGAAAATTTGCAGAGTACCTACAAAAGTCAATGTGGCTGACCCGCTCATAAAAGCACTTTCACAGTAGAAACATGATGAACATGTTCGATCACTTGGATTGAGATTCATGAGTGATTGGGTATAAGTACAAGTGAGAATTTGTTGGTATGTATTCCCATAGAGACTATCATTTGATGATTGTAATGAGATACTATGTAAATGATTTGTAATACAATATTGATCATATCAATAAAGGCAAGTTTTCAATCTATATGTTTGTGTTTTATATTGTGAGATGACCATAAATAATAATATACTCAATGAAATATGTCTTTGACTTGATGACCTGAATAGTGACATCATATGTATGCTAAGAGTATGTATTCTTGTTTTATCCCTAATCGGTTGCTATGGTGGGAATATCCATAGACATCAATAGCACATAATATTAGAATGAATGTTGGTTGATGGAAGAATCCCATTAGCCATGATATGGAGATATCAAACCAAATACATAGATATTTGTTAGAGAACAGTGTATCAGACAGACCCACCTTGAGAATGACAGATGGATACCATGATTGGTAGTTAGAGTCACATCTCATAGTGATGGTGGTGATTGTGGTTCTTAAACCTGAAGTCACTACACTTATCACATGTTGTTCGGTGTACTTTGAAATCACCGACTGTGGTCTTGAATAAGGATTGCCATAAAGATGGTGCTTGGGTGCACTATGACACATGGGGATGATTGTGAATGATGTAGATGGAATTTGTCCTTCCTATAAGAGTTTTATATTCCAGACACTTGTTAAGAGCGATTGAGAAATGCATAGACATGATGATGTGAGTCAATATGTGATATTGAGCTTACATGTATCTCAGACAATCTGCTCTAGTTCAAGGAACATGGATTGAACGTTGAAGAGGATAACAGTTCCATGACTCGAGTTCAATCCGGATATCAACGAAAAAGGAACTATACAATCACTGTAACACCAATCATGAATGACATTTTAAGTTGTTCTCCAACTTCTCCAATTACTTGGGTGGCAATGAAGTCTTGCTAGATACCAATCATTGCTTGTGAAATCATAATATGATTATGGATATCACTGCCAACATAATTTGGAGCCTACCGAGTCACACACATAGGATGTGTTGGAATAAGAGTATAATTGTGGATTTGATTAGAATTGTTACAAATCACATTGATTACTAAAATGTTTATCTAATCCATTAAAATAATATTAGAATATATTAAAATGTTTGAGCCAATTAATTAGAGTGAATGGCTCTAAGTGCAAGTGGGAGTTTGTTGGTATATATGCCCATAGAGCCATCCCAAGAGATTGCATGGAGTCAAATATTAATTAATCAATTAATATGATTAATTAGTTAATTTTAAAATATTCTAATTAATCCACGAGCATTTTAATTAATACCATCTTTTGGTTTACCGAAGGGTTTAGGAAACCCTACTTCCTTTCCTCTCCTATTTAAAGGGGATTGACGGCTGATGGTTTTACAAGATAATTAGAGAGGTTTTTTAGTTTACGCTCACATACGTAAACCCTAGCCATCATCATCCTCAGGAGAGAAAGTAGAGCACCGCGATGCTAACACGTCATCACACAAAGATTACTCCTTCCTTCCAGCTTAGGGAGTATGAGGTGGAGTTCCAGTCCATCCGCGTGGATGAAGTACAGACACAGATGCTGATACACATGCATTCGAAGGACGTAAATGACTGTCCATACACGCTACAAGCAGCATACATCACTGCATGAAAGGAGCACTGTCAGATCTTCCCGTGACATGTTCTGAAGATGGGAGAGAAGTATCATCTGTGTAAGCTAGGAGCGTTGTAGACCATCATGTAGTGGGATGTTTCCGGACTTGCTCTGCGACAAGGTATATCCTACGAACACTCTTTCTGAATATGCGGTCGACGAGATCCTATTGCGGGTTGTGTGGGAACATATTTTATTTTGTTGCTTCCACTGCACATGTTTCCTCCACAAAACCTAACATGAGGATGGTATGAGGTTTCTACCCTATGATTTACTCCATATTTTTTCAATAGTGCTTTGAATTTCATGTTTGTGAAATGGGAGTCTTCATCACTAATGATCCTCCTGGGCACTCCAAACCTACAGAAAATGTTGTATTTCACAAAATGACATACCATTTGTGCATCATTGGTGTGGGTAGGAACTTCTTCCACACATTTTGACGCATAATCAACAATAAGTAGAACACAGAATTTAGAGTCATAAGACATAAATGGTCCCATGAAATCTATTCCCTAGATGTCAAAAACCTCAACTTCTTGAGATGTATTTAGGGGAATTTCATGTCTTGTTTAAATGTTACCTATCTTTTGACACACATCACACATCCTAACAAAGTCATATTCATTCTTAAATAAAGGATGGTCAATAAAATCCACTCTTTAACACTTTGGAGGTCATTCTCAAACTAGAATAGTCTCCCCCTTGAGACACAAAGTGACAGTGAGCAAATATTATCTCAAAATCACACTGGAGAACACATTTCCTCAATATCCCATCTTGTCACTACCTAAAAAAAAATGGGACCAACCCAAACATCATATCTCAAAGAATGGAATTATTGCTTCCTTTCCTCAATGTCCCTAATATCATGGTAATTGTCACTTGTTAGATAATTTACCACATTTGAATACCATTGTTCCTTCTCAATAACCACAAAAAGCTTCTCATCATGAAAATGCTCAACAATTGATATCTCTAAACCAGACTTCCTCACCATCTCTGGATAAGATATGTGACCACAACTACATTGTATGCCCTGGATTTGTCTCTAACTTCTATGCCAAATTCTTGTGGTAGCATAATCCAACGAATAAGTCTTGATTTTGCATCTTATTTCTATAAAAGATACCTAATGGATGCATGGTAAGTCCATACTATCACCTTTTATCCTATTGAATATTACCTAAATTTATCAAAAGCAGAGACTAAAGCCAATAACTCTTCTTTAATGGTGGTGTGATTAAGTTGATCATCATTTTTTTCCTGAGAATAGCATGTCTCTTTCCATTAAACCAAAATTGAAGTCTAGCAGTTACAGAGTGCAATCACAGGTGGAAAAAAGAAAATAAGAAAAGCAAATGAGAAACTATACATCAAGAAGAACAAAAGAGACCTATCTATACATCAAATGTATATCACTACTGCATCTACTCCAAACAGCACGAGCCTCCCTTTCAGCACCAACAAATAGTCTGCAATTTCTTTCACTCCAAATGCTATAGATCAACATAACAACAACAACCTTATTCTCTTTCTCCATCTTCAGAAGATCTTCCAAAGAGTACAACCTTGAACCATATTTTTCCCTAAACCTTTCCCAAATTTTAGTAGCAAAGGAACAATGAAAAAACATGTGGTCCCTATTCTCAATGCACCTCTTACACAGAATGCATCTAGTGGGGATGACTCTCCATAGTCGTGGGCTCATATATGCACCATGTACTGGTACCTACAAATAGAAAAAATAGTTGTGAGAACACGATACTAATGGTAGAAACAATAAAGATATTAAAATTCAGTTTTGAACGAATAAAAGAAAAATAAAAGGGTTGGCCTAGAATGCCCGACTGCAACATTCGTAGTGATGAAGTTATTGTTTCCCCGATAATGACGCCAAAAACTTGATAGGCATTTTCTATATGCTCAAAACATAAGTATTCGCTATCGTAGTAATATAGGCCAATGAGGCTCGGATGTCGAACACATGGAAACGTGACTTCAGAAACTAGTACTAACTATAGTGTGATCATCTTAGGCCAAAGAAACTTGAATGATTTGGTTAACTATCTAAAACGGGAAATAAATCTAAATTATTGGCTGTTGCTCTCAATCTTGGTGAATTTCTTAGGATATTAGTTTCACCACAGTTAACATTGCACTTTAGTCCTAATATGTTAATAAAAATCTCTCCTAACTCTGGATTAAGAGCATGTGGCAAGAATTACTTGCTCTCACGATGTAATTTACTACCATAACCTAATACCAACCCCACTCTCATATCAATTGTGTTATTAGATAGATGATTTGTTGAATACTCTGGGTAATCTCCCCATGTTTTTAAACCCCCTTTCTTAAAGAGTTTTATAGAACATGTATTTCTATGAAGTTCCAAACATTTCTTTTTTCAAAGCAATTAACAGTCCAAGTACTACCTATGGTGATCAAGCATGGATAGTTTATTCATTCACATAGAAATAAATCCAAAATTTAAGAGAAATTGATGAATTAATGCATAAGAGTCAAATACAATGCATAACCAGGCTACTCCGGATCCTAAGGAATGTGGGGATTAGCCCCACATGGTTTAATAGTGAAATACATCAAAGGAGAAAGAAAAAACGTGGAGAACATGAAGAACCCCTAAAGTAGATGGTTCAAATGATCCCTTCTCACTCTCGTGCCGATTTGCTACCTTTTAGCTACAATTCTATTCGCTAGAAGTGCTCGGATCGTCCGGAACGTGTTCTTCTTCTTTTCTATCTCCTCCTCTTTCTCGTGGTTGTCATACAATGGAAAAAGATGAGATCCTTAGGTCTGGCTGCACTCTCCCTAAGTCATAGGCATGACTTAGGGCAAGTTAGAACCTCAAACATTGGATTAAACAAATCCTTTTATATGTGAAACACCCATTCTGGCAGAAGCTTGAATAGGCAGTAGGGTTCCATTCTTCACATAAACATTTATAATAGAAGAGAGCCCCTATATTGTAATGACAAAGAGGTAGGGGGATAACGGATCCCCTTTCTTCACTCCATTAGATGCATAAAAGGTTTGTGTAGGAGACCCATTAACCAGGACACGAAAAGAAGAAGAATCAAAACAAACTCCAATCTAGTGAAGCCAACAAATTGGGAAGCCCATCTTCTCCATTAAGAAAAGGATATAGTCCCGCCTAACAATAACATAAGCCTTGGATAAATCAGCCTTCATACACATCTTAGCTTGACTACACCCAAAAGAGCTCAAAATATCATTAGCAAGAAGGATAGCATCCCCAATAGTTCTCCCTTTGATAAAGGCCATATGATTCAAATCAATGATAAATGGAAGAATATCCTACAGCCTATTTGCTAATATTTTAGTAATCACTTTATAAATCACATTGCAAAGAGATATATGCCTAAAATCACCAAGATTATCAGCCCCTTGCTTCTTGGGAATTAAAGTGATAAAGGCTTCATTGCATTTCTTCAACATTTAACCATAGTTAAAGAAGCTAAGTATAGCTTTGGTGACATCTTCACCAAGAACATCCCAGCTAGCTTTAAAGAAAGCAACATTTAGACCATCGGGCCCATGGGTCTTATCAGTATTAAGATGCTTGAAAACTGACTCCACTTCCTCCTTAGTAACCCAACTAGAAAGTCGTTTCTAATTCTCAATAGAAAGAACATGAATAACCCATTCCTCATTCCACTAAACTCTCTCACAAGGAGAGGAATTGAACATGTTAGAAAAATGATTCACAATCAAAGAAATAATTCTTTCTGGCTCATAAACAACCCCCGAGTCATCTCTCAAAGAGTGGATGTTATTTCTAAGCCTCCTTGTCTTCAAGGAGGCATAAAAAAACTTGGAATTTTTATCCCCCAATTTCAGCCACTAGACCCTTGATTTCTGTCTCAAGAAGTTTTCCTCCTCTTCTAAAGCTTTAACAGCTTTACTTCTAATACTTGACAAGATTTGTTGTTTGTTAGTATCATTCGGGTTGATATCCACCTCCCTCTGTGCCAACAAAGCCTCAGCTTCCAACTCTCTAGTAATAGACACAAAATTCCCCACTTTGTTTCTATTCCAGTTACATAGAGCCTCCTTAACAGCCTAAAGTCTCCTATACACTCTATACATGGGAGCACCTACTAAATTACAACTACTCCAAGCTTCCTTCACCACCTCACTATAGCCTAGTTGAAGAGTCCATTCATTAATAAATCAAAACGGAGAAGGATTCAGTTTTTTGCTCGAAAGCCTTAAATGAAGTAGTCTATGATCACTGACCAAGTCAGAGACAACCTCCCCCCAAAAATGAGGAAAAATACTCATCAGTTCCATATTGCAAAACATTATGTCAATACTAGAGAAAGTGCTAACTCCCTTCTTGCTATGTCTATTCCACGTAAAAAAGGGACCTTTTTTATGATCTCAAACAGATCTAATTTAGCAAGAGTATCATTGAAGTCCATCATACTTCTACTAGAGGGTGGATGTTTCCCCATTATCTCATTATGTAGTCTGACTGCATTAAAATCTCTGAGCACACACCAGGCCTTCCTACAAAAAATTACGAGACTCAACAGAGAATCCTAAAGAAGAACCCTTTCAGCATCCCCATTGGTGCCATAAACATCAGTCTAAGCAAGACTAATGTCACCTTGTTTAATATCACAGTGAACCATCTGTTCATTTTTACAGACTTCCTCCACCATAAGATTAGTATCCCACCACATAACAATAATTCTGGTATAGGAGTAGTACTCTGAATTCGAGATAAACTTTGCCCCCAACCAAACAGAGTTAACAAAATCCTCAACACTCTCACTACTAATTCTCGATTCCAAAATAATGCAAATGTCTGACTTACTCTTACCAATCACATCTCGAATGTGAGGTATTTTATTAGATCCACCCCTCACATTCTAAGAGATAGTTGAAGGTGCATCAACCATTAGGATAAGAAATTTCAGTACCCTATCCTCCACTCTCATGGATAACTTCCTCTCCATTATCAAAATAGGCGAGTGGTGAGAATTTATTAAGAGAAGTTTGTATGTTCCTTACTAAAGAGGTGGTTTTAGACTGAATCTTAGGAGGGGACTTATTCCTCCTACCTAGGACCTCCCAAATTGGTGATTGAGCTGGAGTGATCACATCATTGACTTTAGCATGCTTAAGATTTTTCCTGACAAAATTCACACCACTAGAGCTTGAGTCTGACTTTACCTCAAACACCACCTCAACATTTACAGAAGTCCCTACAGTGTTTATAACATCCATCACATCACTGAAAACTTCCACTTCCTCTTGAACACCAACATTGACATTCTTCAGGATCCAAGCTTTTCTCAGAGGAGGCTTATCAATCAATTTATTATTTCTCTGAACACCAACCCGACCCACCTCGCATAGAGAAGACTCATGGACAAAGTTGCCACACTTAAGGTAGTGCAATGACTCCCATTCATACTTGAAGGTGATAGTATCCATCTGACCATCATCACACTGAATCTACAATTCCTTAGGAAAGTCGAAATCAACTGGGATCAGAACTTGGAGCCTCACGTACACCATCCTATGAAACTCCACAGTCATCAAATCCATCTTGATAGGTTTCCCCCGAAAAAAACCAATTCGATTAAACATTTCTTCATCCCATAGTTCAAGTGGGAGATCATGAATCTTCAACCAGATCGACAGTTCTATTAATTTCAATTTCTTCATAGGCTCCCCCCTCATCCATTTCTTTAGAATAAACAGCTTGCCAGCTACGAACCACGGGCCTCCATCCAGTGTTGTGGTCATGTCTTCATTTGTCAAGAACATAACTATGAAAAAACCATTGCCTCTGGATCTAACTTCGATGGATCCCTTCACCTTCCAAATCATGGTGAGATGCTTCACAAGAGTAGGCCAATGTGGCTTAAGACCCACCACATAACCTGCCACCGTTCTGCTCCAGCGGGTGAGATTTCTCTCTACAATGTTCTTTGAGTAGATAAGCTTTCCATCCACCATTTCGATCTCTGTCTTCTTCATATTGACTAGGTTACTTGAGCCTCCTTGCTTGAACAAATCTGCCCATCCTTTTGCCTTTTCCACCACAGAAATGGTCACAAGGCCTTGATTTCTCGCTCTACTCTGCTTCCCCGAGACCTCGACTTCCAGATCTGCATTTACTGCTGCTTCTGAAGGTGGACTTACTCCAGCGGACACCCCCGTAGAATTTCGGATTGGCACCACCGGAATCACCTCAAGCGTCGCCAGAGCCGCCATCTTCTGGGTTGTAACCTTTAAGTTGATCATCATTGGAAGTTCTTAATACATAATAGATAACAGAAAGGGCACAATCCATACATTGGTTCAAAACGGCTCCAACCTTATAATCCAATGCGTCACACATTAGCTCAAAATGATGGATCCATTCTAGAACCACAACACGGGTGTGGATATCAATTTCTCCTTTAAAATCTCAAATGCTTCCAAACAACAATGATCAAAAGTAGAAGACATCCTTTTCTGATAATTTTAAAAGGTGTTTTGCTATTTTTAAAAAGATCCTTTATAAAATGTTGGTAAAATCTGACGTGACCCAACAACCCTAACTCCCTTCACCGAAGATGGTGGAGGTAGTTTGAAATTGCCTTATTTTTACTGGGTTGACTTCCATCCCTTTGTTAGACGCCTTGTGTCCAAGAACAATCTCTTCACTTGCTATCATGTGACATTTCTCTCGATTGAAATCCAAATGAGTTTCCCCACATCTCTATAACACCTTATTAAGACTAGTAAGGCAATCATCACATGACTCCCCACACATCAAAAAATCATCCATAAAGATCTCAAGACAATGTTCAAACATACCATAGAAAATAGAGCATACATAGCTAAAAAGTTGTCGAAGTGGGCATGCGACAGTAGGAAAAAGTATCATAGGGACAAGTGAAGGTTGACTTCTCTCGATCCTATGGTTCTATGGAAATTGTTATATCATGAATAAACATATAGAAAGAAAAAGTATGAGCGGTTGACAAGCCGCTTGAAAATCTGGCAGATAAAGGGTAATGAAAAATGGCCCCTTAGTGTGGTGGCATTTAAACGATGGTATTCAATGCAAACTCACCACCATGTCACTATTATAGTAGAAACTAGTTCACCAATCGAATAGTAGTACCAATTATTCCCTCTTCTTATGAACTACTTGTGTTGGAATAATCCATTTAGAATCAGAATTAGCATAAATTATACATGCTAATAGAAATTCTGCTACCTCCTTCTTTTCTACCTTAGTTATAATGGGAATTAGAAGCCTTTGATATTGTGCCACCAACTTTTCTCCTTCTTCAATATCAATCTTGTGTTGGCACAAATTAGGGGAAATTCATGTGATATAAATAATAAACCACCTGATTGCAGACCAGTGGTTCTTCATGACAACAAGTAATTCTTCCTCATTACAAAGACTCAATGAAGTTGAAATTATCAATAGAAGCTTGCAGTCTACTACAAAGAACATATACTTCAGATGTAGAGGAAGTGGCTTCAGTTCTAGATCAATAGGGTGTTGTAGAGATGGTACAGTGGTGCTGGTGGTGGCAGTCCTGGAACCTCAAAATGTTTTGCGTAATGGCAAAAAAAAAGCCTTTACAAACAAGACACACTCATCCATCAGATTGTAGTGTGTGCAGTCATCCACTAGATTCATGAGATAAGATTCTAAAGGTAAGTGAGGATACACATAAGTGATAGTAGAATAGGCCACATCTGTGATTGTTAGAGGGTGAACATCATACTCTGATTCCTCAGGATATTTCACAACCTTTTCCAAAGAGATTTTCCTTGTCTTTTTTACAATGTCCACCTCCAAGTTGCCCTATTCCACGTGTAATGACATGTGCCACATCTAGAAATTGTTTCCCCAATTGAAGATCATTATCAATATGATGCACCATACGACATTGTACCTAGTTATGGTTATATTGTTGTTGGACATATAGCTTTATTTCAAATCGGTAATCCTAGATTCTCAGTGTCAATCTTTCTCTACCCATCTCTAAGATTACATCAGGTTTTACACTACTATAGAAATCAGATATATCGTCAGTCATTTTAGGAATATGACATCATTTAACAACTGACGACTAGGTGGGTGATACAAAAAACTCAAGACATAGGTCATCGGTTAAAGTAATTGATGACATTCATCTTTATCATTAGTTCCTTGTTGTAGTCAAACCGACAACATAAAACACAACATGTGACAAAATTATGGTTTCACTTGACCTTTCCTTGTAGGTTCCTCGAAACAAACCAATGACTTAATGCTAATTATGTAACGAAATGGTTTCCCTTGATAGTTCCTCGTCAGTTAATTAATGAGAAATGATCGACGACTAAAAACATAATGTTAGTTTTATCAATGAATAAATAGTGAAACTTAAGGTATATCCCATCAATTTTCAATAAGAAATCAACGTCTTATGTGTATATAGTTAGTTATTTAATGAGAACTAATCGACATTTAATAGCATGACATCAATTTTATTAGTAATTGAATAGTGAAAATGTTAAGTATATCCCGTCGATTTATTGTAAGTAATCGACATAGAATGTGTATGTAATAAGTTATTTATCGACAAATGACTAGAAATATCTATGTTTCTTTATATAGTAGGTATGCAGACATGTTGTCCGACTACTAGCATGTCTGCCGCTTGCAGTTTAGAAGAATTGAAAGTTCATCAGAACTGCAGGCCTCTGTGAGCATCACATCTTAACAACATGCCAAACAAACTGCAAGAAGAAAGATATACCATACAAATACATATGCATATGATACAATAGGCACACACAAGCTGTATGACCTCAACATTCTTTCCATTTTTCACTTCAAATACACACATATATGCATGAACTCACAACTCAATTGATTCATTTTCTCATCCACACATTCAATTTCATACATATGCATAAAACACATCATTCTCTTCCTCACACACTTCACATTCGATTCTCACACACATATGGATGAATACATTATCAATATCAGCTACCATCTCAGATGTTAAGTCTACAATGTATAATAATATAACAAACAAAAATTTGACATTAGAGTTTGAACTACAGAATTATCAATTCAAAAAGGACTAGCGGCGCATCTTGTTTCCCATCTCCCATCCATCACACTGTAATCTGTTTTGATATTTACTTTATATTAGGCAAAAAAATAATCATCCCAATTATCTGACAAGTCCACATGTTTGATGAAACAGTCTGGCCACTTCTCGCGTAGGTCATCCAGCTGCTCTAATGCATAGGGTTCAGTGGTGTCAAAAAATGCAAAGAAAATGAAACACGATTCTGATTAGATTTGATTATTTGATTGTCAAATGAGACTACTTCATTCAATATTATCTGCTACTTATAACATTACCTTCTATGTACATTTGATCTATTGCTTGTGTGTGACAATCATCTGCATGTACAACATAATGTAATATGCGCATGCCCAATCATTGTCTTATACAAGGCACTGTAGATTTACAATTACATTAATAAGTGTAATTAAGTAGAGTTTGTAACATATATGCAGTTGGAATGATAAGACTACATCAACACTCTTCCAAGTTATTGATTTCTATTTCTTTTCTACTTTCCCTCTGCCACTACGGAATGCTTTCACACCCCTATAAGTTAATCTATCAAATATGTTGCATTATTAAACTTTCATACAATGCAAACATTAACAAACATGTTAAGTATAGGAAAAATATACTTAAAAATGAATTGTCAATTTCATTAGGTGTCCCTCATTTGGTGTCAGTTTCATACCTGAAGGATCAAAGAAATACACAGTTCAAGTCTCAGGAACAATCATAAACAAATGTGAATGATTATTTATGAATGAATAGAAGGAAGATAAAATAAAAAATAAATTACACAAAAATTATATTCATAAGTTAAACATATAAACAACAAGGTCAAAAATTATAGAACGTTTAGGGAGTTGTGATCACAGTCCTGGAAGCACCAAAAACCTTCATCGTGCTAGCATAAGAAATGCTTCATTTGATATATCAAACTCTATAGCTCTATAATACAAATGAATGAACAATATATACACACACACACACACACACACACACACACATATATATATATATATATATATATATATATATATATATATAGACACACATATATATATATATATATATATATATATATATATATATATATATATATACTAATAAGTTAATATATAGGAAACAATTAAAAAATATGTATTCTTCACATATGATGGGGCATTGAAACTCATTGTATCCAAAGTTCTGTCACTGATCTGCTCAACTATTGATACTCAAATACCTGAATAACATATATCAACACTATAATAGTGTCACGATCTATATCTACGATCTCCTCCCAAAGGCCGCTCATCATGGTATATGATTGATATATATTGTCTAAGCATCTTGTCAATGCCTTGAAGTTAGGGACTAAGGAGTCAAACATCTCCTATGGAATAAAATGTGGGGGCGGAGACTTCAGAACTCTGGGGGGCTTCTTAGCTATTGTGGGCCACTGACGTGGTATTTTAAACGCACTAACAAACTCACTCGAGGTTGAAATTCTCGAGCTTTTACTAAAACCAAAGTGCAATAATACCACCCGCAAGCGGACGAGTCTTATCGCAGTATAGTTAAGGATCGAACCCAAAGGACAACGTTTTTAAGAATCTTTGTCAGTCTAGTCTAGTTCGAGTTAAGGCTAATATTTAAAACGATTGGTTGATTTGAGGTTAACTAATTGTAGGAAAATAAAGCTGAATTAAAGTTGGGTTTGAAACAGTGATATGAAATCACTGGGATGGTATCAGGTTTCACCACCACTACACACACAAACACATTCGATCGCAAACGATCCAGGCAAGATATATCAATCCAAATAGAGTTGCTGCAAAACCCCCCATACGGGCGTTAGGTTCGCGTAAGCATCACCTTAGGCATCAAATGTCTCGTCACCATCCGGATCACTTACTTACGGATCTGAAGATACAGAAATCCAATGAAGGTTGTGGGCCCCTTATACAGGCGTTAGGCACACAGAAGCGTCACCGAAGGCTAGATGACTCATCCCCTCGCGGATCATACACTTCGACCTCGATGAAATCCCATCCTATTTCTAGTTTGGGAGTCATCCGCATTAACCGATAAGCAAGCATGCAGTTAATATACGAGCAAACATCGATGATTAACAAGAAGATACAAAATCCAACTAAGGCTGTGAACCCCCTATACAGGCGTTAGGCACACAAAGACGTCACCGAAGGCTAGTTGGCTCGTCCCCTCACGGATCATACACTTACAACCTCAAGGAATCCCATTCTATTTCTAGTTTGGGGGTCAACTAGTTAAACGACATTCAATCCTACATATAGATGTTCTCGCAACATAGGAAGAACAAAGATGAAAGCAAGCAATAACGATGAAATGAAGAGTTATATACATTGCCATGGAAAGTTTAATAATATAACATGTTTACATGGGCAGCAGGGCTAGTCCCCGCACCCCAACGAAATGGTACTACTCGCTCATGATGTGAGAAACAAGAAGAGTGAGAAAGAGAGAGAAATCCACTATGAACTCGGTACAGAATGTAGTCGCAGCTCGGTGAAGAAGATACGACCTCCTACGTCGTGTCGGAGCAGATATGGACGCGAACGGGAGTTGCCAAGACAGACCGGAGAGTCTCCCTCACTCCATCTTCTTTCTCTCCTCAGCCTCCTTGGTTGCAACATGAGCAGTAGGTGAAATGAAACTGACACGGACTGGGCTGGTTTTGGATTGTGTACAGGCAGCCTGTCGGCGTCCCGGAACCGATCCCCAAATAAAGACCCTACTGGTCCTATTTATAGGCACTGGACTGGCCCTCACATTTTTGGTGTGATTCTAGTTCAAAAATATCTTGTCCAAATGGTTTGATAAAAATCTTGGTCATACGGTTTGCTTTAGTGCCATTTTATCAAATGGTTTGGTATCTATTTGGTTTGCACTTCAACCCTTATCCAAACAGTTTCACATTTCATGCATGCACATAGCAGCAATTTGGCCATTCGGTTTCAGCTCATGCGGTCTGCATTACTTTTCCAAACGGTTTGCTTTCCCACAACTTTAGCAAACAGTCTACGCAAACCACCTTTTGCAAATGGCTTTCGAATGGTTTTGGAAATCGCATGAATGGCCCAAACGATCTTGCGCTTCCGGCAGCGTCAAATAGTTTTGATACTAATTATTCCAAACGGTTTGTCTGTGCATGTGCATCGTTCGGTTCTCATATACGTACCTATCCAATCGATAGTGGAGCAAACTGTCTGATAGTCCACCTTTATCAAACGGTCCTATAGGAGTGCCTTTTCCAATTGGTTTCACATGCACGTGGCTGTGGCCATACCGTCTACTGCTTAGTGCTTTATTTAAACGGTTTGGCACTGTACGCCTTTTCTTCATGCGGTCTTGCATGCTTTGCTTGTGCAAACGGTTTTAGCTAAAAACCCAAATGGTCTTCCTACCTTATTCAGTTTGCTTTGACTTTTCCATGCATGCATGCCCTCCCATGCACGTGGCTTCTCTAATCAGTTTGCTTGCTGGTTGCTTAGCAAACGGTCTTCAATTAGTACTCAAACGGTCTTCGTGACCTCGGGATCAGCCGGTATGCATGCATGCATGTGATCTGCATCAAATGGTTTGTTACTGCACTTAATCAATCCCAAACGGTCTCGCGAGTTTACAACAACCAGTTTCATTCTTCAGGTGGACAGTTCATACGGTTTGCTGCTATCATGCTCAAATGGTCTTGAGACCGCATGGGCTTGTGCGGTCTTGGGACCACATGGGTTCAAACGGTCTTGGGACCGCATGGGTTCAAACGGTCTTAGGACCGTATGGGCTCAAACGGTCTTGAGACCGGACGGGCTCATGCGGTCTTGGGACCGCATGGGCTCAAACGGTCTTGAGACTGCGTTGCTCATGCGATCTTGGGACCGCATGGGCTCAAACGGTTTGTTAGATTTCTTGATCAGAGCCAGAGATGAAGGCGAACCCTGCCTACTTGTTAAGCTTTGTCAAAACCTACATTAAATGAACAATATTTAATTAAAACCTTGATAATCGAATCAACTAAGTAGTTTTGCCCATTATGATTCAAATTGAGTGAGATAGTATGTATAGAGTTGAATTGGTCCCGAAGTGATAATTGAATTTCATGATGAATATACATTTATCAAAATACCCCAAAATTGAACGTTGCTCGTCCTTGAGTAACTCAAAATCTGAAATGGTTGCCAAATGAATACTTTCAATTCGTGTGATTGCTTCATCTTCACATCACGAATGTTTTCTTTCAGCTCAATATGACTCAGTATCCCAACCTCTTGAGACCACTGAACACATCTTACCATATCTTTGTTCCTGAGTTCGTTTTCCAAAATCACTTCCTCCTCACTTTTTCCAACAACAAGCATGTCAAAGAGTTTTGTAAGAATTCAGAGACACCCGCAGAATGACAGGTGTGCATTTGATCTGACACTGGTGATTTTCAGGATAGGGTGGGCAATCATTGTGCCATTGGGTAGAAAAGGGAGTGAAAGGTGGTATGGAAGGAAGAAGTAAATCTCTCCTCTATTCGACTCGAGATTTTGATTTGCTTTGCAATTTCATTTATTGCATTTTTTGTGCAAATCTCTCCTCTATTCGACTTGAGATTGCATTTCTTTTTGTGTGCACTTTGGCATCTTTTATTTGCAAATCTCTCCTCTATTCGACTCGAGATTGCATTTTTAGTGGTACACCCCTATTTATTTGCGAGGGGTATGGAAGAAGCGGATAAAGAGGGAAGCGGCGTGCCACCCTGAACTTAGGGTTTTGCACAATTTCGGTTATTTTTGTTTCTTTTTGATGAATGGAGGGATACGAAGATGATAGAAGAGGTGTAGAAGAGAGTTCAGATCAGAATGCAACTTGATTTACAATTCAATGTATCAGGTTGTTCTCTTTATCGTACTTTGCTCAAATAGTGACTTGATGAGGATCCAGTGGAGATTCCATGTTATTGTTCCACTAGTCAGTTAGGAAGCACGACGTGTTTGATCCCTATCAGATTGACATACACTTATCATCTTTGCAAAAAGTATCATGAGGTTAGGAATCATAAGCTTCACAAGATGATTTCAATCAAAAGGCTTGTTTCAAAAAGTGGTCATTTTGAGGATTTACTTCGAATAAGGAGGATATAATGATTGAAAATGCATAACAATTTAGTTAGTGACATTTAATGAAACAAGAAAGTGTCAAAAAGTGTCAAAAATTCATCAAGTATCTGTTCAATCTTTTTGAAAAAACATTAAAGAATTCTGAAAATTTTGAAAATTTTGAATTTTTTTTATTCAAGAATGTGATAGTGAAAACTAAAGTATGAAAAGAATGGGTGTAGGTGGAAAGTGAGGTACGTACCACCCACACTCCACCCCGAACTTAGAGATTTACTCGTCCCAAGCAAACCCTAAATCCAAGATGGAGGGGAAAATTTATGCCAGAATGACCACCAGGTGTGGTTGCGTCCGATCGGTGAACATCCTTTTATCTAAAAATCTCAAAGGTAAAGAGCAATTAGATCTTAAAATAGCATCTTACGATGCTAATTTTATTTAATGGAAATTAACTAGAAGGTAAAAACAAAATTGAAGGGAAGTAAAATAAATTTATTGATCGGGTTGCCTCCCGACAAGCACCTTTGTTTTTTGTCGATGGCTCGACTGAATCCTTCAACTTCATGGTAGATCTTTTGGATTGGTGAGTTTTAGCATTGCTTTAGTGCCTATGTTAGTTGAGATGAAATATCTCTTTACGCGGTGACCATTTGTTACAAATTCACCTGACTTTTCACTCCATAATGAGAAAGCACCATGTGGAGAGATGCTCTTGACGATGTATGGTCCAGACCAGCGTGAGCGGAGTTTTCCTGGGAATAACTTCAATCTTGAGTTAAATAGCAGAACTTGGTCTCCCACTTGTATGTCTTTTCTTTTCAGATGTCCATCATGCCAAAGTTTTGTACGTTCTTTGTAGATTCGTGCATTCTCATAAGCTGTCATCCTGAGTTCATCCAGCTCTTGGAGTTGCAGAATCCTGGCTTGGCCTGCTTCTTTCATATCAAAGTTCAATTATTTAATTGCCCACCATGCCTTGTGTTCCAGTTCGACTGGCAGGTGGCAAGATTTTCCATATATTAATCGAAAAGGTGTAGTCCCAAGGGGAGTTTTATAAGCAGTTCGATAGGCCCATAAGGTGTTGTTGATTTTCGTTGACCAATCTTTTCGAGTGCGTCCTACAGTTTTTTCCAGAATAGCCTTTAGTTGACGGTTAGAGACCTCTACCTGTCCACTTGTTTGTGGATGGTAAGGCAAGGCTACCTTATGTGTTACACTGTATTTTCTCAGTAAAGCTTCAAAGTTTCTTTCAAGGAAGTGGGACCCTCCGTCAGATATCACGGTTCGTGTCACTCCAAAACGGGGGAAAATAATATATGTGAATAATTTGATGACGGGTTTGGAATCACTAATGACGGTTGGTATAGCTTCAACCCATTTTGAGACATAGTCTACCACCACGAGGATGTATGAAAATCCATGAGAAGATGGGAATGGACCCATGTAGTCCACCCCCCAAACATCGAATATCTCTACTTCTTGCCATAGATTCAGCGACATCTCGTCTCTCTTTGTTATATTACCTGTTCTTTGACATTTGTCGCATGATAGGAAAAAATCGTAGGAATCTTTGGATATGGTTGGCCAGAAGAATCCACATTTCAAAACCTTCAAAGTAGTTTTTTTAGAGCTCATATGTCCTCCCACTGGTCCGGAGTGACATTGTTCCAAAATAAGTTGAGCTTCTTCTTCGGCGATACATCGTCTATATAGGCCATCAACACCTAGTTTAAAGAGATATGGCTCATCCCAGTGATATTGCTTTACATCATGCATGAACTTCTTCAGTGCATTCCCGGTGCATTGAGGATGGATAACCCCAACAACAAGGTAGTTCACAAAATCCGAGTACCATGTAATAACTTCTGAGACCTTCATTAGTTGATCATCCAGAAGAGAATCGTTAATCGGAATCTTCTCAGTATCTTGAGTGTGGATGCGACTGAGGTGGTCTGCTACAACATTCTCTGTACCTTTTTTTATCTCTTATCTCTTAATCAAATTCCTATAATAGAAGGATCCATCTAATCAACCTGGGTTTTGCATCTTTCTTTGCCAGAAGGTAACGAATGGCAGCGTGGTCTGTGTAGACAATGACCCTTGAACCAATTAGGTAGGATCTGAACTTGTCAAAGACATACACGACAGCTAGAAGTTCTTTCTCGGTAGTTGCATAATTCCTATGAGCTTCATCGAGAGTTTTTGATGCATAATAGATCACGTAATGTTTCTTCTCTATACATTGTCCCAACACAACACCCACATCATAACACTGACATCACACATGATTTCGAATGGGTGATCCCAATCAGGAGCTCTAATGATGGGAGTAGTTGTAAGGGCCTGTTTCAGTGTGTTGAAGCTTTTGACACATTCTTCATTGATATTGAAATTAGTATCCTTTAGTAATAGGTTCGTCATTGGCTTCGTTATCTTGGAAAAGTCCTTTATAAATCTTCTGTAAAATCCTGCATGACCTAGAAAAGCACGGACTTCTTTTACGTTTGTTGGAATAGCCAGTTTAGAAATCACTTCAATCTTGGCTTTATCTACTTCAATTCCTCTATTGTTGACCCTATGACCAAGGACAATGCCTTCTCTTACCATAAAATGGCACTTTTCCCAGTTTAGCACAAGATGCGCTTCTTCACAACGTTTGAGGACCAGGGAGAGGTGCTTTAGACATGAATTGAATGAATTTCCATAAACAGAAAAATCATCCATGAAAACCTCCATAATTGTTTCAGTAAGACCAACGAATATGGCGGCCATGCAACGTTGGAAAGTTGTGGGCGCATTATAGAGACCAAATGGGATTCTTTTAAACACATATGTTCCAAATGGGCAGGTAAAGGTTGTTTTCTCTTGGTCATCTGGATGTATGGGTATTTGATAGAATCCAGAGTAACCATCAAGATAACATAAATATTCTTGATGAGCTAACCTTTCTAGGACTTGATCAAGGAAGGGAATAGGAAAATGATCCTTTCGAGTTGCCTTGTTCAATTTTATTAATATATGCACATCCTCCACCCTGTGACTGTTCGAGTGGGGATGAGTTCATTGTTTCATTCCGTATAACAGTTGTTCCACCTTTCTTCGGGACTACATGTACTGGGCTCACCCATGGAGAATCAGATATTAGATAGATTATTCCAGCAGTAAGCAGTTTAATGACCTCGCTACAGACCACTTCCTTCATATTTGTATTCAATTTCCATTGATGCTCAATAGTAGGTTTGTGATCTTCCATCATAGGGATCTTGTGCATACACAACACTTGACTGACCCCAGTGAGGTCACTCATTTTATAACTGATGGCTTTCTTTCTTTCCCTCAGTTCCTTCAGAAGTTTCTCTTCTTGTTCAACTATTAGATCGGAATTTATAATAACTGGACAAACCTTGAGATCATCTAAAAACACGTACTTCAGTCCTTCGGACAGAGGCTTCATTTCGAGAGCTTCTTGTTTTTCGCTTGTTTCTTCTGTAGTTTCGATAGCTTTGAGTTCTTCACTAGTGGCTTCAACATCTTCCTTAGCAGAGTCGAGGGATTCGATGCAATCTTTTACTTGTTCATCAATTGATTCATCAACAGATGGGTTTGTTAGGCAACTTCTAAAGGATCGTCTGATTCATGATGCTCTTGAGTCAGAAGTGACATTTTCTCAATGCAGTCAATCAGATATACTTCTTCTTACACACTTGGTCTTCTCATACTTTCAAAGACTTTAAATTCGAGAGTTTCTTTGCCTAATCTGAGCAGTAAGGTACCAACTTCAACATCAATCAGGGCTCTTGCAGTGGTGAGGAATGGATGACCAAAGATGAGAGGATATATGGTATCTTCTTTAATGTTCATAATGATAAAGTCGCGTGGAACATATGTGTCCTTGCCTACCTTGACCGAGACATCTTCGAGGATTCCTAACAGACATTTTATTGAATTGTCTGCAAGCTGTATAGTCATGCCAGTAGGAAGCAATTATGCAAATCCTAATCTTTTGCATAGGCTAAGCGACATAATAGAGATGCTTGCACCTAGGTCTGCCAATCCTTTCTTACATGATGAATCGCCTATATGACATGATATTCCAAAGGATCCTGGGTCTTTTTGTTTCTTGGGCATCTTGCTCAATATGATATTTGATGTAGTTGTTGCCAGTTTTACTGTCTCATATTCCTCAGTTATATACTTCCTGGTGAGGAGTGATTTTAAGTACTTTGTCCATGCTGGTATCTTGGCCAGAGCATCCAAAAAGGGTATATCAACATGAAGTTTCTTCATAGCCTCTTTAAACTTATTGAATCTGGTATCAAGCTTTGTTTGCCTTAGATGAGCTGGAAAGGGTATACGTGGTTTGTACATAGGGATATCAGGTTCTGGTGTTTCAGCTTCTTCATCAGTAGATTTCTCAGGACTTCCCTTATCTGTCTTATCATCTTTTGATTGAGACTCTAATGTTGTTGAGTTTTGGACAATCACAGGTTTATCTTTGTCTGTAATAACCACAAGTGTCTTTACTGGGGGATTCGAATAGTCTTTTCCTGACCTGGTGGTGACTACCTTCAACTGTTCAGGATGCTTGGGATTGTTCTTAGGTTGTCCAACAAAGATTCCAGTGGGTGGCTTTATGCTAGCTGCAAGTTGAGCTAGTTGAGATTCAATTGCCTTCTGCTGAGCTTGTTGGTTGGCTATCATAGTTTGCTAAGTTTGCAACATTTTTTCAATGGTTGATAGCTTGTCATCAGAAGAGACGACTCCTGCTTTCTGTCCTTGCTGTTGATTGAGATTCTGATACTGAGAGTTGTTTTGATAATTATTGTAGTTCCTATTCTGAAAGTTTCCCTTGAAATTTCCTTGATTCCCAAAATTCTATTGTTGATTATACTGGAATCCTAGTGGACCTCTTGGTTGATTGTTTGAACCAAATTGATGCGAGTTTACTGCTCTAGAGGGGTTTCCATATTGAAAACTTGGGTGATTCCTATTCTGATTTGGATTGTAATAACTTTATCCAGGAATAGTGTTGATAGCATTAAGATTTTCCATCTGACCATTATCTCCTTGTCCACACACATTGCTCAGTACAACGTCATAGAGAACATTGCATGATAAAGTGGAATGATCGGTGCTCTTACATTCTTCACAGAACATGGAAGTGGACTTGACCTGTTCTGGTTGCCGAGTGGGTGAACGTCCTCTTCCAATAGCAGTTAGAGATGATTCAATATGGTCTTTCTTGGAAACTAAGATCTTCAAGGTTTCAATGATAGACTTGTACTTGGGAGTAGCTTCGGCCATAGCTACTTTCAAGACTCCTTTACCTACATATCTACCCCAATTGGCTTGATTTTTGCTCCCAGAGTGATGACTCTCCATGCACAGTCATAACTTTGACACATGAAGTTTCCCCCAGATGAGGAATCTAGAAACCTTATAATATCATCATCCACACCCCTATAGAAAATTTCAATGAGTTGATTCTTAGGAATTCCATGGTGTGGACATTTGCATAGAAGCTCTTTGTACCTATCCCATGCTTCAGAGAGAGTTTCTCCAGGGACTTGAGTGAAATTTTTTATCCGGCCCCTAATTTCATATGTGAGAGATGGAGGATAGAATTTTTCCAGAAACACATTTTGGAGTTGTTCCCAGGTGGTTATGGGTATTTCACTTTGCAATGAATTGTACCAACTTATGGCTCTATCAGCAAGGGGATACTTGAAGAGACGGAGTCGAATGGCATCATCAGTCACTCCATTTTGCTTTGTCATAGCACACAGATCGATGAATCTCAGAAGATATTTTTGGCTGTCTTCTCCTTGCTTGCCATAGAAAGGGTTATTCTGAATCAGGGTGATCCAATGCACTCTTATCTCGAAATTAGGAGCATTGATAGGAGGGGGTTGTACTGGATGATGAACATTTGCAGCTTTTGAGATTGAGAACTCTCTAAGAATCTTTTGTAGTTCGACTGCTTGCGCTGCTAGGATTTCTTGTTGAACCGTAGCCCTGGCTTCTTACATGATCCTCTCTCTCTGTGCATTGATGGCTTGAGCCACTCTTTGTGCTACTTCCTCTTCCTGAGACATCCTTGCTTGATTTTCTCGGATTTGACGATGAAAAGTTCTGTCTATCTCGGGATCGAAGCTTGCCGTGAGTCCGGGGTTGTCCGAACGGTGCATGCACTACGTCTTGGATTGTACCTGAATTTAGAAAGATTTCGAAAGTGAGATCCACAGAGTAGAGTCAAATTCAAGTAGATGGTCAATTGTGTCAAAAGAAAAAGCAAAATCCTAAATTAGTCTTAAAAGAACTAGATTTGACTAACTGATTCCGTTGTCCCCGACAACGATACCAGAATTTGGCGTGGTATTTTAAACGCACTAACAAACTCACTCGAGGTTGAAATCCTCGAGCTTTTACCAAAACCAAAGTGCAATAATACCACCCATAAGCGGACGAGTCTTATCGCAGTATAGTTAAGGATCGAACCCAAAGGACAACATTTTTAAGAATCTTTGTCAGTCTAGTCTATTTTGAGTTAAGGCTAATATTTAAAACGATTGGTTGATTTGAGGTTAACTAATTGTAGGAAAGTAAAAGTTGAATTAAAGTTGGGTTTGAAACAGTGATATGGAATTGCTGGGATGGTACCAGGTTTCACCACCGCTACACACGCAAACACATTTAATTACAAACGATCCAGGAAAGATATATCAATCTAAATAGAGCTGCTGCAAAACCCCCCATACAGGCGTTAGGTTCGCATAAGCATCACCTTAGGCATCAGATGTCTCGTCACCATCCTGATCACTTACTTACGGCTCTGAAGATACAGAAATCCAACAAAGGTTGTGGGCCCCCTATACAGGCGTTAGGCACACAGAAGCGTCATTGAAGGCTAGATGGCTCGTCCACTCTCAGATCATACAGTTACGACCTCAATGAACTCCCATCCTATTTCTAGTTTGGGAGTCAGCCGCATTAACCGATAAGCAAGCAGACAGTTAATATATGAGCAAACATCGACGATTAATAAGAAGAAACAAATTCCAACTAAGGTTGTGAACCCCCTATACAGGCGTTAGGCACACAGAAGCGTCACCAAAGGCTAGATGGCTAGTCCCCTCACAGATCATACACTTACGACCTCAAGGAATCCCATTCTATTTCTAGTTTGGGAGTCAACTAGTTAAACGACATTCAATCCTACATATAGATGTTCTCGCAACATAGGAAGAACAAAGATGAAAGCAAGCAATTAATCAAACTACGAACATAACGGTTAACGGCAAAATGAAGAGTTATATACATTGCCATGGAAAGTTTAACAATATAACATATTTTCATGGGCAGCGGGGCTAGTCCCCGCACCCCAGAGAAATGGTACTACTCGCTCATGATGCAAGAAACAAGAAGAGTGAGAAAGAGAGAGAAATCCGCCATGAACTCGGTGCAGAAGGTAGTCGCAGCTCGGTGAAGAAGATACGACCTCCTACGTCGTGTCGGAGCAGATCTGGACGCGAACGGGAGTTGCCAAGACAGATCGGAAAGTCTCCCTCGCTCTGTCTTCTTTCTCTCCTCAGCCTCCTTGGTTGCAACATGGGAAGTAGGTGAAATGAAACTGGCACAGACTGGACTGGTTTTGGATTAGACCTGTGTACATGCAGCCTATCGGTGTCCCGGAACCGATCCCCAAATAAGGACCCTGCTGGTCCTATTTATAGGCACTGGACTGACCCTCACATTTTTGGTGTGATTCCAGTCTAAAAATATCTTGTCCAAACAGTTTGATAAAAATCTTGGTCATACGGTTTGCTTTAGTGCCACTTTATCAAACGGTTTGGTATCTATTCAGTTTGCACTTCAGCCCTTATCCAAACGGTTTCGCATTTCATGCATGCACGTAGCAGCAATTTGGCCATTCGGTTCCGGCTCATGCGGTCTGCATTACTTTTCCAAACGGTTTGCTTTCCTGCAACTTTAGCAAACGGTCTTTTGACCTCGGGATCAGCCGGTATGCATGCATGCATGTGATCTGCATCAAACGGTTTGTTGCTGCACTTAATCAATCGCAAATGGTCTCGCGAGTTTACAACAACCGGTCTCGCGAGTTTACAACAACTGGTTTCATTCTTCAGGTGGACAGTTCATACAGTTTGCTGCTATCATGCTTAAATGGTTTTGAGACCGCATGGGCTTGTGCGGTCTTGGGACCGCATGGGCTCAAACGATCTTGGGACCGCATGGGCTCAAACGGTCTTGAGACCGCACGGGCTCATGCGGTCTTGAGACCGCATGGGTTCAAACGGTCTTGGGACCGCATGGGCTCAAACGGTTTGTTAGATTTCTTGATCAGAGCCTGAGATGAAGGCGGACCTTGCCTACTTGTTAAGCTTTGTCAAAACCTGCATTAAACGAACAATATTTAGTTTAAACCTTGATAATCGAATCAACTAAGTAGTTTTGCACATTATGATTCAAATTAAGTGAGATAGTATGTATAGAGTTGAATTGGTCCTGAAGTAATAATTGAATTTCATGATGGATATACATTCGCCACCCACGTGCATGTATTCTCATATTAGCTTTCAATTGTTTATATAAATTTCAATATACATTTGTCATACCACAAGAAATACCAAGAGTCATGTGGGCCACCCAGTAAATCCGCCTTCGAACTCTCCGACTGTGGCGACATTTGGGTGCTCGTATAGGAGAGTTTTATCTTTCATTATTGAAATGACACATATTCCACTCACACAAATGTGATCAGTGGGAAGGGGAGTACCATGAATTGTATTGGTGAATGAATAAGCCTCAACATACTGTGACATTGTATGATGGAACATCGATGGCAAGACGATATATATTTTTTGACCACCTATAATATTATAAAACACAAAATTTAAATTGACACACATATATATTGATTTGAGGGATTATTTATCACAATGTATATATAATTTGACTTAAAATTGAATCTTACCCCAGTCATGCCATGCGGGTCCATTGTAAAAGTTCTGTGACTGTTGGAGGAGCTTGCACCGCATGTGAAGCCTTAAACTCCTCCAATGTTGCAAATATCAATCTTTGTACCTTCTCCATGTCCATTCCCCCTTTCTTAGAAGATTTGCACTTTTGCTCCAATGCACAAATTTTTTTATTTGATACCCAGTTCCAGCGGTCCTAACATGTCCAGGGTGCTCTTCCATCCCTAGAGCAATCATCAATTCATCGTGTGTTCACTAAGGGGTGAACCTACCTTCCTCTGTTTTCTCACCCAACTCCAACTATTCATCATCAAAACCAACTAATCAGTAAAACTTCATTCCAGTGAAAAAAGAACATGGACATATTGTGAGACTAAGAACTTTACCATTTTTGAAGCCACCTCCTGGGTTTCTTGAACGGGGATTTCTTCGGCTTTGTTTTTCCTTGCATCAATCCACTTAATATAGTGAGGCAACCATCCTGAAGTATTACAAGACTCAGTAGTTGAAGGAGTAGAAGTAGAATGCCCTTGCTCTTGCTCTCTCTACTGGAGGCATTTAAAAATAACGACCTAAACCCTCAAGTGGTGGTGTTTAATATAACCACATGAACCCACTATTGGTTGTACACATTCTTGTCATGCCTATATTTTTCAGCATCGTGAATGTCCTGGTTAATTTAATAATAAATATTGTTAATCAAGCATAAGAAGTCATAAAAATGTAATTAATCCAATATCTTGACACATCTATTTTTCTCTGCTCAACAAACTCCAACCAATCATTTTTATCAATATAGTTCCATTGAAGAGTGGGGTCTTGATCCTGCCTATCTCCAAAGTTGTAGTCTTTTGTGAGGATTGTATGCCAATCTCTATGTCTTCTCCCAATGAGCTACATAACAGACTTGTGATGTAGCTTTTCATCAAGCTCAGATCGACCCTAAAAAGTTTGAAAATTCACTACTATGTATAAATGTAAAAGGAAAGAATAGTAAAAGACTATAAAAATGTAAATTCTTTATCTCACCTCTAACTCTCTCCAGATGAGGTCTTTATTTTTTGTACTCACTTGTCCCCAATCCTCAACACATAGAGGCACTTTGCTTCAAGCAAGGACCCCATAGTAGCTGACAAACTCTTTAGTAGTCGACGTGCCTGTTTCATTAAATTCAACGATGCCCTTCTTCCCTTCCCTATTTATGGTAATTTTCATGAAATTTATCTCTCTCTTACATTTTGATTCATCAACACTGTCATCACCTTGGCCAAGATGCTGAGAAGGATCATGATGCTCAAGATCCTGATGCTCGGGATCACTATGCTCTTGGGTAGATACCATCTATAAAATCAAAAGTAAACACATAAAAAAGTCAGATCACATATAGAAATTCATATCACATATGAAAAAGTTAGAATACATATTAAAAAGTCAGATCACATATGAAATAATAAACATGTTATATAATGCAAATAACATATGAAATATTGCACATAGTATACCTTAAACTAATATCCCTTTTGTTTGATATTCATGTGTATCGTCAACAGTGTTAGATTCAACATTTACACTTGGTAAGCCAATAGAGGATGGACTAGATTCATCATACTTGTCATAGTACTCTTCTTCATCAATAAGATATGAAATGAACTATCTTTTCCCATGAAGAATGACAGACAAATTTTCTTTTATAGGATCGTCGGTGTAGAATACCTTGTTTGTCTATTGATGCCATGATAAAGGGTTCATACTTCTCACATGTCCACTATATATTTACTATTTTGAAACTAGTTTGTCTACTACAACTCCTTTCTTGTTATCAACCCATTTACACCTAAATAATGGAACTCTAAAGTTTATATAGTCAATTTCCCATATGTCTTCTATGACATTGTAACAAGACATCTTTCCTTAACATGGACTCTTATCCTTAGCACTAGAAAAATACAATTAAGACGCCTGAAGGGTGACCTCACAATTTTGTCCGATTAAATACTTTCTCTTCAAACCACCTAATAAATGTTCGATTATGCTCTCTAGCAAGCCACATTGAACTGGCTCAGGGACAACTTATCTTGAGGTCATTGGTGTGTTTGGTGAAATAAATACCCACATCGTAAATGTTGTGTAAAATATACAAGTGTTCTTGTTCCCACTGCTCACGACTAATATTTATCCATCATTCTCCCAAAATACCTTTGTTGTAATAAACATCAGGATTCACAGTATTAGCAGGAGTTTTGTTGCAACTCATAAAGTCATTGTATAAGTCCATAACCTCCCTAGAAACATAGCCCTCAATGATACTTCCTTCAGGGTGAAAATGGTTCCAAACATCACCTTTAAAAACTCTTAATGTATCTCTCAAAAGGATACGTCCAATGCAAGAAAATCGGACCCAACATTTTCACTTCCGTAGTCAAATGGACAACCAGATGTACCATGATATCAAAGAATAAAGGGGAAAAATACTGCTCAAGTTGGTAAAGGGTAACGACCACTTCTCTTTGAAACTTATGTAGAATCTTAGAATCAATTACTTTATTACATAGAGTATTGAAGAAGAAGCATAGACTAGTTATTACAAACCTTACATGCTTGGGAAGAATAGATCAAATAGCCACATGCAATGTATGTTGCATTAGAGTGTGACAATCATGCTATTTAAGACCTATAAACTTCATATCCTTCCTTGATACCAATTTACAAATATTGACTGAGTATCCATGTGGTACCTTAACATTATGTAAGCACTCACAAAAAGTTCTCTTCTCCTGTGTTGACAAGGTGTAACAAGTAAGAGGTAGATATGTACAGTGACCCTTCATAACTTATTTTGTTAATTATTTCCTTATACCCATTTCACGTATATCCCTTTTGGATTTGATGCTATCTTTAGTCTTACCATACCAATAATGATATCACAAATATTTTTCTCAACATGTATAGCATCGATACAATGTCAAATTGTCAAAGAACCCCAATAAGGAACACCACATAATATCAAAACTTTTTTTTAATAAATACTTTTCACCTATGAGATTAGTACATGGTCTCTTACCCAAAGAATTTACAATATTGTTTACTCTTGCATAAATATCCTCCCCTGACATAGGTTTAGGGGCACTCCATTTCTAGTTGAGTCATTGAATGTTTTGTTCAACTTTCCATAAGGATGAACCTTTAGTAGAAACCTTCTACGACCATGATATACAGTGTTACCACCACATTTTAGTAGGATTGAATCAACATTTTCCTCACATACAAGACATTCCTTGGTTCCTTTGACATTGTATCCAGACAAGTTCCCATAAGATGAAAAGTCATTAATAGTGCAAAGAAACATAGCAAATAAATTAAACATCTCTCTACTAAAAGCATCATAAGTCATCAAACCTTCTCCCCAAAGTTTCTTTAGGTCGATAATCAAAGGTTCAAGGTAAACATCAATATCATTGTCAGGTTGTTTGGGGCCCAAAACATGCAAGGATAGCATGACATATTTATTCATCATACACAACCACAGAGGAAGATTGTATATAACAATCATAATAAGGAAAGTGATATGTTTGTTGCTTAATGTTTCATATGGATTCATCCCATAAGTGCAAAGTTCAAATCTTAAATTCCTAACTTCTTCGCCAAATTCAGGATACAAGAAATCAATCTTCTTCCATGGCGGGAAATCATACACATTTCGTAGCATACCATCGTTGTTTTTCTTTACCTCGGCATGCCAAGATGATTTTTGTGCATCTATGGTATTAGCAAAAAAGTATTGATATTGTGGTATTATAGGCAGATACCACATCACCTTGATAGAAGACACGGTCTTGGTCTTACCCAATGTCATCCTTTTGTACCTAGATGCACTGCCCCACACTTTGAACATTCTTTCAGACCAATATAGCCCTTTTGAACAACACACATCTCATTCGAGCATGCATATATCTTCTTAGCCTTCATTCCCATTTGGCAAAACATTTTTTTGTTTTGTATGTTGAGGTTGGAAGCTCATTGCCTTCAGGGAGAATTTCTTTCAACAAATACAACAAAGAAGTGAAGATTTTGTCACTCCATCTATTGTTAGCCTTCAGAGTATACAATCTCAACACATCACTCAACTTTGTAAACTTAGTACAACCTAAGTTTAATGGTTTCTCATCATAATGCACAATATTTCTAAATAAGGGAGGTGGGTATGTAACATTTACCCCACAACTATCTAGCATCACATCAACCATGTTTGTTGGAATTGGTTTGTTCTCATGAATATTGTCAGTCATTTCTTTTTCGACACAACTACCACTACCTACATCTGCTTATGTCACACTAGGAATCTCTCCATGCCAGTACCATTATGTACAACCATGTACAATCCCATTGTACATGATATGATCTTTGATCATGTCAACTTTCAAGTTGTTACTACATTTCCTACAGGGGCAATAGAACCTATCTCCAAGTTGTTTGTTATGTTCCTTTGCAATTCTTACAAACTCATCGAGACCATTAATAAAATATGTTGAGCAATGATTTGTTTTAGAAATCCATGATCGATCCATTCTATGATCAGATGGGAGACAAGTAGCTCATCAGGTGTAAGCTAATAAGTTAATTTTAGAAAATAAATATGTTTGAATTGAGCCCCGATCATCTATTAGCATTCACATTCATGAATGTGTACCACCTATCCCATTCTTGAGCACTTTATATCACTAGTTAGTGTATAATGCATGCTTGATGTCAATAAATTTTGACAACATTTCCCTGCACTTCTCCAAGTACACCGATGTAGATGGGCAAACACCCACCTACATATGTACCCAGAGAACAAAATGGAAAATGCTGCTGAAATTTATTGTAATCGAACACTCATTATACACTTACATCCTAAGTGTGATGAAATACTCAAGAATAGTCCCAAATTGGGGACTATCAAAGGTTTACTCCTAATGAGTAAATCTTGGACAGGTTTCTAGGCCAACAACATGGTTTAGAAATTAGGATTTAGAATCTTCTGATTGGATATCTGATACATGCATTTTTAGGGTTTACAATTCATCACGATCTCATTAAAATTCATCACAATCTAATTAATTACATAGTTAGAAATAATTTTAGGGTTTACAATGCATCACAATCTAATCAAATCTAGGTTAGGGTTTTCAAATAATTTTCAATTCTAATTATGTACATAGTTATATATATGCATTTTCATCACAATCATACAATTCGTAAGAGTCTAATTAAATCTAGACCAACAACATATTAGGATTTACACATAACTTTCAATTCTAATCATACATACTTACATATACATATTTTCATCACAATCATACAACTCATATTGGTCACATTATCCCCTAGTTTGTATAATCACAACATTACATAGACACAATCCTAATTTGGCCATCAAACAAGCTATAATTGATTTAATGAGCCATTCATAGTTTCAGAGTTTGAGATTTTTTCATACTTGCACATGCATCACTTAATCTTCAATTAAAAAATGAAGTAGAGAAAGACATGCCTCGCTGGACGAAGGAGACAGTAGTAGTAGAGTTGGCGATAGTGGAGCAATGAGCAAAAACAACACCAGTCGTGGGAGAGAGCAGCAACGACGGTGGAGGAGAGAACAACAACCAACGGAGGAGAGAGTAGCATCTAGTGGAGGAGAAAGCAGCAGTGGCATCAACTCCTGGCTGATGTGCTAGATTCCATAGTGGGAGTGAGTACCAGCATCACACCCAGATGGTGGTGTTAGTGGTGGAAGTGATATAAGAGGTAAATCATTGGAGAAAACAATTCCAGAGAAACATGGGTAGAGGAAGAGGGGTTCCTCGTAGGGTTTAAGTAAGATATTCCTGATCGGTTAATTAAAAATCTAACAACCTACACCCTAGGTCATCAGTTGCAACCCTAAAACCGTAGGCAAATAGATACCATTTTCTTCAATTGGACAGATAAAACCAATGACTAATTCTACAACCTAGACGCAACCCAACGAACCCTATATTGTCGGTTGGGGTGACGACAGTTGACAAGAAAAACCAATTGGGGTGGGAAAATTTCCATGGGACACATGGCTTGTACACCTTTCTCATCAGTCATTGTAGATACAACTGATGATATATACACATAAGAGTTATAAGGACACATTTGATATGTAGTCATTTATCCCATCGGCTATTTAACAAAAAAAAGATGTTGGGTTTTGGAGGCAAATAAAATGCCTTGTAAAAATTGTGCATAAAATTCTATTTTGCGGGCGAGATATCACGTCGATTTCTTTGAGAAGCAACTGAAGATAAAAATAAAATGAATCCCAAGTTCTCTCAGCTAGTTCTCAACTGGTCAATCATCACAATTGTCTTTAACGAACTGACGCTAAAGAGTACACAGTTAGTTCCTCTTAAAAAATAGTCGAAGAGATATCTCGTTTCTATAGCAGTGTTACCTGAGATAAACTACTTAGAAATAATTTATAGGCATATTCATCCTATGTTCCCATGACCACAAAATATGGTGAAAAGATGAACTTATCTACTTTCATTAGGACATCCGCACATATGCCCAGTGTCCTCACAACTGAAAGTCTATCAGCTGAATTGTCATATTATTTTTCCTTCAGTCTTTAACCCATAGTTTCTTCAATGTTGTCAATGGCATGCGAATAATTCTTGCTCTAGAGTCACATAGTGCTTCCCCAAATTTTATACAATCTATAAAGCATAGTATATTCAAACATCTTGGATCTTGTCTCTTCTAAGGCAGTTTCCTTTGTATCAATGCAATAATTTCCTCTAGTAGTACCATAAGATCTGAATCAACTATCCTCATCTTCTTGTTGATGATGTCTTTCTAGAACTTGTCATGGGATTGGATCTGTTCAATTGTGTCTAATAGAGGTAGGTTGATGTGGAGTTTCATGAAAACATCAAGAAACTTCTTGAACTTCTTATCAAACTTTTTGGCTTTCAAGTTGTCATGAAATGAAACTTGAATCACATTTTTTACTAGTGATCCATAATATAGGGATCTTCTAGAATTTTGGGTTCCCTATATCCTCATCCTCTACAACTTCTTCATGCGGTGTGAAGGCTATTGGCTACTCAAGAAACGTCTTTTATGTTAAAACCACAATTTCAGATGACGGTGCACTCAGATTCGAAATCACTGTCTGTTCTTTTTCAACACTCTACCACTATGTAGAATCACTGGTTTGGCTTGTTGGTTATTTTGTGGGATGTCATTGTTCCTGGAAATCCCTGCTAAGTGCGCTTTTTTATTGTTGCAACATCTACTTCTATTGGTGGAATTTGATTTCCAAACTGCAGATTTGAGCTCCTTGGTTCTATTGCTCCTCTTAGACCTTGCTCTTTGTCATGATGTTTCTATGACATATCTTCCAAACTACTCATCCTACTTTCTCCCCTTTTGAGCTGATTTTGATATGAAGTGTTGATTTGTTGTTGAAGTGTTGTACCTATGATGGGTCTTGCCAAAAATTATTTAGATCCTTACATAAGAATTTAGGATCCATCCTCCATGCATATTCATTGTTACCCATGTTGTATTGATGCCTTAGATACATACACTCCTCTTTAATCCCAGATGAGGTGCCAAATTTCTAAACTAGATTCTTTGTAAGATGTGCCATTTGAGTTTTCAGCTTTAAGACTTTTCATGATTTAGTGTTACTCCTAACTTATGTTGGTGTCTCACACTCCTCTCCACATGATTAATTCTTTCCCATGTTCTAAAGAATTCTTGACATCTTGTCACATTATTATTTAGGAAAAATATTTCCCCTGCACAGTGACGAGTGGTCCTCTCCCTTTATGGAAGCCATAATAAAATGTTTTTATGTGGCCAAGAAAATCAATCCCATGACGAGGGACTTTTCTTAGCATGTCCTAAAATTTATCCCATGCCTTAGAGTAGGATTCTTCAGTCCGTTGTTTGAATTTTTATTTTTTCCTACTAGCTCATTGGTCTTCTGCAATGAGAATACCTCTCTAAGAATGTTTTCATCATTTTATCCTATATCTCAATTAACTCTGGAGGTAAACCGAGGAAGCAACCTTGTCTGACAAAGTGTATGGAAATAACTTCAACCAAATCATCATGGCTGAGAACTTGTCAAGTTTAAGCATGTGACAGCTCTCCATAAAGCTATTTATGTGTGCCATTGGGTCCTCATAGCTATATCCATGAAATACTTGATATTTGATTAACGCCAATACTTCTGAATCAATTTCATAATTTCTCACATTCACTGCATGGCGCTTAATTGATCCCAACTAAGTTGCCATCAATGATGCTTTTATTTTCTCCCAAACTGTCTGCTCCTCATCTGAATCAAGCATGTTGTCCACTAGATCAACATCATTTAGTGACATGTTTGATTCTTATTTGTTATCTATCTATGGTGGAGGATTCTGAATGAGTATCTCACACGAAGCTCCAAACTCATGTGCCTTACATAAAATCTGCTCTCAGTCTACAAACAACGAATTTGAACCTCCATATTCCAAATACGAGTATGGATCATACACTAGTACCCCAAAATATACTGCTGTATGGATACATAATAGTAATTATTTGAAAAAAGGAAGATTTATCAATTATGCTCCGATTAAAAGAAAAAAAATGAATTAAATAAAAATGGCCTAGAGTGGCCATCGCAATATTCATAGTGCTGGTGTTGCCGATTTCCCAGAACAACACAAAAAACTTGACAAGCGTAAAATGTGGATGTGATATACAAGTGTATGTGTCAAAGTAATAAAGACCAATGAGGCCTCGATGTTGAACTAAGGAAATCATTTTCTAGAAACTTCTACTAAATGTGAGGCCTAAAGAAGGAGTTGATTGGCTGTTGTTAACTATGATCACAAATTGGAAAGACTATATTAAGATGGTTATAAGAAATATTTAATGAGTTCCTTAGCACTTGTAGTTTCACCATGACACACTCTCCATTTAAGATCCTTTTTATCTATAATTATTCTCCATGGTTCTAAACTAAATACATGTAACCAACATTACCTGCTCCAGCTATGCAATACACTGCCTAGACTAAGACAAACCCCACTCCCGTAGTATTTTGGTAACTTAGTTTATATAATTAGTTAATTTCTCTAGGTTATTCTTTCATAGCCATAAGCCTTCTCTCAAAGCATGACATAATATGTATAAACCTATAATTTTTCCAACTCCTAATCCCTCTCCTAAAATAATGAACAATCTATTACTTTAATTATGGCGATCATGCATAAGCAAATCAATCACTGAGATAAATTAATTGAATCCAATTACAATGCAATTCCGAGCTATTCCTGAGTCGTAAGGAACAAGGGGGTCTAGGCTCACACGATTTTCATTAAATCACAACAAGAAGAAAGAGCAAAAGAGAAGACAAACATCAGAAAACTAATTTAAAACTCATGGAAAGGTCGACTCAACAATCCCCTTTGATGAACACCCTGATCTGCATCTTTCTTGATGCAAATTCATCCTCCAAGAGTGCTTGTTTTATCTAGTTGATGGCTATCTCCTTTGTCTCCTCTCCTCTTGACTCTTCTTTCAAAATGTATATGAAACTTGGGTTGTGGCTGCCCTCCTTAGGTCATAAGTGAGGCCTAACCCTCACTTATTTTGTGGTTTTCATATTTGACTTAATTTCATATATGCATTGATTGTGTCACGTTGATACCACTGACGGGGTGTCGGTGGCACTGAGTCGGGTGGCCTTTGCGTCTCCTTGATCTATGCCAATACTTACGACAAAGATATCAGTATCAATGAATTATTTCTCGCTGGAGTCTAGATGCTAAAGATGGTACCATCAAAGGTTATGTCGGTGGTACCAAGACAATTAATATCTACCATGATGCTCTCTGGACCATTAATTAGTACTATTGAGCATGAAACTCAGTGACATTGATCACTCTCTGAGTAGCACCAAGATATCTCTCGGTAGCACTGTTGCTTCTCTCCTTTGGCTGTAGTTGGGCATGAGGTGTCGATACCACTGAAGTAGATATCAGTAGCATTGAGTTGTGTGATAAATACTCAAATAGCTGGTCCAGTACCAACACTATGTATGATTCTCGTGTGTGGAAATATATGAACACGGGGTGGAATGAAGTGATTACTATGTACATCCATTTTAGTGAGGGGATATGGACCCTGGTGGATCCCAAGGCTGTCCCATAGAAGCTAAGAAATGGTAACCACATTCCTTGGGCCTCTCTACTATGGGGAAGGTGCTTTATTCCAAAATGGAGTACCCTCACCTATAGAGATATCCTCAGGAAGTTACCCACCAGAGATAGGATGAAACGATGGGGGCTGAATACTGAGACCCTCTGCGTATTATGTAGTGAGGAGGATGAGTCCCATAGCCATCTCTTTCTTGAGTGCAAAGTAGCTCGTTACCTCTGGAGTCGCATATGCTTGAAGAATAGATGGGGACACTCTCCACCATTCCAAATACATGATGTTATCATGTGGACTAAGGACAAAACCCTTGCACGGTTTGCAGGCATTTGCCTCACAGGTCTTTGCTACTTAATTTGGAGTGAAAGGAACTAAAGGATCCATGGGCACCAACACATGTATGAGTTACAACTTTTTGATAGTTTACGCATGGAGATTGGTCTCATTGTTAGAATCAAGACTCCCATAGCAACTAGTCTGATCTCACATATTAAGTGTTGCTGGGATTTTGTAGACTAACCCACTGTACAGGGTTGAGCTGATACCTTGACACTCCTCTTATGGAGTACACTTTTTATAATTGCTTTTGGAGTTAATATTTTATCATAATAAAATAAAACTCAAATATCTTGAAATAAGAGTAATAACAACATAAGTTCTAGAAATGATCATAAAACCACATAATTTGATATAAATTATAGGATATTGATGCAAAGGTGATTCACATGCTAATAAGTGGAAAACAAAGAATATATATATATATATATATGTGTGTGTGTGTGTGTGTGTGTGTGTGTGTGTAGACATTCATGCTTAAAACACCAGGAAAATATCCTATAAAAAGTGACTTAAAATCATTGCGTCAAGTCCTAAGTTACCAATTCAAAGACAAATTCATCATTAATTTTTAATTTCATAATTTGTCCATTATAATTTTTATCAATTATGAATAAGAGATAATGGAGATTGAAATCCTAAAAATAACTATATAAAACTTTAGAATGATATAATGAAAATCAAACCAATAAATAGACAAAAATATCACAATTTCATAACATATATCTTTATAATTTTTGGAGCTCCCAATAGAGAGTTATGACTTCTACAAGATTTATATTATTTAATGATTTGTTTGTGATAATTAAGCACAAAGTACCAAATGATTTTGTATTATTACCCTAGAATATAGAACATGGCATGATGGTCATATGCTTACGCGCTCATCCATGTGACACATTAAAACAAAATCACCGTGATTGATAAAGATACCATGTGAGAAAATGATTGCAGAAGAGAACGGGGGGGGGGGTAAAATTGTAGAATGTGCTAGATGTGATCATCTTCCTGCTCGCAACCCGACGCCATGGATTTGGCTTACAGATGAACTTGTTAGAGTGAAATTGGGGAGAAAAAATTGGATTAAACTGGTGATTTCATCTAGGAAAAAATGAAGACAAAGAACCAATGAACCTTACCCCGAAGAGAATTTGACTGAGGGCAATTGGTTGGATGGGTTCAACATCAGGAACAAAAGAGCAAGGCTTGACTACTTGGTGGCAATGCACAAGGCTAGCATGAAATTTTCTTTGGGATTGAGTTGTTGGGGTGTCACAGAAGTATGAGTAGGGTTATATATATATATATATATATATATATATATATATATATATATATATATATATATATATATATATATATATATATATATATATAGTTCAACTTTAGGGATTCTAGGCTCGAGACTCTGAGAAGCCCTGAGAGAAGAATTGGGTGAATAATAAATTATGGAAATTACACTTCGAGAAAAACATCATTGGATGTAGAAACTCACAAGGAAAGCAATGACAGAAAAATCAAGTGATTTAGTTAACTGAACTAAGGTCATCACTCGTAGAGTCTTCCTAATGTAATATTTTTAGATCAACGACTAAATCGGGTTGGGGGGGTAAAAGACAATCCCTACCCCCTTGATCAGATGGACTTGGGTTAGTGAAGCATCTCATCCATTCGTTAATTGCCACTACACACAAAAGAAACGAAATGAAAAGAAAATTAGTTGTGTAACAGAGATATTAGCAAGAAACTTAATACAAATAGGAACGGGAATATAGTAGAAATTATTTTTTACTCTTTTTCTTTTCTAGACAAATTGGAGTAAAAAAATCCCCAAATATGATGAAATTTGGCAATTAAAAAAATTAAAATTAAGACCAAAGAAATCCAAATCTAAAGCCAATTTCACCTTTGGCGACTTTTCAAATACAAAACTCATGACTTGAGGAAAAAATAATGTTTAACATATCTATCAATCTCTTCATCATTTAATGTTCAAATTTTGTTTACAACTCTCCCTTCCCCATAACTATCTCTAGGAAAATTCTATAAAGATAATTTAAACACTAAACCCATCAATGTGGCATAATTACATATTTAGACTCAAATTAGGATATTACTTTGACTTGTTGCTTTAAAGTCTCAAGTGATTGATCTTGGTTAAGACTCTATAATAAGAGATTCCTAAAATCGTAATACAATATAAATTAAGAAAATGATTCCAAACTAAAATATCATATGGTAAAAGGGAAAACTGAACGTGTACCTATGGTTGTATATGTTACAACTTTCCACCCCTTAAAAAGGAGTTTGTCCCCAAAATCTCAAACCAAGAGTGAGAGGTGAGTCTGCAACATCTCGTCCATGAGCTCTCAAGTTGTCTCCTCAAAACCATAATTCTTTCATAAGACTTATACAAGTTTAAACTCCTTGCGCATTATTTTCTTCACATAGGAGTCAAGGATCTTTACATGATATTCCTCATAGGTTAGATCTCCACAAATTTCTATAGGCTTTATCAACAACACATGCGAAGGATCTTTCACATATTTCTTTAGCACAGACACATGAAAAAAATTGTGCATCTTTTCATAATCAGGGGGTAATGCCACACAATATAAAAAATTTGCAATCTTGTATAATACCTCAAATGGTCTCACATAATGAGGACTGAGATTGCCTTTCACCTTAGACCTTGCGATGGACCGAATTAGTTTTATTTTCAAAAAACATAGTCACTGACCAGAAAAATCACATCCATCTGCCTCTTATCATCATACATCTTCTTTTTAGTCTTGATACACTTTCATCCATTTCTTTCTTAGACTAATCTTTTCCTTCATTAGTTGCATGTAATCAGTCTTCATAAGAGTATGCTCACCCACATTATCCTACAGAAAAGGGGAACGACATGGTCAACCACTTTTTTTTGCAAAAGGGAATAGATTATCCATTTTTGTACCATGGTATTTTGGTTGGGTGTAATGGATCCGCAGATATTGAAATATGTATGATTAGTAGTTGGAATAATTATTCATTCTATATCATTGATATGCGAACATCCCACTTTCCAATAGAGCTTATATTTTAAGCATGGGTTTGTCATCACATAACCCTTCTTATCAACAAATTTGAAACCAGAAACCCAATATTCAGTCATCTAACTTAAATCATTGAATGTGTATAAGCCTTGATCTCAATAAAATAATAATTGAATCTTGATCCTACAAGTCCTAAATGCACATTATAGTCGTAGCAGACATCAAGTCTCATCAATTTGCCACTTGTGTTCATTATGACCACTAAATGAACATCTTGGCCTCCTAAGTACCCAAGTCAGTGAATAAAAAGCTATTCATTGTAATTGAACTCAATTAGATCTAATAATCATTCATTGCATCTATGCTTACCCTTTTAAGTGAAAAGAGTCCAAAATTGAATAATCAATTCGTGAATTTGGTATTAATCATCTACATAACATTCATGGTCTTAAAGTACTATTTTGAGTATTAAAACCCTAAAATTTAGGGTTATCACATTCACCCCATCTTATATGGAATTTCGTCCTCGAAATTTGACTAATCTCATCCATCAAGTCATATCAAGGAGTTCATGATGTGTGTAGGCTGCCACTTCTAGGTGCCAAACCTATCATAAATTTGGATTCACACTATGTTGTCATTTTAAGATATTCGAGTATCTAGGGTGTACCCACCCCACCTTATATAGGTTGCAACATTGTCATTTATCAACCAAGTCATTACATGAACTTCCTTATAAGTTAACATTTACATACCTATCTCCCTAAGTAATAGGGTTTATTAACACATACAAGTTGAGAAGGTATTATTCAAATTTTCATATTTCACCCTATTAACCATATAATGGTGTCAAGGTTTCATGACATGACTTTTTTTTTGAAATTGTCAGACTTAACATCTTAATGTCAAGGCTTATGATCAACATCATACTAGAAGATTTCATCATTAGAGGGGATTGATCTTCATATTTACATAGTAGGGTTTTCATTCTATTATATGAGAGTCATCCTCAAACTTAGAAGCATATATTAAGAAGGATTGAGGTCTAAGAATTATAATTTGTGATCATTTAATCTATGATCCAAAGATATCTTCATTTCAAGATCAAATTTGTATCTTTCATGCATGATATGAAGGGAAAGAGATGATATTAAATCATGGTTATCATGATTTCAAACTTGGATATTACTTGTATGATATAGGAAGGGAATATATAATCGGTCAAGCTTATACAAGTGACTCCTCATATATAAATCATCTACATAGCTCAAGTGAGATTTCTAGTATCATATATTAAGAAAGAGAAGTGGAAAGAACAATATTTATGGGTATCTTATTCACAAGGCATTTTACTCTTAGAACCAGAGTCCATATATCACCTCACTTACAGTTAATGATGAGATTCACAAACATATGTCACTCAAGATAGCACCTACCTCAATCAAAAGGATTAACTTTCTCATTATGAGTCACCCACCCATCTTTTTTTTACCCAACTCTCACATATAGGATTTAATCATGCAAAAGGACTCAACTCATATATTCCAGAGTAACCTAGCTTAGGACACATCATTTCACATATATCTCGTATTTTTCATATATTGTAGGATATGTCATATGACCTTCTCCTTGTGGGTCTCACTCTCTCTGGAGTTCACCACGTATCTTGTCCTAACACTGGAGGCCCTCCTTTGTAAAAGCGCTTGAGGCTCATGCATATTCAACTTTATCTTAAATTTAGCTCATCTCAAGTGGGAAAACCTACATACTTTCATTATCAAGTCTTAGCTCACATTTCTTTGAAATGGATCAGAACTCATATATAGTTTGAACCACAACATATATCATCAGTATCAAACTTATATTAATCATCCTTGCTTATATCATCTATCAATATATCATCTACTCTAACTGCGAAATATCTAATAAGGCTCTAGACATCTAATGTAAACTACTCTCTCTTCTAGACTGATGTGACTCCCTTTCACTTAGGTCGCATGAACACTAACTACTCTCCAGTGTGAGGGACACATTTTTATATTTACATATATATAATAAAATATTATATAGTTTTTCTCTGAGAAAGAAGACGTCAGAGAAAACTGTCGAGGCTCGAGCCGATTGGAAAACAAAACCAAATTAGCAAAACTGAGTATCCCACACACAGTAGATAGTCTAGTGCCATGTCACCTAGTGAAATGGTGAGAACAAAGTATAGACTAGTGTAGCTACCCAATACATATGATCTCTATATGGAAAGGGTTTCATACACTTGTCTCAACCTAGTTCTCAAACATCTAGGTTCTAACTTAGAAGCTAAGTCAAACCTTATTCCTATAACAACTTACTAAGTTTCTAAGGTTTAGAGTGAGAGGTGAAATTTAGTTTTATGTTTCATGGTGAGCAATTGTTAGGTGTAGCTATTGTTCATACTCTGCTACCAACTGTAATGTCCCCAGATTTTCACCTTCTAAAAACCCCATGGAGATGAGAAGACAAAATCTGAAAACGTTAGGCAATTGTATCAAAGTACACTGCGGAAGCAATTTGCGCATACATGAACATACAATCATAACATACACAATAACATTTCTCAACATTTAACATGTATATTAATATAAAATGACTTATTACAACATGAATTGCATTTACATATTGAAAGAATATTTACAGGTCTATGGACATGTATGCTAATTAGGATCTACACAATAGGTACAACCTGGACAACTGCTCACTTCCCTTCTTTTGTCCCACGCTGTCTTTGAACCTAAAACATACGTGAAATAACAAATCAACACACAAGGTGTTGTGTACGTGGGTTTTTATTAAGTATAAGACTAGTTTTCTCTGGTTGCATATGATATGGTGTACCTTGTGTGAATCTACTTTCTTATGCCTTGTTGGTTGAACTAGTAGTATTATACACTTCGCCAAAACTTAATGAAATATAAAAGGACATTTTGATGAGTTGTAGCTACTAGTGCACATAGCCCAGTATGGATGTATGTTGCCTAGCATGGATGTATGATGAATTTCCCATGTTAGATGTATGATAAAATAATTTTTCCCATACTAGATGTATGATAAGTGCTTATAAAATTGTAGTACAAATACATCCAATGATATGTCTAAAAGAAGTGTTTACTTAATTATCGTATTAAACAATGTTTTCTTTTACTCTTTCGTTCTAAAGTTATTTCAATTATTCATGCATATTAGTATGTACCTTTCTACCCACGTACACAACACCTTGTGTGTTGATTCATTATTGCACATATGTTTTAGGTTTAGAGATAGCATGGGATAAAAGAAGGGAAGTGAGCAGTTGTCCAGGTTGCACCTATTGTGTAGATCCTGATTAGTATACAAGTCCATAGACTTGTAAATATTTTTTCAATATGTAAATGTAATTCATGTTGTAATAAGTCATCTTATATTAATATACATGTTAAATGTTGAGAAATGTTATGGTGTATGTTATGATTGTATGTTCATGTATGCGCAAATTGCTTCCGCAACGTACTTTGATACAATTGCCTAACATTTTTGGATTTTGTCTTCTCATCTCCATGTGGTTTTGAGAAGGTGAAAATCTAGGGACGTTACACATTGTCACAGTCTGAGTTGTTATTCCTGTCATGTCACCTGCATCTAATCTTTATGGTGCATCATTCAGCAACTCCCTAGCACTATGGAGTAAGACTTCCTTAACGTGTTGATTTCTAGAAGGCACATTTGTGTTTGCTGGGAACCTCTACTGGTTTGGCTGCTTTAATGTGCCCACATTCACTGTTATTTGAGTGATATGAGCTTAAATGTTGCGGATCCATGTCCCTTAGTTCTAGAGTTCTCTCCGAGTTTGACCAATAAGCAATTCATTCTGTCTAACCAACTTTCCAAACATTTCTTCAATACAGTCAATCTTCTTTTGTTCTTGTTGATATTGTACTTGACCACCAAACTGTTGTGGCTCAGGTTGTTGTGCCTGAGATGGGTCTTTTTGAAAATGGTTGGGATCCTTCCATGAGAACTTAGGATCCTTCCTCTATGAGTATTCATTGTTCCTATACTGTTGTTGTTGGCGCGTAAACTTGCATTCCTCTTCTTCTCCTTCCAAAGATGGTCCATCATTAGCACATAACTTTTTGGCGATTAGGTCCAGCTTCTCATTTAATGCATAGATGACCTTTGACTCACTGACACTTTTGATGGTTGCCGAAATATCTCTCTCATTGCCCCATGTCTGGTTCTTGGACATGTTATTTAATATCTCATGACAGCAGGCGAGTTTGTTGTTGAGGAAGAAACCTGCTCCTACACTATCAAGTGTAGTTCTCTCTCCTTTACGTAGACCGTAATAGAAGATCTTTGTCTATCCTAACAAATCAATACCATGACGAGGGACCTTCCACAACATATTTTGGAATCCCTCCCATGTTTCAGAGTATGATTCATCAAGCTGCTGTCTAAAATTGTAGATCTTCTTTACTAGGTCATTTGTCTTTTGTGGAGGAAAGTAACACTCGAAGAAGGCGTCAATAATTTTATCCCATGTCTTGATACATTCATCATCAAGATTGTAAAACCAAGAATTTGTGTTGTCTTCCAGAGATGAAGGGAACAATTTTAGGCATATGACAGTTGCTAGTACTCTATCTATCTTGACCATATAATAGTTTTCAACAAATTTGCCGATGTGCGTCATAGGGTCTTCAAAACTGTGGCCATGAAAAGCTTGGGACTAGACAAATGAGATCAATCTTGGATCAATCTTGTAGCTACCCACATTGATGGCTTGTCTTTTAATTGGTCATTTTTGAGCCGTAGAAGAAGAGGCCTTAATCCTCTTCCAGATCGTCCGCTCTTCTACTCCATCACCCATTTCTGTTGATTCAGGTTCCTCTAGTGTTCCAGGTCCTTTAGGCAGAGGTGTTGGTGGGGGGTTCAATTGAACCTGTCTATAGATATTCTAAATTCTCATTCTCTGTGAAGGAGTTATGCTTGACCAAAACTCAGTGAAGACGGCTCTCCATACTCATGGGCTTAGGTATGCACCATGCATTGGTACCTTAAAGCAACAAAATAATTGTCAGAACACAATATTGGTGATGGAAAAAATAATGATATTATAATTCAGCTTTGAGTGAAATAAAACTAAAAATTAAAAAGAGTTGGCATAGAGTTGCCAACCATAGCACTCGTAGTGCTAGATGTTGTTGTGTCTTCGACAATGATGCCAAAAACTTGACACGTGTTTACTGCGTGCTATACGCAAGTGGACATATTGAGTAATACAAGCCTTGTGAGGCCAGAGTCAAACACAAGGAAATGGATCCCATAATACTACTACTAACTATGAATAGATCAGGTAAGCTAGTAAAAATAGTTGAATTGGGTTGATTGAGTAAAAGTGAATGTAGAAATGAAACAAGATTAAAGACGAAGTAATTTAGATTTAAGCAAATTCCTTGGGACTATGGTTTCACTATGGATAACACTACAATTAACTCTACACACTAACATCCATTACCCCTATCCCTAAATAAAGAGCATGTAGCAAGAACTACCCACTCCCATAGTGTAGTTCACTACCTATTCTAATGTCAATCACATTTTTATAGTAATTGGTTGATTAGTTAGGTGTTTTAAGAATAATCTCTGGGTTTCGCCTCCCATTTATGCTCCACCTTTCCCAAAGGGCACTATAAACGGGTAAATCTATGCTTTTCCAACCCTTAACCTCTCTTCCGAAATGATTAAGGATCTAAAAATCTACCTATAGTGATCAAGCATAAATAGAACAAGACAGTGTCATATATTTATATCTAAAAAATAGGGATAAAAGTGATACTAATGCATAAAAGTCAATTATAATGCATATTTGGGCTACTCTCGGGTCCTAAGAAATCAAGGGGATTAGCCCTGCATGGTTTTCATGGACGCATACATGCTAGAGAAAGAGAAAAATGTAGAAAACATTAGAAAAACTAAAGTAACCCCTGGAGAATAGTCGATCCGGATGGTCCCCTTCGACGTACGTGCAATTTGCTGTCTTCCAGCTATAAAATCACACACTGAAGGTACTCAGATCATCCCAGATGAAGCTTTCAATCCTGTGTTCTCCTTTCCTATCTTTTCAGTGTCGTACAACAGGAAAACGACTGAGTTTATCTATCTGGTTGTGCTCCCCTCAAGTCATAAGAGCCACTTAGGGTGCAAAATAATGCCAGCCCTTGGATTACAACACTGCCTTTGGATTTGCCTGATCAAGTATACTCGGTAGTATCGACTGAGAAGTCAATAATATCGAGTTGTTACGTTAAGCACATGCTCCCGAAATGTTGGTACTATCAAACTTTTTCGATAGCACCGAGTTTTTGGGTCTATATACTCTGCCTCCCTGACGCCATCTTGTTAGTTGAGTTTGTGGAGTCGGTAGTACCGAGTTTCTATGAATCCTTTCTTACGCTTCTCTAATTTGATATTGAGACTACCAACTTTTGGTTGTGGTAGTATCGAGTTGGTGCAAGTTTTCTGATCTTCTACCGATGTGAATTCGATACCACTGACTTCAGATGTCGGTAGTATCGAGTCTGTGAAACTCTATTGTACCTGAAATTTCCCAGGAACATACATAAGCACTCAGGATCAACTTTAAACTATTTCAATCAGTAAAAATACCATAATTTGATGCATTTAGATAGAATAAGATATTGATATAATTTCATACATAATTAATCAAATAAATGACAAATCAATACATAAAACCAAGGAAAATATGCCTGTGAGAACGACTAAAAACCCATGCATCACCTCCGATACAAACCATGGTCACTTCTCTACCTCTAGATATGGTTAAGCATCCCTATCACAATGAGAACATGGAACATGAATAGCCATGTCCTTGTCCCCAAACTTGCTTCACAACACCACCTCCTCAACATAGTACATGGTCACACATCTTTAAGAGTTTGGTGAAAAAAAGAATTATCCAAATCTACAAGCATGCACATAACAAAACATTGAGTGTGTCAAAAGGTTACAAAATATTATGTAGCTTGTCCATATATGGAAAGGAAAATATAAAGAGGAAGATACCTTGAAGGTAAAGTTTGAGCCTTTACAAAGGAAGGACCATGTTATGGTTGAAAATGGTAATTTGTGCTATATATGTGCACTTTGGTACATGACAGGAGATGTTTTATACTTTATGGATGGCATACACTTGATTAATCTTATAACAAAGATCAATACCTTATTTTTCACCCTTCTTTGAGTCAAAATGAAAGACAAGTAAAAATCAAGTGAAATACTAATCATGTAGTGTCATTTGACTGTATGAACTATCCTAATGTTTGAAAGGTTTGATATTGAAATGGGTGTCCTTTTAGCAATGTTGGATTGTGAGAAGGTGATTAAGTTGTTTATTGTAACACTCAAATTTTGAGTACATACAATAATTGACTAGAAGCATTTAATTTTGAAGGGGGATGTTATATCATAATACTCATTGCAAATAGATAAATAAATCACCATACATTGTCTTAGAAAGATTAATACATTGTTCATGTGTGATTTTGACTTGTATGTTTCAAATAGAGAAAGAAAAAAAAATTGAATACGTTGAGATCGGAAGGTAGACAACCAACAAGCCGCACCGCAAGTCCTTTTGGGATGAAAAACCTATCGTATAAAACACAACATCCATTTACTTGAGAGATATAACCTTACTATTCATAACTTTTTGGACCCTCTTAAGAAGCTCCAAAACATATGGTGCTAAAAATCCAAAAGTATTTTTTTTGGTAACCCAAGAGACTCGTAAGGCTTGCATCGAGCCCAACTTGGGGAGCTCAACCCCATCTCGTAAGGAGCATAGCCCATTAATTCACGCAGAGGCCAGCTGCGCTATGGGAGAAACAATTCCGAACAACACCACCAGGGGGATTCAAACTCGGGACCCTTCGTGAGGGGCCCTATGCTGCGACCACCTGAGCTACTACTCGTCGGCAAAATCCAGAAGTATTAAAACCGAATGGAATAAAAACATGTTGATTGTCAATACACACTTTCTAATTGCTTGAATACTTTGATTGAGGTGGCTTTGAGGGCATCATGTCTTGTGGTGAAGGCCCCACATCCTAGACCCACAAGTGAAGAAATGTCAGTCATATCCACACATGCATGTTTCCCTCCAACCCAACCAAAAATCAATACATCATACGATTTAAGTGTCGATCTCCCTTCATGTGAATCAGTCAAAAAATTCATAGATGCCTCTTTCTTGGAAACAATTCTTGTATGTCAGAGTACACCATAGAGAACATCTTTAACAAGATCATGTATGTACTTGAAACCTAGTAGCTACCTACAATGAGCAATATGCTCTCAAAATGTCCCAAGCATGCATTACGTCAAACAGGGAAAAACCCATCAACTGGAAAAAGAGGTATCTTAAGGTGGTACTTGAGGATGGCATGATACTCAATTGGTGATATATGCAAGCCTGGTCCATAAATAGGAATATCAAGAAGAAAATCTTGATCATGATCATCTTGTAGACATTGGAAAAATACTTTTTGTCTAGTGGTCATGTCAAACTCGACTTCTATGTCTCCAATAACTTTGCTAAAAAGGACACTCACCAAAGCATTTTGAACTTCAGGGGACGATATCCTTGTTAACAAATTTGTTGAAGTAAAAAGTCAGAATTGTGACACAAAGACTATACAAAACATTGTTAAAATCAAAGTTGATGATGCATATCCCACTGTCATGTAAAATATGATCATAAAGTGCCCAATATTTGGCCATAGAAGCCACAAAAGCATACAAGGAGGTTTTTTACCACTAAGTACAACCCTAAGCCACATAGGCAGATGGGTGAGTAAGCTACATGCCGTGGAAGGTCATCAAGGAAGGGACATTTGCAAACAACCATGTCCTCAATGGACCTTCATAACCCTCTATCACGTCACAATGTTTCCTTCTCCATGTGAATAAGCTAGCATGTAGTGAGGTTGAATAGAAGCTTGGCAATACCCATACAGGAACAAATCAGAAGAATCTCACTTTATGGATCATGAAACTATGGAAGAAGCTTCATAAGCTCAACTTCCTTTAGAGCCCTATGCATAGCCAACCCCTCAGTAAACCCTTTTTCCCTACTAATAGCTCCTCTAAGTAATTTCATTTTGAGCAAAGGCCTCCCAATATCTACAGGGAGCCAGGGGGTTGTAGCTTGGTGGAGAAGGAACGAGCTCCCCGGAGTAGGGACTCAGGTTCGAATCCCCAGTTGTGTGCCTCAACGCTCCTTGGTCCCATCACACAACCCTACCTCTACTTGAGTTTAAATGTTCCCCATGATGTGCAGGTGGTTGAGGGGGGTCGGGGGTTTCCACCGTCAGCAGGGATCACAATCACGATGCTCGTTCGGGGGTGGTCCCACATCATAAATAAATAAATATATATATATATATATGTATATATATGTATATATATATCTATATCTACAGGGAACAACCCTTTCTGAAGCTCCCAAGCATCACATATATTAGAAACAAACTCAGTCTTACAAATATTCAGTTCAAGACCTAAACCTGGACCACTCTGATGAATGATGTCAAGCACCTTGGCCACCTCCCTTGTGTCCCCAATAACACTCCCATAATCAAGGTACCATATATGGAGGAGAAGCTTAGAATTGTATTTGATCTGATGGACAAGTGGATGTAGTACAATGGCAAAAAGAAGTGTCCCTAATAGGTCAACCTATTGTACTCCAGTGGTAGACCAAATATGCCTACCCTCGAGGTACAACTTTACTGCCCGACCATATAGAAACTCCACCCATAAGGATTTAGATTGGCATCTCATCCTCACCTCATGGAGAAATGCTTTCCTATCCACCAGGTTCAAAGCATTATAGAAATCTATAGTGAGCATGTAAAGAGACCCATATTCATGATGTTCACTCAACATTTTTTTAACACTATGCAACATAAGGAAACTAAAACTAAATTCTCTATCAAGTCTAATATCTAACATATAAACATGGAATAACTAAAACATAAAAGGTAATATTCTAAATACTAAGATTCTATAAGATAGATGGCACCCTACCTAGATGCAATTGAAGATCTTCTAATCCTTGTCTTGTTCTTCTTTAGTCCTTATTTCTCCAATACCTTGGGACAACATGTTAGGAAATAGGGGTGACATATAAGGCAGTGGAAACAAAAATTTAATGCATGATTTCCTAGTTAGCTAGATTGCATAAATAACTATGAGATGGGAAAAAGGTTGGCAAGGTTATACCTGGTCTTGGAGCAAGTCCAACGACAATACCCTTGCAGTAGTGTGCACCTTTCTTCAAGCAGCATCGTGCTTCTTCAAGCGACACTCGAGTAGTCATCAATAGTAGCCTCCTAGTGCAGCACCACAGACGGAAGTTGACAGTATCCTCCTAGTGATAGGCAACAACCTACCACCTATAGAGTAGTCCACATAGACCACCTATAACTCCACGTCGCACTACCAGAGCCAACATGAAGGATTTGTCCCTTCGAACATCAATCTTCTAGGATTGATTCACTCTCCCACAATTGTCTCTCCCTCATTGTTCCTCCCTTTGATGGGTAGAACTTGTGTGGGCTCTCTATTGGTTACCACAACTAGAGATCACAACAATCGTCAAAGCTTATTATTGTGTCTGGGAAACCCCCAATACCCATCTATTTATAAGAGAGGCTACGATCAGGGTTTCTAGTCAGTTTGGGAGTCAAAGAGTCTAAATTCACAAATTGTGTGGATACTACAAATGGTGAATCAGTTGGTTCTCATGTCCAACCAGTCGGTTCATGCTATGAATTGGTCAGTTTCATGTTCTAAATCATATTGGTATTCAATGCATGATTAATGCATAATATGACGTTAGCACTAATCCTTGATCCAATCAAATTGACCATTGAACCAGTTGGTTCATCACATGAACTGGTCGTCTCAGATCTTGAACCGGTAGGTTCACTTAGTGAAATGGTCAGTTCATGCCCTGGTTCGACCATTGATCAGTCAATATTGTTTCTATGACATGACACGCCAACTGATTGGTTCAACACTTGAACCAGTCAGTTTAGAGTCCAGTCAGTCAATTTTGAACCTTAATTTTTTAATTGAATACTTAAACACTTTTAGTAATCAAGTTAAACATCATTCATGAATAAACACCTATTCCAAGTGTATCCTAATAGGTACTAAACTACATTGGTAGTGAATGTCCATAACCAACTTATGACATCACAAGCAATGAGTGGTATCTAGCAACACATAATTGCTACCCAAGTCATTCAGAAAATTGGAGAACAAATTCAACATACAATCTATGATCAGTGTCACTATGATCATACAGCTCCTTTATCTTTGATATCCATATTGAACTTGAGACATGGAATCATCATCCTCTTAATGTTCAACCCATGTTCCTTGAATTAGAGCATACTTTCTTAGATGCATGTGAATTCACATATCAAATATTGAATCACATTAGTATGGCCATACATTTCTTAGTCTCGCTTATTAAGTGGCATGTATATCAATCTCCTATAGGAGGAACAAATCTCATCTACATCAGTCACACTCAATCCCCATGTGTCACAAAGTACATGAGCATTACCTTTATGGCAACCCTTATTCAAGGTCCCATTGGATGTTGTCAAAGTCCAATGAATGACATGTGATGAGTGTAGTGACTTCAGATCTAAGAACCACAATCACCACTATCACTATGAGAGATGATTCTGACTACCATTCCATGGTATCCATGTATCACTCTCAAGGTGGGCCTATTCAATACACTATTCTTTAACAAGTACATGTGTTCTTGACTTGATATCACATATCGTGACTAATGAGACTTTGTTATCAATCAACACACACTCTAGTCTTATGTATTATTGTTGTCTATTTTTCTTCGATAGTTATATCTGACTAGGGACATTACAAGAATGTATGTACTCTTATCATAGATATGCTCTCATTGTTGAGGTCCTCAACCTGAAGACATATGTCATCGAGTAACATCATTTTTTAGAGATCTACTTATGTATGTGTCACCATATAATGATTGAGACAAACATAATAGATGGAATTAATTTTATCATTATCAAATCAGTTATATAATGCCCCAATACAATCATCATTTGATTGGCTCTCTAGGCATAGATACCAACAAACTCCCACTTGCACTTAGAGCCAATCACCCACAAACTTATTCCAAGTGATCTTGACATGCCCAATATGTTTCTATTTTGCAAGCACTTTCATAGTGATTTAGCAACGCTTTCTTCTAGTCGATATTAAAAAAGTATCACATCTCCTCACTGTATGACTTCTCATATGAGATGGAAGTGTCGTAGTATGCTATCTGAGATTCCCTACCTAACCAGTAGCTCCATTGTTATCACAATTTCTCTATTGTGTCATCAATGGTTGGAATCTCCCACAAGTTCATCCATATGAACTTCTAGATTCATACAATATCCTTTGTCATTCATAACAACATGGTACTAGGATTCTATTTTAGAACAACTATCTCTTTCTAGGAACTCTTTCACCTTATAGTTCTTTTTTAAGGTCAAACACAAATTTAGATTACGATCATTAATTTTATTGTCACTTTGGAAGCTTTCATCGTTGTAACCCTTTACACCCAAATTTTCCTTATTACCATAATCAGGGAACATATATTTTAGTGTTTCTCAATTACTTGAGGTTGTTCTTTATGGCAATCTAGTTACTCTCACTGGGTCTAACAGACATCCAATCATCATATCCATTACATATGAGATAACCGAATGAATACTTAACATTTCATTCATGATAGATTCAAATGTGAATGCACATGGAATCTATCAATATGCTCCTGTTCTTCACAAGAATTGGGATACTGGGCTCCTGAGAGACTAACTCCATGTATCATGGAGAAATTTTATCTCATCGAGTCATGCATGATGAACACCTTTAGCATCTTGCCAATGTATGTTCTCTTTACTTAGGTTAAGAACCTTTCCATATCTATCCTTATAGATCCCAGTTCCTATCATATAGGATGCTTCATCTAAACCATTCAAAGAGAAGGTATTTTCCTTGTTAGGTTTTAACATTTGTAGTATAATGATGTTATTCCCCATCATTGTGTGGAATATAAATATGCTCCCACTAAATCTTTTGTAATCAAAAATTTCTTCTTCATTCTGACTTAAGTCAAACTCTTTGACTATCTTATCAAATTGAAGATTCCAGCTCTGAGATGCTTGTTTCAATGCATAGATTGACCTTTCTAGCTTATAGACTTTATTTGCAATGTTGGATTTATAAAACCTTTAGATTGTGCCACGTACACATCCTCACAATTATTTCTTTTAAGCAATGCAGTTTTAACATCCATTTTGCCAAATTTCATAGTCATACTAAGTTGCAATGGCAAGCATGATCTTGATGGATTTAACCACAACAACTGATGAAAATGTTTCATCATGCTCAACACCTTGAACTTGTTTGAAACTCTTTGCAACCAATCTACCCTTCCATGTTGGTCTTCTTCTTGAAGACCCAATTTCACCCTATGGGTTTCACCCCTTTAGGTGGATCTACCAAGGTCATATCTCATTGGTTTACATGGACTCCATCTTGGATCTCATGGCCTCAAGCCATTTCTCAGACTCTGATTCCTCAATAGCTTCTAGGTAGGTTGTTGGCTCATCATTTTATGACCAACTCACCGCCTTTCTGAGTAATAAGATATCATAATATTTCAAACTAAAGGCATGCTCTACTAGATCTATGAGGTTTTGTGTTACATAAGGAACTTGATATTCCACAACAATTTGTGATTCTTAGTGTTCCTATTGTGCCTCTTTAGGTTTAATGTTTTCTTGTTTGTCTCAAACATTTTGAGTTCTACTTTTTTGTGATGGATTCCTTTGGAATAAAATTCCCTTTGGGAATACAACTATCCTAACAAACAACTTTGTTGTTGGATTGGAATAAAAAAAGTAGCATTCAACAATATAACATTTATGTCATTTGTGGATAATTATTTTTAAGAAACTATTGTCTTACACAAGATTTAAATCCTAATCTTTATAAAATACATATTGGGACATTTCCCATTTCATATCTTGTATGATATCTTTTGAACCATTTTAGTCAATACATTATTTTAGTGTAAAGCATGTACCCAAAAAGGAATTGGAAGAGCACCTATATTCATTGATAATCACACCATGACAAACAGGGTGTGATTGCTTCTTTCTGATTCATCATTATGTTTCATGTGGAGTCCATCTTGATAAACTATCATGCTCTCTCTAGAAGGTCCTCAAACTCTTGGTTTAAAATATTTCAACATGGATCATATCAAAATGTCATAATACTTCCACCAAGTTAGTTCATACTTCATTCATGGTCTCCTTGATAATTCAAGATATTCAAACTTGTATTTCATTAAATACAAATTTTCATACCTACTGATAACATCAATAAATCTAATGAAGTACTAGTGACTACCTTTAGCATTTATTCTAAAAGGTCTATATATATCAGTATGTATGATTCTTAATAGAATAGTCACCCTCCCACTACATCTAGTGAAGATGCTTTTGTCATATTGCCCAATAAATAAGACTTGCATGTCTCTATTGGTTCATTAACCAAAAGAGTCTAGACAATCATCAATATGGATTCTGGAAATGCATTTCTTATTTATGAGCTTTAGATGACAATGTTGTCGGTATTTTGAGTGATCAAGTCATTCAGTATAACTATTTCTAGAGCTATCAAATATAAACTATGAGACATCAGGGCTATTTCCATAAAGGATCTTATCTTTAAAATAAAACATCAATATATTCATAATACTCTTGTCCATACAAGGTACATGATATTTTTCACTAAAGACAAGTACTTAATAGGATTTCACTAATTCTGTTACATGCCCATTTACATGAATGATGGATTTTGACTATGATGGCAACAACTATTGCTCCACACAGTTCTAGCTTACTTCTTCTCACATATTGAAGTGGAGATCTCTATCTCCTTCTTATTACTAAGATCATCTATATAAAGAGGGCAGTTCCTTTTCCAGTGTCCAGGATGGTGACAGTGGTGGCACTTTTCTTCCATATTGACTCATCGCTTAACTTCCAGTGCAGAAGACTTTGGTTTTTGGATAGCTTTAGAACTCTTATTAGCTTTGCCTTTACCCTTGGACTTCCCTATGTTGATCATCATCACATATTTGGGTTTGTCCTTCTTGATCTTCTCTTCAGCTATCCTCACCATGCAAAGTAAATTTTGATAATGGCTTGTCCAAATTGCTCATGTTGTAGTTCATGACAAATTGGTTGTATGACTCTGGCAGTGACTGCAAATCACATATGTGGCCAACTCTTGAGCCAAGGGAAATCCCATTCTAGTAAGGTTCTCTACATACCCGATCAACTTGAGTACATGAGGACCTACTAGATCTCCCTCAGCCATATTGCACTTGAATAACACCTTTGAGACGTCATATCTCTCTTGTCTTTCCTGATCTTGGTATATGTTCTTAAGATGTGTTACTATCTCAATAACATCCATGTTCTAATGTTATCTCTGCAACTCATAATTCATTGAGCATAGCATCAGACACTTGACATCCATGGCATCTTCAAAGTGCTTCCAGTTGCATCCCTATCAGCCTTAGGCACATCGGGAGCAAGTTCATCTGACTCTAGTATCTCTAAGATGTAGAGATTTTGATCTTGAGTGAAAATGTTTGTCAAAGTCCAAAAATAGTCATGGGAGTAGATCTTGTTCAACTTGTCCTTCTTAAGGACCGATCACAAAGAAAATGTTTTTGTATTTTCCATTAGATTTTACAAAAGATATTGCAACTTTAGTCAAAACATTTTTTATAAATTTGATGTGATAAGTTTGACAATATTAATTAGGCCTTTAATTATTTTTGTCTCTTGCTATTTTTTTGAAATTGATAACCCTCACATATAAATTTGGAAGATAGCAACATACAACCTTCTAATCTACCAAGATCCATATTTCATCAAATTATGAGTCAACTTTGGTTGATCACCCACAACTTGCCTATTTAGGTAGGCAACTTTTTTTGATTGTATCTAAATACAACTCTTGGATAGATGGTGCGCCCAACTCTTTGTCACAATCCATTTTCATGCCTCTAGGTACTTAATATCATTAGGATCACCTACTAAAGCCTGACCCAAAAGCCAACATGATAGAATATATACCCTGCTTTGGCAAATCTCATATCTACCATCACACTTCCATGAAACAGACATCGCACCATGCTTTGGCGTAACCTACTCTTATTCGATCAAGTTTTTCATGTGTGTTGCTTATGGAAAGCATCTAAGACTTAATATTCCATTTGAGGTATTTTATACGTTACATATCCAATCACTAAATATTTATTGTATGTATCATATACATTCTATAACCACAATGAAAACATGCAATAATAAACACAAGTAATGGTTATGGCCATCCTATTTTAATTCCTTAGAGCCATAAGGAATTACTACCAGCTAAGGTCCACATCATATGTAGCAACCTATTGATGACGATTTGTATTGGAACCAGTCTGGATCGATAAGTTCAACCCTTGAATCGGTCGGTGGACCTCCTAGTCGATCATTGGTCTCTCAGATCATTCATATGGCCTCCAGTCCTTGTAAAATATGGACTCCTCTAATCATTTGGTTGGGCCACCAAACGATCAGTTGTCTCCTCCTATTATCACCTCCTTGGTCCTCTAACCGATCAGTTCATCTCCTGAATCGGTTGATTTGCTTGATGAGCTGGTTTGCTCGCTTGGTGTAGAACACCTTCTTTTTCATAGTAAGAATTAAAAGCTATCCTAATATTACATTGTAATTGTGAAACCTCAAGTTACATTTGAGGGGGACATTGGAAGAAAGAATTAATTCTTTTACATATGGAAAAGAAGAGAGAGACTGAGTATGCAAACTGAAATATAAACGGGAACAACATCCATACACAAAAGGTCTAGGGGTATAGGTCATAACCATGCTATCAATCACCATCAAAATGATTTTAAGGCGACACATATAAATTGCATATATATATGTGTGTGTGTGTGTATGTATATATATGTGTGTGCGCATGTGTGTGTGAGATCATATTGAGTATTTAATCTGATGTGTACATTAATCATTTTAAATATTTGCATCTATGAAAAAAATAAATGATAAAACCAAAATCCAATCATATCGATTAAATATCAAACCATATTAAATTGATGTGGCTCTGATACGAGTATAGGAAATCGAGGTGACATATAAGGTAGCGGGAATAAAAATTTAATGCTTGATTCTCTAGTCAGCAAGATTGTGTCAACAACTATGAGATGGAAAACAAGGTTGAAAAGGTTATACCTGATCCTGGAGTAAGTCCAGCAGCAATGCCCTTGCAGTAGTGTGTGCCTTTCTTTAAGAAGAAGTGTGCTTCTTCAAGTGGCACTCGAGCATTTGTTAGCGGCGGCCTCCTGGTGCAACACCATAAATGGTGGTTGACGGTGTCCTCCTAGCGATAGGCAACAGCTTCACGCCTCTAGAGTAGTCCACACAGATCACTAGGAACTCCACGTTGTGCTACCAAAGCCAACGGGAAGGAGTTGTCCCTTCAAATGTCAATCTTCTAGGATTGATTCCCTCTCCCACAATTGTCTCTCCCTCTTTGTTCCTCTCTTTGACGGGTAGAAATTTCTCAAACTCTCTATCGGTTACCACAACCAGAGAGGACAACAATTGTCAGAGCTTGTTGTTGTGTTTGGGAAGCCCCCATTACCCCTCTATTTATAGGAGAGGCTAGGGTCGAGGTTTCCATTCGGTCTGGGAGTCAAAGAGACTAAATTCACTAATTTTTTGGACACTAAAAATGACAAACTGGTCAGGTGCGTGTCCAACCGGTTAGTTCATGCAGTTTCCTATTCTGAATCACATTGGTATTCAATGCACAATTAATGCACAACATGATGTCAACACTTATCCTTGATCCAATCAAATTGACCATTGAACTGGGCGGCTCATCATATGAATCAGTCATCTGAAACCTTGAACCGATCCATTCACTTAGTGAACCGGTCAGTTCATGCCCTAGTTCAACCATTAATCAGCTAACATTGTTTCCAATTGGCCTGACACTCTAACTGGTCAGTTCAACACTTGAACTATTGATTCAGAGTGTAGTCAGTAAATTTTGAACCCTAGGTTTTAATTGAATACCGAAACATTTTTACTAATTAAGCTATACATTATTCATGAATAAACTCCTATTTCAAGTGTATCTTATGTGTGTGACCCTATAGGTCCCAAATTACATTGTCAGTGTATGTCCATAACCAACTTATGACATCCCAAGCATTGAGTGGTATCTATCAACACATCATTGCTTCCCAAGTATTGTAAAAGTTGGAGAACAAGTTCAGCCTACAATCTGTGATCAATGTTACCATGATTGCATAGTTCCTTTGCCTTTGATATCTAAATTCAACTGGAGGCATGGAATCATCATCCTCCCGATGTTCAATCCATGTTCCTTGAACTTGAGCAGGCTATTTGAGATGCACATGAGTTCACATGTGACATATTGAATCACATGAGTATGGCCATACATTTCTCAGTCTCTCTTATCAAGTGGCTTGGATATCAATCTCATGTATGAGGGACAAATCCCATTTACATCACTCACACTCAATTCCCATGTGGTACAAAGTACCTGAGAATCACCTTTATGGAAATCCTGATTCAAGTTCATGTTGGATGATGTCAAAAGTCCAACGAACAACATGTGATGAGTGCAGTGAGTTCAGGTCTAAGAACCACAATCACCACTATCACTATGAGAAATGATTTTGACTACCATTCTATGGTATCCATGTATCACTCTCAAGGTGGGTTTGTCTGGTACATTGTTCTCTAACAAGTACATGTGTGCTTGACTTGATATCACATATCATGACTAATGAGACTTTGTTATTGGTCAACACACACTCTAGTCTTATGTATTATTGTTGTCTATTTTTCTTCCACATTAACATCTGACTCGGGATATAACAAGAATGTATGTACTCTTATCGTACACATGATCTCATTGTTCATGTCCTCAACCTCACATATGTCATCAAGTAACATCATTCTTTAGAGATCTACTTATGTATGTGTCACCATCTCATTATTGAGACAAACATAATAGATAGAATTACCTTTATCATTATCAAATTAGGTATCTAATGCCCCAATACAATCATCATATGATTGGCTCTCTGGACATACATACTAGCACATCGCATCCCCAATCATGCAAAGGGAAAAACAATCACATCAGTAAATGATATTATCACTTTGTAAAATAGAAAATACATATACGTGTAACATGAATAAAAAATTGACATGAAGTAACTATAAAGATTTTTTATAATAACATGAAGAATTGAGTAGTAAATATATGCATCTCTCTATTATGGCCACTTAAGAGAATATTATTGCTAAGAAATCCATTGATTCTAGGAAAGCCCTTAATGAACTCTTGAGGTTCATGATTTAGGAAGCATATAAAAATTGATTCAATTCCAATTATGTTAATGTTATCATTAGGATGAACATGAAAATTACCTTAAACTTGATGGGATTTATCCCTCTTGAAATTTGATCTCTAAATTCATTAATCATTAATCATAATCTCTAATATTAGTGATCATGGTAATCTTAGGACATAATATGTAGCAATCATCAAGCAATTGATATAATGAACATTATTTAGAAAATTGAACTTCCCTTTTTATTTTTGACTTCAGAGACCCCTGGAACGGAGAGATAGTACCCCTCCTCATCACCCTCAACCTCTCGATCGCCGAACACAGACCAAGATGAGAACTATCCCAAGGTCAGAGAGAACATGGTTGAATGGGAAGGAGGTTGAGTTCCTCATCACGCCTTAGAGAAGGACTCCCATACAGTGAACCAGGCTTTGATGGTGTTCTTCAGCAAAGTCTCCAAGATCCCTCTCTCCTCTTTTCAATCCCACAATGGCGGTGCCAGGTCTCGATGATCTCCAGACCCTCTTTGTCACCAGAGGCTTGGCACAACTGGTGATCTGACATGGATTCAGCGGGACTTGTAGAAGATGCAACCTTCCTCTCTCTCTCTTACCTCTGCTGCCTATTCCAGATATGTGTCTCAGATGAAGGAAAGGAGAAAAAGCAGAGGGAGGAGTTCGAAGAAGAAGCAGATCTTAGGTTTTTCCCTTTTGCCTTCCCTTGGTTGCATCAGGTCTGCCCAAACGGGGGTAAACATGGAGGACCGCAGTCCCTTCAATATAAGAAATTAGATGCCAGAGATCCTCACAACATCACACAGGCGCTGGACCATCATGGATGCAAGCATCACCGTAGGAGCGTGCCCTCTCCCTTCCCTCATTGTCACAGTGGCGCCATGTCTTGACAGCTGGTCACCCGCATATATCCAAGGATCTACACGGCTATTGAGCTTGCTGCTCGGCCTCCCATGACCACTGTGAAGCTAGCAAGTCTGAAATATGACACTGAGAAGGGTCGTGCGTAGCTTGACCTGTCATCGTTTCTTCTCCTTGCCGTGGAGCTGCGACCTGGCAGACACACTACCATCGGAGTCCAGTCGGGGTTGCTATGGAGATGGGGGACCAGAAGGGGACTTTTCGACAGGAGAAGACATGGAGGTTGGAGGAGCGCGGGGCCATTTTCTCTCAACTAGGATCGACCCCACGGTGACGGCGGCGGGTCTCAGACACACCTCGCGAGCTCTGCCGCATGAGGGAGAAGACCAGGATGGGAGCCGGATTCCCCAATCCCAGTGTCGGGACCTTGATCCCGCTGGACTGGTCCAACCCCAATCCACCAGGTCAACTCTAGCCAACAGGGGAGGCCCACACACTAGTTGGCCGCATGGCACTCATCTGGGGCGTCCAAGCCTTAGATCCAAAAGCCACAACAAAATGAAAAAGGTAAATACATCAAATATTATACATATATCAGAAATAAGATTAAAAATATCTCTCATGTCCAATAATTACCCCAAAAAAACCCCTAGACTCAGAAAAATGCCCTGTTTCATATGAAACCTATAGATCAGACTTTTAAGACATATATTCGGGTGATCTTTAGTTTAGTTTATAATGCCCCTTTATGGGCTTCATATTATTAGAATAAATACTATCCAACTGGTATAAAACCCCATAAAATTCTTATTGAGCCCCAAATTTGTTTAAAGACTATATGAATACTCAGATCTTAGTTTTATCGATGCATATTAGACTTTTCCTCATTAATGCATTATTTAATATTTTAAACCTCACTTAATTATAAAAAAAATAGATAAAACATGAGAAAAATATAAAAATTGTTCCAGAGCCTAACAATATCATTTAGATTAATATAAATATACTAGAGACATGTTTTAGATCAATAGAAGCTAGGTTTCGCCAAAATCCTAATTTGGACCTAAAATACCTTGAATATGATGAACATTTATTAATGATGATTAATTGCTATTAATCAAGTGATGACCAGAGATGTAGATGATCCATAATATAAATAGGAATCTTTGAACTCAGGTACATGGGTTTTTATTAAGTATAAGACTAGTTTTCTCTGGTTGCATATGATATGGTGTACCTTGTGTGAATCTACTTTCTTATGCCTTGTTGGTTGAACTACTAGTATTATACACTTTGCCAAAACTTAATGAAACATAAAAAGACATTTTTATGAGTTGTAGTTACTAGTGCACATGGCCCAGTATGGATGTATGTTACCTAGCATGGATGTATGATGAATTTCCCATGTTAGATGTATGATAATATAATTTTTCCCACATTGGATGTATGACAAGTGCTTATAAAATTGTAGTACAACTGCATCCAATGATATGTCTAAAAGATGTGTTTACTTGATTATCACATTAAACAATGTTTTCTTTTACTCTTTCTTTCTAAAGTTATTTCAATTATGCAAGCATATTAGTATGTACCTTTTATTCGTTGTTTCACGTATGTTTTAGGTTCAGATATAGTGTGGGATAAAAGAAGGGAAGTGAGCAGTTGTCCTGGTTGCACCTATTGTGTAGATCCTGATTAGCATACATGTCCATACACTTGTAAATATTCTTTCAATATGTAAATGTAATTCATGTTGTAATAAGTCATCTTATATTAATATACATGTTAACTGCTGAGAAATGTTATGGTGTATGTTATGATTGTATATTCATGTATGCAAAAATTGCTTCCGCAACGTACTTTGATACAATTGCCTAACGTTTTTGGATTTTGTCTTCTCATCTCCATGGGGTTTTCAGAAGGTGAAAATATGGGGACGTTACAGTTGGTATCAGAGCATGAACAATAGCTACACCTAACAATTGCTCACCATGAAACATAAAACTAAATTTGACCTCTCACTCTAAATCTTAGAAACTTAGTAAGTTGTTCTATAGTAAGTTGTTCCATAGTCATATATGTCACTCAAGCTAATGATGAGATTCACAAACATATGTCACTCAAGCTAGGACCTAACTGAATCAAAAGGATTGACTTTCTCATTATGAGTCACCTACCCATCTTTTTTTTACCCAACTCTCACATTTAGGATTTAATCATGCAAAAGGACTCAACTCATATATTCAAGAGTAACCTAGCTTAGGACACATCATTTCACATATATCTCATATTTTTCATATATTTTAGGATATGTCATATGACCTTCTCCTTGTGGGTCTCACTCTCTCTGGAGTTCACCACGTATCTTGTCCTAACACTGGAGGCCCTCCTTTGTAAAAGAGCTTGAGGCTCATGCATATTCAACTTTATCTTAAATTTAGCTCATCTTAAGTGGGAAAACCTACATACTTTCATTATCAAGACTTAGCTCATATTTATTTGAAATGGATCAGAACTCATATACAGTTTGAACCACAACATATATCATCAATATCAAACTTATATTAATCATCCTTGCTTATATCATCTATCAATATATCATCTACTCTAACTGCCAAATATCTGATAAGGCTCTAGACATCTAATGTAAACTACTCTCTCTTCTAGACTGATGTGACTCCCTTTCACTTAGGTCGCATGCACACTAACTACTCTCTAGTGTGAGGGACACATTTTTATATTTACATATATATAATAAAATATTATATCGTTTTTCTCTGAGAAATAAGACGTCAGATAAAACTGTCGAGGCTCGAGCCGATTGGAAAACAAAACCAAATCAGCAAAACTAAGTATCCCACACACAGTAGATAGTCTAGTGCCATGTCACCTAGTGAAATGGTGAGAACAAAGTATAGACTAGTGTAGCTACCCAATACATATGAGCTCTATATGGAAATGGTTTCATACACTTGTCTCAACCTAGTTCTCAAACATCTAGGTTCTAACTTAGAAGCTAAGTCAAACCTTATTCCTATAACAACTTACTAAGTTTCTAAGGTTTAGAGTGAGAGGTGAAATTTAGTTTTATGTTTCATGGTGAGCAATTGTTAGGTGTAGCTATTGTTCATGCTCTGCTACCAACTGTAATGTCCCTGGATTTTCACCTTCTAAAAACCCCATGGAGATGAGAAGACAAAATCTAAAAACGTTAGGCAATTGTATCAAAGTACACTGCGGAAGCAATTTGCGCATACATGAACATACAATCATAACATACACCATAACATTTCTCAGCATTTAACATGAATATAAGATGACTTATTACAACATGAATTGCATTTACATATTGAAAGAATATTTACAGGTCTATGGACATGTATGCTAATTAGGATCTACACAATAGGTACAACCTGGACAACTGCTCACTTCCCTTCTTTTGTCCCACACTATCTTTGAACCTAAAACATACGTGAAATAACAATCAACACACAAGGTGTTGTGTACGTGGGTTTTTTATTAAGTATAAGACTAGTTTTCTCTGGTTGCATATGATATGGTGTACCTTATGTGAATCTACTTGCTTATGCCTTGTTGGTTGAACTACTAGTATTATACGCTTTGCCAAAACTTAATGAAACATAAAAGGACATTTTGATGAGTTGTAGCTACTAGTGCACATAGCCCAGTATGGATGTATGTTGCCTAGCATGGATGTATGATGAATTTCCCATGTTAGACGTATGATAAAATAATTTTGCCCATACTGGATGTATGATAAGTTCTTATAAAATTATAGTACAACTACATCCAATGATATGTCTAAAAGATGTGTTTACTTGATTATCGTATTAAACAATGTTTTCTTTTACTCTTTCATTCTAAAGTTATTTCAATTATTCAAGCATATTAGTATGTACCTTTCTACCCACGTACACAACACCTTGTGTGTTGATTCATTATTGCACGTATGTTTTAGTTTTAGAGATAGCATGGGATAAAAGAAGGGAAGTGAGCAGTTGTCCAGGTTGCGCCTATTGTGTAGATCCTGATTAGCATACATGTCCATAGACTTGTAAATCTTATTTCAATATGTAAATGTAATTCATGTTGTAATAAGTCATCTTATATTAATATACATGTTAACTATTGAGAAATGTTATGGTGTATGTTATGATTGTATGTTCATGTATGCGCAAATTGCTTCCGCAGCGTACTTTGATACAATTGCCTAACATTTTTGGATTTTGTCTTCTCATCTCCATGGGGTTTTCAGAAGGTGAAAATCTGGGGACGTTGCAGTTGGTATCAGAGCATGAACAATAGCTACACCTAACAATTGCTCACCATGAAACATAAAACTATATTTTACCTCTCACTCTAAATCTTAGAAACTTAGTAAGTTGTTCTATAGTAAGTTGTTCCATAGTAATTGGTTGATTAGTTAGGTGTTTTGTGAATAATCTTTGGGTTTCTCCTCCCATTTACACTCCACCTTTCCCAAAGGGCACAGTAAATGGGTAAATCTATACTTTTCCAACCCTTAACCTCTCTTCCAAAATATTTAAGGATCTAAAATTCTACCTATGGTGATCAAGTATAAATAGAATAAGACAATCTCAACTTAGATGACAAGCAATGTTTGAGTTTGAAGTCTTTTGATGAATTCTCATCTAAGTTGTAGTGCATATTTAGTTTTTTTATTAATTTTATTTCCACATTTACCTTTGAACATACTTAGACTAGTTTTTTATAACTTTATCTTACTATATTATGTTTTAATGCAAATTACTTGCTCTTCGTGTAGGAAATGCTCAAAGGAGTATGAAGCACCATCAAAATTCCTCGTCAGACCCACTTTAGGACACATTCAATCATAACTTTGCAACTCCAAGCTTTAGAGTGATGATCCCAAGTTCTAAAAACTTTTCTACACTTCTTCAAGACACATTCCAATCAAATGGGACCTCCAATCAATTGACTAGAAAGAAGCCTTCACAAAAAATCCCATAGCTAATGAGACAATTCATTCATCACTTTCGCTGACCGTCTTAGAATGATAAGAAGCTGAAAATAAATATGCAAGGTTCTCTATTGGTTGGCCGGATCCCGTAATCGATTGACCATGACCTTTTCTTATAACTACAACAGGGGTGACATTATTGTATCCCTATCATATTTGATCAACTCCCATATATCAAACACTCATGGTCAAAAACTAGCTAATTGACTCATCCCTAAAGATGGTTGGTTCGGACTCAATGTTGGTGATATTCCATGAGAGCCAATCATATGATGATTGTAACGAAAAATCTTGTAATTGATTTGATAATTAAAAGAAATTCTAATTATTATGGTTGTTTCAATATGGGATAATGAATAAATATAATAAATGTCTAAAGAATGAAATTACTCAATGATGTATGTCTTCGGGTTGAGGACCTGAACAATGAGATATATGGATGTCAAGAATAGATGCATTGTTTTTATGTCCCTAGTTGGTTGTTATTGTGGAAGATAATAGACAACAATAACACATAAGACTAGAGTGTCTTTTGGTTGATGATAGAATATCATTAGGTCATGATATGTGATATCAAACCAAACAAATAGATACATGTTAGAGAATAGTGTACTGGAAAAAGCCACTTTGAGTGTGATACATGGAAGCCAATGATGGCGATCAAAATCACATCTCAATATGATAGTAGTGATTGTGGTCCTTAGACCTGAAGTCACTACACTAATTGCATGTTGTTCAATGTGCTTTAACATTGCTCAACAGGATCTTGAAAACGATTTTTATATAGGTAGTGCTTATGTGCATTATGACCCATGTAGATAATGGTAAGTGACGAAATGGAATTTGTCCCTTCCATTGGTGTGATATCTTGGCCGCTTGATGAGTGAGACTAATAATGCATGGACATACTCATGTGAGTCAATATATGATGTCGAACTCATGTGTATCTCAATAGTAAACTCAAGATCAAGGACTAAAGATTGAACATTAAGACGATGACATTTCCATGCCTCAGATTCAATCTGGATCTAAGAGACAAAGGGATTATACAATCACTATAACACTGGTCACATTACTAGGTTAAGTTGTTCTCCAACTTCTCCAATTACTTAGACAGCAATGAAGTCTTGCTAGATACTAATCATTGCTTGTGAATCATAATATGATTGTGAATATCACTACCAATGTAATTTGGAGCCTACCGGGTCACACACATAGGATGTATAGGAATAGAAGTATAACTATGGATGTGATTGTAAATGTTCCAAATCAATTTGATTACTGAAATGTTTAAGTAATCTACTAGAATAATATTAGAATATAATTTAAGTTAATTGGTTAAAATGCTTAAGCCAATTTATTAGATTTAAATTATTAATTCGACATGATGATCAAAAGTGATTGACCAGAGACAGATAACAAAAATTAATTAATCAGTTGCTATGATTAATTAGTCAATTAATTGATCCTAGAATATTCTTTTAATAGTCTCTGAATGGCTCATATTAAATTCAATTGCATCCCTTTTGTTATCCTAGGGGTTTTGGGAAACCCTGCTTCATTTCCTCTCCTATTAATAAGGACATGATAGTCGAATTTTGAGATAAGCTCTAGTATGTGAACCTTATCAGTCATCATACCAAAGAGAAAGAGAAGGAGAGAGATGCTAGCACATCATCAAGTAGACGACTACTCCTTCTACTAGATCAGGAAGCATGACGTGGAGTTCCATTCCATCAGTGTGGATGAAGTAGAAACACAAACGCTAGATGCCTATATTCAAAGGACATCAACGAGGATCGTCTGTGCACACAAGGAGAGACACACATCAACATACGAAGGGACATCACTGGACTTACTCCGCGACAAGGTATATCTCAAACACCCTCTTTCAGAATATGTTGTTGTCGACAAAATCTGGTAGTAAGATATGTGGAGAATTTTTTGTTGCTTCTACTACGTTTGTCATCTCCATGAAGCCTAACACTCAGATTAATGTTGTAAGAGAGATTATCGACCCTCCATCCAACTAATTAACTCATTTTCCTATCAGTATGGAATTACATTTCCATGAGCCAGTTATCTCAAAAGTAAGTGGATCAAACAACCTAAATATAAAAGTATTTTCAATCTAATTATGAGGGAATCCACCCCTATTGTTTAGGGAGCATACATGAAAAACTTCAAGAAGAAAGAAAATTTGAAGGAGATAGAGAATCTCGACGAAGGTCTGAATCTATCTTTAGTTGTTGTGTTGGGCTTCTCATTACCTTCAGGATCAAACATCAGTTGTTGCATACTGCGTCTTCCTCTACTTCTTATAATGGCCATGATTTCCCCTTTCTTCTCTTGAGTGTGGTGTACATACACCATGAGAGAGTAGTTTCCTCAATGGGGTATGGGAAGAAGCATGTTACTATATGAACTTGTATCCATTTTATTATTGTATGCATTGTTTAAAGTTTGCGTGAATTGAATATTGTTTTCTTTGTAGATTGATCATTTAATTTTCCTGCTATTTTAATTCTAGATGTAGAGATCATAATAACAATTTTATCCATGTTAACCCCCATATGAGAACTTCAAAGGGTGATCTCTGAGGTGATGTGTATATGACACCTAAGAAATTTGACAATGAACCTTTCAGTGACATCCATGCATGCATTTGTTTCATTATGAAAGGACTCAAAATTGCACAACCTCACTTTATCGTTCATATATTTGATAATACAGTGAGAGTGAGTGAATTTGTATCCATAGTGCATCCATTCTACCCCATTACTTCCATCATATAATTTAGTCCAACCTTTAATCAATTGTTTTAATATTTGGAAATAGTTTAATAACCTAGGTCAAGCATCTGGATTTAAAAATGTATCCCAAATAGTATTAAATTGATTAAACAAATTCTTAAAATGGTTGTCCCTTGAGATTTGATCCTAATCTATATTTTTATAGATTTTGTCTATTTGTGGGTGTGACTATTGTAATCCTAATTAGATAAAGGGTTCTTAAATCTAGTGAACTTTAAGTGTGTTAATTTACACATCAACTAGTTCTAGTGTGGTGAGTTTAAAACCTACTTTGGATTGAATTTAAATTTTGAGATGAATTGCGCTTAGCTAGATGAATGTTGTTAAATGGTGATGAAATCCTAAACTTATTTATATATGATTATTTGAATATTAGTTGAATAACACATTTTCATATGTTCAATCATAGTTTGATCATAATTAGATTATCAAGGCAATATAGAACCCTAATGATTGAGATTAGGGTTATGGGTTAATTTGAGGGACTTTTGATTAAACTGAAGTGAGAAATAAGAAACTAATCTAAACTAATTTAATATGATGATTTATAACCATGTTTGTATCATAAATTACTATTTGATAAAACACAACTTAAGTTGTTTTTAGATTCTTCTATTTTTTAATCGACCAATTTCACTTCAAAGCAAGTCGAATGAACAAATATCACTCCAAATAGTCCCTCAAGGCAATGGATTTTTTTTGGGGAAAACCTACCAACCAAAAGTAAGTTTAAACATCCCTTGTGGTGGTGGGTTTTCTTTCCCAACAACAACTAGTGCGCCATAATAGTCTAGAGGACCCGATTGATTGATTTTATATATGAAGACTTAAACACCATTTGTTATTTATAAAATTAAACATGTGATGTTTGGACTAATTTGAAAATGTTCTAAACACCATAAATGTTCTATATTTATCTTCTAACACCCAAATAGCTCCCATAATCTATCATCACATCCATAACTCATTACTAAATCAATGACACTATAACATCGATATCACTCCCAAAACCCCAATTCTATTGAAATTAGGTTTAGTCTCACCAAAACATAACCAAGTGTCTTAGTTAGATATAATTATGCCATTTCAAATGGAAATCATATTAAATAACTAGTCAATTATGCCATTTTGAATGGAAATCATATTAAATAACTAGTCTTGAGTTGAATAGACATGATCACACAATGTAAGTAGATTTCTAGGGCTAACAAAATTTTTAAAAGAAATTAGATGATTCCCTAGACTATAGACATAGTTACGTGAACATGTCAATAGTGTTGGATTTGCTAGTAAGGATTTTCTCACAATTATAGTTACAATTTGTTATGATCCAGATTTGCTTTTAGGATATGTTATAGCAATAAAAACAATTAATGTTCCCAATGATGCAACCCTATTTTAGGGATTCATATTGTGTCTTTTTGTATCTCAATCACATCTAAACATAGTAGAATGCAAGTTAATTCCCTCAATATGCATATTACTGCCAAATGCACTTATGGACGTTCTGTGCATGTTTTTCAGGTACTTGGACCACGTCTTGGATGAATGAGAGAGAATGAAGGACTTCTAGGATTTCTCCACTAATTGAGGGGTCCAAAGAAGGACCAAAATCTCTCTCAACCTACATCTAGTAGACAAGAGTCAAGCTCAAGCAAAGAAGTCCATTGATCATGAAGTTTCAAGTTTAATATGCTATTGAAGACCCCAACACAGCTGTGGCACCAAGGAACGACCGTTCTCACAAATGCCAAAGTTACATGGATGATCTTCATTTTGTTAAGCTACATCAACATTGCCAAAATGGTCATGCTGAGAAGCCCCCAAAATGGTCGTGCCAGCCAACACAGCCGTGTTACCAACGATGAGAATGTGCATGCTGACTAGAACGACCTCTAATTCACCTCGTCCACCACGAGCATGCTATCCAGCACAACCGTTCTACCTATCCCTAGTATGCCCGTGCTGCCAGCCTTCATTTCACCACTTTCACTCTGACATTTTCCATTTCCTACCACGACCTTTCTCCCCCACCACGACCGTTCCAACCATCAGCCACCACGGCCGTTCTGCCCAGAACGGCCGTTCTACCACCCAAAACCTACATTTTTAGCACTGATATTCCAACTACATCCCTACTTACTCCAGTCCTTCCACCACCACCTATATATACATGGGTGGCAGACACAACACTAGGTTAGCTGCCTTAGCACCCTCCTTCCTACTCTAGAGCATTCAAGACCTCCACCTACCATTTCCACCCTAGAAACCTAGTTTTCTAGGTTTTCTAACATGATCCCCTTCATTTTTCATGCTCTTCACCCACCTTGCAGGAGGGAGGTCATTCTACAATAGCTAGGAGGTGAAGGTTAAGAGGCTTCCACGAGCTCCATGGATTCCTTCCCCTTTCTTCTCCTTTCTTTTCTCTTTTGTATGATCATGTCTAGCTAAACCCCTAGTGGTGGACTGTTTGGGGTTAAAATGTTACTTTGATACCATGTTGGGGGGAAATAACTTGTATTGAACATATTTCCATTCTATGATGATTGCCTCTTTCTTCTATCTCATTTCCCATTATATTGCTTGTTTTTTATGCTTTTAAACATACATTTCTTCTTGTATAATGCTTGATGACACTTAGCTTCTAGGGGAAAATGGAATGCATGTGGCTATCTTAGGAATGGATCCTAGGTCCAATTAGTAGATCCCTATCTAGCCTACTTTGTTCCTACATACAACTCCCTTCTCCTACAAGTAGGTGTGAGATCTAAGTAGCTAGTGTAAGTGTGATTAATGCAATTTCCTAGAGTTTCCTAAAGCTTATATGGCAAGTAACATGAGGTGAAACACCCTCATCTCTACTCCCACTTCTACCCTTGGCTCTCAATTTCCCAAATACCACTTACCCTAGAAACCTAGACTTGCCAAGTCCTATTATAATTACACCTAGCCCTAGTTCTTCAACTAGTAGTATAAGGTATATTCCAATAGCACTTGCCTTGTTGTTTGGTTTGGTAATCTAGATTGAAGATGTAAAACTCGCTTGTTTTGTAACCTCCCCCAACTAAGATCAAAGTTCCATTCCCAAACGGTCCACCTATCCATATTATTGCTTAAAACCCACCCTTGCCTTCTTAGCTTGTTAATGCTAGTTTAGTTAATTGCCTTTGTTACTTCCTAGATAATTGCTTAGTTCTTGATAGTTAGGTCTTGCTTAAGTAGTTAGGGCTCTTTTGAGCTTGCTTGTGTTACTTTAGTTAACTAGTGTTAACTTAGGATCTTGCTTGTCTTATTGATTAGCTTGCCTCCTAGTTTATAATTTGCCTTGTGAGTGTAGTGTAACTCCTTTCTCTAGTTTAGTTGCTTGTCTTACCTAGTTTCTTAGTCTTAATTTGCTTATGACAATCTAAGGTTTTTGTTAATCTAGTTTCCTTCTTGTTGTTAATTACTTGCAATAATGGCATAATCAACAAAAACCGACCTTTAAACCCTCAAACCTTACACTCCTCTTTAGGAACATAGCTTAGATTAACCTAGCTCTAGTGCCCCCTTTCTCCCTGAGGATCAAACCTACTCTTGTCACTTTCCTATACTACAACACGACCCCGTGTGATTGCAGGTACATGTGATTAGTTAAGCCAATGTGTCAAACTAGGTCCATATATAAATTTTGAGAGATATGTGTGTTTTCCCTTAGGGTTGCATCTAGTCACCATCTAGTTGGATAGTGTGTGACCTTGAGAAGACCACACCAAACTTTCTAGCAATCATTATCGGGGATATAGGTGCTCGATCTAGCTAGTTAGTATATATTAGCTTTTCCTACTGCCCTCAACATTGCTATTCTTTATTCTTTGTTTACTTTTGCATATTATCTTTCTAACTTGGATCTTGTTTCTTGTTTGTGTATAGTGCAGGTGACAATTGTGCATGAGAAGTACACATTTGACTTGTATCGGATTGATGCCATATGACCCTAAGATAGGTAGAAGGAGATGTCAAAACCGCCACAAACAACACCAATCAACCGAAATGGAAGGAAATGGTCCTCATCGTGAAGCTCATGGTGACACTCAACTACAACCCAACTTCCCTCTCTATGAGTACTTCATCCCGAGTAACTATCAACAATTCTCCATTCCACCAGCCCTTCTCAGACTCCTTCCTACTTACTATGTGATGGAGAACAAGAATCCCTACCACCATATCGATGCCTTCCTTGAAACTTGCTCCACTTTCCGCACACCCTCTGCCACTGATGACTCAATTTGAAGAACCCTCTTCCCCTTCTCTTTGAAAGAAAAAGCCAAGGAGTGGTACATCTCCAAGCCTGAGTTGGTGACATGGAATGAGGTCAAGAATGAGTTCCTTAAGAAGTTCTACCCGATTGCCAAGTTGACCCAGATGTGGAGATGTATTACCTCCTTCTCACAAAAAGAGAACGAACCCTTCCACGAGGGGTGGGAAAGGTTCCAAAAGCTCCTACATGACTACCCTCATCATGAGGTACCTTTGTGGCAACTTATTCAAGCATTCTACACCAGGCTAGTTGAGTTGAGCCAAAACAATATAGATTCCTCATGTGGAGGCACATTCATGGCAAAGCCACCAAAGGAGTCTTGGCCCTTATTTGAGAATTTTGTTGAGAATTCTCACCACCGAGCTTCAACTAAAGGGGAGCATTGTGACTGGAACTACATCCCTCCACATCCTCCTGTAGCTCCAGTCAGGGAAAAAGCCAACCCACAAATGCTGAAGATGATGGTGGATATGAAGAACATGACGAAGAACCAAACTGGTGGTTCTTCTAGACAATCTACTATGGCACTTGATGTCAAGGAAGAAGAAGTGTATGCTTTGCATGCTGTTGGCAATCACAACAACCAATGACCAATGTCCAACTCCTATACTCCCGAGTGGAGGAATCATCCAAACTTCTCATGGAAACAACAAAATGATGAGGGACAAGGGAAGCCAAGGCAACATCAAGGGCCCAAGTACAACTCCAAGTTTGAGGAAGAAGTTCTAGGAAGGCTAACGAGCCTTGATGAAGTAAAGAAAGAGGTGTCATCTCAAGGGAAAAACATCAACCACCTTGAATAAAGGCTTGATCAAATTTCCTTTTCACTAGCCCATCGTGAAGAAGGGAGGCTCCAGTCTCAACCTGTGGCCAACCCAAACAACGATGGTTGTTATGTAAGCACTACTCAAGGTTCTTATGTCCCACCACAAGGCCCAGTCCAGTACCAAGGGCCACCAAATCCTTATGATCCTCCACATCAACAACCCCCTTACAACTACCAATAACCTCTACCTCACTCATAGACACAACCCCCTCCAAAATATCACCCCCATCCACCACAACAACCGCAACCCCAACCACAATTTATCCTCTAAAACCCAAATCCACCACACTCAAGGCCACCACCACAATCACCTCCACAAGCTTCCTCTTCTAATACCCATGAGAATATGAAGGAAGTGACAATGTTGAGGAGTGGTAGGACCTTAGAGCATCCACATGGTACTTTTGCTGATACCGCAGCCAGTGATGACATGGTTGATACTGTGACCAGTGATGTTGATACTGAGATTTAGACTGAGGATATTGTGACAGGAACCCGAGTTGATACCATGATACCGAGAGATGATGCCATGATTCCTATGATACTGTTGACTTGAGTCGGTTGGGATCACAACTCCCTCCATTCCCAGATGCACTAGAACCATCCACTGAAAGAAGTAAGAAGAAGCACACTGAGGACATCATGGAGATCTTTAAGCAGATGAAGATCAACATTCCTTTACGTGATGCGATCAAGTAAATTCCATCTTACACTAAGTTCTTGAAAGACTTGTGCACATTCAAGAGGAAGACAATAGGAAGGACGCTGAGGAAAGTCAAGCTCACTAAGCAAGTGAGCTCAATTCTGCAACACACCATGCAAGAAAGAGAAAAGATCGTGGTGCTCCCATCATCTCATGCTACATTGGAGCACACCGCATAGATCAAGATCTTCTTGACTTGGGTTCTAGTGTAAACTGATGTTGTATGATGTGTTTGCTAAACTAAAAATTGGACAATTGGGTCCAGCTCACTAAACTTTGCAATTGGCCGATCGATCTATGAAAACGCCTAGAGGGCGTGTTGATGATGTTTTGGTCATGCTTGATGATGAGACCTCCACATTTTCCCCTACTGATTTCATTATTTTGGACATGGAAAAAGACTCGAGGAAGGTGCCTACTATCTTGGGGAGACCCTTCTAGGCTACAACTGATGCAATGATCATGTGAGGACTGTCACAATGTATGTGACTTTCATGCACATGAAGATCCAGTTAAACATTTTCAAGTCTTCTGCTAAGGCTGAGGTGATAGGTGCTATAGAAGAGGATTGTTATCTTATTGAGTGTTTGGATGAGATTATAGAACAATGTCTACCTACATGGATTCAAACTGCCACACAATGTAGACAGTTATAGCCTATTATGGAATTTCCTGATGATGATGATGATGAGATTGAGGAAGAAGAGCTGGCTTTAGTGGGTGTAAGTGAGGACCTCCCTTCCATTTCTAAACTATTGAAGAATTTCCTTGAAGAGCCTCCTGTTTATGAGCTCAAGTCTCCTGAAGGGTTGAAATATGCTTTCTTAGGCTCCAATGACACCCTTCTTATGATCTTTTCCTCTATCCTTTCTCCAGAGTAAGAAGATTATTTGATGGTAGTTTTGAAGAAGAACATTCAGGCCATCAGATGGTCCATTGTTGATTTGAGGGGTATTGACCCCTCTATTTTTATCCATAGAATCTACCTTGAGGATGATGCTAGACCAACCCATTAAATGCAAAGACGGTTGAATCCAAAGTTGAAAGAAGTTGTAGCAAAAGAGGTCGTGAAGCTACTTGATGTTGGAATCATATGTACCATTTATGATAACCCATGGGTGAGTCCCATCCAAGTTGTACCCAAGAAGGGTGGGATCATAGTAGCCGAGAGTGAAGATGGGGGATTGATGCTTGTGAGAGAGCAATCCAAGTGGATGATGTGCGTGGACTATAGAAAATTGAATGAGAAGACCAAGAAATATCATTACCCTATCCCATTCCTTGATCAGATCTTAGAGAGATTAGTTGGACAGAGTTTCTACTATTTTCTTGATGGGTACTCTAGTTACTTTCAAATAGTTGTTCATCCCGCTAATCAAGAGAAGATGACATTAATGTGTCTAAGTGGTACTTTTTCTAATAGGAGGATGCCATTTGGGCTGTGCAATGCCCCTTCTACTTTTCAAAGATGTGTGACATCCATATTTGCTGATATGCTTGATTCATCGCTTGAAGTCTTCATGGATGATTTTTTTTGTATTTGGTAAGACTTTTGATGAGTGTTTGTTCCACCTAGCAATTTTGTTGGAAAGGTGTGTCAAGGTCCGTTTGGTGCTATCTTGGGAGAAAAGTCACTTCATGGTGCCCAAAGGCATTGTTCTGGATCACTGAGTTTCCAAGGCTGGAATTGAAATTGGTAAGGCCAAAGTGGGCCTACTTTCCACTCTCACTATTCCTTCCAACATAATACATGTCTGATCTTTTTTGGGGCATGCAGGTTTCTATCATCGTTTCATTAAATACTTTAGCAAAAGCTCGAGGCCACTTTGTCATTTGCTTGAAAAAGATGTGGAATTCAATTTTGATGACAAGTGTGTTGAAGCCTTCAACCACTTGAAGAACAAGCTCGTCTCTGCTCCTATCATGCAACCCCATATTTCTCCTTGCCATTCGAGATCATGACTGATGCATTGGATATGGCAGTGGGGGTTGTGTTGGGCCAAAGGATTGGTCGGATTCCACATGCCATTTACTATGCAAGCAAGACTCTCGATGAAGCCCAAAAGAACTACACTATCATATAAAAAGAGTTGCTTGCCACGATTTTTTCTCTTGACAAGTTTTACTCTTATCTCTTGCAAAACAAGGTGGTGGTATATACAGATCACACAACCTTGAAATACCTTATGTCAAAGAAATATTCTAAGTCAAGATTGATCTGATGGATTCTATTGCTCCAAGAGTTTGATTGAGAGATTGTTGACAAGAAGGGAGTGGAAAATTATGTAGCTAGTCATCTCTCCTGCATTGAAGCAACGTATGATGATAGAAACAAAATCAAGGAAACAATACCACATGAGCAACTTTTCTTACTTTCATCCACCCAAAGACCATGGTACAAGCACATATCTAACTTCTTAACTAGTGGGAGGATACCAAGTGCTTGGAGAAAGGAAGAGAGAAAGAGACTATTTGCTATGGTGAAAAATAATTCTTGGGATGACCCACATCTAATCAAATATTGTCCCGACCAACTCATTAGAAGGTGTGTTTTAGAAATTGAGTAGTAAGAGATCCTAGCCATGTGCCACTCATGTGACACCTCGTCACGCTAAATGAGATTACTCAAAACACAAAACATGATCAACTACTAATTAATCACATAGTCAAAATATGAAATAATTAAAACCAATTCCAACAACGTAAATAAACTCTAGAACATTTACAAAAGGTCCATCATTCCATTCTCATATATTGTAATAAGTATTTACATATGGGTCCAAAGGCCTCAGTCACATCCTACATACAAAAGATATTTCACATGCACATGCCATATATTTACAAACATTGGCATACTACCAAAATCTCATTTCGATACAAGTATATCATCTAGAAAACACATCCCATACCAGGACCTAAGAGTACATGGACGACATTAGGACTCTACTACTAACATCTACAACTAACCAACCTTCTGAATCTATTGATCATCTGGTTGGTTCTCTTCCACAGCGTGACCTCGACCACATTGCCCACGACCACCTAAAAAATGTGTTGATCCACAGGTGAGACCCAATCCCAGTGAGAGATATAACTCTCTCCAACATATATTGATTATAACATATTAATTAACAATAAATACATTGAGCAGTTAGGGTATTGAATAAACAATATGAATAGAGCAAATAGTCTAAGCATACTAAGCAGTTAAGCAAATAAGTTGTAACATCGAGTAGAATTGTACAATTTTCATAAGTATGCATCATGTAAGAACTATGCAATGTAAAGACAAGACAAGGGTTAATCAACCAATGTGATACATATTAAACCCTAGCAATTATACTACACGACTGGTATCACTTCTTTTATTATTATGCCCTGGGGAGTTTGAGTCATACCACTCAACGACCAACTGACCACTACGAAGTGCTATTTAGTTCCGTATAAGATCTAGGAGTGTCAGTATCCTAAGATCTCTTCCCCTCATTCAGTATGAGTAAATTGTAGTGACCTACCAGTCAAACTGCCAACAGTGACATATAGTCAACTGATAACAACTAGTCCGTACTTGGTACAAGTTACGACACTAGAAAACAAGATATACAAAACCCTCTAATCTGAGGTACAACCACAACTATCCTTAATCACATCAAATGTCTGAGGCATGACCATAGCCATCCTTCATAACCTACAATTTTGGATGACAAGGATATATCCTCAACTTGTCACCCCCACATACTCAACAGTATATGATTTGAGTTTCCCTTGGGAATACTCATTTCACTATCCAGTAAGTTTTGACATTGAAGATGGTTCTACGACACATGGCTCTACATGATTAAGGTTACACTTGATTAATTACTGCCAATTGAATGCATTAAGGCTTTATCATACAAGTGGACATTCAAACCCTAATTATTTTTTTAACAAGAGTATATGTATAATTAATTCAAAGGATATAAAACATTTGAGATATAAATCTTAATCAAATTACCACATCCTATCATTCATTGCAAATTAATGGACCACACTTATCATCATACTATTACAAGATACCAATATCTTATCACAAGTTCCAGGGTTTTAACCCGTATTGGAACATAAAGAGGATTTCACCTCAATCATGGCTTCAAACATTTCCAAAGGTCATTAATACCATCACATTATTCATAGTAAGGTTATCATCATCATTCCATGCCTTAAATAAGGCTCAAAAGATCATTAGCACATATGTGTCCATAAATATTAACATGGCAAGGCATTATGATATTCAAATAGTACTACATTGTGGTTTCAACACAAGAAGAGTGTAATTCATTATCACATTAATCATTCAAGAGGTCTGATTATAACCAATCAACATCATATACTTACACTAAGGTTAGGTGTAACAAGCTAGATCACATGGGAGTTACACATTCACTTATTATAGTGATTTATCAAATATAACTATATAATGGCAGAGGTAAGACTACCAATTAATGGTATTGAACCATTGAATTATCTTCACTAGGACCCAAATATAATACCATATGATTTATTCTAATCCATTGGATGTTAAAGCATCCAATATTATTCATTGGATCAGGTTCATTGTTCAAGGTTATCAATTGAAGTATAGGTCTAACCATTAGATCAATTGAACCAAGGAACCATTGGTTCAAGGTTTAGTCAAATCTACAATTACATTCCCAATTCATCATATATGGTGATGACCTGATCCGCCATTAATTGTGATCATTAGGTCATTGTTGGTTGCTAGATCAATAATACATTCAGTTAACACATCCAATATTAAGTCAATATCATGATTGATTGATAACATCATTAGAATACTTAGTGGATGATAATTAAATGTCGGATTGAGTCAAAACATGACCTAAGATGGTGACCATAGGTTGTCACCATACATTTGACACCCTTGATCATAAACATCAGTTGCCAAGGTAGCAACACCATTGGTTGTTGAATGGTATGACCATCGATTGTGTGATAGAGAAGGAAATAGTTTGAAAACCCTAATTTGAACCATCAATTGTTTTATACATAGCACCATAGGTTGTTGCTATAATCCTGTACCAGATCATGTTACACCTTATAAAGGTTGTAAAAATGTTTACAGGTTCATATAGAACTGGAACAAAATAGGGAACACCACAAAATTCGTAATTCTAAACAAGCATGGTTTCTCTATGCCTAGATCATCACATTCAAGCATAAACATGAACTAACAAGCTTCCAGTAAGCAATATAAGTGAAGAATGCTATATAAGTCGCCTCTATAGAGTAGTTCAGATCCTAAACAACAAGAATATTGAGCAGATAGGGCAAGAAAACCTTGGATTCAGATATGAACTTGGCCAAATATGCAATTCTCTCCACAAAGAAGCAAAACCGTAGGAAAAGAAACAAGAATGAAGGAATTTTGAGTTCTAGGGTCACATTCACCATGGAAAAGCATGGTTCTGACCTGGAGAGATGTAGGAGGAAGAAGAGAAAAGAAATAAAAGGAGTAAATAAGGTAAAAGTTACACTTTTAGGTCAAGATCACTAGGAAGAAGCTTTATATACCCAAAAAAGGGAATCAATTGCAACCCTAGAATTTTTTTCCAAGAAGATCCCCACTTTCTTCTTCCTTGGGCAGAAAAATTTACAGATGAACAGAGGGAGAACGAATCTGGGAGAAGGAGGGAAGTGGTGGAGAGGAAATGACTCATTTTGGTGCTTGGGGATAAGTATATGAACTTTAAGATAAAGCAAAAAAAGAAAAAGTTAAAATTCTAGTATCTATCCAAGTGTCCATGGCCTTAATTTATTAAGAATATACAAGCAAACACACACACAAGAAGATCCCCCACCGTCCCTATTAACCTACTTAGCTTTCCTTTGTCAAAATTCCCAGCCAATCACATAATTCCTTAGTTGATAGCTACTAAAGGTAGCTCATCCATGAAGGGGAAAGCCCTAAAATACCCTTGATGAAAACACCTTCAAACCATGGCTCAACTAGGAGCCCCATGGCTCAAAAATATCAATAATGATAATATAACATCTAAGGAGCATAATGTATGTGACAAATTGCAAAGAAAACCCCTCAATTAGGTAAATTGTAGAAAAGTCCAAAATGTATAGAAAATTGCATAACTTGCTCAAACAGTGTCCAAATTGGACCAAATTTGAAACTTAAGCTTGTATTATGATTTCAAAACATATAAAAAGGTTGTATTAGGGTTATAAGAATTCAATTATGGTAATTAATATCATTCAACTCATTAAGCAAGTTCAAGGGCCTTACAACTATAAACCCCTAACAAGGATTTCACCCCAAAATCCTACGCAAAAAGAGATGGGTATTTTCTACGCATCTCATTCTCTAGTTCCCATGTGGATTCCTATATTACATGATGATTCCACAAAACTTTCACTAGTATTATATCTTTTCTCTTCAGTTTTTTCACCCTTCTATCCAGAATCAACACAGGACCCTCAAGAGATATCCTCATCTAACTCAACCTCTACTGGTTGGATTGTTTGGTCAGTATCTGGATGGCATTTCCTCAACATAGAGATGTGAAAGACATTATGTAATCTATGTAGCTCTGGTGGTAGCTCCAAATTATATGCTACCTTTCCAACATGAGCTAGGATAGGGTATGGTCCCATAAATCTAGGAGCCAACTTACCCTTCTTTCCAAACCTCAGCACACCTTTCCAAGGAAAAACCTTAAGATATACTCTATCTCCTAATTGGAACTCAAGTGGTCTGCGTCGGTTATTTGCATAAGATTTATGCCTGTCCTTGGCTGCTTTCAACTGTTGTTGTATCACTTTAATCTTTTCCGTAGTCTGATGTACTAGCTCAGGACCCAAAAGTTGATATTCACCTATCTCATACCATCAAAGAGGAGACTGACATCGTCTCCCATACAGAGCCTCATAAGGAGCCATACCTATGCTTCTTTGATAGCTATTGTTGTATGCAAACTCTATCAAAGTTAGATGTACATCCCAACTACCAAGAAATTGTATCACACATGCCCTCAAGAGATCCTCTAAAGTTTGAATAGTCCTTTCAGACTGGCCATCAGTCTGTGGATGAAAAGTTGTGCTGAATCTCAGCTCTGTTCCCATTGTTGAATGCAAACACTCCCAAAAATGACTTGTAAAGAGGATTTAGAAAGAGTCAGTTTGGATACAGAAAAAGATCTGGAATCATCTTCTGACTCAGACAAAGACAAAGATCTGCAGTACTATTTAGACAATCTAGAGTAGACTTCTTCTCTCCCTCCGCAAGAGCTTCCCCCTTCGCCACCTCTACCTCATAAAATGCACGATTTAGACTCGGCGACCGTCTCTACCTTAGATGATCAAGATATCTTTATCTTAAACACTATTGTAGATGACGCCAAATACGAGGGCGATGTTATTTACCAAAATATGAAGACTCAACGCAAGTTGACAAGTGAAGACTTCCACACCATCCTTCGACCACAATCAGCGATGAAGATGGCAGTCTTCCGTGTCCTCCTTGCCAACTCTATTGACACTTACAGAAGCTCTATGCGGAAGCAACCAGCTCTTAACGCATCACCTGCTCTAGCCATGAGCCTTATTTATAAAAAATTACAAAGCAAATCAATCGAACGGTTGCAGAGGGGACTTTCCAGAGAGGCACGCTATATAACCGTGCCCTTTCAAGTTTCTAGTCACTGACTACTCATGATAGTTGACACCTCGGCCCGAGACGCCAAGGTGTACAATTTCTACACCAGTGAACTAAAGGCTGGAATAATTAATTTTGCTGGTATCGAAGCCGGGGAGGCCGATTTGGGCTGCTTGCCCATCCCTCCGCAATGGTTGGAACCAACCATGGTTCCAAATCATCAACCCCCGCACCCAAACTCCATAGGGATCTAAGGATTGCGCTTTCTACGTTATACATCATATTCAAGCGCTCAATCAGCAAATCCCTTTCACTGAACTGGCCACAGTGGACTTTCATTCTCTGTGAGTTCGTTACGCCATGGAGTTAATTTGTGATAGAAGGTTCTTCAAGGACCCAACCATGGCGCCCAACGACCTTCCTCGCTACCTGTTCTCGGCCATCCAATGTCCTCCAAAACGGCCATTCCGGCAAACAATTGAGGAGTTGGAAAAACAACAACCCGCCAAGGATACTGAGAAGAAACAATGGGATCCTTACTCTTTCGATCTGGAGGATGATAAATGGGTTACCGAATTGCTAACTGGGGCTACCATCAACATATCACCTTCACAAATGGTTCCCCTGTCTACAATTACACCAACTTTCCCCAACTTTGGCCTTAGCGCCTGCAACAGCCTCTCCGATAATGAACTTCGCCTCATCATGTAAAGGCTTTATGCCGAGAAAGATGACCTCGTTTTTATAGCCGGAGATATCCCGGTCATGGCAGATGCACTACGAGAAACTATACAGATAAAGGGGTCTCTATCCATGAGTCTAATGGCCACCTATCAATATCTTCTCAGCCAGAACTACCCTAAAACCTATATGGCATCAACATACATGAAGGACGTTCTTTTAAAGATAAAGAACTTTAGAACAATTGAGATGCTCATTTCTTACCTCCAACACACGACTCCAAAGTTCATCATGCTTCCTTTCCTTCATGTAGAACACTGGATGTTGCTGGCAACAAATCTTCACGATGGAACAACAATCATATACAACAGTTCCGACAGCCAGTACAACCCCAACCAGCAACAATACATTACAACACCAAGAATGCCTACAGAAGAGGTGGCGAAGGAGTGTGCTGACCAACTACATGATCTTCTCAGCACGCACACACAGGTATACGGTAAAGAACACTTTCATTGCCCTGCCTTCAACCACAAATGCCCACAATAGATCCGCGAGTCGAACGATTGTGGTTTCCACGTCCTCTACTGGATGTACACCATTATGGTCCTTGGACGACCAGTAGAGGACATGCTACATGTGGATTACCGCCCGTTGTGAGGAAAGTTCACTGCTAATCTCCTTCGAACACATGGCGCTAATAAAGGACTAACAGATGCCTGATGCCCTTGTCCTTGTACTTCTCAACCTATCACTTTGACACTCTGAGGACAGAGTGAGTGATAAGTTGGGGGGGGAGTACACTGGACAAGGGCGAGGTATCATTTCTAAACCCTTCCCTCTCTACCTTTTCTTTCAATTCTGTACAAATTTTATAACTTCCTTGCACATTTAATTTTCGTTTTAAAACAATTTCCCTGTTAAAATAAACCTTGCACATAAAGAAGAACATCCCTCTTGGAACAAAGTCATCCCCAGCTAACTTTAGAACCCAATTAGTCCTCAAAAGTAATAACAAGAATAGCACTTAGACATGTAATGGCGAATTAATAATTTCTCTCCTCTCTTGATTTTCATACTTTTGCTTCATTTCTACATCTGACTCTCCACAGGTCAACATCAAGGCCAAAATAAGCCAAACACTCTCAAGGATGGGAGGGACATCAGGTGACATCCAAATCAAGAAGTCTCACAAGTGGACCACTAAGTAGAAACCAAATAAGTGCATGTCGAGAAACTCTAAGAACAACTTTCTTCTCTTCAAATAAAAGAGCCTTGGCCGCCCATTTAATTTCCCTAAAAACCCAAATCCTAAGCTTGTGAGCTTACGAATAAAAGCCAGAGTGTTGAATAAAACTATGAGAGTTGTTCCATGAATAAGGATCTATATAAATAACCAATAAAGGTCTCACCCGGCCGGTACATTTAGCTGCCCTCACAAAGGCAGATGTGTCGTGCCCGGTAGTGAAACCCTAAGGTATCTAAATATATGATACGCTGATAAAGGAATCGCCCGACCGGTACATTCATCTGCCCTCACGAATCCAGATGTATCGTGCCCGATAGTGAGATCCTAAAAGCATAAACAACCCCTCCTCCACTTGAAGGGGGGGTTACACATCAAGCCCTTAGCCAACCCTCATACCCACTCTAGCTCCTGGTAGGATTTTCAGAGAAGTATAAAATTGATTAGAGTCAACGACATGCACATGATAAAAAGTGGTCCCAATGCGGGCCACGAGATATGGAAGAAACCTGAGATCCAAGCAACTATCAATACCTGAGAGAGTTAAGGCAAAAAGCTCTGATACAACCTTAGGAGATCTCGGGTTTAGAATTGGAGCAAGAGTATGAAAACCTTAACTAAATAAAATTGCCTCGTCATTACATGCCTCAACTCTATCTAACTTGAGGACAAGCCATGCTCTAAGTTAGGGGGGTGATAACCTCTAATTTTGTGATGATATCTTAGTAATTTTCCTCAGTTTTCCACACTCTTTCTCAGATAAATTAGATAGAATCCTTTACTTTCCTCTCTTATTGCAAATATACTGTTAGATTAACTTTTATCCCTTTTTACTTACAGAAAAAGACACAAAAAAATCACAAAAGCCTCACATGGTCTCAAGACTGCATGGAGTCTCAAGACCGCATGGAGTCTCAAGACCGCATGAAGCCAACCGGTCCCGAGACCGCATGGAATCACACGGTCCCAAGACCGCATGAAGACAACCGGTCCCAAGACCGCATGGAGTCACATGGTCTCGAGACCGCATGGAGTCACATGGTCTCGAGACCGCATGAAGCCAACCGATCCTGAGACCACATGGAGTCACACGGTCCTAAGACCGCATGAAGCCAACCGGTCCTGAGACCGCATGGAGTCACACAGTCTCAAGACCGCAAGAAGCCAAAAGGTCTCAGACCCCAAACGGTCTCGGGGTCCAAACGGTCTTAGAGACCAAACGGTCTCAGGGTCTAAACAGTCTCAGAACTCAAACGGTCTTCAAGACCGTTTGGAACCAAAACTACCCAAACCGTTTGGACTCTACTTAATGCCTATAAATAAGACTCGAGGGGTCCTCCCAAGATATGAAGTTTTCAGACATCCAGAGGCTGCCTCTACTACTCCAGAGCTATTCCAACCTCCATCCTCTGCCCAAAGACTGCCGGTCTGATATCCACACTCCATCCTGAAGCTGCTTCCTCTCTCTTTGCCAAAGAAGGTGGGAAGAGGAGACCTCATCATCGAGCAACCTGTGAAGTGTGAAGATCGTCATTCTCTCTCTTTCCAAGGGGTTGACTTTCCTCTCTCCTTTATGGGGATGGCATTCTCTCTCTCTTCTCGCCTCCTTCTTTGTCCTAGCTATGAGCGAGTAGTCTCTTTCACTAGGGTACAGGGAGTAGCCCCGCTACCCATGCTTTCATTTCATGCAATGTAATCCATAGTTTGCAATAGAGATATACTTTCTTTTCAATTCAACATCAATCGTTTAATGAATGCTTGTTTCTTGATCACCAACTCGTGTTATCTTTTATCTTTTAGTACGAATTGTCTACGTTTGTACTATCAGATTCGAATCTCGATTGAATGTTGGTTCTTGATGCATGTATCCACCATGCATCTATTTCGGTATCTAGGAGTGTCTTTCAAGAAGTGGAGTAAACTCACTATCATCATTGTACTTTCATACTATGAAATGGAATCAGTTGACGTATGAAAGTATAATCTTAATAAGTCGAGGAACACACTTTGCGAAGGGAATGATGTGAAGTAGGTGACCATTCATTTGGGGATGGCTGGCATTACAACATTCCCACACTCTTTGTAGTTAGTTCTATGAAAGGAAACTAAATCTACAAAGATAATAACTGTTTAGATTCTTTTTGCAGGTTATGTTTTATGTTGCATGTTTTGATCCATGTGTAGTAGTGGCGAAAGCCGATCACATCCCAGTGGCTCTTTATCATCGTTAAAATCCTTAAGTTTACTTTCTTGCTCCAATTTACTTGTACTTAGTTTAAAAGAACCAAACCAAGATTTTCGATCTAGATACCAACTGCTAAGAGGTTAAATGAGATTCTAACGTTTTTCATCTTGTTGCTCTCAACAAGACTGTTGTCCTGTGGATTTGACCCTTAACTATACTATGATAAGACTTCCATGTATCTCAGCATACGTGGGTGGAGTTCTCAATCTAGTATAAGCAAGGCTAAACCTAAAGACTTACTATCCTTAGGAGTTTTAGTGGTGCACGCAATTCCACACGAGTGGAAGCTCCATCAACAGACTATCTCATCAACATATATTTGTGCCAATTTCGCTGCTGTAAACGTCGTCTTAACTGGTAGAAAATGATATGACTTAGTCAATCTATCTACTATCACCCATATGGAATCATGACCCTTGGTTGTCCTAGGAACACCAACCACAAATTCCATAGTAATATAATCCCATTTCCACTGTGGTATTGGCAAGGGTTGTAATGTCCCTACAGGCTTCTGGTGCTCAGCCTTCACCTGCTGACAAACTAGACATTTGGCAATGAACTCTGCCACATCATGCTTTAGACCTGGCCACCAATACATGTCTTTCAAATTTTGGTACATCTTGGTACTTCCAGGATGCATTGAATACATGGAGGAGTGAGCCTCCTCAAGTACCATCTTTCTCAACCCATCAACATCAGGAATTACTATCCTATTATTGTAACAAACTGTACCATCATCTGCCTCGTGAAAGCCATCATACTTTTCACTACCAATCCCTAATTGGATATTCTATATCATAGTATCATTTTGTTGTGCATCATGAATCTGTTGTCTCAAGGTAGGTTTCACTTGTAACTGTGCAACAATCCTGCCAACAAGGAAACTTCTAGTTGTACATTCATCTGGCGAAGTGACACTAGCATATCTCTCTTATGGCACATCGAGGAATTTAATTGTGCATTATCTACCGTTGATGATGAAGATGAATTTCTACTCAATGCATCCACTACCACATTATCTTTCCTTGGATGGTAGTCTATTGTGCAATCATAACCATTAATCATCTCCATCCATCTCCTGTGCCTCATATTCAACTCCTATTTTGAGAAAATATATTGTAGATTCTTGTGGTCAGTGAAGATCTGATACTTTTCTCCATAAAGATAGTGTCTCCAGATCTTTAAAGCATGGACCACCATTGCAATCTCCAGATCATGTATTGGGTAATTCTCCTCATGTTTATTAAGTTGTCGAGAAGCAAAAGAAATCACATTTTTATCCTGCTTCAACACGCATCCCAACCCATTCTTTGAAGCATCACAAAAGACAATATAGCCTTTTCCTTGCTCTAGCAGTACTAACACCGGTGCACTAGTCAACTTTTCTTTCAAAAGCTAGAAAGAACGTTGACACTTGTCATTCCAAGCAAAAGGAACATCCTTCCTGGTTAACCTAGTTAGGGGTAATGCTATAGAACTGAAGTCTTTGATGAACCTCCTGTAGTAACCTTCCAGGCCTAGGAAACTACAAATCTTTGTCAGTGTCTTTGGTTGTTCCCATTCTAGTGCAGATTCCACTTTCTTGGGTTCAACACAAATGCCTTTTGCAGATATAACATGGCCCAGAAAAGACACTTTAGATAACCAGAATTCACACTTGCTGAACTTAGCATATAGTTGGTGCTGCCTCAACAAAGTCAATGTCTGGCGAAGGTGTTTCTCATGTTGTTGACTATCCTTGGAGTATATCAGGATATCATCTATGAACATGACAACACACTGATCAAGATAAGGTCTAAAGACCCTATTCATTAGATCCATAAAAGCTATATGTGCATTGATTATCCCAAACGGCATAACTACAAACTCATAATGACCATACCTAGTCCTAAAAGATGACTTGGGCATCTCAACAACCTTAATTCTCAACTGATGGTAACCTGACCTCAGGTCTATCTTTGAAAACACAGTGGCACCTCTCAACTAATCAAAAAGATCATCAATCCTCGACAAAGGATACTTATTCTTTATTGTCACCTTGTTCAACTGTCTGTAGTCTATACACAACCTCATTGAACCATCCTTCTTTTTAACAAACAACACAGGAGAACCCCAAGGGGAAGCGCTCGACCTTCCTTCTCTAATTGTTCTTGTAACTGTTTCTTTAACTCCTGCATCTCTGCTGGTTCCATTCTATATGCTGATTGTGTTATGGGTTGTGTTCTAGGAACAAGATTGATCTCAAACTCAATCTCTCTAGGAGGGGGAATGCTAGGAAATTCCTCAGAAAAGATATCCTTAAATTCTCATACCACTGGTACCTCCTGGATACTAGGGCCTCCTACCTTGATATCCACAACATGAGCTAAGAAAGCCTCACATCCTTGCCTCATCAACAGCTCAGCTGTCATAGCTGACATCAAACATGTAGGAATAATATTCCTATCACCCTGGAAAATCCACTGTACATCTCCATCATGGAATATCGCCACCTTAGTACTACAATCCAAGACTACCTTGTATTTTTCCAAGGTATCCATTCCAAGGATTACATCAAAACCATGTATGTCAAGTGGCAAAAGATCCACTTGAATGTTGTGTCCAGAAAAAGAAAGAACACAAGAAGGGCACACTTCTCGCAACTCGGTGGAATCAACCAAAGGAGTCTCTATCCGCAGGCTATCAGATCTAAGACTAACAAGTAGATAACAACTATCTATCACCTCTCTGGTGATAAAAGAGTGCGTCACACCCGGGTCTACTAACACAGATACAAAATAAGAAGCAGACATATCAGAATGAAATAACTCCATCTGACATGTCACAACTCGTGGATTAACCACTGCTTCTGGCTGGGTCATGGCATAGAACCTTGTTGTCGTCTGCTTCCGTCCACATCCTCTGCTTACTTGTCCAGAGGATCCTGCATGGGATGCCTGACCACATCCTCTTCCACTGCCACTACTAAACTGTCATTGTTGTGGACCTTGTTGACTTTGCCTTGTCTGTTGAGTCACCTCCTCATCTTTCATAGGGAAATAAGGTCTGGTATGCCCCATTTTCCCACACTTGTAACATGTTCTGGTGTCCTGATATGGCCTAAATGGCCCTGTCACTGAAACCGATGAGGTACTGCAGGCTCCCGTTAATGGAAAACTATGACCTCTACCCCGACTCAGGGTCCACTATGATGGTGCATGTGATCTTGGTTCACTGAAGGTTGACCTTGGTTGCAACGACGGTGGGAAAAACCTTGGTTTCTTAAAGCCTCCAGATGATTTCCCTTGAAACTGCACAGGTCGCTTCTTAGCATTAGCTTCATGCTTCTCTATGGAAGACCTCTCAATCCTCCTGACAGATTCCAAAAAGGTGGAAAACCTTTCCCTATTCTCCAAGGTTGATGTTGTAGTAGTCAACTCTGTGCTTAGACCCTTCTCAAATCTCTGAATCCTTTCCTTGTTCATTTCTGCCATGTGTGGGCAGAACCTCAGAAGTTCCATAAACTTTGATTCATACTCATTGATAGTCATAGTTCCCTGACAAATCTTCTTGAAATGAGAGATTTTCTCATCTAGGTAGGTCTATGGAAAATATCGGATAAAAAATTCCCTTCGAAACTCCTCCCATCCTACCACAAATCCTGGCCTTTTCTCCTCTTCTATAGCCCACAAGTGGCCAACACTACCCTTCAACAAGTATACTGCATGCTCAACTTTTTCTTCTTCAGCGATGTTTAGGATTTTGAATGCCTTTTCTAGCTGAGTCAACCACATGTCAGCGCCTGCTGGATCAGAAGTACCTACATATTCAATTGCCCCAACACGTCTAAAATGTTTTAATGTCTTCCCGACACCTTGGGACTCCACATTGGAGGCGGCTGCCCTAGCTTGAGGTGTTGGCTCTCTGTCAGCGGTATGTGTAATTGTGGCCGTCATCTGTCTAAACATATGCTGAAACTCAGGATTGGCCATCATTATCAGGTCTAGATGAGGCATTGTGGGCTACTCTGGCCCTTCTTCTGGAACTCTCTCATCAGGTGCCTGCCTCCCTGCACCTCCTCCTGGTGCAACATAGCTACTCTCAACATGTTCTTCATGTCCTCCAGACATATTTGCATAAGTATAAACTATGATCAGATATGTTGGATACATAAGAACAGAGTCAAACCTAAGTCCTATGTTCCTGTAGACTCAGTAAACCTATAGCTCTGATACCAACTTAACGGTGACACCTCGTTATGCTAAATGAGATTACTCAAAACACAAAACACGATCAACTACTAATTAATCACATAGTAAAAAATGTGAAATAATTGAAACCAATTCCAACAACGTAAATAAACTCTAGAACATTTACAAAAGGTCCATCATTCCATTCTCATATATTGTAACAAGTATTTACATATGAGTCCAAAGACCTCAGTCACATCCTACATACAAAAGATATTTCACATGTACATGCCATATATTTACAAACATTAGAACACTACCAAAATCTCGTGTTGATATAAGTATATCATCTAGAAAACACATCCCACACCAGAACCTGAGAGTACATGGACGACATTAGGACTCTACTACTAACATCTACAACTAACCAACCTTCTGAATCTATTGATCACCAGGTTGGTTCTCTTCCACAACGTGACCTTGACCACGTTGCCCACGACCACCTAAAAAAATGTGGTGACCCACGGGTGAGACCCAGTCCCAGCAAGATATATAACTCTCTCCAACATATATTGATTATAACATATTAATTAATAGTAAATACATTGAGCAGTTAGGGTATTGAATAAACAATATGAATAGAGAAAATAGTTTAAGCATACTAAGCAGTTAAGTAAATAAGTTGTAACATCAAGTAGAATTGTACAATTTTCATAAGTCTGCATCATGTAAGAACTATGCAATGTAAAGACAAGACAATGGTTAATCAACCAATGTGATACGTATTAAACCCTAGTAATTATACTACACGGATGGTGTCACTTCTTTTATTACTATGCCCTGGGGAGTTTGAGTCGTACCACTCAAAGTCCAACTGACCACTGCGAAATGTTATTTAGTTCCGTATAAGATCTAGGAGTGACGGTATCCTAAGATCTCTTCCCCTCGGTCAGCCAGTCAAACTGTAAATAGTGACATATAGTCAACTGATAACAACTAGTCCATACTTGGTACAAGTTACGACACTAGAAAACAAGATATACAAAACCCTCTAATCCGAGGTAGAACCACAACTATCCTCAATCACATCAAATGTCTGAGGCATGACCATAGCCATCATCCATAACCTGCAATTGTGGATGACAAGGATATATCCTCAACTTTCCACCCCCACATACTCAACAATATGCACTCTGAGTTTTCTTTGGGAATACTTGTTTCACCATCCAGTAAGTTATGACACTAAAGATGGCTCTACAACACGTGGCTTTGCATGATTAAGGTTACACTTGATTAATTACTGCCAATTGAATGCATTAAGGCTTTATCATACTAGTGGACATTCAAACTCTAATTATTTTTTAACAAGAGTATATGTATAATTTGTTAAAAGGATATAAAACATTTGAGATATAAATCTTAATCACATTACCACATCCTATCATTCATTGCAAATTAATGGACCACACTTATCATCATACTATTACAAGATACCAATATCTTATCACAAGTTCTAGGGTTTTAATCCTTATTGGAACATAAAGAGGATTTCACCACAATCATGGCTTCAATCATGCCCAAAGGTCATTAAGACCATCACATTATTCATAGTAAGGTTATCACCATCATTCCATGCCTTAAACAAGGCTCAAAATATCATTAGCACATATGTGTCCATAAATATTAACATGGCAAGGCACTGTGATATTCAAGTAGTACTACATCTTGGTTTCAACACAAGAAGAGTGTAATTCATTATCACATTAATCATTCAAGAGGTATGATTATAACCAATCAACATCATATAATTACACTAAGGTTAGGTATAACAAGCTAGATAACATGGGAGTTACGCATTCACTTATTATAGTGATTTATCAAATATAACTATATAATGGCAAAGGTAAGACTACCAATTAATGGTATTGAACCATTGAATTATCTTCACTAGGACCCAAATATAATACCATATGGTTTATTATAATCCATTGGATGTTAAAGCATCCAATATTATTCATTGGATCAGGTTCATTGTTCAAGGTTATCAATTGAAGTATAGGTCTAACCATTAGATCAATTGAACCAAGGAACCATTGGTTCAAGGTTTAGTCAAATCTACAATTACATTACTAATTCATCATATATGGTGTTGACATGATCCACCATTAATTGTGATTATTATGTCACCATTGGTTGCTAGATCAGTAATACATTCAGTTAACACCATCAAATATTAAGTCAATATCATGATTGATTGACAACATCATTAGAATACTTAGTGGATGATAATTAAAAGTCTAATTGAGTCAAAACATGACCTAAGATGGTGACCATAGGTTGTCACCATACATTTAACACCCTTAATCACGAACATCTGTTGCCAAGATAGCAACACCATTGGTTGTTGAATGGTATGACCATCGATTGTGTGATAGAGAAGGAAATAGTTTGAAAATCCTAATGTGAACCATCAATTATTTTGTACATAGCACCATAGATTGTTGCTATCAACCTCTCCCAGATCATGTTACACCTTATAAAGGTTGTACACATGTTTATAGGGTCATATAGAACTAGAACAAAATAGGGAACACCACAAAATTTGTAATTCTAAACAAGCATGGTATCTCTATGCCTAGATCATCACATTCAAGCATAAACATGAACTAACAAGCTTCTAGTAAGCAATATAAGTGAAGAATGTTATATAACTCGCCTCTATAGAGTAAGTCAGATCCAAAACAGAAAGAATCTCGAGCAAATAGGGCAAAGAAACCTTGGATTCAGATCTAAACTTGGCCAAATATGCAATTCTCTCCACAATGAAGCAAAACCCTATGAAAAGAAACAAGAAGGAAGGATTTTTGAGTTCTAGGGCCACTTTCACCATGGAAAAGCATAGTTCCGACCTGGAGAGATGTAGGAGGAAGAAGAGAAAATAAATAAACGGAGTAAATAAGGTAAAACTTACACTTTTAGGTCAAGATCACTAGGAAGAAGCTTTATAGACCCAAAAAGGGAATCAATTGCGACCCTAGAATTGTTTTCCAAGAAGATCCCCACTTTCTTCTTCCTTGGGAAGAAAATTTCGAAGTTGAACAGAGGGAGAACGAAGTTGGGAGAAGGAGGGAAGTGGTGGAGAGGAAATGGCTCATTTTGGCGCTTGGGGATAAGTATATGAACTTTAAGATAAAGCAAAAAAAGAAAAAATTGAAATTCTAGTATCTATCCAAGTGTCCATGGCCTTAATTTATTAAGAATATACAAAAAAATACACAAGAAGCTCCCCCACCACCCCTATTAACTTTCTTATCTTTCCTTTGTCGAAATTCCCACCCAATCACATAATTCCTTAGTTGATAGCTACTAAAGGTAGCTCATCCATGAAGGGGAAAACCCTAAAATACCCTTGATGAAAACACCTTCAAACCATGGCTCAACTAGGAGCCCCATGGCTCAAAAATCTCAAGAATGATAATATAACATCTAAGGAACATAATTTATGTGACAAATTACAAAGAAAACTCCTCAATTGGGTAAATTGCAGAAAAGTCAAAAATATACAGAAAATTGCATAACTTGCTCAAACAGTGTCCAAATTGGACCAAATTTGAAACTTAAGCTTGTATTATGATTTCAAAACATATAAAAAGGTTGTATTAGGGTTATAAGCATTTAATTATGGTAATTAAGCTCATTCAACTCATTAAGCAAGTTCAATGGCCTTACAACTCCAGTGTATGTGGAGGTCATTTTGGCGGAAAATGTACAGCCGCCAAGATTCTTCAAAGTGGATTTTATTGGCCAACCTTGTTCAAAGATGCTAATGACTATTGAAAATGTTGTTTGAAGTGCCAAAAGGTGGGCACTATCTCCAAGAGGGACATGATGCCTCTATCACCCATTCTTGTGGTTGAGGTGTTTGATGTTTGGGGAATTGACTTCATGGGATCGTTTCCTCCCTCCTTTGGGTATGTGTACATCTTAGTGGTCATCGATTATGTATTAAAGTAGATCAAAGCAATTTCTACAAGAACGAATGATCATAAAGTGGTTTGTGATTTTGTGAAGTCAAACATCTCCATCCGATTCAGTGTGCCAAGAGAAATGATTAGTGATGGCGGAAGCCATTTCATCCATCGCACTTTTGAAGGACTACTAAAAAGGCATGGTGTGAACCATCTAATGGATACTCCTTACCACCCTCAATTGAGAGGTCAAGTTGAGTTAGCTAATCAGGAGATAAAGATCATTCTTAGAAGATGATGAGGTCGGACCACAAGGATTAGTCTTTACGTCTCAATGAAGTTTTGTGGTCATATAGGACTGCATTCAAAGCTCTGATCAGCATCACACCATTTAAACTTGTATATGGAAAAAGCTGCCACCTACCCGTGGAAATGCAACACAAGGCTTTGTGGCTTTAAAAGCCATGGATATGGATGGAGACACCACCAGATTGAAAATAAAGTTGCAGCTACATGAGCTTGAGAAGATGAGACATGAGGCCTATGAATTGTCCAAAAGCTACAAGGAAAGGACAAAGTTTCTCAATAATAAGTTGATCAAGAAGAAGGACTTTGAACCTGGGAAATGGGTATGGATGTACAACTATAGGATGAAGTTCTTTCACGAGAAGCTTCAGTCTAGATGGGAAGGACCTTATCTAATCTATAATGTGTACCCATAAGGGGCTGTAGTGATTTGTGAAAAGGATGCATCAAGAGAGTTTACCATCAACAGACAAATATTGAAAGTAGTTGTTGAAGTAGGTTCAGATAAACCCAGTCAAAGTTTTGATATTGTGATGTTAGTTGAGGAACACCAATTTGATGAAGATATGTGCTTAAATGCACATGAGAGGGATATCTACTACAAAAATGCTTTGAAAATTCTGTGAGGATGATTGAGTTCAAGAATCAAGAAATCTGGCTGAAGGCGTAAATTTAGCGCTAGTGGTAGGAAACCCACCTAGGTTTGGGAACTTTTGCACCCAACTTTCACTTTTTTATACCTTTACTTTATTATACATTTCTAAGAACACACACACACACTTGTGTTTAACAATTTTGTTTTAGTTTTGATGATGATATAAGTGAAATAGTTAAAGTTTGAGAAATGAGGCACATTTTATTGATTTTTTTATATAACATCAAATGGATCACTGGTGATGATTAGATTATGAATGATGGAGTTATTTGATGATTTTTGAACTTGAAGGACCCAACACGACTATGTTGGTGTGGAACGGTCATGCTGGAATGGTTGCACGCAATAGGGAAAACATAGGTTTTGGGTTTGGTCAACACGACCATTCTGACCAACACAGCCGTGCTGGCATTCCACTAGAACAACTTTGCTGGCCCGGGCCCAGCACTGAAGTGCCCCGAGTTTGCCCGAGCCAACACAACCTCCAATTCATTTTCACGAGCCAGAACGGTCATTCTGCGAGGGTGGGTGACTAGGGAAACCTCCCATGACCCCCAAATCACCTCCTCTTGATCTCAAACTATGGATTTGAGTTCTCTTTGGCTCCCAATCACCTTCCCCTACCTCAAGATCCAATTTTCAGCCTCCATTACCATCTATTTCTCCATCTCCAAGGAGATTTCACCCCTACACTTTGGAAGTGTGAAAATATGTTGTTCTTCTTCATTTCTCAATCAATTCTTGCAAATTTGAAGAGAAAGGGAAAATCAACCAAGAAACATGTTGGGTTTTAGGGGAGACAGAGAATGTAGCGGAAACAAAAATTTTCTTCTCCCAAACCCAGAATAAAGGAATCACATCAATGTCTATACAATAGGAAGGATGGTTTGTAGAGGCATGCCTTGTCCTGAGGCTTGCTCGGCGACGTTACCTTGCGACTTGCGTGGTCTTCACTTCCAGTCTTGGATGGTGTCTATACAACTCCTGGTCTCACCGGGACTGTCAGGATTGACAACTATCCTCCGAGCGGCAGAAGTCTCTCGCCTCTACAGTCGTCCACACAGACTGCCTGGAACTCTGATCTCCTTATCCCACAAGGAATCAGAATGAGTCGCACCCTCCTGTCAGTGTACTAGTCACCGACACACTCTCCTGCAACCAGTTGCTTTTCTGTAGTTGTCTTTCCCTTGCTGTGCCTCCCTTATCGGGTAGCACTTACTCGGGCTCTCTCGATTACCAAAACCAGAGAGAACGACAACTTTGTAGAGTAATTGGTGTTCTGAGTTGTACTTTGAGAAGCCCCCAATACCCCTATATATAGGAGGGTCATGGGACATGGTTCTCTACCCCGGGCAATGCGAGATTAAAGAAGGAGTAGAAGGGTTCAAAATTTTCCACAAAATAACCAACTGCGCCAGCTAAACCGATCGTTTCAACCCTGAAACGATCGTTTGGTGACCTCAACTGATCGGCTCACACCTGAACCAATCATTTGGGACACCTGAGCCAATCGGTTCATCACATGAGCTGAACAGTTTGTGGTTTTGGTCCAACTCAAATTGACTTTCATATTTGTTTCTGATTAATCAAATATTAATCCTTATCCAAATCGAATTTGTACAAGTGAAACAAATTGTATTTGCAAAATCGAATTTCCAAACAATCTCTGTTGGTCACATGAGCCGATCGGTTCAATAATTGAGTCGATCGTCTCATTGCACCTGAGCCGATCATCTCACTAGTTGAGCCGATCAGTTCATCTCATGAGCCAATCGGTTGGAAGTGCAGATTGTGAAAAATCACTCAATCACAGTTTCAATCAATCCGATACTCTAATCAATTGGTCCAACACCTTGAACACTATGATTTTGAGCTATCAATCAACTGAGTGTTTAATTGAACTACTAAACTCCTTTAGTAATCAATCTAAACATCATTTGTGGATAAACTCCTTTTCCAGGTTAAATCCTATGTGTGTGACCCTACAGGTCCATTTCACGTTGGCAGTGAAAGTCTATAACACTTATGACTTCACAAGCAAAGAGTGGTTCCTAGTCACACATCGGTGCTACCCAAGTGAAATAGAAAGTTGGAGAACAACTTTCAATCCTACAATTCGTGAATGGTGTTACAAAGAATGTATAATTCTTTTATCACTAATGTCCTGAATGAACTGAAGGCATGGTATAGTCATACTTTCAACGTTCATCCATTTCCTTGATCTCAGAGCAGACTGGGTGAGATGTGTGTGACATCAATATCTCATATTGATTCACACATGCATGCGCATGCCTTTCTCAATCCTACTCATCAAGTGTCCATGGACATTAAACTCCCTTAGGAGGGACAAATCCCATATCTATCACTCACCCCTTAAAAGCCCCATGTGTCAAAGTCACCCAATCATCACCTTTATAACAACCCATGTTTCAGGATTGTGTTTGATGATGTCAAAGTGTACCCAACGACATGTGTTGAGTGTAGTGATTTTAGGTCGAAGAATCACATTCACCACCATCACTGTGAGAGCTGACTGTGACTACCAAATCATGGTTCCATGTGTCACTCTCACGGTGGGTCTGTCTGGTACACTTGTTCTCTAACAAGTACCTATGTGCTTGGTTTGATATCACTATATCATGACTAATGAGATTCTATCATCAACCAGCACACAATATAGTCTTTAGTGTTATTGATGTCTATGGTTATTTCCTCAATAACAACTGACTAGGGACCAAACAATAATGTATACTCTTAACATCTGTATGATCTCATCGTTCAGGTCCTCAACCCAAAAACATACATTATTGGGTAAAACAATTCTTTAGACATCTATCATGTTACACTATCATCTCAGAAATAGTCTAAACATATAGATCAGAAATTTCCTTTATTAGTATTCAAATCATTTACAAAGTACTCCATTACAATCATCACATGAATTGCTCTATGGGCATACATACCAACAAACTTCCACTTGCACTTAGAGCCAGTCACCCAGGAACCGCAGTCCTTGTGACCTAGCATGACCATCATGCTTTTGCTGAGAAAGGGCCTTAGTCAGTGGATCAGCTATGTTGTCTTCAGTTGGTACTTTGCAAATCTTCACATCTCCTCATTGTACAATCTCTCGTATGAGATGGAAGCGCTGCAGTATGTGCTTGGACCGCTGATGTGATCTGGGCCCCTTAGCTTGAGCAATAACTCCATTATTGTCACAATAAAGTTGAATTGCATCATAGCTACTGGGAACTACACCAAGTTCAGTGATGAACTTCCTGATCCACACAGCCTCCTTTGCTGCATGTGAAGCAGCAATATACTCGGCCTCTATAGTAGAATCATCAACTATTTCTTGCTTGGAACTCTTCCAGCTCACAACTCCATTATTTAGGAAAAATGCAAATCCTGATTACGATCTGTAATCATCTTTATCGATTTGGAAGCTTGCATCGGTGTAACCCTTTACAACTAGTTCTTCCTCGCCGATGTATACAAGGAACTGATCCTTAGTCCTTCGCAAGTACTTGAGTATGTTCTTTACGGCTATCCAGTGATCATCCCCGGGATCTAACAGGTACTTTCTCGTCATGCTGAGGGCATACGAGACATCTGGGCATGTGCACAACATAGCGTACATGATGGATCTGATGGTTAATGCATATGGGATCCCATTCATACACTCCCTCTCTTCACAAGATTGGAGACATTGAGCTCTAGAGACGGTGACTCCATGTAACATGGGGATGTTGCCTCTCTTTGAGTTCTCCATGCTGAACCGCTTCAGCACTTTGTCAATGTACGTGCTTTGACTTAGTCCAAGAAGCCTTTTAGATCTATCTCTATAGATCTTAATTCCTAGAATGTAGGATGCTTCTCCTAAGTCCTTCATTGATAAAGTATTCCCAAGCTAAGTATTTACCTTCTCTAAGGCTGAGACATCATTCCCCATCAATAGTATGTCATCCACATACAATATGAGGAGTGTGGTCGTACTCCCACTAACCTTCTTGTACACACAAGGTTCATCTTCATTTTGAATAAATCCAAACACTTTGACTTCCTCATAAAATCAAAGATTCCAACTCCGAGATGCTTGCTTCAATCCATAGATTGACCTTTGTAGCTTACAGACTTTATTGGCATTCTTTAGATATATAAAACCTTCAGCTTGTGTCATCCTCATTTATATTCCCATTAAGGAATGTGGTTTTAACATCCATTTGCCAAATCTTGTAGTCATAGTAAGCCGTAATAGCAAGCATAATCCTGATGGACTTAATCATGGCAAATGGAGAAAAAGTTTCGTCATAGTCAACATCTTGAACTTGTCGAAAACCTTTTGCAACGGATCTACCTTTATAAGTTTGCACATTGCCATCCATGTCGGTCTTCTTCTTGAATACCCAATTGCACCCTATGGGTTTTACTCCTTCAGGTGGTTCCACCAAAGTCCATACTTTGTTGGAGTACATGGATTCCATCTCGTATCCCATTACCTCAAGCCATTTCTCAGAATCTGGTCCCTCCATAGCCTCTAGATAGGTAGTTGGATCATCATCTATGATCAACTCACCGCCTTCCTGAGTCACAAGGTATCCAAACCTCTCAGGTTCAAGGCGTGTCCTATTAGATCTACGAGGTCCTTGTGTTACTTGAGGAGACTGAGATTCCACAACACCTTGTGAATCTCTATGTTCCTCTTGTACATCTACTGGTTCAATGTTTTCTTGTTGGGCTTGAACCTCTTCAAGCTCTATTTTCCTCCCACTGTTTCCTTTGGAAATAAATTCTTTTTCTAGGAACACAACTGTCCTAGCAACAAACACTTTTTTGTCGGTAGGGTGGTATAAATAGTATCCCCTCATTTCCTTGGGGTATCCAATAAAATAACATTTATCGGAATTGGGTCCAAACTTATCAGGAAACATTTTCCTGACGTAAGCCTCACAACCCCAAATCTTCATAAAAGACAAACTGGGACGCTTCCCGTTCCATATCTCATATGGTATCTTTTGAACCAATTTAGATGGTACTCAGTTAAGTGTAAACACAGCGGTTTCAAGAGCATAATCCCAGAAAGAAATCGGAAGATCAGAAAAACTCATCATTGATCGCACCATATCCAGTAATGTGTGATTCCTTCTTTTAGACACACCATTATGTTGTGGTGTTCCAGGCGGAGTCCATTGTGATACGATACCACGGGCTCGCAGAAGGTCCTCAAACTCTTGGCTTAAGTATTCTCCACCTCGATCGGATCGAAGTGCTTTAATACTTTTACCAAGTTGGTTTTGTACTTCATTCATGAAATCCTTGAACCTTTCAAGAGTTTTTGACTTATGTTTCATCAGGTACACATAGCCATACCTACCGAGGTCATCAGTAAAGGTAATGAAGTACTGATACCCACCTCTGGCTTTAGTTCTAAAAGGCCCACATACATCCGTATGTATGAGTCCTAATAGATCACTAGCTCTCTCACCTTTACTTGAAAAGGGAGTCTTAGTCATCTTGCCCAACAAACAAGATTCACATGTCTCTATTGATTCATAATCAAAAGAGTCTAGATAACCATCTTTATGGAGTCTAGAAATGCGCTTCTCATTTATGTGCCCTAGACGACAATGCCAAATATACGTTTTGTTTGAGTTGTTGAGTTTTTGCCTTTTGGTGTTTATGTTGTATACACTTGTCTCTAGATCTATCAAGTATAGACCATAAGACATTAGGGCACTGCCATAAAAGATCTCATCTTTAGAAATAGAACACTTTCCATTCTTAATAAGAAATTCAAAACCATCCTTGTCCAAACAAGAGACAAAAATGATATTCCTATTTATGGCAGGTACATAATAGCAATTCTTCAACTCTATTATTAGCCTACTAGGTAGAGTTAACTCATAGGTTCCTATGACACTGACGGCAACCCTTGCCCTATTAGCAACATGTAGTTCAACCTCGCCTTTCCCCAAAGGCCTACTTCTTTTAAGATCTTCCACATTTGAACAAATGTGAGACCCACATCCGGTATCAAGTACCCATGATAAAGAAGTAGTAAAGCTAATCTCTATAACGTATACACCAGAAGTAGAGATCTCTATCTTTGGCTTCTTCTTCCATCGTTCCTTCCATCCTCTCCATGTTTTAAGCGTAGAAGATTCTGACATTGATTCGGCGAGAGAACCATTCTCCCCCTCACCTTTGTCCTTAGACTTTGTTCCATTGATCTCTATCAATGAACTATCCTTCTTCTTAAGTGAACATAGAGTGGATTCAAAGGCTACCAATATTTCTGGATTGTGCAGAACATTTCTCACAATCCCCAACCAGTTATGGAATTTATTCTCAATTAATTTGCCAATTTTAAAAGATAATTATTTTTCCATTCTACAAGATAAAATTGCATTTGTCAAAACTCCTTTTGATTTTGATTCGATTTGAATAAAATTTGACAGTATTTAATTAGGCCTTTGATTAATTACTGCTCCCACTATTTTGATTCAAACTGATAACCCTCACCATCAATTCGGAAGATTGCAACATACAATCTTCTAGTGGGTCAAGATCCTGAAATCCTTTGAGTCCTGAACCAGCTAGGGCTGTCACCCACAACTCAGATCTTCCAGGTAGGAAACTTTTTCCAATTGCATCATATACAACTCTTGAAAGATGTCATGCGCAACTCCTTGCCATGATCACCTCCATGCCTCAAGGTGCTAGATCCTATCTAGGTCACCTTGTTAAGTCTAACCCAAAGCCAACACAATGAATATGCACCCTTCTAGGGCAGACCCATATATCCATCCTTCATGCTTCCACGAGATAGACGGTGTACCACGCTAGGGCGTGCCCACACTTGGCCGATCAAGCTTTTCACATGTGTCGCATTTAGAAGGCATCTAAAACTTTAATATTTAACGAGGGATTTGGGTTTTGTAGGTACATATACATGTCCAATCACCACAATATAGTAAGTATCGTATACATGCTATATCCCACAAAAAACATGTGAAACAATAAAAGCAATGATTATGGCCATCCTAATGTGATTCCTCGAGCCAAGAGGAATCACGGTCATCTAGGTCCACATCACATGAAACCTATAAAAGATGAACTCTGTGCTTTGCCTTTTTGGGTTTGATCAACTCATCTCCATGATTGATCGGCTCTCCATCAGACTGGGTGGTTGGGTGCCACCAACCGATCGAATGGTGCCTCCAACTGGTTGATTCACTGGTTGTCGGGCATCTCCTCAGGTCGCCACCCACTCGTCTCGCTCTTCAAACTGGTCGTCAAAAAGTCTGCCATTCTTTGACATAACATGAAATAAAAATCTATCCTATTTTACATTTGAAAAAGGAAACCCTGAGTTACATTCGGGGGGAGCAAAGGTAGGAAAGAAATCTTGAGTTATCTCGAGTTACATTAGGAATAGGAGATAGGGAATTAGTGTGCAGACCGAGATGCAAGCAACCACATACAACCAAGCACACATACATAGGGTTTATTGGCCATAACCATGTTGTAAATCCACCACAAAACTCATTTAAGGGCGACGCGTATTGAGTGCATTCATATTACATATCATATATGTATATAGGGATTTGTGGATTTAGGATTGGACATGCATAAAGCCAATTTTATTTGCATTGTATGCAATAAATAAAGGTGACAAACCAAAATCGATCATATCGATAATCCTAATGTATAGATAAGTTAACCTCACTCTGATACCACTGTTGGGTTTTAGGGGAGACAGAGAAGGCAGCGGAAAAAAAATTCTTCTCCCAAACCCAGAATAAAGGAATCGCGTCAACGTCTATACAATAGGAAGGATGGTTTGTAGAGGCATATCTTATCCCGATGCTTGCTCGGAGACGTTACCTCATGACTTGTGCAGTCTTCACTTCCGGTCTTGGATGGTATCTGTGCAGCTCCTGGTCTCACCGAGACTGTAGGGATTGACAACTGTCCTCCGAGCGGCAGAAGTCTCCCGTCTCTGTAGTCGTCCACACGGACTACCTGGAACTTCGATCTCCTTGTCCCACAAGGAATCGGAAGGAGTCACACCCTCCTATCAGCGTACTAGTCACCGACACACTCTCCTATAACCAGTTGCTTTTCTATAGTTGTCTTTCCCTTGCTGTGCCTCCCTTATCAGGTATCACTTGCTCGGGCTCTCTCGGTTACCAAAACTAGAGAGAATGAAAACTTTGCAGAGCAACTGGTGTTCTGAGTTGTACTTTGAGAAGCCCCCAATACCCCTATATATAGGAGGGTCATGGGACAGGGTTCAGTACCTCGGGCAATGCAGGATTAAAGCAGGATAAGAAGGGTTCAAAATTTTCCACAAAACAACCAACTGTGCCAGTTGAACCAATCGTTTCAACCCTAAAATGATCATTTGGTGACCTTAACCGATCGGCTCACACCTGAATCGATCATTTGGGACACCTGAGCTGATCGGTTCATCACATGAGCCGATTGGTTCGTGGTCCTGGTCCAACTCAAATTGACTTTCATATTTGTTTCTAATTAATCAAGTATTAATCCTTGTCCAAATCTAATTTGTACAAGTGAAATAAATTGTATTTGCAAAATTGACTTTCCAAATGATCTCTGTTGGTCACATGAGCCGACCGATTCAACAATTGAGTCGATCGTCTCATTGCACATGAGCCGATCGTCACACCAGTTGAGCCGATCGGTTCACCAACCTGAACCGATCAGTTCATCTCATGAGCCGATCGGTTGGAAGTGCAGATGGTACAAAATCAGTCAATCACAGTTTCAATCAATCTGATACTCTAATCAATTGGTCTAACACCTTGAACACTATGATTTTGAGCTATCAATCAACTGAGTGTTTAATTGAACTACTAAACTCCTTTAGTAATCAATCTAAACATCATTTGTGGATAAACTCCTCTTCCAGGTTAAATCCTATGTGTGTGACCCTACAGGTCCATTTCACGTTGGCAGTGAAAGTCCATAACACTTATGACTTCACAAGCAAAGAGCGGTGCCTAGTCACACATCAGTGCTACCCAAGTGAAATATAAAGTTGGAGAACAACTTTCAATCCTACAATCTGTGAATGGTGTTACAAAGAATGTATAATTCCTTTGTCACTAATGTCCTGAATGAACTCAAGGCATGGTACAGTCATACTTTCAACGTTGATCCATTTCCTTGATCTCAGAGCAGACTGGGTGAGATGTGTGTGACATCAATATCTCATATTGATTCACACATGCATGTGCATGCCTTTCTCAATCCTACTCATCAAGTGTCCATGGACATTAAACTCCCTTAGGAGGGACAAATCCGATATCTATCACTCACCCCTCAAAAGCCCCATGTGTCAAAGTCACCCAATCATCACGTTTATAACAACCCATGTTTCAGGACTGTGTTTGATGATGTCAAAGTGTACCCAACGACATGTGTTGAGTGTAGTGATTTTAGGTCAAAGAATCACATTCACCACCATCACTGTGAGAGCTGACTGTGACTACCAAATCATGGTTCCATGTGTCACTCTCACGGTGGGTCTGTCCAGTACACTTGTTCTCTAACAAGTACCTATGTGCTTGGTTTGATATCACTATATCATGACTAATGAGATTTTGTCATCAACCAACACACAATACAATCTTTAGTGTTATTGATGTCTATGGTTATTTCCTCAATAACAACTGACTAGGGACCAAACAAGAATGTATACTCTTAACATCCGTATGATCTCATCGTTTAGGTCCTCAACCCAAAAGCATACGTTATTGAGTAAAACGATTCCTTAGACATCTATCATGTTACACTATCATCTCATAAATAGTCAAAACATATAGATCAGAAATTGCATTTATTATTATTCAAATCATTTACAAAGTATCCCATTAAAATCATCACATGACTTTCTCTATGGGCATACATACCAACAAAATGGGTAGAGAAGACCATGAATATCCTCACTGGAGGCAAAAGTCACACCCAACGGGCCTCTAACATCACACCTCCATAACACAACCCTATGCCACCATCCAACTCCTTCTCCGATTAGTCTCTCTGAAGATCGGCATCGATGAGTGTGTCCCGACTCTACTCCTCCTCAAGCCACCACACATCAGATCCTAGCTACAACAATCCCAAAGAGGAGGAGGAGGAGGAAGAAGAAGAATTGGAGAACATAGTTGATTCCGTTGATGTTGATGCACCGACCTGAGAGAGGAGGGCCAAGAAAGCTGTTGCCATGTTGTCTTCGTGCCTACCTTCACGACCGACTCTGGAAAGACACTCCACCTCATCAGCACAACCTTGCACCGCTCAACAGCCCACTAGGCATCGGTTGTTGGTTGAAGAAGAAGATGAGGATGCACCGTTTGATATGGTGCCCTTGGACTTGGACACAAGTTCAAGGTCACACACTTATGAGGAGGAGGAGGTAGATGATACTAAAAATGAGGAGATGGAGGATGAGCCAATGGACTTCTAGTCCAAGCTAGAGGAGGACATAATGAAGTGGTTTGGAAAGAAAACCTGAGGGATCTACATATGGGAGGGGCACTTCAAGAAGAGTTTTCATGAAACCTCTCTATAATGAATGCTTGACAAGGAGGGTGATTCCCACTAGGTATGAATGTACAACAACCATGCAAGACTTAGGGATCGAATACACATTCAAAGGTTGATTGGATTTTCCTGGGCTGTACAAGATCTTTCATGAGGTTGAAGAAACCTACCTTGAGTTGACCCATGAATTCTTCAGTTCGCTAAAAAAAGTGCAACATAAAGGTGAGGATGCAATAAGATTCAGGATGCTTGATTCCACACATGTGATTAGAGCTTCCCAACTCAATGGGATTTTTTCCCCCAATCTAGAAATGGCAAAGAATTTTGATGGGGGCAGACTTGAAGAATGGGAAAGTAGATTATTCAAAGACGTGGAAAGCTATTACAGACCAAGACATGTTCGCTACAGGAAAATCTAAGACCAACAAGGTGTATAATCCTTTCATGATATATTTGTATAAGGTCTTAGAAAACACTGATTTTGGCCATTATGACAATCAAGGTTGTTGTTCACATAAGGATCTTTGTGTGATGGCTACAGTGACAAGTAAAGGCTTTGTCAACATAGGAATCATGGTGGTTGACCACCTAAAGACAATTCCCTCTAAAAGCAAAAATCCATTCATCATGGGAGGAATAGTCACCACAATTGCAAAAGTGGTGGGCTATGATTTAGAGGGGCTTACTAAAGTAGAGGGAACTATGCTTGTTGATTTAAGCCATCTAACAAGGTCCCAAATGATCTCCCTCAAAGACAAAAAGATCTTCTATATTTTGAACCTTGGGTACCCTGGCATCACTTTAGAACTCCCGTACCATACCGCCCCCTTACTCATGGATGTGGGACCACTGATAGATTTCTCGGGATTGATAACACAGTGGGATGAGGAACACCCTAGAGAAGGATACATGGCACCCCCGGTGGACTTACCTGAATAAGGAGGAGAGACGAATGTGTTAGAGAAGCAACACATTCTTGAGCATCCTCGTTGCACTAGACCAAGATATGAGGACTTTGATGTGCAGCCACCTCCAATGAATGCATATGACATGTCAACCATTCATTCACAGTTGGAGGCCATTGAACAGATACAACAGGCCATGTGGTTAGATCAGCAACAGATGCATCATCAGATCAACCACATGTACCAGTATCAGCATGCGCATGTGCAGAGAAACCCCCAACGGGGGGAGGATTTCTAGGGAGCCCTATCTGGATACCAGGATACATATCTACCTCCACAGGAGGACGACTGGAGCCACTATTACCAGAACCAACCTCCACAGGTCGGCCCACTACAGGATTCCACACCACCAGAGAAGTGACATCTACCCTATCACTCCTAAGCTTTAGTTTCACGCTGAGGACAACATGATTCAAAAGTTTGAGGTGGTAGGGTGATATGCCCCCTTTCTTTGCTATTTTGTTGATGTCTATCTCACCTGATCTCTGTTTGATTGACATTGCTATTTATAGTGTATATTTCCTCCTATTAGCATTCATGCATACATGTAGTTCTATTTCATGCATTTTTGCATAATTTTTCAAAAATTTTGCTCTTCCATGCCATGCATTGCACTTCCATGTAGATTTTAGTAATTTTTGTGTGTTTTAACTAGGATTTGCTACTTTATGTTTTAATTTCCCTAAATGTAGGTTTAGATGTGATTAAATGCAAATTGGCACCATTTTGGCCAATTTTTCCCGAATTTGACTGTTCTTGCCTAAAAGCATGTTTTAACTTAATCTCCACTTTTTAAATTGAAAATGTTGATCTTTGACGAATGCACGCCACAAATTTTTGAGTTTATTACTATATGGTCTTGATTGTTTACTTTTTACATGTGCATCACCTCTCTCAAGTTTGTGAATGTTTTGGTTGAATTGTGAAATTGTGCAAGCTATGAACGCTTAGAGCCTATGGAATCACATGATATAAATGTGAATCTCATGTTGTTCACTCATGTGGTGGATATCATTTGATGAAGTGTAGGATTAGTTTTCATGTAGGAGATTTTATGTTGAGGACTACACTAATGACCCCTCTTTGACCTGACTCTTTTTTTTCTTCATACCTCTCTGACTCATAAAAGGATGCTTTAGTACACATATTTAGCCTTGGCCACCTCCAAAAGCTTGGGGTGGCCATATCAACATCTCCCTGCTTGACTCTATCCACCATATGCCCTATCTACACCAAGGGCAAAAGAAAAATAAAAAGAAGAAAAGAAAAAGGAAAAAAAGGAAAATAAAAGATGCTCATGTTTAAGAGCATCTAAATAAATGATGAGTGTTATAACACTCTAATTTCTTACCACAATCATTTCTTCCCTTTTCACACTCGTTGAGTTAGGAAACATCAAACATAGCTCACTTTATTCTTTTCTACAGCCATGTGGGTCATTTGGTGCGGTTTGAAGCATAAGAATTAATGCATGAAAGTGAAACAACACTCCTAGTCATCATTGATTAACGCCAACATGAAACGGTTTACCCAAAATTATATGAAGGACATATGGAAATCTTGTGTATTCTGTCCTCTATATTCAAAGTTTGTATGCTCATTGCTCTTTTCATGATTGGTTTTTGGAAGTGGAGAGGAGAGAGGTGGAACACATGCACTTAGTCACTTCTAAGACCACTTAGTCAATAATCATCTTTTGTAATGCATTCTATCATTCTTGTCTGATTGAAAGAAACTGAAGAGAGAGATTAGGTTGGAGCATAAATGAGAACAAGTATGTTTTAAGCTTGGAGTGGTGATGCAGCCCTATTTTAGGGCTTCATCTTGTGTCTTTTTGTATCTCAATCACATCTAAAAATGGTAGAATGCAAGTTAATTCCCTCAGTATGAATATTACTATCAAATGCACTTATGGACATTCTTTGCATATTTTAGGTACTTCAACCATGTCTTGGATGGATGAGAGAGAAGGAAGGAGTTCTAGGATTTCTCCACTGATGGAGGGGTCAAAAGAAGGCCCCAAACCTCCCTCAACCTACCTTTAGTGGCCAAGGGTCAAGCTCAAGCAAAGAAGTCCATTGATCATGAAGTTTTAATTTCAATATGCTATTGAAGACCCCAACACGTCCTTGGTGCCAAAGAATGGTCATGCTCACAAATGCCAAAGTTACAGGGATGATCTTCATTTTTTCAAGCTACAACAACATTGCCAAAAAGGTCACGCTACCCAGCACGATCGTGCTGAGAAGCCCCCAAAATGGTCGTGCCAGCCAACACAGCTGTACTGCCAAGGATGAGAATGAGCATGCTGACTAGAATGACATCCAATTCAGCTCACCCACAATGGGCGTGCTACCCAACACAACCGTTCTACCTAGCCCCAACCACGGCCGTGCTGTCCAGCACAACCATGCTACCAGCCTTCATTTCACCACTTTCACTCTGACATTTTCCATTTCCCACCACGACCATTCTCCCACACCACGATCGTTCCAACCATCATCCACCACAGACGTTCTGCCCAGAACGGTCGTGCTACCACCCAAAACCTACCTTTTTCAGAACTAATTTTCCAACTATACCCCTACTTACCCTAGTTCTTGTTGACTCAAGGTCAATTAGGTCAATGTTGACTCACGTCTAAATTGACTAAACCCGTGTTTTGATGATGACTAACCATTCCACATATTGGTGTCTAATGTCTCTACTTGAGTGATTTCATATTAGGTATAGACACACTCCAAATGCCCCAACTTGCGCATATCAAATTGGAGAAAAGACAAGTCAAAGTCATACAAGTGCACGTTTTTGTAATAAGATGTATATCCATTAGAAACATGTTGTAAATCACTTGTAATGATTGTATGACTTGTAACTAAGCTTAGAAAAATATCAGGAGCGCTTAGATCGAATATTAGAGCACTTTAGATGCAACTTTGAAAATTGATTACAGGCACTTTGTCGGTCGAGTTTCCCAGCCTGAAAACTCGACCGATCATCCTTGATCAATTTTCTGGAGATTGCATCGGTGGAGTTGTGTTTTCACAGAAATCGACTGATGGAGTAATTGACCAAATCGATTTTCATTGGTCGGTCGAGTTTCCTCAGGACAAACTCGACCGATGGTCTGAATATCGACTTTGTCTTTTACTCTATCGGTCGAGTTACCGTTATAGAAACTCGACCAATTGCACTGCACGGAAAAGTGCAGAAAAGTGCTTCTAGCCGTTCTGGAGTTACAATAAGTGGAAATAGATCTGTTGCAAGCCACAAAATGGCTAGTTTTCGTTCACAAGTGTTCTCAAAGGGTAAGAGGCATCCCCAACTATAAATAGGACCCCTTGGGCATCATTCCAAGATTGAGCATTCATTGTAAACTCTATGTGAGGTTCCTATTCTATAGTTGAGTGCTTCCTACAGCCTCCTCTCTCTCTCTAAGCTTAATCACTTTCTACATCCATTAGAGTGAGTAGGAAATCTATAAGAGAGCTAGTCCTACATGTATATCTTGTGAGGCTCTCACTTCCACCACCTCCTTTTCTATCTTTTCAATCATGAAGATGAAGGTTCTCTCTCTTGTCTAAGAGAGGTGAAGAAGAACAAGGGAAGGAGTCCCTTGGTGAAGATCAAGGCTGAAGACTTGGAGCTAGAGTGGGTAAGCCCTTGGAGAAGGCAGAAGACTCAAGCTCAAGTGGGTAAGTCCTTGGTGGAAGCTTCTCTGAGTGAAGGTGAAGTCAAAAGCTGAAGATCCAAGAAGAGTGGGTAATTCCTGTAAGGCTGAAGACTTATTCTAGAGTGGGTAAGTCCTTGGAGAAGGCCGAAGACTCTTGCAAAGTGGGTAAGTCCTTGGTAAAATTGAAGACTCTTTGTCTTGGATAGGTAAGTCTTATGCTTGGTCATGCATTGTATGTCTTATGAATGAATATAAGAGTGCAATAGTTTGGAAGTCCTAGAGGTTGACCTCTCTAGGCTAGTGGACTGACACACTTCTAGTTTGAAGTGTGGAACCACTCTAAATAGCTTGTCTAATTGGTGCATGTTCAATCTCTCTCATCCTTGCTATGCATGTTTGAGTTGCACTCAAATTACCTATTTAGTAACCTTATCTTGTCATATATCTTGAAGGTTTAATAAATTTTGTTTAAGTACTTTCAGCTCTATTCATCCCCCTCTAGAACATCTAATCACCCATCTAGGATCCAACAATTGGTATCAGAGTGGGTATTCTCCAAGCATACTTCCACAAGTAGGAGAATATGGGTGATTATGAAGTTGGGAAACCTTCAAAGAGAGCAATAGAAGGAAACAAGAGAGAAAAAGGGATCACAAAGGCTCCATCAACAAATGAAAGCACTAGTGGAAGATCTAGTGAATGTGAAGATGGAAGATGCCATTGCGCCCTCATGACAAGCTCAATTGAAGATTTAAATGAGGTAAATTCAAGTGTTGAGATTCAAACAAATGCTTATATTAGTCAACTAAATGCTCTTAAATTTGAAAATTCTAGCTTGCTTGATAAGATTAAGTTTTTAGAATCTCAACCTTCTATGACTATTTCATATATAGAGCTTGCTTCTCTCTCTATTGTTTCTTATGCTCTTAAATGTGCTTATTGGAGTCAAGATCTTACTTTGCAAGGAATAGAATGTGTAGATAAAGTTTATCCTTCAAAGATTACTTGTCTTGTATATGAACTTGCTTCCTTGCATAGTAGTGTAATTTCTCTTGACCCTCATACTATCTTTTCTTATAGAGAGAAAGTTTTTGATGCTCTATCTTGTGATAAAGATTCTTATATGACTAAAGATGTTTGCTTAGAAATCTATCTTGTGCATGCTAGAGATGATATGAATCTATTGTGTTTTACCTTTACTTCTCTTATGCATGACAATCATAGTTTGAGATCTTCTTTGCAAAGATTCTTTGGTGATAAAAACAATCTTAATCAAATCCTAGACCATACTACCAAACAAATGGGTAGAAATGGCATTGGACTTGACTGTAGCCAAAGGAACAACAAAGACAAAGGACCTTCAATTTTCAATGAAGAATCCTCCAGTTCCAAGGCTACAGGCACTTGTAATTATTGCAATGATTTTGGTCATTATTCTATTTGTTGTCCTTTTAGGAAAGCACCCAAGAGCAATAGGACTTGGGTTGCTAAACTAACCCCTCCGGACCCAAAAACATGATTGGGGACCATTTCATCTTTCTTCTTGTAGGTACTTGCAAATGGATTGACTTGAGCTATTGAATTGCAAATTGACTTGTAAATCCACATAAAAGAAGAAAGGTGATATGTGTAGAGGGTGACAACAAGTGGAAAAAGCAATGGTAAGCACAAAGGTAAAGGTTTTATTGCTTATAACCATTTCAAACTTGTTTTTGTCAAGTTAGTGTGCACTATACATTTGGTTTTTGAGTCAAAAGTGGTATTTTGTGTTTCTCTTCACACTCTTGCTCAAAAACCGTTTCTAATGCTTCTATAGTGCATTACTAACTTGCTTAGACATGTTTGGATATGGTTTATATATTTAGCATGCCATTGAATATGTTTTTATGAAATATATGTTCTTTTTTACAGCTGGTATGTCGGTCGAGCTTTTCCTATTTGAAATGCGACCGATAGGTACCAATGGGTGTTGCCAACAGCTGTCATCGGTCGAGTTGTCAATGCATAGAACTCAACCGTTAACACTGTGCACAGAATATAAATTTGGCTTATTGAGTGAGAATTTCCCTCTCAACTAGATTTTCTCAACCAATAGCCTTATTCTTTGGCACTCCTTTGGTACCTTTATATATGCATATTTCCATGTTCTAATTTTCCTATCTTTCTTACAACTCTATCTCTCTAATTGCTCTAAATTGGTATATCTATATCTTGCAATTACTTTCTTTGAGGTGTTTTGCAGGTTTTTGATGATGATCTCTTTCGATCTCTTGGTTGTGTCTTAAATTGTTTCCGTTGTGCTCTAACTTGCTACATCTATCTAGGTGTATATCTTGTTTCGATACAACCTTGAAGTTCTTAGTGGTAATCATCTTATGGTAAGGATGCATATCTAGTGAGTTATATCCTTTTATGCTTCTAAAATTGCATATCTCTTTGTTTGGATATATCTCTACATCTACTCATAGCTTGCTTTATCTTGTGTATCTTTTGGTATCTCTTTCTATGATCTAGATCCTACTAGTAGTCATAACTTGTGATATCATCTACTAGTAGTTCACATACATGTAGTTCTAAACATGTTTATATTTGGCATATTTGCTCATCTATATGCTATGCTAGCATCTTGTCTCATACAGGATCATGATTGTTCCTTGAATTGCAGATCTACTATCTTGAGTTGCTTGCATAACATTGTGATGCAGGGTACATAGATCTACATTGTATGTAGAAATTGGAGTATTTTTGGATTTTATGCAGAGTTTGCTCCAGTTTCAGTTTTTGGTGCAAGACTAGTATTTTTTATGCAGAAACAACCTCCTAAGCAGGACTCATTGTCTCGCGATGAGCTCTGATAGTTTTTAGTCAAATTCTGTCATCTTGAGGGTCAAAATTGCAATTTATTGTGTTTCTACAACACTTTATCTTGCATTTTGGGTGGTTCAAGTATATGCTTTAACTTGCTTTTCTTTCTATGCTTGGACAAGCCCCTATCTGTGCTCTTCTACTCTCCTTATTTATATTTGTGTTATCTCCTTTTGCTTTAACAAGCGATGTTTCTTAATTCTTCATAACCCCACTTTTTGAAATGACAAAGGGGGAGAAGGTACGTCTTCTTTTAAAAGAGGAAGAAGGTATGTCATACATGAAGAGGAGAAGCATGTTCATGTAAAGAGAGAAGGTAAAGGGGAGAAGACATATATGTGTAGAACATATATGAGTAGAAGACATAGTTTCTATAAATGTTATGAAAGCTAACAATGCAGGAGAAATAACATCAATTGAGGGGGAGTATGAAAACTCCATGCGCATCAATTGAGGGGGAGCATATGAACTCAATTCCATTGAAACCCCTAGGTTTCTCCAAAGGTGTGAATTTACTTAGATGCTTTCAATACATTTATGGAATGGTTTGTCATCTTCAAAAAGGGGGAGAATGTTAACTCAAGGTCAATTAGGTCAATGTTGACTCACGTCTAAATTGACTAAACCTGTGTTTTGATGATGAATAACCATTCCACATATTGGTGTCTAATGTCTCTACTTGAGTGATTTCAGATTAGGTATAGACACACTCCAAATGCCCCAACTTACGCATTTCAAATTGGAGAAAAGATAAGTCAAAGTCATACAAGTGCACATTTTTATAATATGATGTATATCCATTAGAAACATGTTGTAAATCACTTGTAATGATTGTATGACTTATAATTAAGCTTAGAAAAATATCAGGAGCACTTAGATCGAATATTAGAGCACTTTAGATGCAACTTTGAAAATTAAGTACATGCACTTTTTCGGTCGAGTTTACCAGCCTGAAAACTCGACCGATCATCCTTGATCAATTTTCTGGAGATTGCATCGGTCGAGTTGTGTTTTCACAGAACTCGACCGATGGAGTAATTGACCAAATTGATTTTCATTGGTCGGTCGAGTTTCCTCAGGACAAACTCGACCGATGGTCTGAATATCAGCTTTGTCTTGTACTCTATCGGTCGAGTTACCTTTATAGAAACTCGACCGATTGCACTGTACGGAAAAGTGCAGAAAAGTGCTTCTAGCCGTTGTGGAGTTGCAACAAGTGGAAATAAATCTGTTGCAAGCCACAAAACGGCTAGTTTTCATTCACAAGTGTTCCCAAAGGGTAAGAGGCATCCCCATCTATAAATAGGACCCCTTGGGCTTCATTCCAAGGTTGAACATTCATTGCAAACTCTATGTGAGGTTCCTATTCTATAGATGAGTGCTTCCTACAGCCTCCTCTCTCTCTCTAAGCTTAATCACTTGCTACATCCATTAGAGTGAGTAGGAAATTTGTAAGAGAGCTAGTCCTACATGTATATTTTGTGAGGCCCTCACTTCCTGTGACGTCCCCGGATTTTCTAAAACTTAATCTGATGTGAGACATCCAAATTGAAACCTCACCTCAGCAAGAATTCCAATTTAAACATCCCACACTAGGCTAAGAAGAAGAAAATCAGAGGAAGTCATAAGGAAACACATCAGTAGCACATGTACATGAACAATAATAAAGCCATACACACATGTTCACCATTCAACATATAATTACAACATGAATGGTTACAACATTTGATATTACATGTTAAATAGCAAACTATACATATACATGTACTACCACTAAACTACAGGATCTTAAGACAACAGGTCCACCTGAACATCAGCTCGCCACACAACTCACAACTATCCTAGATCTTCAAGAGTATAACCACAACCTAAACAAAAGATTACATGCGGTACACGTCAGCACAATATTCAAGAATATTGTACTGAGTATGCCTACGTGTCTTTTATATACCTCTCATCATATCTTGGCAATAAGATAAAACTAATATACTTGGAAGTAACAGAAGAATATAAGAAATGCGTGTACTTGCACAAAGACATTCATTAACAAAAGAGAACACATATTTTAAGCTTATTTTCCATTATATCTCAAGGCCTTTATGATCACTACCAAAGAGTTGGATCATATGTACACTGTGACCACTACCAAAGAGTTAGGTCTGACCACTACCAAAGAGTTAGGTCATATGTACAATGTGACCACTACCAAAGAGTTAGGTCACTTCCAAGCACACTGCCAAAGAGTTAGTGCTTCCAATATATATCATTTTTGATGTGTTCATAGCAGTAATCATGGGAAATCATGCAACATATCATACAAGAACAATCATTTCATCCAATATCATATGCCAAGTATTTTACTACACATATAACACAAGCATATTGTATAATAAGCCAAGTAAGAGGTAATGGCATACCTTCCAAAGAGATATTCCTAATCATCACATATACTCCTGATATCAACTATATCCTTGGTTAAACCTGATCAAGACAAGATCATATACTATCATCAGGCTTTCATCATCTCAACCCTAGTCATGTTCATTTTAGGGTTCACTTAGATCTTTAGGATGTGTGCATCATTACTTATATTCTTGTCTTAGAATTAGCTTACTGATGTCATGTTCCAAATTAGGATACATAATCTGAATATGAGGTTCCATATCATTATTTATACATATTAACCCTGAGTTACATGTATTACTCAAATTAGGGTTTCATCACATGTTTCAAGGTTCATCTTAACATAATAGGGATTCTATGTATCATCTTGATCTCATAATTAAAAATGGTGTTCCATATACTGATATGAGCTTAATCTATAAATTTCATCAGTTATTAAGCATTTATGTATTTATTGTATATTAATCAGGGTTATAAGCCCAAATAGCCACATTAGGTAAATTACATGATTTCATACATCAACATCATTATTTCTGACTTCAGATGGATTATAAACATGATTATGGACAAATTGGCATATTATCACAATTTTAGGCCATCATTAGATATTTATTACTCATGAAGTAAGTATTTCATAGCTTACATGATATCACTATTATTAATGCATAAAAATAATGATATTATACTTCCATCTTGTTGTACGCATTTTTATGAACATTTTTATATATTATATGCATTTTTCTGATGCTCGAGCTAATTACTACGATTTATCAAAGATCTAGGTAATTACTGGAATTACTGGGCAATTTTCCTTTTTTAGGCCAATGCCCTTTCGACACGTGGCTCAAGTGGAAAGCAATACTCCTCCTTCTGGCTTGCCCTGCGTCGGCCGGTTTGGTTGGTTCTCCTAGTTTGGTTGTATTGGACCGACTGGTTCTGGGATCGATCCGCCTTTATCCCCCTTTCCCAAGTCACGCTATCGCGGTGCCTCTGTTTCCTCTGTGAAATAGAGGACTGCCTCAAGAAGCCACTTGGTAGGTTTCCATGGTGAACCTGAGACCTTTGCCTTGCAGAAAAAGAGTTTCTGACTTTGCATCACCTACGCAACACGGATGGAAATCTCCAGATCAGGCCATGATGGCCAGGCCACATCAGTGCTGCCTGGGTAGGTGCGGTGGAGGTAAAGGGGCGTAAGGCCTCCTTCCAGCGTTGCTTCCATTCACAGCGCTACATCTGGGTTCAACCTCTTCCCTCTCCTCCGTCCAAGGCTTAGGCGCCGCTGCTACAAAATTTCTGGAATCGTCCACCCAGAACCGAATCTCATCCTCCTGAGCTCAAATCCACATTGGGTCTCCCTACTTTCATGACCTTCGTTGCATCCTGGACAACAAAGAAGGTCTGCCCCGATTGTGACAGCTTCTCCTTGCACACTCTGACCCCCCGCAAGGAAGCGCTGTGTCGCTTCATGAACTATCGCCGCCGCCTATGTGTCGGTCTGTCTTACAGCCGTACTGGCTTCATCTCCGGTGAGCGACACTACCTGCTATATGCACTTTCTAGCACTTCACTCCTCCTCGTAGAACTGCCTGCATGTTACACGTCTGCCTCCTGCCTGGACGCCGAGCTCGGACCAGACACTGTTGTGTGGTGGCGGGCACGCTCGTGGAGATGGAGGGCTCACACTCTCAGGGGGGTCAAACAGTTCATCTTGGGAAGTAGTAAACAACCCGTCGGTTATCTCCCGCTCCTCTCACCATACGATCAGTGATCGTGCTCGCATGGACCATCAGCCACTCGCTTCAACTCAACAACATAACAACAAGGTGAGATGATGAGGTTCATTCGATTCTAGCCATCTAAAGGATTAAGAGAGGGTCACATACTCGATCTGTAGCTCCTCAAGTCTGGGTGCGTGCCACTGAAGATTATCTAATCTTAGTCTACTATATTGAAACATTGGCCATAAGAATATTAACCTTATTGCAGGTGCACCACAAAGCCAAATATTTCATCATATCATACCTAAATAGCTCCATCTAGAGTTATCTCTATGATTAATAAACGTTGACCGAGGCTTTATTATCATCCAGGCTATATCCCATAAAATCTCAATCTCAAGTTTCCACTACTTGACCAATAAACAACTTAATCCAAAAAGGGAATCAACTTAGGGATCTTAATATTGGTGTCAACACAACTAATCATCCATATTTTATCAAAGTACTTGGAGTTCTCAAGATAAGTCAACATATGAATTCCAATATGTCATTGGACATTTAAGGATGCCGAAAGTCCACTCCATCACATCCTACACACCTTAAAACAAATTTCGTCCTCGAAATTAAGCCAAACTCCAGTCTTTCACATCATATACATCTTAAAGGAAATTTTGTCCTCGAAATTAAGTCGTTCTCATACTTTAAGGGAAAACATCATCCATGTAGGGTACCACTTTAAGGTTTAGAAACTTAGGCTATGTCATTACATATCTCATATGATATGGTTGCATCCTTATCTTACTCATGCATTAATATACAACATCATACTATCACGTTCCAAAGAAGTTAACTAAAGCTAACTGATTATATCAAGGTGTCATAATCATTATGTTGTGCTAACTGTGAAACTATATATTTTTCATCTTTATTAATCGCTAAGATTAACACCGCATGTAACATTTTTCATTCATATGATCTTATTTCATTGCTCATGATAAATTACAACATTTACTAGTGGTTTCGTCACAAGATTAACCAATAGTATCACATTATCATCATTATTCATGTATATGGTTAACCATTTATGCATTGTTGTCTATTAAACCATCTCTAGATTTCCATCATATATATATAACTTCTCATGATTAGATCACATCCTTACATATATTATATCATGACTGTTCTAAACAAACTTATATAAGTGGCTTATTAAACATATATCAAAACTTTATCAAGTCCAACTGAGGTTCTCCTGACCCATATCATGAGGTTAGTGCCATGCTCAGTCTCTTTGAGCTCACTCAACTCTATGAGTATCTCATATGCATATACTTTATCCTCCCTCCCTAGTTTATGGTTTTCGGGTCTACCTCATTGGCACTGGCAATAGCTTTACAAGCTCTAGCCACATAGCACAAACCAAAACATTCTATGACATAATCTTCATAGGTCTCTACCCATGAAAACTATTTCTCAACTCTCTTCCTCTTATATACACACCACTAGATTCCTATATGGGAAACCACCAACCCGAGCATGAGGCTTCTCAGAAGCTAACATAGCTACCTCCTCCAGGGTCTTGGGCTCTCTCCCCCACCCAGATGGTAGGCACTCATATTCATACTCACATGCACATATATCCAGCCTCTCTCTGTCTCTAGGGTTTGGTCCTCCCAAGGACATCTAGGGTTCAACATGACTATAGGAATCATACATAAAGCAACTCAACTCAATCACTCAGGAGTAGTCTTGTTTAGGACATATCATATCACATATCTCATATTTCTCACATCGTGGAGTCTAGGTTCTCTGACCTTCTCCCTGTGGGTCTCTCTCTCTCGTGAGCTAACCCCAAAACTGGTCCTAACACTAGAGGTTCTCCTTTGTAAAAGAGCTTGAGGCTCATGCTGACTCACAACCTTATCTTAACTTAGCTTATCTTATCTCATAAGAGCCTAGTTACTTGCATCATCAAAGCTTATTTCAAATCCTAAAAAAATTGAACTTAAGTCCTCAAAAACAAACATGAATCATCATAACCATCTTATGTCATCTATATAAGACTTACATCAAATCTTATTTCATCTATTCCATCTATCATATATTCCAAAAAGGCTCTAGACATCTGATCTAGAACTACACTGTCTTCTAGACTGATGTCATTCACTTTCACTTAGGTTGCATGACCACCTCCTACTCGTACATGTGTGGGGACACATTTTTGTAATGCATATACATAATATAATATTATATAGTTTTTCTCTGATAAAACAAGTGTCAGAGAAAACTATTGAGGTTTGATCCGTTTGGAATCAAAAACCAAATCCAGAAAATGAGTGCCCCACACATAGTAGAGAGTGCAGTGTCGTGAAAACTAGTGAAAAGGGTGAGAACATGGTGTAGACTAGTATAGCTACTCTAGACAACGTGCACAATATGTCTAGGGTTTCTCTTCCTTTGATTCACGTCATTTCCAAACAGTGCAACATCCCATACCGCTACACTACAAGGAAAGAACGACATCTAAGGACTTGCTACTCAACAAGCACTAGTCTAGACCTAGTTCTCTGACATCTAGGTGCTAACCTAGAGGCTAGGTCAGATCTAGTCTCTAAAAGATGACTAAACTAACCCTAAGGATTATTAAGTTCAAGGTTCTTTAGTTTTGAGTTGCATAATGAGAAAATATCAGGTTTTGCTATTGTTCATGCTCTGATACCACCTGTGACGTCCCCGAATTTTCTAAAACTTAATCTGATGTGAGACGTCCAAATTGAAACTTCACCTCAGCGAGAATTTCAATTTAAACATCCCACACTAGGCTAAGAAGAAGAAAATCATAGGAAGTCAGAAGGAAACACATCAGTAGCACATGTACATGAACAATAATAAAACCATACACACGTGTTCACCATTCAACATATAATTACAACTTGAATTGTTACATCATTTGATATTACATGTTAAACAACAAACTATACATACACATGTACTACCACTAAACTACAGGATCTTAAGACAAGAGGTCCACCTGAACATCAGCTCGCCACACAACTCACAACTATCCTGGATCTTCAAGAGCATAACCAAAACCTAAACAAAAGATTACATGCGGTACACGTCAGCACAATATTCAAGAATATTGTACTGAGTACGCCTACGTGTCTTTTATATACCTCTCATCATATCTTGGCAATAAGATAAAACTAATATACTTGGCAATAACAGAAGAATATAAGAAAAGCGTATACTTGCATAAAGACATTCATTAACAAAAGAGAAAAGCATATACTTGGCAATAACAGAAGAATATAAGAAAAGCGTATACTTGCACAAAGACATTCATTAACAAAAGAGAAAAGCGTATACTTGGCAATAACAGAAGAATATAAGAAAAGCATATACTTGCACAAAGACATTCATTAACAAAAGAGAACACATATTTTAAGCTTATTTTCCATTATATCTCAAGGCCTTTATGATCACTACCAAAGAGTTGGATCATATGTACACTGTGACCACTACCAAAGAGTTAGGTCATATGCACAATGTGACCACCTATGACGTCCCCGAATTTTCTAAAACTTAATCTGATGTGAGACGTCCAAATTGAAACCTCACCTCAGTGAGAATTCTAATTTAAACATCCCACACTAGGCTAAGAAGAAGAAAATTAGAGGAAGTCAGAAGGAAACACATCAGTAGCACATGTACATGAACAATAATAAAACCATACACACGTGTTCACCATTCAACATATAATTACAACATGAATTGTTACAACATTTGATATTACATGTTAAACAACAAACTATACATATACATGTACTACCACTAAACTACAGGATCTTAAGACAACATGTCCACCTGAACATTAGCTCGCCACACAACTCACAACTATCCTGGATCTTCAAGAGCATAACCACAACCTAAACAAAAGATTACATGCGGTACACGTCAGCACAATAATCAAGAATATTGTACTGAGTACGCCTACGTGTCTTTTATATACCTCTCATCATATCTTGGCAACAAGATAAAACTAATATACTTGGCAGTAACAAAAGAATATAAGAAAAGTGTATACTTGCACAAAGACATTCATTAACAAAAGAGAACACATATTTTAAGCTTATTTTCCATTATATCTCAAGGCCTTTATGATCACTACCAAAGAGTTGGATCATATGTACACTGTGACCTCTACCAAAGAGTTAGGTCTGACCACTACTAAAGAGTTAGGTCATATGTACAATGTGACCACTACCAAAGAGTTAGGTCACTTCCAAGCACACTGCCAAAGAGTTAGTGCTTCCAATATAATGGAACATATATATCATGTTTGATGTGTTCATAGCAGTAATCATGGAAAATCATGCAACATAACATACAAGAACAATCATTTCATCCAATATCATATGCCAAGTATTTTACTACACATATAACACAAGCATATTGTATAATAAGCCAAGTAAGAGGTAATGACGTACCTTCCAAAGAGATATTCCTAATCATCAAATATACTCCTGATATCAACTGTATCCTTGGTTAAACCTGATCAAGACAAGATCATATACTATCATCAGGTTCTCATCATCTCAACCCTAGTCATGTTCATTTTAGGGTTCACTTAGATCTTTAGGATGTGTGCATCATTACTTATATTCTTGTCTTAGAATTAGCTTACTGATGTCATGTTCCAAATTAGGATACATAATCTGAATATGAGGTTCCATATCATTATTTATACATATTAACCCTGAGTTACATGTATTACTCAAATTAGGGTTTCATTACATGTTTCAAGGTTCATCTTAATATAATAGGGATTCTATGCATCATCTTGATCTCATAATTAAAAATGGTGTTCCATATACTGATATGAGCTTAATCTGTAAATTTCATCATTTATTAAGCATTTATGTATTTATTGTATATTAATTAGGGTTATAAGCCCAAATAGCCACATTAGGTAAATTACATGATTTCGTACATCAACATCATTATTTCTGACTTTAGATGGATTATAAACATGATTATTGACAAATTGGCATATTATCACATTTTTAGGCCATCATTAGATATTTATTACTCATGAAGTAAGTATTTCATAGCTTACATGATATCACTATTATTAATGCATCAAAAGCCTGATATTATACATCCGTCTTGTTGTACACATTTTTTTGAACATTTTGGTATATTATATGTATTTTTCTAATGCTCAAGCTAATTACTACGATTTATCAAAGATCTAGGTAATTACTGGAATTACTGGGCAATTTACCTTTTTAGGCCAATGCCCTTCCGACGCGTGGCTCAAGTGGAAAGCAATACTCCTCCTTCTGGCTTGCCCTGTGCCATCCGGTTTGGTTGGTTCTCCTGGTTTGGCTGTATTGGACCGACTAGTTCTGGGATCGATCCGCCTTTATCCCCCTTTCCCAAGTCACGTCGTCGCGGTGCCTCTGTTTCCTCTGTGAAATAGAGGACTGCCTCAAGCAGCCACTGGGTAGGTTTCCATGGTGAACCTGAGACCTTTGCCTTGCGGAACAAGAGTTTCTAACTTTGCATCACCTACGCAACATGGATGGAAAGCTCCATATAAGGCCATGATGGCCAAGCCACATCAGTGCTGCCTGGGTAGGTGCGGCGGAGGTAAAGGGGCGCAAGGCCTCCTTCCAGCATTGCTTCCGTTCACAGCGCTACATTTGGGTTCAACCTCTTCCCTCTCCTCCGTCCAAGGCTTGGGCGCCGCTGCTACAACATTTCTGGAATCGTCCACCCATATCCGAATCTCATCCTCCTAAGCTCAAATCCACAGCGGGTCTCCCTACTTTCACGACCGTCGTTGCATCCTGGACAACAAAGAATGTCTGCCCTGATTGTGACAGCTTCTCCTTGCACACTCCGACCCCCTGCAAGGAAACACTGCACCGCTTCACAAACTGCCGCCGCCTATGTGTCAGTCTGTCTTGCAGCCATAGTGGCTTCATCTCCGGCGAGTGACACTGCCTGCTATATGCACTTTCTAGCACTTCACTCCTCCTCGCAGAACTGCCTGCATGTTGCACGTCTACCTCCTTCTTGGCCGCCGAGCTTGGACCAGACGCTGGTGTGTGGTGGCAAGCACGCTCGTGGAGATGGAGGGCTCACGCTCTCAGGGGGGTCAAACAGTTCATCTTGGGAAGTAGTAAACAACCCGTCGGTTATCTCCTTCTCCTCTCACCCCACAATCAGTGATCGTGCTAGCATGGACCATCATCCACTCACATCAACTCAACAACATAACAGCAAGGTGAGATGATGGGGTTCGTTTGATTCTAGCCATCTAAAGGATTAAGAGAGGGCCACATACTCAATCTGCGGCTCCTCAAGTCTGGGTGCGTGCCACTGAAGATTATCTAATCTTAGTCTACTATATTGAAACATTGTCCATAAGAATATTAACCTTATTGCAGGTGCACCACAAAGCCAAAGATTTCTTCATATCATACCTAAATAGCTCCATCTAGAGATATCGCTACGATTAATAAATGTTGACCGAGGCTTTATTATCATCCAGGCTATATCCCATAAAATCTCAATCTCAATTTTCCACTACTTGACCAATAAACAACTTAATCCAAAAAGGGAATCAACTTAGGGATCTTAATCTTGGTGTCAACACAACTAATCATCCATATTTTATCAAATTACTTTGAGTTCTCAAGATAAGTCAATATATGAATTCCAATATGTCATTGGACATTTCAGGATTCCGAAAGTCCACTCCATCACACTTCCACCACCTCCCTTTCTATCTTTTCAATCATGAAGATGAAGGTTCTCTCTCTTGTCCAAGAGAGGTGAAGAAGAACAAGGGAAGGAGTCCCTTGGTGAAGATCAAGGCTGAAGACTTGGAGCTAGAGTGGGTAAGCCCTTGGAGAAGGTAGAATACTCAAGCTCAAGTGGGTAAGTCCTTGGTGGAAGCTTCTCCGAGTGAAGGTGAAGTCAAAAGCTGAAGATCCAAGAAGAGTGGGTAATTCCTGCAAGGTTGAAGACTTGTGCTAGAGTGGGTAAGTCCTTGGAGAAGGCCGAAGACTCTTGTAAAGTGGGTAAGTCCTTGGTAAGGTTGAAGACTCTTTGTCTTGGATAGGTAAGTCTTTTGTTTGGTCATGCATTGTATGTCTTATGAATGAATATAAGAGTGCAATAGTTTGGAAGTCCTAGAGGTTGACCTCTCTAGGCAAGTAGACTGACACACTTCTAGTTTGAAGTGTGGAACCACTCTAAATAGCTTGTCTAATTGGTGCATGTTCAATCTCTCTCATCCTTGCTATGCATGTTTTAGTTGCACTCAAATTACCTATTTAGTAACCTTATCTTGTCATATATCTCGAAGGTTTAATGAATTTTGTTAAAGTGCTTTCAGCTCTATTCACCCCCCCTAGAGCATCTAATCACCCATCTAGGATCTGACAATTGGTATCAGAGAGGCTCTTCTCCAACCATACTTCCACAAGTAGGAGAATATGGGTGATTATGAAGATGGGAAACCTTCAAAGAGAGCAATAGAAGGAAACAAGAGAGAAAAAGGGATAAAAAGGCTCCATCAACAAATGAAAGCACTAGTGGAAGATCTAGTGAATGTGAAGATGGAAGATGCCATTGCGCTCTCATGACAAGCTCAATTGAAGATTTAAATGACGTACATTCAAGTGTTGATATTCAAACAAATGCTTATATTATTCAACTAAATGCTCTTAAATTTGCGAATTCTAGCTTGCTTGATAAGATTAAGTTCTTAGAATCTCAACCTTCTATGACTATTTCATATATAGAGCTTGCTTCTCTCTCTATTGTTTCTTATGCTCTTAAATGAGCTTATTGGAGTCAAGAGCTTACTTTGCAAGGAATAGAATGTGTAGATAAAGTTTATCCTTCAAAGATTACTTGTCTTGTATATGAACTTGCTTCCTTGCATAGTAGTGTAATTGCTCTTGACCCTCATACTATCTTTTCTTATAGAGAGAAAGTTTTTGATGATCTATCTTGTGATAAAGATTCTTATATGACTAAATATGTTTGCTTAGAAATCTATCTTGTGCATGCTAGAGATGATATGAATCTATTGTGTTTTACCTTTACTTCTCTTATGCATGATAATCATAGTTTGAGATCTTCTTTGCAAAGATTCTTTGGTGATAAAAACAATCTTAATCAAATCCTAAACCATACTACCAAACAAATGGGTAGAGATGGCATTGGACTTGACTGTAGCCAAAGGAACAACAAAGACAAAGGACCTTCAATTTTCAATTAAGAATCCTCCAGTTCCAAGGCTACGGGCACTTGTAATTATTGCAATGATTTTGGTCATTATTCTACTTGTTGTCCTTTTAGGAAAGCACCCAAGAGCAATAGGACTTGGGTTGCTAAACTAACCCCTCCGGACCCAAAAACATGATTGGGGACCATTTCATCTTTCTTCTTGTAGGTACTTGCAAATGGATTGACTTGAGCTATTGAATTGCAAATTGACTTGTCAATCCACATAAAAGAAGAAAGGTGAGATGTGTAGAGGGTGACAACAAGTGGAAAAAGCAATGGTAAGCACAAAGGTAAAGGTTTTATTGCTTATAACCATTTCAAACTTGTTTTTGTCAAGTTAGTGTGCACTATACATTTGGTTTTTGAGTCAAAAGTGGTATTTTGTGTTTCTCTTCACACTCTTGCTCAAAAACTGTTTCTAATGCTTCTATAGTGCATTACTAACTTGCTTAGACATGTTTGGATATGGTTTGTATATTTAGCATGCCTTTGAATATGTTTTTATGAAATATATGTGCATTTTGACACCTGGTCTATCGGTCGAGTTTGTCCTGTTTGAAACTTGACTGATAGGCACCAATGGGTGTTGCCAACAGTTGTCATCGGTCGAGTTGTCAATGCACAGAACTCGACCGATAACACTGTGCACAGAATATAAATTTGGCTTATTGAGTGAGAATTTCCCTCTCAACTAGATTTTCTCAACCAATAGCCTTATTCTTTGGCACTCCTTTGGTACCTTTATATATGCATATTTCCATGTTCTAAATTGCCTATCTTGCTTACAACTCTATCTCTCCAATTGCTCTAAATTGGTATATCTATATCTTGCAATTAATTTCTTTGAGTTATTTTGCAGGTTTTTGATGATGATCTCTTTGGATCTCTTGGTTGTGTCTTAAATTACTTCCGTTGTGCTCTAACTTGCTACATCTATCTAGGTGTATATCTTGTTTCGATACAACCTTGAGGTTCTTAGTGGTAATCATCTTATGGTAAGGATGCATATCTAGTGAGTTATATCCTTTCATGCTTCTAAAATTGCATATCTCTTTGTTTGGATATATCTCTACATCTACTCATAGCTTGCTTTATCTTGTGTATCTTTTGGTATCTCTTGCTATGATCTAGATCCTACTAGTAGTCATAACTTGTGATATCATCTACTAGTAGTTCACATACATGTAGTTCTAACCGTGTTTATATTTGGCATCTTTGCTCATCTATATGCTATGCTTGCATCTTGTCTCATACATGCTCAAGATTGTTCCTTGAATTGCAGATCTACTATCCTGAGTTGCTTGCATAACATTGTGATGCAGGGTTAATAGATCTACGTTGTATGTAGAAATTGGAGTATTTTTGGATTTTATGCAGATTTTGCTCCAGCTTTAGTTTTTGGTGCAAGACTAGTGTTTTTTATGCAGAAACAACCTTCTGAGCAGGACTCATTTCCTCGTGATGAGGTCTGATGGGTTTTGGTCAAATTCCATCATCTTGAGGGTCAAAATTGCAATTTATTGTATTTCTGCAACACTTTATCTTGCATTTTGGGTGGTTCAAGTATATGCTTTAACTTTCTTTTCTTTCTATTCTTGGACGAGCCCCTATCTGTGCTCTTCTACTATCCTTATTTATATTTGTGTTATCTCCTTTCTCTTTAACAAACGATGTTTCTTATTTCTTCATAACCCCACTTTGTGAAATGACAAAGGGGGAGAAAGGTATGTCTTCTTTTAAAAGAGGAAGAAGGTATGTCTTACATGAAGAGGAGAAGCATGTTCATGTAAAGAGAGAAGGTAAAGGGGAGAATACATATATGTGTAGAACATATATGAGTAGAAGACATAGTTTCTATAAATGTTATGAAAGCTAACCATGCAGGAGAAATAGCATCAATTGAGGGGGAGTATGAAAACTCCATGCGCATCAATTGAGAGGGAGAATATGAACTCAATTCCATTAAAACCCCTGGGTTTCTCCAAAGGTATGAATTTACATAGATGCTTTCAATACATTTATGGAATGGTTTGTCATCTTCAAAAAGGGGGAGAATGTTGACTCAAGGTCAATTAGGTCAATGTTGACTCACGTCTAAATTGACTAAACCCGTGTTTTGATGATGACTAACCATTCCACATATTGGTGTCTAATGTCTCTACTTGAGTGATTTCAGATTAGGTATAGACACACTCCAAATGCCCCAACTTGCGCATATCAAATTGGAGAAAAGACAAGTCAAAGTCATACAAGTGCACGTTTTTGTAATATGATGTATATCCATTAGAAACATGTTGTAAATCACTTGTAACGATTGTATGACTTGTAATTAAGCTTATAAAAATATCAGGAGAACTTAGATCGAATATTAGAGCACTTTAGATGCAACTTTGAAAATTGATTACAGGCACTTTGTCGGTCGAGTTTCCCAGCCTGAAAACTTGACCGATCATCCTTGATCAATTTTCTAGAGATTGCATCGGTTGAGTTGTGTTTTCACAGAACTCGACCGATGGAGTAATTGACCAAATCGATTTTCATTGGTCGGTCGAGTTTCCTCAGGACAAACTCGATCGATGGTCTGAATATCGGCTTTGTCTTTTACTCTATCGGTCGAGATACCTTTATTGAAACTCAACCGATTGCACTGTACAGAAAAGTGCAGAAAAGTGCTTCTAGCCGTTGTGGAGTTGCAACAAGTGGAAATAGATTCGTTGCAAGCCACAAAACGGCTAGTTTTCATTCAAAAGTGTTCCCAAAGGCTAAGAGGCATCCCCAGCTATAAATAGGACCCCTTGGGCTTCATTCTAAGGTTGAGCATTCATTGCAAACTCTATGTGAGGTTCCTATTCTATAGCTGAGTGCTTCCTACAACCTCCTCTCTCTCTCTAAGCTTAATCACTTGCTACATCCATTAGAGTGAGTAGGAAATATGTATGAGAGTTAGTCCTACATGTATATCTTGTGAGGTTCTCACTTCCACCACCTCCCTTTCTATATTTTCAATCATGAAGATGAAGGTTCTCTCTCTTGTCCAAGAGAGGTGAAGAAGAACAAGGGATGGAGTCCCTTGGTGAAGATCAAAGTTGAAGACTTGGAGCTAGAATGGGTAAGCCCTTGGAGAAGGCAGAAGACTCAAGCTCAAGTGGGTAAGTCCTTGGTGGAAGCTTCTCCGAGTGAAGGTGAAGTCAAAAGCTGAAGATCCAAGAAGAGTGGGTAATTCCTGCAAGGCTGAAGACTTGTTCTAGAGTGGGTAAGTCCTTGGAGAAGGCTGAAGACTCTCGCAAATTGGGTAAGTCCTTGGTAAGGTTGAAGACTCTTTGTCTTGGATAGGTAAGTCTTTTGTTTGGTCATGCATTGTATGTCTTATGAATTAATATAAGAGTGCAATAGTTTGGAAGTCCTAGAGGTTGACCTCTCTAGGCTAGTGGACTGACACACTTCTAGTTTGAAGTGTGGAACCACTCTAAATAGCTTGTCTAATTGGTGCATGTTCAATCTCTCTCATCCTTGCTATGCATGTTTTAGTTGCACTCAAATTACCTATTTAGTGACCTTATCTTGTCATATATCTTGAAGGTTTAATGAATTTTGTTTAAAGTGCTTTCAGCTCTATTCACCCCCCCTCTAGAGCATCTAATCACCCATCTAGGATCCAACAATTGGTATCAGAGCGGGTCTTCTCCAAGCATACTTCCACAAGTAGGAGAATATGGGTGATTATGAAGATGGGAAGCCTTCAAAGAGAGCAATAAAAGGAAACAAGAGAGAAAAAGGGATCACAAAGGCTCCATCAACAAATGAAAGCACTAGCGGAAGATCTAGTGAATGTGAAGATGGAAGATGCCATTGCACCCTCATGACAAGCTCAATTGAAGATTTAAATGAGGTAAATTCAAGTGTTGAGATTCAAACAAATGCTTATATTAGTCAACTAAATGCTCTTAAATTTGCGAATTATAGCTTGCTTGATAAGATTAAGTTTTTAGAATCTCAACCTTCTGTGACTATTTCATATATAGAGCTTGCTTCACTCTCTATTGTTTATTATGCTCTTAAATATGCTTATTGGAGTCAAGAGCTTACTTTGAAAGGAATAGAATGTGTAGATAAAGTTTATCCTTCAAAGATTACTTGTCTTGTATATGAACTTGCTTCCTTGCATAGTAGTATAATTGCTCTTGACCCTCATACTATCTTTTCTTATAGAGAGAAAGTTTTTGATGCTCTATCTTGTGATAAAGATTCTTATATGACTAAATATGTTTGCTTAGAAATCTATCTTGTGCATGCTAGAGATGATATGAATCTATTGTGTTTCACCATTACTTCTCTTATGCATGACAATCATAGTTTGAGATCTTCTTTGCAAAGATTCTTTGGTGATAAAAAGAATCTTAATCAAATCCTAGACCATACTACCAAACAAATGGGTAGAGATGGCATTTGACTTGATTGTAGCCAAAGGAACAACAAAGACAAAGGATCTTCAATTTTCAATGAAGAATCCTCCAGTTCCAAGGCTACGGGCACTTGTAATTATTGCAATGATTTTAGTCATTATTCTACTTGTTGTCCTTTTAGGAAAGCACCCAAGAGCAATAGGACTTGGGTTGCTAAACTAACCCCTCCGGACCCAAAAACATGATTGGGGACCATTTCATCTTTCTTCTTGTAGGTACTTACAAATGGATTGACTTGATCTATTAAATTGCAAATTGACTTGTCAATCGACATAAAAGAAGAAAGGTGAGATGTGTAGAGGGTGACAACAAGTGGAAAAGGCAATGGTAAGCACAAAGGTAAAGGTTTTATTGCTTATAACCATTTCAAACTTGTTTTTGTCAAGTTAGTGTGCACTATACATTTGGTTTTGAGTCAAAAGTGGTATTTTGTGTTTCTCTTCACACTCTTGCTCAAAAACTATTTCTAATGCTTCTATAGTGCATTACTAACTTTCTTAGACATGTTTTAATATGGTTTGTATATTTAGCATGCCTTTGAATTTGTTTTTATGAAATATATGTTCTTTTTGACAGCTGGTCTATCGGTCGAGTTTGTCCTGTTTGAAACTCAACCGATAGGCACCAATGGGTGTTGCCAACAGTTGTCATCGGTCGAGTTGTCAATGCACAGAACTCGACCGATAACACTGTGCACAGAATATAAATTTGGCTTCTTGAGTGAGAATTTCCCTCTCAACTAGATTTTCTCAACCAATAGCCTTATTCTTTGGCACTCCTTTGGTACCTTTATATATGCATATTTCCATGTTCTAAATTGCCTATCTTGCTTACAACTCTATCTCTCTAATTGCTCTAATTTGGTATATCTATATCTTACAATTACTTTCTTTGAGTTGTTTTGCAGGTTTTTGATGATGATCTCTTTGGATCTCTTGGTTGTGTCTTAAATTGTTTCTGTTGTGCTCTAACTTGCTACATCTATCTAGGTGTATATCTTGTTTCGATACAACCTTGAGGTTCTTAGTGGTAATCATCTTATGGTAAGGATGCATATCTAGTGAGTTATATCCTTTCATGCTTCTAAAATTGCATATCTCTTTGTTTGGATATATCTCTACATCTACTCATAGCTTGCTTTATCTTGTATATCTTTTAGTATCTCTTGCTATGATCTAGATCCTACTAGTAGTCATAACTTGTGATATCATATACTAGTAGTTCACATACATGTAGTTCTAACTGTGTTTATATTTAGCATCTTTGCTCATCTATATTCTATGCTTGCATCTTGTCTCATACATGCTCAAGATTGTTCCTTGAATTGCAGATCTACTATCTTGAGTTGCTTGCATAACATTGTGATACAGGGTACATAGATCTACATTGTATATAGAAATTGGAGTATTTTTGGATTTTATGCAGATTTTGCTCTAGTTTTAGTTTTTGGTGCACGACTAGTGTTTTTTATGCAGAAACAACCTTCTGAGCAGGACTCATTGCTTTTCAATGAGCTCTGATGGTTTTTGGTCAAATTCCATCATCTTGAGGGTCAAAATTGCAATTTATTATTTTTCTGTAGCACTTTATCTTGCATATTGGGTGGTTCAAGTATATGCTTTAACTTGTTTTTATTTCTATGCTTGGACAATCCCCTATCTGTTCTCTTCTACTCTCCTTATTTATATTTGTGTTATCTCCTTTATCTTTAACAAACGATGTTTCTTATTTCTTCATAACCCCACTTTTTGTAATGACAAAGGGGGAGAAAGGTATGTCTTCCTTTAAAAGAGGAAGAAGGTATGTCTTACATGAAGAGGAGAAGCATGCTCATGTAAAGAGAGAAGGTAAAGGGGAGAAGACATGTATGTGTAGAACATATATGAGTAGAAGACATAGTTTCTATAAATGTTATGAAAGCTAACCATGCAGGAGAAATAGCATCAATTGAGGGGGAGTATGAAAACTCCATGCACATCAATTGAGGGGGAGCATATGAACTCAACTGCATTGAAACCCCTAGGTTTCTCCAAAGGTATGAATTTACTTAGATGCTTTTAATACATTTATGGAATGGTTTGTCATATTCAAAAATGGGGAGAATGTTGACTCAAGGTCAATTAGGTCAATGTTGACTCATGTCTAAATTGACTAAACCCGTGTTTTGATGATGACTACCCATTCCACATATTGGTGTGTAATGTCTCTACTTGAGTGATTTCAGATTAGGTATAGACACACTCCAAATGCCCCAACTTGCGCATATCAAATTGGAGAAAAGACAAGTCAAAGTCATACAAGTGCATATTTTTGTAATATGATGTATATCCATTAGAAACATGTTATAAATCACTTGTAATGGTTGTATGACTTGTAATTAAGCTTATAAAAATATCAAGAGCACTTAGATCGAATATTAGAGCACTTTAGATGATGGTAGTCACAGTCAGTACTCACAGTGATGGTGGTGAGTGTGATTCTTAGACCTGAAATCACTGCACTCAACACATGTCATTGGGCACACTTTGACATCATCAAACGCAGTCCTGAAACATGGGTTGTTATAAAGGTGATGATTGGGTGGCTTTGACACATGGGGCTTTTGAGGGGTGAGTGATATATATGGGATTTGTCCCTCCTGAGGGAGTTTGATATCCAAGGCCACTTGATAAGTAGGATTGAAATAGGTGTGCGCACGCATGTGTGAATCAGTATGTGATATTGATGTCATACATATCTCTTCCAATCTGTTCTGAGATCAAGAAAGTGAATGAACGTTGACAGGATGACTGTTCCATGCCTCGAGTTCATTCGGGATATCAGCGACAAAGGAATTATACATTCACTGTAACACCATTCACGGATTGTTGGATTGAAAGTTGTTCTCCAACTTTCTACTTTCACTTGGGTAGCAATGATGTGTGACTAGGCACCGCTCTTTGCTTGTGAAGTCATAAGTGTTATGGACTTTCACTGCCAACGTGAAATGGACCTGCAGGGTCACACACATAGGATTTAACCTGGAAGAGGAGTTTTGTCCACAAACAATGTTTAGATTGATTACTAAAGGAGTTTAGTATTTCAAATAAACACTCAATTGATTGATAGCTCAAAATCATAGTGTTCAAGGTGTTGGACAGATTGATTAGAGTATCAGATTGATTGAAATTGCAATTGACTGATTCTGCACAATCTGCACTCCCAACCGATCGGCTCATGTGATGAACCGATCGGCTGAGCTTGGTGAACCGGTCGGCTCAAGTGTTGAGTCGATCGGCTCAAGATTAGGGTGAACCGATTGCTTCAAGTGTTGAAACGATCAATTCAACTGGTGTAACTGAGAAACTTGGGAAAGTAGGATTGGTGAGAGTTTTCCTTGCGTTTCACTTGCCCAATTTGATTGGAACAAGGATTGGTATTCGATACCAATTAGAAACAAAAGAAGGAAAGTCAATCGGGAACCGACCAGGACCACCAACCGACCGGTTCACATGTGAACTGACCGGTTGAGGTGTCCCAACCGACTGATTCACTTGTGAACCGACCGGTTCAGGTTGCGAGTTGGTTGCTTTTGTGGAAAATCTTGAACCCTTCTACTCCTGCTTTTAGTCCCGCATTGCCCGAGATGGAGAACCCTGTCCCACGACCCTCCTATATATAGGGGTATTGGGGGCTTCTCAAAGTACAACTTAGTGCAACGAGTTGCTCTGCAAAGTTGTCGTTCTCTCTGGTTTTGGTAACCGAGAGAGAGCCCGAGCAAGTGCTACCCGTAAAGGGAGGTGCAGCAACGGAAAGACAACTGCAGTTCCAACTGGAGGCAGGAGAGTGTGTTGGCGACTAGTACGTCAACAGGAGGGTGCGACTCCTTCCAATTCCTTGTGGGACAAGGAGATTGGAGTTCCAGGTGGTCTATGTGGACTACTTCAGAGGTGGGAGGTTTCTGCCGCTTAGGAGGACAACTGTCAATCCCGACAGTCCCGGTGAGAGGAGGATTTGTCACTCCCGGTACGACCAGGAGCTGCACAGACACCGTCTAAGACCGGAGGTGAAGACCACGCAAGGCGCGAGGTATTGTCGCCGAGTAAGCCTCGGGACAAGGTATGATTCCACAAACCATCCTTTCCTATTATATAGACGTTGACGCGTTTCCTTGTTCCGGGTTTGGGGGAGAAAATTTTTGTTTCCGCTACCTTCTATGCCTCCCCTAAAACCCAACAATGGTATCAGAGCCACGTCAACTGCTCTATATTTTAGGAATATCGATATGATCGATTTTGGTTTGTCGCCTTTATTTATTGCATACGATGCGAATAAAATTGGCTTTATGCATGTCCAATCCTAAATCCACAAATCCCAATTACATATATGATATGTATTATTAATGCATTCGATACGCGTTGCCCTAAACGAGTTTTGTGGTGGATGTATAGCGTGGTTATGGCCAGTAAACCCTATATGTGTATGGTTGTATGTGATTGCTTGCATCTCAGTCTGCGCACTGATCTTCCCTCTCCTATTCTTGATGTAACTGGAAATAATTCAAGATTCTTTCCTACCTTTTCTCCCCCCGAATGTAACTCAGGGTTTCCCTTTTAAGCAATGTAAAATTAGGATAGATTTTATTTCCTGTTATGTCAAAGAACGAAGGACATCCAGACGACAGCAGAGACGATCGGTTCAAGGTGTGAACCGATCGGTTGACGTTCCAGACGATCAGTTCAAGGAGTGAACCGATCGGTTGATGACCGGTTCGAGGAGCGAGACGAGCGGGTGGCGGCCATGAAGAGATGCACGATGACCAGGCAAACCGATCGGTTGGAGGAGCCAACCGATCGGCTAGTGGCACCCAGACGACCGGGCCAGAACGGGTAAGTCATTCATGTGATGAGTTGATCTACTCGAATGGCAAGGCACAAAGTTCATCTTGTACAGGTTGCATGTGATGTAAACCTAGATGATTGTGATTCCTCTTGGCTCGAGGAATCACATTAGGATGGCCATAATCATCGCTTTTATCGTTTGTGCATGTTTTCTGTGGGATATAGCATGTATATGATACGTACTATGTATTGTGGTGATTGGATATGTATATGTATATAAAAACCAAATCCCTCATTAAAATATTAAGTTTTAGATGCCTTCCAAATGCGACACACGTGAAAAGCTTGATCGACCAAGTGTGGACACGCCCTAGCGTGGTGCACCGTCTATCTCGTGGAAGCGTGAAGGATGAATGTGTGGGTCTGCCCTAGCAGGGTGCATATTCATCGTGTTTGCTTTGTGTCGGACTTAACAAGGTGATCTAGATGGGATCTAGTACCTTGAGGCATGGAGATGATCATGGCAAGGAGTTGCATATGACATCTTATTAAGAGTTGCATATGATGCAATTGGCAAAAGTTGCCTACCTAAGAGATCTATGTTGTGGGTGACAACCCTAGCTGGTCCATGGCTTAGAGGATTTTAGGATCTTGCCCACTAGAAGGTTGTACACTGCAATCTTCCGAATTGATGGTGAGGGCTATCAATTTGAATTAAAATAGTGGGAGCGATAATTAATTAAAGGCCTAATTTTATCGTCACTTTTCGAATCAATCAAATAAGTCAAAAATGAGTTTTTGGACTAAAATTGCATATTTCCTTTTGTAGTACAAATGACAACAAACAACAATCACTTCTCTTTGTGATCAGTCCTTGAAAAGGACAGACTAAATGGGACAAACTTCCATGACTGGTATAGGACATTGAGAATTGTTCTCACTCAAGAGCGAAAGCTCTATGTCCTGGATACTCCAATTCCAGAGGAACCAGCTCCTAATGCACCAAAGACAGAAAGGGATGCTTACAAGAAGCATTCGGATGATGCCATTGATGCAAAGTGCTTGATGTTGTGCTCCATGAACCATGAGTTACAGAGACAACATGAGGATATGGGTGTCATTGAGATGATTCAGCATCTCAGGAACATGTATGAAGATCAGGCACGGCAAGAGAGATACGATGTCTCAAGGGCACTTTTCAAGTGTGTCATGACAGAAGGAGATCCAGTTGGTCCTCACACACTCAAGATGATTGGGCATGTGGAGAACCTGCAAAGACTGGGATTTCCACTGAGCCAAGAGTTGGCTACTGACCTGATACTGCAATCGTTGCCAGAATCTTACAGTCAGTTTGTGATGAACTACAACATGAACAACTTTGATAGGCCACTGTCAGAGTTTTTGGGCATGTTGAGGACAGCCGAGACATAGATGAAGAAGGACAAACCTAAGACTGTGATGGTGATCATGAGCAAGAAAGGCAAGTCCAAGCACAAGGGCAAGGGCAAAGCTAAGAAAGGTTCTGATGCTAGCCAGGAGCCCAAGACGACTTCAGCTCTCAAGGCCAAGGGAGGCGTGACCAAGAAAGGTAGTTGCCACCATTGTCAAAAGCCAGGACATTGGAAAAGGAATTGTCCTCTCTATTTGGAAGAACAAAATAAGAAGGAGGCAAGAGACGTCTCTACTTAAAGGTGTCATGAAAGTAAACTTGTAACACTTTTTGAGGTATATGATACCAAGATGTAAAGTGTAAAGCACTCATAATTGGGGCAAGTGTTGCCACCATAGATAGGAGTACTTTAGTTTATTTTCAGCCTATAAGGCATGTAATACAGTTATGAACTGCTATTTCATATTTTCCAATAGATAGAAACAGATTAATTTTGCATATTGTATGACAATGATGGCAATCAATAAAGTTGATGTTTCAATCTTTGAAAGATGTGATCTTTGTGGCAATGCCTTGCTTATCTTGTGGTATTTGATATGCATAAGATAAAATGATACCTAAAAGTTATAGATAACTCAAATAATCAAATTAGCATCAATCATGAGAAATTCATTTCTAGTTTCCATGTGATGGATAAATCTAGACTCTTTTGGTTAGAGAACCAGCAAGAGACATGAATATCTTGGACATGATTAATCAATCTTCACTAATGGTAGTGGGAGAATGATTATCCTATTAATTATAATACATGTGATGTATTTACATACCTATTGGAACAAATGCTAATACTTCAAATGGTGTTTAGAGAAATACCAATATGAATATCTTGAAGTGTTCAAGATTATCATAGATGAAGTGAAAATTTGGTAAAGTGTCAATTCTTGATGAGATCAATGAATAAGATACTTAGACCAAATGTTTGAGATCCTTATGAGTGATTATGATAGTGTATCATAGTGAACTCATGATTAAGGCATGGTGATGTCTAAACAAGAAGGAATCATACTCTAAGGAGTTAGAGAATGATTATCAAATAACTAAATTCTTCTTAATAAAACAATACCCCACACTAATAAAGGACATTGAGAATCACAAGGAGTTGTGAGTTCTTATATCCTTGACAGATACACTTCAATTATTTATTTGATGAGTTGTTCATGTGATGAGTCAACTATCCAGATGAATATGAGGAACCGTATTTTGAGTTATGGTATATGACCATTACATCCTAAATGACTTCCATGTAAACCATAAGGTATGACCTTGATGGTAGCACCCATTGGAATAAAATCCATAAGTGCGGATAAGTCTTAAGTGTTAAGATACATGGATAACATTTTGAGAAGGATGATGCTTGTTGATTGTAACTTAATGACTAAGACATTTAGCATGTGGATACTAAAACCGCATTCCTATGAGGGATAAAATAAGGATGTGTACGTGACACAACCTATAAGGTTTATGAATCCACTAATGCAAGTGAAGTCTATAAGTTACAATGGACTAATCAATGTGATTGATCGAGTACAAGCAACTCAGAATTGGATCTCTACTTTGATAATATAGTCAAAGGGTTTGACTGATATGTCAAAGATAAAGAAGGGATATGTGATTTAGTGGGAGCGTGTTCACATTCCACATATTGATGTGAAAAGGAATTGTTCTAGAATGGAAATCCAAAAGTGGAAATTATCTTTAAGGAAAATAGAGAAGTTTCCTATGAGATAGGAATAGAGATATATAAAGATAGTTCTCGAAAACCTCTTGACCTAAAAAGAGAAAGCATACATTGGCAATCTGTACTGAAGGGTTCAGTATGCACAGATTCAGTGGGAGAAAACTTTTCATGTTACATGGAGTTAGTATCCCAAGGCCAAGTGTCCAATTCTTATGAAGAATGGGAAAACTAAGAATAGATATGGATCTATCATGTATGTAATCATCCCATTATCTTGCATGTATGGACATGGCAAGAACAAAATGCATTCATCATCTTATATGTAAGACATGGCAATATGATGTGCTCATCCTAATAACTCATATGTGGGACATGACGAGTGGATGTTTGTCGACTTCTAGTAAGGGTTACTGGAATACCATGAGAACTTGATAAGTACTTGAGAAGTGATGGTTCTATGGAGATAAGGAAGAGTTCAAAGTAAAGAGTTACATTGATGCGAACTTCTGAAAGGACATAAAATTAGTCACAAAATATATATATGATATATAAAAGTGAAAGTTTGTTGATAATTGGAAGTGTTCCAATAAAACCATTTAAAAGAAAATGCCGAGTATCTATGTGTTAGAGAACATCAGTAGATACTATATGGATCTGGAAGTTCATGAGATGAACTTAGAGATATTTCACTCATTGATGACAAGTATGGAATCCTTGATCATGCAATGTGGCTAAAGGTTAGCAAAGGAATACTAGATCGCATATTACGACAACTCCATCTCATATGTGTGACGTACATCGATGAGATGAGAGACATGCAATTTAAACTAACTTTGGCAAGGTGTTGCCATAACTCACTATGTTAAGCACTAGAGCACAGTAACATGTGGGACATGTTTGAAGATCACTATGAATATGATTCAAGGGTGATTGGATCACAGTGCAAGTGGGAGTCTGTTGGTATGTATGCCCTGAGAGCCAAAAATGGGATGATTGGTCGGATACATCAAGATTGATTTGATAAACATCAAAGGCAAGCTTCCAATTCTTTCTGGTTCAGTCATATGAGATAGTGATAGAACAGATTGAATGTCTAGAGAATGACAGTACTCAATGACGTATGCTTTCAGGTTAAGGACCTGAATGATGAGATCATACTGATGCTAAGAGTTTGTACATTCTTGTTATGTCCCTAGTCGGATGTCATTGTGGAAGGTAGATAGACAGCAATGACACACAAGACTAGATTGTGGTGTTGGTTGATGACAGAATCTCATTAGTCATGATATAGAGATATCAAGCCAAACACATAGGTACTTGTTAGAGAACAAGTGTACCAGACAGACCCACCGTGAGTTTGACACATGGAACCATGACATGGTAGTCACAGTCAGTACTCACAGTGATGGTGGTGAGTGTGATTCTTAGACCTGAAATCACTGCACTCAACACATGTCGTTGGGCACACTTTGACATCATCAAACACAGTCCTGAAACATGGGTTGTTATAAAGGTGATGATTGGGTGGCTTTGACACATGGGGCTTTTGAGGGGTGAGTGATAGATATGGGATTTGTCCCTCCTGAGGGAGTTTGATATCCAAGGCCACTTGATGAGTAGGATTGAAATAGGCGTGTGCATGCATGTGTGAATCAGTATGTGATATTGATGTCATACATATCTCTTCCAATCTGCTCTGAGATCAAGAAAGTGAATGAACATTGACAAGATGACTATTCCATGCCTCGAGTTCATTCGGGATATCAGCGACAAAGGAATTATACATTCACTGTAACACCATTCACAGATTGTAGGATTGAAAGTTGTTCTCCAACTTTCTACTTTCACTTGGGTAGCAATGATGTGTGACTAGGCACCGCTCTTTGCTTGTGAAGTCATAAGTGTTATGGACTTTCACTGCCAACGTGAAATGGACCTGCAGGGTCACACGCATAGGATTTAACCTGGAAGAGGAGTTTTGTCCATAAACAATGTTTAGATTGATTACTAAAGGAGTTCAGTAGTTCAAATAAACACTCAATTGATTGATAGCTCAAAATCATAGTGTTCAAGGTGTTGGACAGATTGATTAGAGTATCGGATTGTTTGAAATCGCAATTGACTAATTCTGCACAATCTACACTCCCAACCGATCGGCTCATGTGATGAACCGATCAGCTGAGCTTGGTGAACCGGTCGGCTCAAGTGTTGAGTCGATCAGCTCAAGATCAGGGTGAACCAATTGCTTCAGGTGTTGAAACGATCGATTCAACTGGTGCAACCAAGCAACTTGGGAAAGTAGGATTGGTGAGAATTTTCCTTGCATTTCACTTGCCCAATTTGATTGGAACAAGGATTGGTATTCGATACCAATTAGAAACAAAAGAAGGAAAGTCAATCGGGAACCGACCAAGACCACCAACTGACCAGTTCACATGTGAACCGACCGGTTGAGGTATCCCAACCGACCGGTTCACTTGTGAACCGACCGGTTTAGGTCCCCAACCGACTGTTTCACTTGTGAAATGGTCGGTTCAGGTTGCGAGTTGGTTGCTTTTGTGGAAAATCTTGAACCCTTCTACTCCTGCTTTTAGTCGCGCATTGCCCGGGATGGAGAACCCTATCGCATGACCCTCCTATATATAGGGTTATTGGGGGCTTCTCAAAGTACAACTCAGTGCAACCAGTTGCTCTGCAAAGTTGTCATTCTCTCTGGTTTTGGTAACCGAGAGAGAGCCTGAGCAAGTGCTACCCGCAAAGGGAGGTGTAGCAAGGGAAAGACAACTGCAGTTGCAACTGGAGGCAGGAGAGTGTGTTGGCGACTCGTACGTCAACAGGAGGGTGCGACTCCTTCTAATTCCTTGTGGGACAAGGAGATTGGAGTTCCAGGTGGTCTGTGTGGACTATTTCAGAGGCGGGAGGTTTCTGCCGCTCAGGAGGACAACTGTCAATCCCGACAGTCTCGATGAGAGGAGGAGTTGTCAGTCCCGGTGCGACCAGGAGCTGCACAGACACCGTCCAAGACCGGAGGTGAATACCATGCAAGGCGCGAGGTATTGTCACCGAGCAAGCCTCGGGACAAGGTATGATTCCACAAACCATCCTTTCCTATTATATAGACGTTGACGCGTTTCCTTGTTCCGGGTTTGGGGGAGAAAATGTTTGTTTCCGCTGCCTTCTCTACCTCCCCTAAAACCCAACAATCATGTCCTAAGAAAGATCAGACATGTCTCACAGTGGAAGGAATGGTGAAATAGAAATATGGCCCACCTTGGCCCTATCAACTTCAATCTCGTCTTTTGAAACCCAGTGGCCTAGAACAATGCCTTTGGGTACCATGAAATGGCTCTTCTCCTAAGATAGCACTAGGAGGACCTTAACGCATCTCTCCAGAATAGAAGCCAAATGGATCAAGCACTTATTAAAGGTTTTACCAAAAATTGAAAAATCATCCATGAACACTTCAAGCGATGAATCAAGCATATCATTGAAGACTGAGGTCACACATCTATGAAAAGTAGAAGGGGCATTACACAGCCCAAATGGCATTCTCCAATAAGCAAATGTACCACTTAGGAAAGTGAATATTGTCTTTTCTTGGTCCACAGGATGCACAACAGTTTGGAAGTACCCAGAGTATCCATTAAGAAAATAATAGAAATTTTGCCCCGTTAACCTCTCAAGAATCTAATCAAGAAATGGAAGAGGGTAGTGGTCCTTCTTGGTGTTCTCATTGAGATTTCTGTAGTCAACACACATTCTCCATTTTGATTGTTCTCTAACAGGCATAAGATCACCATTCTCATTTTCTGCCACTGTGATCCCACCCTTCTTAGGTACAACCTGGATGGGACTCACTCACATGCTATCAAAAATTGGATAAATAATCCCAGCATCTAGTAACTTCATAACCTATTGAGTCACAACTTCCTTCAGTTTTGGATTCAATCACATTTGCATTTGGTGGGTCGGTCTTGCATCATCCTCCAAATAGATCCTATGTACACAAATGGAGGGGTCAATACCCCTCAAACCAGCAATAGACCATCTAATGGCCTGAATATTCTTCTTTAGGACTTTCATCAATGCCTCTTCTTGTTTTGGAGAGATAATGGAAGAAATGATCACTGGGAGGGTGTCATTGGAGCATAGAAAAGCTTACTTCAGTCCCTTGGGGAGTGAATTTAGCTCAAGAGTTGGAGGTTCTTCAAGGGAGTTCTTTAATGGCTCAGAAATTGATGGGAGGTCCTCGCTTGCAGCCACCAAGGCTAGCTCATTCACTTCATCCTCTTCATCATCATCATCAACGGGGAACTCAACTATTAGATCTAAACCTCTACCTTGAGTGGCAGTATGAATCCACACAGGTAGGTACTCCTCCACAATCTCATCAAGGCATTCAACAAGATAACAATCTTCTTCAGTGGCTCCTATCACCTCAGATGTAGCTGAAGATTTAAAGATGTTCAACTGGATCTTTATATGCATGAATGTCACATACATAGTCCCGATTCTCACATGAATCACTGCATGAGTTGTAGCTAGGAATGGCCTTCCCAAGATGATAGGTACTCTTCTTGTATCTTTTTCCATATCTAAAACAATGAAGTCAGTAGGAAAGAAAGCAGAAGTCTCATCATCAAGTCTAACTAGCACATCATCAACACGCCCTCTAGATATCTTCATTGATCGATCGGCCAAATACAAAGTACAATGAGCCAGACCTAATTGTCCCATTTGGAGCTTGGCAAACACAACATATGGCATCAAGTTAATGCTAGAACCCAAGTCTCAAAGGGTTTGGTCTATGCGATGTGCCCCAATATAGCAAGAAATGATGGGAGCACCAGGGTCTTTCCTCTTTCTTGGCATGGTGTGTTGTAGAATTGAGCTCACTTGCTCAGTGAGCTTGACTTTCTTGGGTGTTCTCCCCATTGTCTTTCTTTTAAAAGTGCTCAAATATTTCAGAAACTTAGCATAGGAAGGGATTTGCTTGACCGCATTAAGCAAAGGAATGTTTATCTTCACTTGTTTGAAGGTTTCTATGATATCATAAGTATGTTTCTTCTTTCTTCTCTCAACAGAAGGCCCCTTAGAGAGCATCAGGAAATGGGGGAAGTTGGGCTCCCAAATGGCTCGGATCAACAGAATCATCAACTGGAATCATGGGAATCATGGTATCATTGCTTGGTATCACAGTGTCACTGCCCGATGTCACGGTATCAACTCTAGTTCGCATCACAGTATCATCAACTTGGATCTCACTATCAACCTATCTAATCACAATATCACTCTATCCTCATTGGCTGCTCTATCAACAACAGTATCACGGGGATGCTCCAAAGTCTGACCACTCCTCAAAATTGTTTCTGCCTTCACATGCTCATGGGTGGAGGAAGAGGAATCTTGTGAATTTTTTTATGGCTGTTGAGGTTGTATTGGTCTTCAGTGGGGTGAGTTGGGATTTTGAAGGATGAATTGTGGTTGTGGTTGTTGTTGTGGTTGTGGTTGTGGTTGTTGTGGATGGGCGTGGTATTGCGGAGGTGGTTGTTGGTATGAGTGAGGTGGAGGTGGAGCATATTGATAGTTGTGAGGAGCTTGAGGAGGTGGTGGAGCATAGGGATTTGGTGGTGCTTGATATGAAGGTGGAGCATATGAACTTTGAGCATTTCCTAGGAAACTACCATCATTGTTTGGATTTGGAATTGGTTGGGAAGGGAGTCTTCATTCCTCCCTCCTAGCAAGTGAAAGAGATATTTGGTCCAATCTCTACTCAAGATGACTGATGGACTTCCCATGTGAGGATACATGTTTCTTTACCTCATCCAAACTCCTCAATCTCCCAAGCACTTCATATTCAAATTTTGAGTTATACCTTGGCCTTGGCTGCCATTGTCCTTGACCATCTTCATTTTGTTGTTTACATGAAAAATTAGGATGGTTTCTCCACTCAAGAATGTAAGTGTTGGACATAGGACCTTGATTGTTTTGGTTGCCAAAAGAGTGCAAAGCATGAACTTCCTATTCTTCAGCTTCAACTACCATGGTGGATTGACTAGAAGAACCACTAGCTTGGCTCTTCATCATATTCATCATGGTTGCCATCATCTTCATCATGTCGGGGTTGGCAAAAGTGTGGGCTGGAGCTATGGGAGTAGGTGGAGGGACGTCGTTCTGACTATACTGTTCCCCTTTATTAGAGACTCAATGGCGCAAATTTTCAGCAAGGTGTTCAAACAATGGCCAAGACTCCTTGAGTGGCTTTGCCATGAATGTGCCTCCACATGATGAGTCTACATTATTCTGGATTAACTCTTCAAGCCCAGTGTAGAAGGCTTGGACTAGCTACAACAATGGTACCTCGTGATGGAGGCAGTCGTGAAGGAGCTTTTCAAACCTTTCCCACGCCTTGTAGAAAGGTTCATTTTCCTTTTGGGAAAAGGTGGTGATACATCTTCTCATGTGATTCAGCTTGTCAATTGGAAAGAACTTCTTAAGAGACTTGTTTTTTACCACATTCCAAGTCACCAACTTTGGCTTTGAAATGTACCATTCTTTAGCCTTTTCCTTCAGAGAGAAAGGGAAGAGAGTCCTCCAGATGGAGTCATCGGTAGCAGTGGGGGTGCGGAAGGTGGAACAAGTCTCAAGGAAGGCATCAATGTGATGGTAGGGATTTTCATTCTCCATCCCATAGTAGGTAGGGGGGAGTCCAAGGAATGCGGGTGAAATGGAGAATTGTTGACTCGACATTTGGTCAACAAGGGTGGAAATGGGAGAATTGTAGTTCCCCAGGGTGAAATACTCGTGGAGGGGGTGGTTTGGCTGTGGTCGTGGTTGAGTATTCCCATGAGGTATTCCAGCTTCATGGTCACCCATCACAGTTTCTCGGTGTTGGTTAAGGCATCTTTGGTGTCTCCTCCTACCTATCCCGGGGTCGTACAACACCAATTCGGTACAAGTAGAACGTGTATGGTGCATGCACAGTACACAAACAAACAACAAGAAACAAGTTAGAATGGAAATATGCAGAAGTGAACAAAGAATAAAGAATAGCAATGATGAGGGGAATAGGAAAGGCTAAGCTACACTAACTAGCTAGGTCGAGTGCCTCTATCCCCGACAACGGCTCTAGAAATCTTGGTGCATCAAGCCAGAGGTGCACACACTAACCAATTAGGTTTGATTAGGTACACCCCATAGAACTTGAACGCACATGTGGATCTTTTGATATTCATAAAATCCCTAAAAAGACTCAATCACAATACTAATTGGGTCACCCGCAAGCACACGTGGTACTATTTTAGTAAATATAAGAGGCAAACATAGGGGTCGATCCTCAGGGACAAAGGGGGAACTAGAGCTAAGTTAGTGATGGCTACATTCCTAGGGTGGAGACTAGGGTTGAAGGGTTCAAAAGGGTTTTGGTTTGATTATACTACGCAACAAGCAAGTAAAGGCAATATGAAAACTATATTACCAAAAACTAGGTTATCCTAAGCAAGTTGGATCTAAGGAGCTAGATTAAGAAATCAACTAAGCAGGAGCAAGATGATCAATTCTACTCTAGCAAAGCAATTATCAACTAAGAACTAAGCTAAACACTAAAGCAATCAAGAATCTAAGTTAACCCTAACTAGCAAAACTAAGCAATTAACTAGAAGAAACAAAGACAATAAAGCTACACTAGCATTAACAAACAAGCAGGTCAAGGTGGGTTTCAAGCAATTGATTAGGTAGGTGGGCTGTTTGAGAATGTGATTTGATATTAGTTGGGGGGGGGGGGTCCAACATGACATATAATTATCACAATTCAATCTAGATTACCAAACCTAACAACAAGGCAAGTGCTATTAGAATTTACTCTATACTACTCGTTAGAGAACTAGGGTTAGGTGTAATTATAGTAGGACTTGTCAAGTCTAGGGTTCTAGGGTAAGTGGTACTAGGGTAATTGAGAACCAAGGGTAGGAATGGGAGTAGAGATGAGGGTTTTTCACCTCATGCTACTAGCCATCTAGCCTTTAGAAAGTCCTAGGCAATTGCACTAATCACACTTACACTAGCCACTTAGATCTCACACTCACTTGTAGAAGGGGGATATGTATGTAGGAACAAAGGGAGCTAGCTAGGGATCTACTAATTGGACCTAGGAGCCATTCCTAATATTGCTACATACACTCCAATTCCTCCTAGAAGCTAAGTGTCATCAAACATCACAAAGCAAGCAATTCATGTTTAGGAGAAAAAATCACATGCTAGATAATGGGAAATGAGATAGAAGCAAAGGAAATCATCATAGAATGAAATTATGTTCATTACAAATTATTCTCCCCTAACATGGTATCAAAGTCACATTTTCATCCCAAACAGCCCACCACTAGGGCTTAGGACATAATCAAAGAAAATGCAAAAGAAATGAGAAGAAGGGGATAGGACTCCATGGAGCTCGTAGTAGATCCTCCTTCTTCACCTCCTAGCTAATGTGGGGCATCCTCCTTCCTCCAAGATGTCTAATGGGAATGAAAATGGTTGGGGTTATGATAGAAAACCTAGAAAATTAGGTTTCTATGGTGTAAATGGTGGGTGTAAAGCATTAATGCAAGGGGTATGTAATTAATGCTCAAGAGAGGGTGAGGAGGAGTAATGGCAGTTGGGGGGAGTGTAACCTTCATGCTCCAACCACCACCTATGTATATATAGGTGGTGGGGAAGCACTAGGGTAAGTAGGGGTAGAATAGGAAAACCAGTGTAGAAAAATAGTAGGGTTGAGTGATCAACACAGGCATGGTGGATGGCCACGGCTGTGGCGGGGGTAAGGTGGCATGGCCGTGGGTTGGGGACACGACTAAGGTGTGAAATGGAGTGGAAAAGCTAAGTATATGTGGTGACCACGACTGTGGCGGGGTGCCACGGTCGTGTTGGTGGACCACGGTCGTGTTGTAGGAGGAGGCCACGGGCGAGGAAACTTAGAGGTCATCTTTGCCTTCAGTTCATCATGGGCTTGGGGAGCACCATGGGCGAGGCGGTCTTCAAGGGCCACAGCCGTGGTGAATGGCCATGACTGTGGTCATTCATGTGAAAAATGGACCACTTCTCTGTCGATTTTGGGAAACTTAATGCATAATTCTCATAGTCGTGGTGGGAGGTCACAATCTTGATGTCTTTAGTTGGCTTCAACTATGTTGATGGCCACAGTCATTATGTATTTAGTTGGCCACAGTCGTGCTGATGGCCATGGCCATGGTGCTTTCAGTGCAAAAATACTAACTTCCCTATGATTCTTGGCTATAATTCCCACAACCATGGTAGATTCCCATGGCCATGTTGGGGTCTTCAGTGGCCAAATTAACTTCAATCTTCATCATCAAGGGACTTCTTTGCTTGATGTTGAATCTTGGCCATTAGGGGTAGGTTGAGGGAGCTTTAGGGCCTTCTTTGGACCCCTCCATGAGCGGAGGAACCCTAGAACTCCTTCCTTCTCTCTCTTCCATCCAAAGCATGGTCCAAGTACTTGAAAATAATGCAAAGAATGTCCATAAGTGCATTTGATAATAATACTCACATTGGGGGATTTAACTTGCATTCTCCTATGTTTAGATGTGAATAAAGTACAAAATGGCACAAGATGGAGCCCTAAAATAGGGCTACATCACATTTGTAGATAGTTTCATACTTTGGTGGAATCTATATTCTTCTTGATATCATCTTGTGAACATGTTGTTTTTTGTTGGCCACAACAATATGTTATTACAACTGGCACATCCACCTAAGCCCTCATACATGGCCTTTAGCTTGCCTTATGGTATGTCATTTCCTTTTTTAATTATGAAATTAATATTAATCCTTTCTCCTCCATGATCACTGATGATGAAGCTTTTGGTTGTTATGTTCTTTCTCTTGAAGACCAGTGCATCCATTTAGCATATGGATTCCTATTGGTGTGGTGTCCACCTCTCTCTATCATATTTGGTTGTTCGTCACACAAAGGCTCCTTGAATGTTTTAATGTTGTTGAGAACTTTAGTGCTTATCATAGTGAATAGTAGAGTCATGTGTGCATTTTCCTTATTGAACACAAATCAACATCTCTACTGTCATATTTTCCACACACAAATCAAAAACTAGATTAGTCATTCCTTGTGCTTTTATCGATCATTAATGTTGTTGGATGCCTACTAAGAGACCATTGAATATCTACCCATAACAACTTGTGCATTAGTTTGTATTGATGATCATAGCTGATAAACTTTGTTACATTCACATAGCACACACAATATAGTTTCATTTTGCATACACTATGGGAATTTAGGATTGAATGTGAATCTTAAACATATGTGGGAGTGTTTTCTTCATCAACCCTCCATACAGTGTGATCCATAACATAGTTTGAAACCTCTAGGATATCTTCATCTTCCATATTTTTGAGTATTTTCCTAAACTCTTAGTTAATTCTATTTTGGAGTTGTCTATATATAAGTTTGTATGTGAATCTTCCTCTAGGATATTCAATGTAGACCTCTTAATTTTTACTAGTGTTCCTGGTTGGAGCGATCATTATTGAATCACATATATCGTCTCATTCTTGGACAAATCATGTTGGAAGACCTCATTCTAATAATCATTTGTCTATCAGAGAGTTGACTTTGAGTTCACCAATTCCACGTTATCTCCTTATAAGATTACTTTCCCAATCTTCACTATCATCGATTCATGATTTTCATTAATGAAATTCTACACTCATGATCCATTTTAATGCCCTAGTTGCTATGATGCCCACAGTTAGCCTTCATCACATCTCACCGCAACACCTCCCTCCTAGTTATATAGTCCCAATAGTTTTTTAAGAAGTAATGCTTCATTTTGAAAACTTTCTAATTTGATGATAAGTCGCCCATCTTTAGTGAGTGCAATCACTTTTTTCAAAGATATTGCATGCATGCCATTATTCCCATTTGTGCCTTGCCATAGAAAACTCCTCATTACTTGGTCAATGTTGCCACAGAATAAGGTCAAAAGGTGGGTAGATTGCATCATGTATATTGGTGTCAAGTTTAGAATTGATCTTATCACTATAGTGTCTCTAGCAAATGACAATGAACTATTTACCCATCTATCCCAATTAATGTGATTGTGTCTAGGTAGACATCTTCATTATATCTATTATGTATTATTGGTACCCCAATGCGGCGGTAAAAAATATCCATGTTTCCAAAATTTTAGTGTCTTGCCGATCGATCTCCTTACTCGCATAATTGTGTTTCTAGAGAAGAAAATGACCAATATTTCCTTTGCCAATGCTTTTCATGAAGCTTTATCAAAACTATAGAGACAACTCTTGTTGTATTTTCTTATTGTGGTGTAGCCTCTCCAAACAATATGAGGTCATCGGTGGAGCGCATGTATGAGATGCTTGGCCCCCTTTTGGTAGTTGGGAAGGCATGTCACCTTTCTTGCTGCTCCTCAAATGCAATAGCTTCGTTGAGTTGACTAAACATAGTGCAAAAATGTATGGCTATAGAGGATCAAATTCATTCTTTTCTAATCCTTTCTATTAAATGTTCCTATTGTTATATCCTTATTTTTAATGGGAGCAACCATTACTTTGTACTTGTATCTTTAAATTCCACAATAATATTGTGAGTTACATGTGCCAATATTTTATTGATGTGTACTTTTCTTCTTTTTTCTTTGCTTTCTGGTTGTTCTTAGAAATCAACCAGATGTATGTCTATTAGAGTAACATGTCTCAGGAGCAATAGGTACCAATTTTTGGATCTAAGGTCTCTAGAGGGGGGTGAATAGAGCTTCGAAACTTACACAAAACTTGTTAGACCTTCAAGTTACTTCAAATAAGCTTAATTGCAATTTTTGATTTTGATGGAAATTGAAACATACAAATCGATGATGAGAGAGATTGAAGTGACCAAGTGAACAAGTTGTTTTAGAGTGGTTCCACTCTCCAAACTAGGAGACAGTCGGTCCACTACCTAGAGAGGTCAACTTCTAGGATTTCTAAGATGTCTACTCCTTATATTCACTTATAAGAGTTACAACATATGAACGTCCTTTTTTGGGACAAGGACACCCAGCTTCCCTTTTAGGCTAAGGAGCTAACAACCTTACAATCAAGAGCTTACCTATCTAAGAGCTAGTCTTCTACCTCACAAAGGTCTTACCCACTCTTGCAATCAGCTAGATGCCTTCACCAAGGTCCTCCCCCTCATGCAATGAGTCTTTGGTCTTGAGGATTTACCCACCAAGCTCCTTGGATCTTCCATCTTGATCTTCTTCCACACTCAAAGTATCCTTGAGCACCTTATCTAGCTGAAGAATCATGCTCCTTCTCCTTCTCTTGGAGAATCTTTCACCAATGTTGTCTTTAAGAAAGGGTATTAGAGAAAGAGAGATATTAAGAGACTCATAAGTGTACAATGAGGTGGCTCTCTCACAAGAATCATATCTCACTAATAGTGAACAAAATGAATTGTAATCGAGAGAAAGGGGCTCAAGTGGACTAAAAGCACTCAACTATAGCAAGGACCTTGGATAACGTGAATGACCAACCTTGGAATGAACTCTAAGAGGTCCTATTTATAGCTGGGGGTGTCCACAAGAGTGTAGGCCCACTTATACATGTTTACTAGTCGTTTGGAGGGGTGCAACGAGAATGATTTTGAGTTTTCCACCCTTCCAATGGTTAGAATCACTTTTTCTATATTTTTTGTATAGTGTATTTGGTCGAGTTTCAATAAAGACAACTCAACTGATCACACTATGTGACAAAGCCAATTTAAACCATTAGTTGATTTTGTCCTGGTGGCAACTCAACTGATCACTTAAATTGAGTTTGCTCTGCAGAGGGATCGGTTGAGTTATGTGAGATTGAAACTTAACCAATCAGCATTCATATTCAAGATTCATCAAGGATCGTTCGAGTTGGAAACTCGACTGATGAAGTTGTTGTGATGAATTTTACAAAATAAATTTTAAGTGATAAATGTTAGATTTAAGTGACCCTTATTTTTTCTCATCTTAGTTACAAGTCATATCATCAATACAAATGATTACAAAAATATTCTAAGGTGGTTTGTAGTGTTTTCACAAAAGTGCATTTGCATTGCTTTTGACTTGAACTAAGCCAAGCTAGGTTTTGAGAAATTTGATCCTTTTCATGTACCTAATACCTGAAATCAATCTTAAACAAACATATTTGATACATACGAATGGAATGGTTAAGTCATTATCAAAATATGAACAATGTTCAACACTTAGGTCAATATTCTCCCCCTTTTTACAATGACAAACCATTCCTCAACATATTGAATATGAAATTTGAGCCTTTACCTTTCAAACAGGATGTGAAAGTTAATACTTTACCTTGTGAATTGCGAAGGGATACATGATTGAACAAAGTGAATGCTCCCCCTCAATTCATGCTTACATATACCTGCTTGGTTAGCTTTTCCACAAAATAACCAAAGCACATATATACTATATGGTCCTCTAGCAATTCACATGATATGAGACAATAGACAAGAAAAGGATCACACAAGAGATAAAACAATATGTATGGGTTCATTTGTCCCCCTTTGTCATATCAAAAAGATAGGGAGGTAGAAATATCTAAAACACATGTCTTCTCCAAAAAGCATAAGATAAAGCAACAATAACCACATAGCACACGTCAAACAGAGATGAGTCAAAGAGAAACAAACACTCCAATGTCATAATCAAAATATGGATAGCATACCACAAACTCATGAGATATGGTCAACCAGATAGTTAGGATACATATGATTAAGATTACAACATTAAAACATGTCATCATGACAAGAACCATAAACCAATGAGAAAACAACGGAAAGATAAAATAGTACATCTCATATACATGTGCCCAAATGTCTAAGTACACAAGAGTATAAAAAGATATATCTAATCAGCACCTAACAAACTAAGAAACTAAGACATCAATCTATATCTAAGCTATCTATTTCCGCAACATCATCATCTGCATCATCCTCTTCAGCTCCAGGCTCATAGTCCTCATCATCGTCCCAAGGTGCAGTAGAGACAGCAACAGATTTCTCACCAGAGGCACTAGAAAAGCCATCATAACCACCATTAGGGCCATCATCCTCAGTGGCCTCCTTATCATCAACCGCTTCCTCATCATCCTGGTCGGGCATCTCCTCATCGACAGAAGGACCGAAACCACGATTGGGCCACATGGCATTCTTCTCATCCCAAGACATGCCAAGATCATGTAACTCCTTGGCCTGAGGGAAAGAGGGAGCAGAAGTGCTGATATTGGCAAGCAAGGTAGCAAGAGGGCCAGGAGGTAGGGGAAGCACTCCAAGGGTAGGTACATGTCCACCAGTAGTAGAAGATGTGGAAGTAGAAGTAGTAGGTGGAGGGGGTGGGTAGAAGTGACCATACACATAGGAAACATAGGCACCGCTTGGGTAGGTCTAGTAGGAGGGGTAAGGGTGGCTACAAGATAGGTTTATGGTGGACATGAATTGGCAGAGGTCCTGATGCAAGTGCTCCTGAACCTATAGCTTGTATGCCTGTTGATGCATCATGTAACCCATGAGGGCTTCACTGAATACATTGAACAAGGCATGGGTAGGTCGGGATGGTGTTGGAGGTGGAGGTTCCTGGGTGGAGGTAGAGGCTCCAAGTGTGGTGGAAGAGGTAGCATGGAAGGTCTTCTTGATAGTGTTTTCACTAATGCAAACTCCTTTCCAGCTAGGCTTGTATTTAAAGTCATGGAAAAGAGATTTCTTGGTAGCAAAGGTGAACAAACCATGGATCAAGGCAGGGTAGGGAGGATCAGTACCATGGGTATTCCTCCCTGAGTCAAAATAGGTCATGTGATGCAAGATATATTGGGATCATTTTACTCCAATGTTCTTCAGAAGACAGTACATAATCACAACAATGTTATATGCAATTTATGTTTGATTCTTCTTTGTATGGACATTGGACCTAACAACTAGTGCAAGAAGTCTGTTCTTAAGATCGAGGGATGAGGAAGGTATGGTCGACTTCTTCTTAAAGGGTACATGATGCTTCTTCAAGAACTTTTAGATGTCAGGAAAAGTAAGATTGAAGTGCTTGTAGAAATCCTTGGGGTCCAAAAGGTCAAAATAGTCAGGATAATCCTTTCTCTGTATTTCGATGACCTCTATTCTATTGAAAAAGATGTTCCTAGGAATCTTCACAAATTTTGAATTTGATCTTGGAAAACACGGAGAAGAGAACAACCTGGCTTTTGAGTGGTGGTACTAATGTGTCATAGTTCCATGTGAGATTCACATAGAATTCATGGATTGTCGTGGTGCTTTTGATAGAGTTATGAAAGAATCAGCATTCTACGCACAAGGCTCCTAGGTGATGGGTATATAAAAGCTCAACAATCTCTTCGATAACATCCTTTGTTTTGAGAGGAGGCCCAAATAAGGCTCTAAAAGGAAAGGGGTTACTAGGAAGGAGCTCCTTGTAGTGATTAATAGCTTTGGTTGACACAAAAGAAGTATCATCAAAGGATATTAGGTGAGGGTTGGATAAGTTTGAGGGTAAACCACCTGGGGTAGCTCTCTTTCTTCGATTTTAAGCCATAGGGTTGGATTGGAGAGGCAACACAACCAAAGTAAGAAGAGAACCGCACAAAACAACTGTCTAACTACTTAGAAGGGTGCATGATGAGGAAAGAGAGGCTAGTATAGGCAAGGGAGAGGATGAAAGCACCTAGGGTTGAGGTCAAGAGGGGCTAGAGCTTAGGAATCGATCGACTTTTTTCTAGTTGAGAGGGATAAATGTCGGTCAAAACCTATTTTAGGTTTGGTCCAGCCTAGCAATCGGTCGAGTTTGTCCTAGGGAAACTTGACCAATCAAGAGAAAAAGCCTTGACCTCAACCTGGGAATGGTCGAGTTGCCAACTCGACCGACAAGTAGCCTATCCAAAACTATCTAATCTTATATTCTAGCATCTATGGAGCTAATAAATTTTATTTCTTTAGTCTATTATGCATATTAGACATACTAAGGCACATTTCACTCACCATGGGTACTATTTTGTGATAAAACAAGTGTTTGTGAAAAATACCTGAAATGAGTAAAATGAGGCAAGAAACAATGCAATTATAGCACATTCAAGTAAGAGATGATCAAAATGAGCAAGAAACATATAGGAAAGATAACAACTAGCTAGAAGGCATGTCAATATCATTAAGAGCAGTGATAAGAAGTTTTGATCTAACAAAAGTAAATTGCTCTCTAGCTAGAGGTTTGGTGAAAATGTATGCTAACTAAGTTTCTGTATCCACATGCATGATATAAATATCCTTCTTGGAAATGTGGTCACAAAGAAAATGATGATGGACCTCTATATGTTTATCTCTACTATGCAATACAATATTATAAGACAAGTTAATTGCACTAGTATTATCAAAAAAGATAGGAGAAGCATCAAAATAAATGTTAAAGTTTTGGAGCATTTGCTTCATCCATAAGACTTGGTCACAACAACTTCCAGTTGCAATGTATTCATCCTCAGTAGTTGAAAGAACCACAACGCTTTACTTCTTGGAGACCAAGAAGTAGGTAAGGTCCTAGGAAGAAGCAAGTGACACTTGTGCACTTTCTATCAATCAAGCATCCTGCATAATCCTCACCACTATAAGCGGTAAGAATAAACTCCCTTGACTTAGGATACAATAGTCCAAAATTTGAAGTTTTGGCCACATACCTCAAAATCCTCTTAACGTCTAGAAGATGTGATTTCCTAGGACTTGATTGAAAGTGAGCACACAAGTCAACACTAAACATTATGTCAGGTCTAGAGGCAGTTAAATAAAGTAAACTTCCAATCATAGCTCTATAGAGATTCTCATATACCTTTTCACCTTCTTCATCTCTATCAAGTTTGATGGTTTCTAACATGGGGGTGCCCATTGTCTTGGTGTTCTCCATCCCAAAGCGCTTAAGTAGCTCACTTGTGTACTTGCCTTGGTTGATGAAATTCCCATTCTTTGTTTTCTTGATTTGAAAACCAAGGAAGAATGTAAGCTCCCCCATCATGCTCATCTCAAACTCACTCTGCATAAGATCAGTAAACTCTTTGCAAAGATCAAGATTAGTTCCACCAAAAATGGTATCATCAACATAGATTTGAATGATAAGAAAATTGATAGAAGTGTGCTTTAGAAATAGGGTAGAATCTACTTTGCCCATGATATAGCCATGATCTACTAAAAAGTTCTTTAGTTTCTCATACCAAGCTTGAGATACTTGTTTGAGACCATATAGATCTTTTTGCAGCAAATAAACATGGTTAGGCAGGTTATCATGTTCAAATCTCAACAGTTGTGCAAAAAACACTTACTCATCAATTGTATTATTCAAAATCACACTTTTAACATTCATTTGATAAATAAGAAAATTATTATGACTAGCAAAAGCAAGGAACATTCTAATTGACTCAAGTCGAGCTACAAGGTCAAATATTTCATCAAAATATATACCTTCTTGTTAATTGTAGACTTGAGCATATAACCTTTCTTTGTTCCTTACCACTTTGCCACTTTCATACAACTTGTTGCGGTAGACCCATTTGGTGTCAAAGATCTTTCTATTACTTGGTCTTGGAACAAGATTCCACACTTTGTTTCTTTCAAACTACTCCAACTCTTCTTGCATGGCTTGGATCCATTCATCATCCTTTAGAGATTCTTTGACATCTTTTGTCTCTATTTGAGAGATGAAGGCACTTTAGGCTTATTCTTTGTTGAATGCAGCACGCGTATTCACCCTTTCAAAAGGATTGTCTTAGATGAGTTCCTTTGGATGATTCTTTGCAAAGCGGGGAGTTGGATCCATCTTTTCTTCATTCTTATCTTCTTCATCAACTAACACCTCCTTTCCTTTATCATCGATGTTGAGATCTTTTAAGAGAGGAATCACCTCACCTGCAACATCATCATGTGGAACAATATCTTTGGAAATATAGGGGTTAGTCTCAACAAATTTAGCATTTATAGATTCTTCTACTTTACACAATTCTATATTATATACTATATATGCCTTGCTGGTAGTGCTATATCCAAGAAAGAAAGACTTGTAAGGTTTCAGATCAAACTTGTCGAGAGAATCCTTGGTGTTTAAAACAAAACAAGGACAACCAAAAACATGAAAGAAGTCGATGGAAGGCTTTCTACCATGCCATATCTCATAGGGGGTTTTCTTAAGCGAAGGATGAGTAAAAACCCAATTTTGTAAAAAACATGAAGTACTTTCCACTTTGGCCCAAAACTTCTTTGGAGTGTTTTACTCTAGAATAATAGTCCTAGCCATCTCCTATAGTGACCTATTATTCCTCTCTATAACCCCATTTTGTTGAGGCATTCGAGGTGAAGAAAAGTTATGTTCATACTCAGATTCCTCACAAAGTCATTCAAACAAATCATTTTTGAACTCTCCTCCATGATGATTGTGGATAGAAACAATCCTGCAAGAAGCTTCATTTTCAATTCATTTGCAAAAAGTTGAGAAAACAGTGAGAGTATCACTTTTTGAAACGAGAAAGAAGGTTCAAGTAAAGCATGAGAAATAAACTACAATCACCAAACAATACTTGCTACCTCGAAGTGATTTCATATGCATTAGTCCAAATAGATCAATGTGAAGAAGCTCAAGAGCTCTCTTGGTGATAAGGGATCCTTTGGATTTGAAGTAGGACTTGGTTTTGTTTACTTGGGTACAAGGTTGGCATTACTCATCCTTTTTTAAATCCAATTTGGGAAGTCCCTTCACCAAGTCCTTTATGCTCAACTTCTTCATTTGATGCATATTTACATGACCAAGCCTACAGTGTCATAAAGAAATATCATTCAAATTGGCAACAAGACATCTACCAAAAATAGGCTTTATAGAGTCAAGCACAATAATATAAAGATTACCATTTCTAGTTCTGTTACATCTGACAGTGTAGGAGAGGGAATCAAGAAGCAAGCATTCTACATAAGTAAAAAGAACAAGATAACCATTATCACAAAGTTGACAAACTCTTATTAAATTGTGATGTAGGCCATCTACAAGAAGCGCATTCTTTATACAAAGTGAACTAACCACATCACCCTCACCTATTACCTTACCCTTGTTGTTATCCTCAAAAATCATTGATCAACCTTTCTTCTTTGTGAATTTCTTGAAGAGGCTGATTTCACCAGTCATGTGTTTAGAACAACCACTATCAACAATCAAATGGCCTTTAACCTACAAGAAAGTAAGACGGTCAGTTCCCAATTCAAACTTTGGGATCCGGGGTTAGCTTGGGGACCCACTTCATCTTGGGGTTGGTCCCATTCTCCCTATAAGGACAATAAGTAGAATAATGATCATCACTCTTAAAATGAGAACAAACAATATGGTTCTTTGAGATGGATGACTCTCCATGGAAGATTGGAGGTTCCTTACTCTTCTTATTCGTACCCTTACCTTTGCCTTTTGAAGCACCATAATATCTAAGACCACTCTTACCACTATGTTTGGTTGAGTGATCCAAGACTTCATTAAGGGACTTCTTCCCTTTGAGGAAGGTTTGCAAGGCAGCTCTCAACTTATGATTATCATCAGTAAGAGTGATAATGGTAGAAGATAAACTAGCAATACCATCATTATCATGTAGTAGGTAAACCCCAAGATAGAGGACTTTAGTTAAATAAGAATCTTCCTCAAGAATAATAGAAGAAACATCCTTGCTAGGCAAAATAGTTCTAGAAGATAAATCATTTACTTGAGCAAGAAGCCTAGCATTTTTCAAGTTTAAGCAATTGAATTTCTTTAATATAAACATATCTTTCATCCCTACAAGCATCACTAATAAGCATAAGTTAACTATTTTCAATTTTAAGCAAACAAGCTCATCAAGGAATTTTTTGTTCTCTTCCTTAAGACTAGTGATGTTCTTAAGGCAGTGCCTAATTTATAGGGCAATGCACCCCAAAATGGGGTTAAAGCTCCTTAAAGTGGGTCTAAATGCCTAAAAATGGGGTTTTTCTATGTAGTATAGTGTCGATTTGAGCCTAATTTGCTCTTATGAACCTAATTTATAGGCCAATGTGCCCAAAAATGCATTTAATGCACCTGAAAATTGGGTTAGTGCACACACTTATCAGTGTAGTGTCTTTTTTAGCCTAATAAATAGGAAATACACCCAAAAATGGGTTGAAGTGCCTAAAATTGGGTTAGAGCACCTAAGTATAGGGTTAATCCACCTACTTATCAGTGTAATACTTAATATATGGGCCAATGCACCCAAAAATCAGACTATAGTGCCTCAAAATGGGTTTAAACGCCTAAAAGAGGGTTAAAACACCTAAAAATGGGGTTTATGCTCCTATTTGTCAGAGTAGTGGTAATTTTTACCTCATTTACTATTGTGTGCCTAATTTATAGGCCAATGCTCCCAAAAATGGGTTGAAGTGCCTAAAAGTGGGTTAAAGCACCGAAGAATGTAGCTAATCCTCCTACTTGTCAGTGTAGTGCCTAATTTATTGGCCCATGTGCCCCAAAATGGCGTTAGAGGCCTGCAAGTGGGTTAAAATGCCTAAATATGTGGTTTATGTACATATTTGTCAGTGTAGTGGAATTTGAGCCTAATTTACTGTTATGCGCCTAATTTATGGGCCAATGTGCCCAAAATTATAGTTAAAAAAGCATCCAAAAATGGGGTTAATCGCCCACTTGTCAGTGTAGTGCCTTTTTAGCTGAATTTAATATTATGCACCTAACAAATAGGAAATGCACCAAAAAATGGGTTGAAGTGCCTAAAAGTGGGTTACACCTATGAACGGGGTTAATCCACCTACTTATCAGTGTATTGCCTAATTTATAGGCCAATGTGCGCCAAAAGGGGGTTTATGCTCCAAAAAGTGGGTCAAAATGCCTAAAAATGGGGTTTATGTGCCTCTTTGTTAGTGTAGTAGTAATTTGAGCCTAATTTACCATTATGTGCCTAACTTATAGGCCAATTTGTAGTTAAAACATCTAAAAATGGGGTTAATGCACCCACTTGTCAATGTAGTGCCTTTTTTAGCCAAATTTACTATTATGTGCCCAATAAATAGGAAATGCACCCAAAATGGGTTGAAGTGCCTAAAAGTGGGTTAAACACCTAATAATGGGGTTAATCTTCCAATTTGTCATGGTAGTGTCTAATTTATAGGCCAATGTGCCCCAAAATGGGGTTAAACGGCTATTTGTCAGTGTAGTTGGTCTAAACACCTAAAAATGGGGTTTATGAGCCTAATTGTTAGTTTAGTGACAATTTGAGACTAATTTTACTGTTATGCACCTCATTTATAGGCCAATGCTCCCAAAAATGTGGTTAAATTGCCTAAAATGGGTTAATGCACCCATTTGTCAATGTAGGTGCCTTTTTTAGCCTAATTTACTATTATGCACCTAATAAACATGGAATGTGCCCAAAAATCAATTGAAGTGTCTAAATTGGGTTAAAGCACCTAAGAATGGGGTTAATCCCCCTAATTTTAAGTGTAGTGCCTAATTTATAGGCCAATGTACCCCAAAATTGAGTTTAAGCGCCCAAAAGTGGGTCAAAATGCCTAAAAATGGGGTTTATACACCTATTTGTCTGTGTAGTGGCAATTTTAGCCCAATTTACTATTATGTGTCTAATTTATAGGCCAATGTGCCCAAAAATGCAGTTTAAAGTGGCTTAAATGGGCTTAATACGCCCACCTTTTAGTGTAGTGCTTTTTTAGCCTAATTTACTATTAGCGACTAATAAAGACTAAATGTGCCCAAAAATGGATTGAAGTGCATAAAAGTGGGTTAAAGCATCTAAGAATGGGTTAATCCACCTACTTGTTAGTGCAGTGCTTAATTTAATTCTCAACTTCAACCCCATTGTATTGGAGCTCAAGATCAAGAAATTAGCCTTGTAAATAATATGTTCTCTCAAGATGAACTTTCTCATTTTGATCAAGGATGTCAATTTTAGCATAAAGATCATCAATAATCTTACCAACCTCTTCTTCTTAGATTTACATTTAGAATAAGAAGAATGCGTAGTATTAAGCACTTCAATAAGAGTTTCTTTGGAAAACTCATGCAAGCTTACCTCACTTACCTCACCTATGTCTTCACTTTTGGAGGCCATGAGTGCAAGATGGCATTCACATTCATCAGAGCTTGAGATACTTGAAGACGAGTCTTCCTAAGCTGCATGAGCTGCATCCTTGCTTCTTTTCTCCTTCATATCCTTCCTCTTGCACTTGCCTTCTTTCTTGTAATAATCCTTCTTCTCGTGGCTTCTCTTGTTGTGTCTCTTCTTTGCCTTTAGGCATTCATTCTTGTAATTCCATTTTTTTCCACACTCATAGCACCTTGGATTAGAGGATGAAGAAGACTTTCCTTTGAAGTGTTTGTCCTTGGAGTAGTTAGCTTCATGATTACTAGGGCCATCATCTTCACTTGAGGAGTTGGAAGAGGACCGACAGGCAAGTTATTTTTGAAGGATTATTGCCTCCACTTGAGCATTGAGGGCATTATCTTTGACTTTCTTTGACTCCTTCTCTTCTTGATTTTCATCTTCCTCTTGCTTATCTAGCCTTGTCTCATGGGCTTGAAGGTTTACAATGATCTCCTATGTGGCTAAGTTTCCAAGACTTTTCACTTCTTCAATTAAAGTCACCTTGGGTTCCCATCTCTTTGGAAGATACCTAAGTATCTTGGAGTTGATTGCACCCCTATCCATGGGTTGTCCCAAAGCTGCAAGTCCATTGACAATGGTGTTAACCCTTGAGTACATGTCTACCACTCTCTCCTTCTTTCCCATCTTGAAGTTCTCAAGCAGCCCATTAAGCATGTAGATCTTAGACTCCTTGATTTACTGTGTGCCTTCATATGTGATGCATGCCTTGTTCCAAATCTCATGGGTTGTATCCCAAGATGAGATTTGGTTGAAATCGTAAGGAGTGAGGGAAACATATATGATGCTAATCACCTCAGCATTGAGCTACACCTTCTTAACTATGGCTTCATCCCAAGTGGCTACATCCCCAGTTGGCTCTTTGTAGGGGAGAATCACCACCTTCCACATGTCATAGTTGGTTGCATCCTTCTTTTCCAATAAAGGAAACTGGTGGTGTAAAAGATCGGTGGTCACATGGAGAAGCTTCCCTCTAGGTTGAGTGACCAGAGTAAGTCACCCATCTTCTCATCTCGTGGGAGATGTGTCGGAGAAAACCATGGCTCTGTTACTACTTGTTGGATCTAAGTGCTCTATGGGGGTGAATAGAGCTTTAAAACTTACACAAAACTTGTTAGACCTTCAAACTACTTCAAATAAGCTTAATTTGAAATAGTGATTTTGATGGAAATTGAAACATACAAAGCAATGATGAGAGAGATTAAAGTGACTAAGTGAACAAGTTGTTTTAGAGTGGTTCCACTCTCCAAACTAGGAGAGATTCAATCCACTACCTAGAGAGGTAAAGCTCTAGGATTTCTAAGGTGTATACTCCTTATATTCACTTATAAGAGTTACAACATATGACCTCCTTTTCCATTACAAGAATACCCGACTTCCCTTTTAGGCAAAGGGAGCCAACAACCTTACAATCAAGGGGTTACCTATCTGAGAGCTAGTAGTATACCTCACAAAGGTCTTACCCACTCTTGCATTCAGTTGGATGCTTTCACTAAGGTCCTCCCCTTCATGCAACAAGTCTTTGGCCGTGAGGATTTACCCACCAAGATCCCTGGTTCTTCTACCTTGATCTTCTTCTACACTCAGAGTAGCCTTGAGCTCCTTCTCCAGTTGAAGAAGCCTTCTCCTTCTCCTTCTCTTGGAGAAGCTTTCACCAATAGAGTCTTAAAAAAAGGAGATTGGAGAAAGAGAGATCTAGAGAGCCTCACAAGTTTACAATGAGGTGGCTCTCTCACAGGAATCCTATCTTAATCATACTGAATGAAATGAGTTGTAATCAAGAGAGAGAAAGGAGCTCAAGTGGACTAAAAGCACTCAACTATAGAAAGGACCTTGGATAACATGAATGAGCAACCTTGGAATGAACTCCGAGAGGTCCTATTTATAGCTAGGGGTGTCTACAAGAATGTGGGATCACTTATACATGTTTACTAGACATTTGGAGGGGTGTAACAGATATAATTTTGAGTTTTGCACCCTTCCAATAGTTAGAATCACTATTTCTACATTTTTCATATAATGTATTCAGTCAAGTTTCAATAAATATAACTCGACCGATCACACTATGTGACAAAGCCAATTTAAACCATTGGTTGAGTTTGTCCTGGTGGCAACTGGACCAATCACTTAAATTAAGTTTTCTCTACAAAGGGATCGATCGAGTTCTGTGAGATTGAAACTTGGTCGATTAACATTTATTTTCAAGATCCATGAAGGATCGGTCGAGTTGGAAACTCGACCGATGAAGTTCCCGTGATGAATTTTACAAAATCAATTTTAAGTGATCAAACATTAGAATTAAGTGACCCTAATTTTTTCTCATCTTAGTTAGAAGTCATTTCATTAATAAAAATGATTACAAAAATATTCCACGGTGGTTTGGAGTGTTTTTCACAAAAGTGCATTTGCATTGCTTTTGACTTGAATTAAGACAAGCTAGGGCTTGAGCAATTTGATCCTTTTCATGTATCTAATGCCTGAATTCAACCTTAAACAAAACATATTAGATACATATGAATGGATTGGTTAAGTCATTATCAAAATATGGACAATGTTCAACACTTAGGTCACACCAATAATATGGACTTAGAAGACAGGTTGAGATGGTTGGGTTGCCCTCCACAACTGATCCTTTGGTATAAGTAGGTGTGACCTCTCTTTTATAAAGTTACACCCTTGTGGTGAGAGAAAAAATGATTGGAATATTGCATGATGATGTGATAGCTCAATATTCAATTGATATAATCATATTTCTTTTGTCCACCATACATTTGAGATATGAAATAAAATACCCTCCTTCCATCAAACTTGTTGGTGTGATCAGGTTAGGTGAAGTTCTATCACTCATTAGGTAAGGCATAGACCCCCTCTTGGGTCTCACTCATTACATGCATGGTATTAAAACTTTAGCATTCATTTAACTGACTATTTGAAGTTACCCTTTATTTTTCATGTAGTTATGCATGTTTAGGTGGTTAAATAATCTATAGAATATGTTGATGGTCTACCCTGTAGTTTTGGATACTAGTTATGTTTAGCCTAGATTGGCTTGGTCATTTATGTTCCCTAGATCACTTCAATGGATGTGACACAACTTATGATGACCCTAAGTACCCCCACCCTCTCCTTACTAGCCATAATTGTACTTGTGTAAGAGACTATACTTTTACAGTAGAAAAAGAATTCTTTTAGAGGAAGTGGGGTGATCTATGGTAGGAGGGGGGGTCGATGGTGGATATTGTTTAGGGAGGATCAAACATGTTTGATACCATATAGAATGGGGAAAACCTTTATTTGATATATTGAAAAAGTTACAATGCACTCTCTTTTATAGGACAAGAGAGAAAGGGAGAACCAAAACTAGGCAATATGGGATAAAGGAAAAGTGAATAACAAGACAATTCTTAAGAACATAAAAAAACACAGTATAAGATAAGAAAACACACAACACATAATAACGCATAAAGCATATTTATTAACAGAGATCCTATATCTTGTCTTAGTAGGAAGGTCTTAGCATGAAGTAGTTAAACCACTACAAAGTGTAGGCTACCTTGTCCACTCTTATCCAGGTTAAACCCTAGTCTAATTCAACTATTATAAAGTGTGTCCTACCTTGTCTGCTCTTATCTAGGTTAAACCCTACTCACTACATTAACCCTCTCCCTTGGTGTTCTTTAAATATGCTCTCGATAATGTGCCCCTAAGAATTAGCTTTCTTGGATACCAACCTTTAAACACTAGCCTAGGTGGTAGCTGCAAGATAGCTCTGTTTTGTTAAGTGATAACCTGAACCAAATCTATTATGGATATGCATTCATTTAGAGTTTCTTTAACATAGATTTTTTCCCTAAACCTCTCAACCCAAGAGACTGGATTCTATCTTATTTGAGTTTCAAATTCCTCATACACTCGAGTTAATTGTGGAAATTTATAAGTATTTAATCATATCCTTAAGGATTTCATCTCTCTCATCACAATAAGGTAGTTTTGCTTCCTTAGAAATTCCATATGTCATATAATGATATGAATACCTAGTTGGATTAGATGATTAGAATACATTACCTAGAAGTCCCATATATCTTTATAAAAATGTAGTTATCGTAACTTTTTTGTGTTGACACTCTTTTCCCCTAAGTTATTAGATTCCCTATACACAATATTTAATTGAGGAATGTATTATAACATCTAGTTAAGACCCTTAATAGTTTTTATATCTCACCTCATAAGTGTAATTGAATGCCAAGATGACACCCTATGATATGTGAAGATAATATAGTAAACTGGATGATGGAGGTGTATGTCTATGTAGTTTCCCTTGTCTTGTAAAGTCACTATGGAGAAAACCATAAATTGAAGGGGAACAAATATTTTCCTATGATGAATATGTGAAAAATGGACCCCCTATGTGTGAGAACCCGTTACACTAAATGAGATTACTCAAAACACAAAACACGATTACTCATTAATCAAACACAAACCAAAAAAACATGGTAAAGTAAAACCAATTTCAACATTTCCCAACAACTCAGAAACATTTACATAAAAGTCCATCAACTTGCTTCATTCCATATATTACTCAATATCCTTTACAACTGCTATGTAGCCTCAGTTACAACATAAACTTTACAAAGGAACACTATCCACATATTCTACATATACAAGCATCAACATGCTATAAAAAGCTCAATTCAATCAAAACATTGTATACCACTTTTCACCCAAACCTGAGAGTATAGGGACGACTCTAGGACACACTAGACAACTAAACAACCATCTCTAGGGTTCATCACCCCAGTTTCTCCTTGTTGCCATTGTTTTGCTACACTGTTGTCGATCACCTAAAAGATGTGGTGACTTACAGGGTGAAACCCAGTCCCAGCGAGTGATATAACTCTCTCCAACAAATATTTATTACATTTGTTTAAATGGTAAATAACTGAGCAATTGGAATATTAAACAGACAATTGAGTAGATAGAGTAGTTCAAGCATACTAAACAAGTTAAGCAAATAATCTTAGCAATAAGTAAGATTATCAATGTATATACAAGTGATGGATAAATCCATTTCTTCTATCATATCTACTCAGGTTTCATTGGATTGCATTTAATAACAATCCTCTTCATTAGTCTGACTATCACCATATTCCATGCAAACATCCCAAGTAATCTAGTAGCATAAGCATCTCAAACATCAGGAATAGGTCAACATGACATGGCTATCAACAATAGCATGATTAATCAAATGAACAAATATACATCATAAGTAGATCTAACATCATAAGAACAACTAACTACATAAGCATGTTTAGTAGCTTAAGCATTTCAAATTACAAAGGCATGGCTAGCAATATTAAACTTAGTTAGCAAAATAATCTTAACTATCTGTGTCAATATATCTGACAACATAAGTTGGTTTACAACATGAGCACATCTACAACATAAGCATATCTATCATCTCTTATTGTACTATAAATCTTCTCTATATAAGAAGAGAAAACAAGGGTTATCATCCAATGTGAGGCATTATATATAACCCTAAACAAATATGCTACATGAATGTATTACATCTTTTGTTACTTCCCTGAGGATTTGAGTCGTACCACCCAAATCCAACTGACCACTACAAAGTCAAAATTAGTGCCATACAAGATCTAGGAAGATCCAGATTCCAAGATCTTCTCCATACTCGGTCAGTACGAATCTGCACCACAATGAAATATAGTCAATATGAAAAAAAACGACATATAGTCCTGTAACTAGCCCACCTTGGTACAGGTCACGGCACTAGCATCCAGGGTATTCAAACCCAATCACTGAGGTACAACTGCAGTTATCCTCCAATCACATCATTTAATAATTACCAAGACCCGACCACAGTTGTTCTCAAAAAGCAGGCTAGGTATGACCGCAGTCATCCTCCCGAAACACTTGGTGTCAGGGAGACAAGCACCCCTCATACTCAACATGTTATGTATGTGCTTCGAGCCCTTAGGAATACTCGTTTCATCATCTAGCAAGTTCTGACACTGGAGATGGTACTATGTCACAGGGCACTACATGATTAGGGTTTCACTTGACTAGTTATTGCCAATTGGGTGAATTAGGTCGCATCAAACAAGTGGACATACAAACCCTAATTCATCTCTAGCAAACATTAATATATAACAATTTCAGAAGATATAACACATATAAGACAAAAATTCTCATCTCAACATCAAAGGGCAGTATTCACCTGCCAACCAAGAGACTATACTTGTCATCACATCAGCATCACATGGTACTGTTCTTTTTTTGTACATGAGATTACACTTGTCATCATACTATCACAAGATATAAATCCTTAACACAATATCACAGGGTATCGAACCTTGTCAACATAAGAGGATTGCACCTCATTCAGGGCTCAACCATGCCAAAAGGTCATTAAGACCATCATATCATTCCCTATAAGATAATCATTATCTTTCCATGCCTTAAACCAAGGCTAAAAAAACATCACCACTCATGTGATGCACAAGCTCAGCATGATGTTACAATAAATAACCAAAAGATGTTTACATGATAACATTGCAGGTTTATTTTAGCATTAAGAACATTCCTTTATTATATCAACATATAAGGAAGCTATATGATTGATCATCATAACACTATCAGTGTACAAGTTTAGCATAAGAAAGCATAAATCATAAATCTATGATGATCGCTAGTTAACACGTTAGAGTTGAAATCAACCATTAGGAAGGATATTCCATCATTATATTAACCATTCAAGGATAACATGATTAGCCACCATTCTCTACTTGTATTAGGGTTAGATTTAGCAAGGTAGGTTACTTAAAGTTATAGTTCAACATTCATTCACATCATCCCTACCTAAATCTTCGATGCATATGGCACAACATCGTCGACACATTCCATACCTTTCTTAAGTATGGATCCATGCATAACTCAGGATGTTACCATAAGATTGTAGTATACTAACGTTCCACAAAAATAAGAGAGACTCCATTGTCGTAATATTCCACTAAGGAAGGCTGATCATAGTTACCCATCATCATATGAGTTCATTAGGATTAAGTATAACAAGTTATTGTTGGGTTTTAGGGGAGGCAGATAAGGTAGCGGAAACAAAAATTTTCCTCCCAAAACCTAGAACAAGGAAACGCGTCAACGTCTATACAATAGAAAAGGATGGTTTGTTTAATCATACCTTGTCCCGAGGCTTGCTCGTCGACAATACCTCATGCCTTTTGTGGTCTTCACCTCCGCTCTTGGACGGTGTCTGTGCAGCTCCTGGTCGCACCGGGACTGACGGGATTGAAGGTTGTCCTCCTAGCAGCAAAAATCTCCCGCCTCTGAAGTAGTCCACACTGACCACCTGGAACTCCAATCTCCTTGTCCTACAAGGAATTGGAAGGAGTCGCACCCTCCTGTCAGCGTACTATTTGCCGACACACTCTCATGCCACCAATTGCTTTCTGTAGTTGTCTTTCCCTTATTGTGCCTCCCTTTTCGGGTAGCACTTGCTCGGGCTCTCTCTCGGTTACCAAAACCAGAGAGAACGACAACTTCACAGATCAACTGGTTGCATTGAGTTGTACTTTGAGAAGCCCCCAATACCCCTATATATAGGAGGGTCATGGGACATGGTTCTCTATCCCGGGCAATATGGGACTAAAGCAGGAGTAGAAGGGTTCGAGAATTTCCACAAAAACAACCAACTGCACCACCTGAACCGATTGTTTCATTTCTGAAATGGTCGGTTGGGGACCTGAGCCGGTCGGTTGACACCTCAACCGATCGGTTGGGACACCTCAACCGGTCGGTTCACTTCTGAACTGGTCGGTTCGTGGTCCTGGTCAGTTCCCGATTGACTTTCCATATTTTGTTTCTAATTGGTATCAAATACCAATCCTTGTTCCAATCAAATTGGGCAAGTGAAACAAAAAGAAATTTCTAACCAATCTTACTTTCCCAACTTGCTCAGTTGCACCAGTTGAACCGATTGTTTCAACACTTGAAGCAATCATTTCACCCTATCCATGAGCCGATCGACTCACAACTTGAGCTGATCGGTTCACCAAGTTGAGTCAATCGGTTCATCACATGAGCCAATCGATTGGGAGTGCAGATTGTGCAGAAATAGTCAATTGCAGTTTCATTCAATCTGATACTCTAATCAATCTGTCAAACACCTTGAACACTATGATTTTGAGCTATCAATTAATTGAGTGTTTAATTGAACTACTAAACTCCTTTAGTAATCAATCTAAACATTGTTTGTGGACAAAACTCCTCTTCCAGGTTAAATCCTATGTGTGTGACCTTGTAGGTCCTTTTCACGTTGGCAGTGAAAGTCCATAACACTTATGACTTCACAAGCAAAGAGCGGTGCCTAGTCACACATCAGTGCTACCCAAGTGAAATAGAAAGTTGGAGAACAACTTTCAATCCTACAATCTGCGAATGGTGTTACAGCGAATGTATAATTCCTTTGTCACTGATATCCTGAATGAACTCGAGGCATGGAACAGTCATCCTGTCAATGTTCATTCACTTTCTTGATCTCAGAGTAGATTGGAAGAGATATGTATGACATCAATATCACATATTGATTCACACATGCATGTGCACGCCTATTTCAATCCTACTCATCAAGTGGCCTTAGATATCAAACTCCCTCAGGAGGGACAAATCCCATATCTATCACTCACCCCTCAAAAGCCCCATGTGTCAAAGCCACCCAATCATCACCTTTATAACAACCCATGTTTCAGGACTGCGTTTGATGATGTCAAAGTGTGCCCAACAACATGTGTTGAGTGTAGTGATTTCGAGTCGAAGAATCACACTCACCACCATCACTGTGAGTACTGACTGTGACTACCATGTCATGGTTCCATGTGTCAAACTCACGGTGGGTCTGTCTGGTACACTTGTTCTCTAACAAGTACCTATGTGTTTGGTTTGATATCTCTATATCATGACTAATGAGATTTTGTCATCAACCAACACCACAATCTAGTCTTGTGTGTCATTGTTGTGTATCTACCTTCAACAATGACATCCGACTAGGGACATAACAAGAATGTACAAACTCTTAGCATCTGTATGATCTCATCGTTCAGGTCCTCAACATGAAAGCATACGTCATTGAGTACTGTCATTCTCTAGACATTCAATCTGTTCTATCACTATCTCATATGACTGAACCAGAAAGAATTGGAAGCTTGCCTTTGATGTTTATTAAATCAATCTTAATGTATCCCACCAATCATCCCATGATTGGCTCTCAGGGCATACATACCAACAGACTCCCACTTGCACTGCGAGCCAATCACCCTTGAATCATATTCATAGTGATCTTCAAACATGTCCTACATGTTAATGTGCTCTAGTGCAAACATAGTGAGTAATGGCAACACCTTGCCAAAGTCAGTATAAATTGCATGTCTTACATCTCTTCGTTGTACGTCACATGTATGAGATGAAGTCACCGTAATATGTGATCCAGTATTCCTTTGCTAACCTTTAGCCACATTGCATGATCAAGGATTCCATACTTGTCATCAATGACCAAAATATCTATAAGTTCATCTCATGAACTTCCAGATCCATATAGTATCCACTGATGTTCTCTAACACACGTATACTCGGCATTTCCTTTTAAATGGTTTCATTGGAACACTTCCAATTATCAACAAACTTTCACTTTTATATATCCTATATATATTTTGTGATTAATTTTCTGTCCTTTTCGGAAGTTTGCATCAATGTAACTCTTTACATTGAACTCTTCGTTATCTCCATAGAACTAGTACTTCTCAAGTACTTATCAAGTTCTCATGGTATTCTAGTAACCCTTACGCAAGCAGACAGACATCCACTCGTCATGTCCCACATACGAGTTATCAGGATGAGCACATCATATTGCCATGTCATACATACAAGATGATGAATGCATTTTGTTCTTGCCATGCAAGATAATGGGATGATTACATACATGATAGATCTATATCTATTCTTAGTGTTCCCATTCTTCATAAGAATTGGACACTTGGCCTTGGGATACTAACTCCATGTAACATGGACAAGTTTTCTCCCACTGAATCTGTGAATACTGAACCCTTCAGTACAAATTGCCAATGTATGCTTTCTCTTTTCAGATCAAGAGGTTTTCGAGAACTATCTCTATAGATCTCTATTCCTATCACATAGGAAACATATCTATCTTCCTTAAAGATAATTTCCACTTTTGGATTTCCATTCTGGAACATTTCCATTTCACATCAACATGTGGAATGTGAACATGCTCCCACTAAATCACAGATCCCTTCTTTATCTTTGATATATCAGTCAAACCCTTTGACTATATCATCGAAGTAAAGATCCAATTCGGAGTTGCATGTACTTAATCAATCACATTGATTAGTCCATTGTAACTTATAGACTTTATTTGCATTAGTGGATTCATAAACCTTATAGGTTGTGTCACGTACACATCCTTGTTTTATTCCTCATAGGAATGCAGTTTTAGTATCCATATGCCAAATGTCTTAGTCATTAAGTTGCAATCAACAAGCATCATCCTTCTCAAAATGTTATCCATGTGTCTTTACACTTAAGACTTATTCACACTTATGGATTTTATTCCAATGGGTGCTACATCAAGGTCATACCTTATGGTTCACATGGATGTCATTTATGATGTAATGGTCATAAACCATAACTCAAAATTCAGTTCCTCATATTCATCTAGATAGTTGACTCATCACATGAACAACTCATCACATAGACAATTGAGGTGTATCTGTCAAGGATATAAGAACTCACAACTCCTTGTGATTCTCAATGTCCTTTATTAGTGTGGGGTATTCTTTTATTAAGAAGAATTCAGTTGTTTGATAATCATTCTCTAGCTCCTTAGAGTATGATTCCTTCTTGATTTAGAAATCACCATGCCTTAATCATGAGTTCACTATGATACACTATCATAATCACTCAAAAGGATCTCAAACATTTGGTCCAAGTATTTCATTCATTGAACTCATCAAGAATTAGCACTTTACCAAATTTGCACTTCATCTATGATAATCTTGAACACTTCAAGATATTCATATTGGTATTTCTCTAAACACCTTTTGAAGTATTAGCATTTACTCCAGTAGGTATGTAAATACATCACATGTATTATACCTAATTGGATAATCATTCTCCCACTACCATTAGTGAAGATTGATTAATCATGTACAAGAGATTCATGTCTCTTACTGGTTCTCTAACCAAAAGAGTCTAGATTTATCCATCACATGGAAATTAGAAATGAATTTTTTATGATTTATGCTAATTTGATTGTTTGAGTTATCAATAACTTTAGGTATCATTTTATCTTATGCATACCATGTATCACAAGATAAACAAGGCATTGCCACAAAGATCATATCTTTAAGATTGAAACATCAACTTTATTAATTGCCATCATTGTCATACAATATGCAAAAAATAAAGTGTTTCTATCTATTGGCAAATTAGAATAGCAGTTCTCAACTCTATTTCGTGCTCTTTAGGCTGAAATAAACTGAAATATACTCTTATCTATGGTAGCAACACTTGCCCCAATAATGAGTACTTCTTTCTCGGTCCTTTCACAAAGGCCATCACTTCTTTTTGGATCTTGCATATCATATATGACATATCCATATCTTGGTATCATATACCTCAGATAAAGAAGCGGTTCATTTCATGATACCTTAGGTGGAGATCTCCATCCCCTCCTTCATCTTCTTTTGTTCTTCCAGATATAGAGGGCAATCCCTCATACACCCTTTCCCCATGTGCCTTGAGGCTGAAGACGGCTTGGATTGCTGGCTAGCATCAGAACACTTCTTTGCTTTGCCCTTATCCTTGCCCTTAAGAATTACCTTTTCTTTGATCACATCAAAGATTATGGTTTGTCTTTTTTCATTTTTGCCTCTACTATCCTCAACATGTCCAAAAACTTTTTCAACGCTTGTCAAAGTTGTAGCTTATCATGAATTGTATGATTCTCGCAACATTTGCAGTATCATACCAATAGCCAACTCTTGGCTCCGAGGGAATCCTTCTTAGTCAGGTCTTTCCACATACCCAATCATATTGAGTGTGTGAATACCTTATTGGATCTCCTTCTGTCATGACATACTAGGACAATGTCTTGGAGACATCATATGTCTTATGTTGTCTCTGCAACTCATAGTTCAGAGAACACAACATCAAGCACTCCTCATCAATGTCATCCTCGGTATGCTTCCATAAGCATACTTTTATCCATTGATGTGGTGGGATTGAGTTCATCTGGTTCTGGTATAACTAGGACTTAGACCTTTCGCTCTTTGATTGAGAACACTTCTCGTCATCCTAACCAGTCGTGCAATTATTCCCATTTAATTTGTTGGTCTCAAAGACCGATCGCAAATAAAGTGATTATTGTTGATTAACCATTTATTTTAACAAAAGGAAATATATGCAATTTTAGTCCAAAACTCTTTTGACTTATTTGATTGATTTGAAAAATTGACGATATAATTAGGCCTTTAATTAATTATCGCTCCCACTATTTTAGTTCAAATTAATAGCCCTCACCATCAATTCGAAAGATTGCAGTGTACAACCTTCTAGTGGGCAAGATCCTGAAATCCTCTAATGCATGGACCAGCTAGGGCTGTCACCCACAACTTAGATCTCTCAGGTAGGCAACTCTTGCCAATTGCATCATATGCAACTCTTAATAAGATGTCATATGCAAATCCTTGCCATGATCATCTCCATACCTCAAGGTACTAGATCCCATCTAGATCACCTTGTTAAGTCTGACCCAAAGCAAACACGATGAATATGCACCCTGCTAGGGCAAACCCACACATTCATCCTTCACGCTTCCACGAGATAGACGGTGCACCACGCTAGGGCGTGCCCACACTTGGTCGATCAAGCTTTTCACGTGTGTCACATTTGGAAGGCATCTAAAACTTAATATTTAATGAGGGATTTGGTTTTTATATACATATACATATCCAATCACCACAATACATAGTACGTATCATATACATGCTATATCCCATAGAAAACATGCAAAATGATAAAAGAAATGATTATGGCCATCCTAATGTGATTCCTCGAGCCAAGAGGAATCACGGTCATTCAGTTCTACATCACATGCAACCTTTACAAGATGAACTCTGTGCTTTGCCTTTCTGGGTTTGATCAACTCATCACATGACTGATCGGCTCACCATCAGGTCGGTCGGCTGGGTGCCACCAGTCGATCGGTTGGCTCCTCCAACCGATCGATTTGCCTAGTCATCGTGCATCTCTTCATGGCCGCCACCCGCTCATCTCGCTCCTCGAACCGGTCATCAACCGATCGGCTCACACCTTGAACCGATCGTTTGGAAAGTCAACTGATCGATTCACGCCTTGAACCGATCGTCTCAGCTGTCGTCAGGATGTCCTCCGTTCTTTGACATAACAGGAAATAAAATTCTATCCTATTTTACATTGTAAAAAGAGAAACCTCGAGTTACATTTGAGGGGAGAAAAGGTAGTAACGAAATCTCGAATTATTTCGAGTTACATCAGGAATAGGAGAAGGAAGATCAGTGCGCAGACCGAGATGCAAGCAACCACATACAACCATGCACATATAGGGTTTATTGGCCATAACCACGCTATACATCCACCACCAAACTCGTTAAAGGACGACGCATATCGAGTGCATTCATAATACATATCATATATGTAAATTGGAATTTGTGGATTTAGGATTGGACATGCATAAAGCCAATATTATTCACATCGTATGCAATAAATAAAGGCGACAAAACAAAATTGATCATAGCGATAATCCCTAAAGTATAGAGTAGTTGACGTGGCTCTGATACCACTGTTGGGTTTTAGGGGAGGCAGATAAGGCAGCGGAAACAAAAAATTTCCTCCCAAAACCTAGAACAAGGAAACGTGTCAACGTCTATACAATAGGAAAGGATGGTTTATGGAATCATACCTTTTCTCGAGACTTGCTCGGAGACAATACCTCGCACCTTGCACAGTCTTCACCTCTGGTCTTGGACGGTGTCTGTGCAGCTCTTGGTCGCACCAGGACTGACGGGATTGAAGGTTGTCCTCCTAGCGGCAGAAATCTCCCGCCTCTGAAGTAGTCCACACAAACCACCTGGAACTCCAATCTCCTTATCCCATAAGGAATTGGAAGGAGTCGCACCCTCCTATCAGCGTACTAGTCACCGACACACTCTCCTGTCACCAATTGCTTTCTGCGGTTGTCTTTCCCTTGTTGTGCCTCCCTTTTCGGGTAGCACTTGCTCAGGCTCTCTCTCGGTTACCAAAACCAGAGAGAACGACAACTTCACAGAGCAACTGGTTGCATTGAGTTGTACTTTGAGAAGCCCCCAATACCCCTATATATATATATGAGGTTCATGGGACAGGGTTCTCTATCCCGGGAAATATGGGACTAAAGCAGGAGTAGAAGGGTTCGAGACTTTCCACAAAAACAACCAACTGCGCAACCTGAACCGATCATTTCATTTCTAAAACGGTCGGTTGGGGACCTGAGCCGGTCGGTTGACACCTCAACCGATCAGTTGGGACACCTCAACCAATCGGTTGGGACACCTCAACCGATCGGTTCACTTCTGAACTGGTCGGTTCATGGTCCTGGTCAGTTCTCGATTGACTTTCCATCTTTTGTTTCTAATTGGTATCAAATACTAATCCTTGTTCCAATCAAATTGGGCAAGTGAAATGAAAAGAAATTTCTCACCAATCTTACTTTCCCAACTTGCTCGGTTGCACCAGTTGAACTGATCATTTCAACATTTGAAGCAATCGTTTCACCCTGTCCATGAGCCGATCGACTCACAACCTGAGCCAATCGGTTCACCAAGCTGAGCCGATCGGTTCATCACATGAGCCGGTCGGTTGGGAGTGCAGATTGTGCAGAAAAAGTCAATTGCAGTTTCAATCAATCTGATACTCTAATCAATCTGTCCAACACCTTGAACTCTATGATTTTGAGCTATCAATTAATTGAGTGTTTAATTGAACTACTAAACTCCTTTGATAATCAATCTAAACATTGTTTGTGGACAAAACTCCTCTTCCAGGTTAAATCCTATGTGTGTGACCCTGCAGGTCCTTTTCACGTTGGCAGTGAAAAGTCCATAACACTTATGACTTCACAAGTAAAGAGCGGTGCCTAGTCACACATAAGTGCTACCCAAGTGAAATAGAAAGTTGGAGAACAACTTTCAATCCTACAATCTGTGAATGTTGTTACAACGAGTGTATAATTCCTTTGTCACTGATATCCCGAATGAACTCGAGGCATGGAACAGTCATCCTGTCAATGCTCATTCACTTTCTTAATCTCAGAGTAGATTGGAAGAGATATGTATGACATCAATATCACATATTGATTCACACATGCGTGCGCACTCCTATTTCAATCCTACTCATCAAGTGGCCTTGGATATCAAACTCCCTCAGGAGGGACAAATCCCATATCTATCACTCACCCCTCAAAAGCCCCATGTGTCAAAGCCACCCAATCATCACCTTTATAACAACCCATGTTTCAGGATTGTGTTTGATGATGTCAAAGTGTGCCCAACAACATGTGTTGAGTGTAGTGATTTCAGGTCAAAGAATCACACTCATCACCATCACTATGAGTATTGACTGTGACTACCATGTCATGGTTCCATGTGTCAAAGTCACGGTGGGTCTGTCTGATACACTTGTTCTCTAATAAGTACCTATGTGTTTGGTTTGATATATCTATATCATGACTAATGAGATTCTATCATCAACCAACACCACAATCTAGTCTTGTGTGTCATTGTTGTCTATCTACCTTCCACAATGACATCTGACTAGGGACATAACAAGAATGTACAAACTCTTAGCATCTGTATGATCTCATCGTTCAGGTCCTCAACCTGAAAGCATACGTCATTGAGTACTGTCATTCTCTAGACATTCAATCTGTTCTATCACTATCTCATATGTCTGAACCAGAAAGAATTGGAAGCTTGCCTTTGATGTTTATGAAATCAATCTTAATGTATCCCACCAATCATCCCATGATTGGCTCTCAGGGCATACATACCAACAGTTATATCCTATTAGGGTTACATGTCAACATGATATGGTCATTATTCATTCTATTCATAGAAGGGAAAAGGTAAGAATACCTTATTAAAGGCAAACCTCCATGGGTTCCATCATCATTCAACCCATATCACCATACCACAACGTCATCCAAAACCATTGGATGTTTGAAAAGGTAAGATCATTGATTATTTATATAAGTAAAGACCTTAACAAACCATATGTAAAGTCATAGAGTTGTGACCTATAAAGAGTCACTTTTAAAATCTAAACATCCCTTATTTAATAACATAAAAGGGGCACCATAGATTGTGGGGTTAAAACCCATCATCAGTTGTATATTTTAAGCAAGTCATCATGTCAACAATCAAGCTCCTTAAACTGATAACATGAGGGAAACCATCAAATTCTGATTATTAGAACTCACATGCAATACTTATAGGTTTCAATCCAAACCATTGGATTTCAAATCATCCAATCTCAACCATTGGATTAAGTCCATTATTCAAAACTATTAGATGAATAAGTGTTAGATCCTAACCATTGGATCAGGTTCATATTTTAAAACCATCATTTGGAGTATAGGTCTAACCCTTGAATCATTTAACCCAATAAACTATTGGGTTAAGGGTTAATCGAAGCTACATCTAAAGCCTTGACTCACCATTAGTTTTGGTGACATGATCTACCAATTGTTGTGACATCTTAGGTCACCATCGGTTGATAGGATCAACACTATATTCATTTAACACCATCGAATATGAAGCTAATGTCATCATTGATTGATAACATCATTGGAGAATAAAACCATTGCTCATTGAGATTCCAAGAAACCCAAGGTGTGACTATCAGTTCACACCATTGTTCATCACCCTTGGTTGTCATGAAGACCACTGTAACGTACTAGATCTTGGACCCTACCCTGGAAGTTGGAATTTTGAACTTAGACAAACAAGGTTGAAGGTTAGACCTAAATAGATGTTTAGTATAACCCCAATGAGGTAATGCATGTATATATCACCTTAATGTAACCTAATGTTCTAACATTACTCTTAGGTTTATAATGGATACATAAATATGCCACATAACTCATTTTGGTGGTAATATGAAAATAAGAAACTTAATTAGATGAATAATTTAGATAATGGGTCGTTAATCGTCCATATGACATATCTCAAAAAAAGAAGTCTCAAAATTGGAAACAAACTTCAAATTCAAAATCTACATATCAAAATTAGCATACATGTCAAATTTCATCTAATTTGGACAACCTTGAAATATTAGGATAAGTTTAGGAGAGAGAAAATGAGTAAAAGGCATAAGTAATGAATAATGTAATTATTTAACTTTAAAATATGGCAATAATGAAAAATTCATATTCAACACATCAAAGATAACTTGTGGATGAAGTTTGGTCCAATTTGGATGTTGTTTGTGCAATTTATGCAATTTTAGGTACATTCTAGACTTTTCTGCAATTTACCCAATTGGGAGGTTTTTTTTGAAAATTGTCAAATGCATTATAATCCTTATGTATTCCCTTACCAGTCTCGTGTTTTTTAACCATGGGTCACCTAGTTCCACCTTGGTTTGAAGGTGTTTCTCTCCAAGGGCATTTTAGGGATTACCCTCTTTATAAATGAGCTTATCTTTAGAAGCTATCAACCAATGGGGTTATTTCTTTGATTGGAGGTCAGTTGGGATGGCCTATAAGTGTCCATAAACTGACCTTTTATATTCAAGAACTCTATGAGCTGTCCTCTTGCATGGCCATGAAATCCCTAGGCTAAGGACACATGGAAAGCTCCATGGACACCTCATGCTTGACTTCTTCCTTATCCATAAAGGTTTGCATGTCCATAGGCACCCTTAGCATTGGACACATGGAAAGTAACTTGACACCTCATTCTTGATTCTTCCTTATCCATAAAAGCTTGCATGTCCAAGGACACTGTTACGACCCCATCTGAGCTTAATTGGTAAACTAGGGTTTACCTAGACTATTGCAAAGATTAATTAGAATAATCATTCTTGAAATCTAATTAATGAAGATAACACAATTAGGATGTTTTAACTATGATAAGAAGTCTTAATGTTCTTTTTTCTTGAGAATTAGGGTTTGAGAAGCATAAACCCTAATCGGCCCAAAATAGGGTTTTGATGATACATGAATACAGAATTTGATAAGTAGAATGTCTCACTAAATTATTTTTAGTATTTTATGTGTAACTCTTATTTACTTCAAATTTGGATATGATTTGTATATATAAAATGTGAACAATATTGGTAAATATCAGAATTTTTGAAGAATGTTATGACCTGTTTATCGATCGAGTTTCAAACTCGGCCGATCACATTTCCAGAATTATACAGCAGTGCGGTAATTGAATTTTATCTTTTTATTGGTATATCCAATTGATCTCAAATTTTAAATGTGCCTGAAAAACACAGTTTTAGACACTTTTTTTATTTGGCATAATTTTTGGATGACTTTTGAATCCCTACAGTAAGGGTGTCGGTCGAGTTTGTGCAGGACAAACTCGGCCGAATATTTTGCAGACTGCAATATAGCAGTGCACTGTTCTATTTTTAATTATTTATTGGTAACTCCAAATGATCTCAAATTTTAACTGAAGCTTTATAGATCCATTATAAACAACTTGATAAATTCCCATAATTGTTGGAGAATGTTTGATCTCTGAAATAAACGAATTACAGTAACTTTTGTATAACTGAATATTCAGCCTATATAATTAAAGTTAAGTGTTGGGTCAATATGCAATTGACCCAAGCAGCTCAATTGACTTATATGAGCAACCACACACACACACAGCTATCATTCTTCGTCATTCACTCCAGAGAAATGAAAACCTAGAGAGAGAGGGAGAGTTAGGGCTTGAGTGGAGAAAGTGGGGGAATTGCTGAATTAGGGTTCTGCGATTCCAGGAAGGGTGAAATCAAGTAAGTTTGGATTCTTTGCATAGACTTTTATGGTGGATCTTCTCTCTCATGTCAAGATTCCGTCCATGCTCTGATTTGATCCAAGATGATGTCGAAATTCCCTCTTTTCTCGCCCTTTCTTGATAATCCCTCATTTTCAAGGTTCCCGAGTTGAATGGAAGAAGAATTGGGAGATTTGCTAGGGATTTGATAGGAATTCGAGATTCCCTGAGTTGAGCTGCAGTTGTGAGGTGTTTTCACACCTTAGGGTGAGTGGGTTCTTCCTCTAAATAGTGTAATGCACGAATTTGATTATAGCATCCAAATCCCTAATTGCTTAGTATGTGATTCTAAAACCTGAAATGTCTGTTTGATTTAAGATTGTTGCAAATTGATATGATGTGGATTACTTCTCTGTTTGAATGACTCCTAAATGGTAGATTCATATCAGAAACGTATACAACACTTCCTAGTGAGAATGCTTTTTTAGATTTATATCAAATGAGGTAATTAGGGTTTAACCTAATTGAGACATCACTAGTGTTTCAACCTTATTGAAAAGGACTAGTAATCCTATAAGTGGTTAGGATGTACCTCATGGGTTATCTTAATTGAATCTTATTCTGGATACATGATATCGCAGTGAATGATATGGAAAACCTAAATTTAGTTAAATTTCCATGGTTTCATGTCTATATTGATTGCATATGATTTGTTGGAAACAATCTTTATTTAATGAATGCTTATATCCTATGAAATCATTATGAGAGTCATGTGAAAAGGTGAATGAGGCGAATGAAACCCTAAGAGTAGGGTGTTGGCATGTGATGAATGAATAAGGCAAATGAAACCCTAAGGATAGGGTGTTTAATGAATCATGCTATGGTAATATGAAAGGTCTCGATATGAGATGTGGTGATGCTTAATTGTTGCGTTGTATGTTTCTAGTGCATTTAACTTTATATGCTTGTTCTCTCTGAAATGATATTTACATACTGCAGGGCTTCTTATATTTCAATACATATCTCGTAAATTACAGGTGATGAGATATGACATGCCCTAGAAAGGGATGTTACTGAGACATGGTATATGTTGAATACATGAGCTATGATATTTATATGTTAATTAATTAATAAACCTAAGTGCCCTAACACCGTAGAACCCCTAAAGGAAGGTCTGTTACTTAGGGGTGAAACTCGTGTTGCAACATCATCCGTGCTTGTGTCACAGACAAACGAGGAAAGAGAGGCAGTGTCCAACAACAATCGTGCCTGTGTCACGATGGCACTGGGAAAAAGAAAACTTGGTTATCTAACACCATTCGTGCTTGTGTCACGAAGGTAACCCTGTGAGACTCTCCGCCGGTGTACTCAGGTTAAAGGAGGAGTCTGGAGCACTCAGAGTAGTGCCTTGAGGCCGTAGAGCCTATGTTTCTGGCCGGAGAGCCAGGGGTCCTGTAGCAGAGCAGGGCTGGCGTCAGACTTAGCATTTCCCGGGTGTGTCGCTAAGTCTTGTACGGTGGGGTCGTAGCATGAACTTGTTACGGATCTTTATATGCAGAGTACACTGCATATGATTAGGGCATAAGTTAAAATATGATCATATAGGTTCACAGAGTTCTTTATAAATGAAAGAGTTAAGGAAGACTAGAAGCATAGTCTTCTTGTAGTTATTCTTTGGATGCAATATTTACATTCTTTGTTATTTCAATTATATTGTTTTAGAACTGCTCAGTGTAGTATTTATTGTTGTTAAATTTCATATCGTTTATTCAAATTATATCTGTAATCACATTAGTGCATTAGTCTGTTTCCATGAAGTACTCATTCACTGAGCGAGTAGGCTCACCCCTCTACTCAAACATTTTTAGGGTTAACCGCGTGGACTTGAAGATGGTAAGAGCATCAGTGTAGACCTGCCACAGGAGTCAAGTATGAGATTAGTTGATTCAGTCGGTCCTTGTCACTCTAGGTCCTCAGTAAGAGTTAAGTGAGAGAGTTGTAATTACAATGTGTAATATTGTTCCTCTTTGATATGTATGCTAATTACAAGTTTCATGTGCATAATGTGTGAGAGACATCATGAATGTTTATACATGTATCTTTACTATTAAAGTCTGATTAGTAAAAGAAATGTTCAGATTCCTTTGTTAGGATGTTATGTGGTTCATTGCGGAGAATCAAGAGTTTAAAGGAAAAGAAAAAGTTAAGGGTGTTCTTTGTGTTACATATAAATCCTATCTTATGCCCTAATCTCATGATTTGAGGAAATTGTGAGATCGGGGTGTAACAGACACCCTTATACATGACACATGGAAAGTCTCATAAACACCTCATACTTGACCTCTTTTTTTATATAGCCATATCTACCCCTTACCAACTCCAAATTCGAAAACTCTTACTCTTCTTTATTTGCTCTAGATTAGAGCATAACTCCTACTCTGTTTGGCCACAAAGGTGTTGTCCCAAGGTAAAAGAAGGTGCCTACCTTGGTGAAGAAGGCTCCCAGGGTTCCAAATTTTCTCTATTTAAGGTTTCTAAATCTCCTCCTTGGTTATTTTGACCAAAACTAGTAAGTTTTCTCCTTTCCTTCCCTATTTTCATGTTGTTAGTCTTCCTTCCACCTTCCTCCAGGTTGGAACCCTGGTCTTCCATGGTGAAACCCCACCTAGAGCCTTAAACACCCCATCTCCATGTTATTTTGTTAGGGTTTTTCACCTCTAAAGTGGAGAAGGTGCTTCTTGCTCGAGATAGGAGCTTTGTTGGAGAAACCAGCCTCTTTAAACTTGGGAACCTTACTTATTGGACATGTGCACCTTCCATAGAGGTTATTTGGAGGCCTAGGCTTGACTTGAACTATTTAGACTCTGAAGTTGAGGTATGATGTATCCCCTATTCTTCTATTTTGAGCAATTCACCTATGCTTATTCATTCTCTTTGTCCTATGGACATTATCCTATACACAATGTCTTTTCTTTTGTAAATCATGGTTCATGTGAACTACCTTATTTCATATTGATGATTTGATCATGGATATTCTTTTGAACTCTTATATTATGCGTTGTTCATGATGGAACTCTAAAATATGACATGTGATGTCTTTTGCCCACTTATGAGGTGGATGTATATGTTGGTCACTTATGTGGTGACTATTTTATATATTTTGACTATACTTTCTACTTGCCTCTACATTTAACATGTTATGTGATTCAGTAGCACTAGAGTAGTGTAATTGCATTGGTTTCTATGGCATATGTTTTATTTCCTGCCGAGGAGATGTGATATTTTCTGCTCTTTTGGAACGGAAAGGAACCTCATACCCAGGGAAAGATGTGTGATTCTTGGCCCCTGTTTTATATATTTGGGAGATTGGCAGTATTCCTTTCTCTATCAGGTTTCAAGTTTATGAGACTTGTTCTCCTTTGTGTTTATATTGTTCTAGGGCTGTGTTTATCTCACATGCATGCAGGTTGATGATATGGGGTGTGTGCCCTAATTCTTTACATGTGCTTGTGTGGTACAATCTTTATGTTTTATTAATGGCAAGTATTCTTTTGTTATCATATGATTTCAATTCCTTTTCTCTTGAAACCCATTTGGGTGGTCCTTATACTTTCTATGGGAAGCCTTTTATATTTTATGTCCTTTATTCTATATATTTCTCAATTTCCTATTTAGTATGCACATACCATCCTTTACTGGCGTCATCTATTTTCTCTTCTTACTGGGGTATGCTTCCAACCCTAGGTGAAGGACTTGGATGATAAGGCATGAAGTTTTGGACTAGCTTAAGGAGTTAAAGCTTGGATACAAAGTTGTTATGGTTTATATTTCCCTCTACTTATATCCTTATGTTGTATCATACATGTAAACCCTTACGGGATATTATGATGTACTTTTGTAATAATTTTGTGATAAATTGAATATAGTCAACATTTTTATTCCGTTGTTATACTTTGGTTGTTTTGAATACCATTTATTGAAGTTTGGAAATTTTGCACCTATTCTAGCATACTTTTGAGTGTGTTTGGAATGGATGTTTTATTCTTCAAATTTTTTGTAAGAGGGCGATCCCGCCTCCTTACAACCACACCATCGGGCCATGTGTTAAGAGAAAAAAAACAACCTAGAAACCTAATATGGACCATCAGTTGATAGGTGATTAGCACCATAGGCGGTGATACCAGCCTGAAATAAGTCATCTCCTTCCTTAGGAAGAATGTGTACATGATTAGAGGTTCATCTAGAACTGGAAAAAATAGGAAACAATATAAAAATTGAAATCCCAAACAAGCTTAGCTTCTTAATGCTTAAATCACCATTTTAAGCAAGAACATGAGCTAACAAGCTTATAGTAAACAATATAAGTAAAGAGGGCTATAAACCTCGAATCTAGTGAGAAGAACAGACTTCTAGAAGCCAGACACTTGAACAAAGAAGACAAGAAAACACAAGTTTCAGATTTGAACTCGGCCAAGTAGGCACTTCTCTCCACAAAAAAGCAAAACACTAGAAGAAGAAGCAAGAAAGGTAGATTCTTGAGTTCTAGAGCAACGTCTACCATGGAACAGAAAGGTTTTAACCTAGAGAAAGGTAGGAGGAAGAATAACATAGAAATAAATGAAGGAAATAATGGGATACTTACTTGTTTAGGTCAACATCACCAAGAAGGAGCTTCGGAAACCCTAAAGGAAGCAAAACAAAATCCTAGGTGCTTCCACCAAGTAGATCAGCACCTTCTTCTTCCTTGGGAAACTCCTCCACCTACCATAAGGGGAAAGACGAGATATGGAGAGATAAGAACAGATAGGGGATCAAAGGTTTCATTTGGGTGCTTAAGGATAGGTATATAAAACTTTAGAATAAAGAAAAAGAAAAACTTCAGGGTTCCTAGTAGCTCCCCATGTGGCCATGGCCTTAACCCATCAAGGATATACAAGAAACCACACAAGAATATGCCCCAAGAACTGTTTGTTGAATTTCCAAGCCAAACAAATAAACCCTTGGTTGATAGCTCCTAAGGGTAGCTCATCCATAAAGGGGTAAACCCTAAAATACCCTTGTAGAAAGCACCTCCAAACCAAGGTTTAGCTAGGCGCCCCATGGCTCAAAAAGCTCAAAAATGATAATATAACATTCAAGGACCATAATTCAAGTGACAAATTACAAATAAAACCTCTCAATTGGGTAACTTGTATAAAAGTCCAAAATATGCATAAAATTGCATAACTTGCCCAAACATTGTCCAAATTGGACCAAATTTGAAACTTAAGCATGTATTATGAATCCAAGGTATATAAAAAGGCTATATTAGATTTATAAGCATTAAATTATGATAATTAAGCATGTTCAACATTTTAAGAAAGGTTAGGGGTCTCTCACAATGTCTCATAGTGCAGTTATATGTACCTGACAGGGTCCTGCATGATTTGGATGAAGTTGTCAATGGTGGAGGTTATGCCCTATAGAAATTTTTTAGAAGTTGAAATATGTAATGGGAAACCCCTATTCACCTCTCATATTCTGTTAGTTAGATGGTTTGAGGAGTAGACTATCATGGTGTAGTGTAGTAATTATGTAACTATTATTAAATGATGTGCAATGGTGAAAATATATAGAGTCAGTACTTGCATTGATTTTTGGCATTATTTTCCATATTTACATCACACATTTTCATCACTAACCTTTTTTTTAAATTATGCTATATATACAAAACAATCTATATTTTGAACCAAGTCACCACCATATGAAGTTTTAAGAAGTATAGAAATTGTATAGAGAAGAAACCCCTAACTAGTTATATTACATCATAAACCCCTATAACTAGATCTAGTTATATAGATTAGAAGAATATTTGGATATATATGACTTAGTTTCCTTTAACTATTTATACATATTCAGGTGTTAGTGGGTTGTAGAGTGATCCTTTTTAAGAGGTATAGTCTTGCACCCTTTTGTCTCTAGGAGTATATTTTGACTTTAGGGTTGTCCAAGTCTTGTAGGGGAAACTTTAGTAGCTCTATGATAATAACTACCACATTAATAGTAGGACAATATGGGTACTACCTAATTAGAGTGAAGTGATGACCATGATTAGGGAACCACAATAGAAACATATAAAATAATTCAGATGAATTACGTAATTGAGTCTCACTTACCCTTACTAGTGAACTTTGTGGGAGAAAGATTCTAGAGTAGAGACATATATTTTTGGAAGAAAACAAGTTTTGGACAAAACTAGGATTTTATACCTTAGTGGTGGTTATTCCAAGATCCCACCTAACACAAATCAACTTGAGGAATTTCAACTTATACATAGGTTCATATATATATATATATATATATATATATATATATATATATATATATATATATATATATATATATATGGTAGATATACAACCTATTTAGGGAATCTATTTACCTCCTACTATGATAAAGAAGAATAAAGGACTGAACTAGACCCTAGTAATCCCATGTCTAAATATATTTTTTATGTCAAGGAACATGTGTTAGGCATGGCCACATTGGTTTCACCCCGACAGAGTAGACCCCAGGACCAAACATGTGGTGGAAAGGCACCCCTATGCCTCACCCAATAACATGAAATGTCATCACAAGCCTAACCCCTATTTGACATGCCTACAAAGAGACTTTTCCACTTGATTACATACAATAGAAGAGGTACCATTAGTACATTTTTGTCCTCTAATGTCATTTTTCTTGACGTCAGTTACACTAAAAAAACACTAGATATCAAACAACATTGGTTCTATAGCACAAATATCACTATAGATCAAGTCATGTTGATTAAGAAAAGACACGAGTATTGCTTTTCAATTAACATCAGTTGGCCTTCTAAAACACCGATGTCTAAAATAACCCATGAAATACAATTTTTTTAGAGTAAAATATTTACCTCCAAAAATTTTAAGATGAACGTCAGTTTTTAAGGAACCTATGAAAAATCATCACGCAGAATAAATTTTGCCTCCAAAATACTTTAGGCATCTATTTTTTTCTCCACAAAATTGGCATTGATTCACAGGAAAAAAACTACAAATTTTCACAATATGTATCAGTTTGTCATCAAGAAATCGACTCACAGTGTTCACGCCACGTCCCTGTAAAAAATTTGTCCCCCCCAATAGCACTCTAGTTTCGGTTTGTATTCTCAAACTGGCGTCCCATTCCCATTGAGGTCTTTTTTTCATTCGGATAATTGCCTCTAGCATGGGTTTATTAATTAGAGCCGACATCCATGTCACTAGGATATGTGTTGATTTTTTTCCAGAAACCGATGATCAAAATCATTACTCTGGTTTTTTTTCATTCAGATAATGACCTCTTGTATCAGTTTTTTAGAAAAAATAGACGTCTAAGTAACTATGTTAGCTGTCATTATTTTGAAGAAAACCAGCATCTAAGCTCATAGTTGTCGGTGTTTTAGTAAAACCTGGTGACTATTTCCCACCTAATACCATTCACATTTATTTCTCCCATTCTCTATTTTATCACTCCCCTGATACCTAGCATTGTCGATTCTACCATCCTCCCAACAAGTTGCTCTTCACTGCCACCACCACTACTACTCTTCATCGCCACCACCATCTTCCTCCATAGTTATCGTCGTCTTCCTCCATATCTAGTGAGAATCTTGGGTCGCCAACCACCGGCTCACTAAGCTGCCACCTCCGTCTTTCTCAGAGCCTCCCTCTTCACAGAGTCGACCTTCTCCTTGATAGAGTCTCCTTCTTCCTCCCATCTCTGTTGACCAAACTGACCATTCCTATGCACGAAACTGCCACCTCCTCTCCTCTTCTATTGGTTGTACCGACAGTGGATGCAAGTAGCATCGACCATCGGCAGCAAGTCCACAACCACCGCCACCATGAAGGACTAGCAATTACAAGAAACAACCATCGACCAATAGTTGCTTTAACCAAGCCTGAAGGATCCACAACCAACTATCAAAAGGTACCCCCTCTCCTCTTTTGATCACATTTGATAAATCAATCAATTGAATAAGATGAAGAGATAGTCTATAGAGTGTACACGTCATTACATATTCCCTAATTGTTGGATATACTAATGAGGCAAATTAATAAAATGTTACATAATGTTACATGAATGCTAGATAGTTGTAGGGCAGAGCACACCGATCCACCTTCCTTATTTAGAAACATTGGACATGATGCTGAGATACCATCATACATAGGTTGTACTAAGTTTATGAAGTTAAGTGTTGTGTTGAAATTGTAACACTTTGAAGGCTAATAATAGATGGAGCGACAAAAGTTTCACATAATTGTTGTCTTTGTTGAAATAAATCTTCCTGAAGGTGATGAACTTCCAATCTCAACATACAAATTAAAGAAAATGTTATGCACAATGGGAATGAAGGCTGAGAAGATATGTAACAAACTGAAATGTATCCTCTCAATCCTGATCATATGTGTTGGAGGATAGTTAGTTTGGTTTTTTGAGTTTAGCAAAACAAGGATGAGGGTATGCCTAATAGTAGTTAATTGTAACCCTAATATGTTAATGCATTGATAAATCACCCTAACATATATGCATAGAAACAATTATGACCTAATGCTCCCATAACTAATCTTTAGACCAATAAAATATGTCGCATAAGAAAATGTTGATTAAGGTATGAGGTTGAGAGAAATAATGTGCATAGAAGGACTAGGTGTCCATAATTGAGCATAATGTTACATTATCCAAATAAATATGAAATTAATAATCTTAATAAGATAAATGATAAACATATATAATTTTGTGCACAATAATGATATATTACCCTTTTGGTTGTAATGTGAAGATATGGGACACAATTGAAAGAATGATAATAATAATGTTGAGATAATATGATAAATAAAATAATGATGGAACACATATATTAATTATGTGTAACTCATGAAAGGAAATTTTAAAAGTAAAATCTAATGCGAAAATCATATTCCTTGGGTTTGAGTAATCTTGGGAGTCAAGTTTCACCATAATTGCACAATAAAAATTATCTAATTTCTTTTAGGAAAGAAAATATGAGTAATTCTTCAAAATATTAAATAAATGGATCTAAAAGTAGAAAAAAAATCTCAAATTTGTAATCTACATGCTAAAATAAGCCTGTGTGCGAATTTTTATCTAATAAAAAAATCTTAAATATTCAAGTGTAGTTTAGGAGAGACAAAGTGCATAAAAGTCCTAAACATTAAATAATGTGATAAATAATCTCAAGTTATGAAATTAGTGGAAAAATCATATTTCATATGTTATAGTTTGCTTGTGGGTGAAGTTTCACATTAAACGAGTGAATCTAGATGCCTTTAATACATTAGAAAAGAGAAAATACAGTTTGCCATGAAAGAATTAAATAAGATATCAAAAGGTTTCCAAATGAGAAAAATGATGCCAAAAGTGGATTCTACATGCCTCATTTAGTCTAAATGCAAAATTTCACCTCATTTGAGCATTAAATGCACCCTCAAATGGATTTGAAAAGAAATATACATTTTGAGGATTGATTTGGTAAAAGTTCCAAACAATACAATTGAATTCATATGGATTTCCTAATCCTTGGTCACATACATTAAATTTTACTTTCCTATTATTTCTTGGGTTGATATGTGTCACACACAACTTTCCATCTTTGTTATATAGTAGACCCAATCTGAGTCATTCATTTTGAATTGTGTGAACCCGACCTTGTCTCCTACCTCCGATCGGCTTCTGTTTTCCCGGCTATCGTGTATGCAATTTTCTCTTAGTGATATCTCTCATTAATCCTCACCTTTTACTATGATTTCATTTTCAGTAGATTTCTTTCTTAATTTTGAGAAATTTGATCCTGATTTTTCTAGGGTTCCACCACCTAGTGTCCTTTTTCATTTCTAACCCTCTTAGTCGGTGTGCAAGCTTCTCCCATGGATTCCCCTATAAAACTAGAGCATTGTGCTCAAGGATTACCTCTAGAAACAATGCTCGATCCCCCAGGAAGTCAACTAGACCCCCCAAAACTCCCTCCTTTGGCCCCATTCTATGGTTTAGTTCTCCACCTACAGAGCTTCATCCTCCCTTGCTCATCTACAGACCTGAGACTACTCTAGACCATGGATGCAACCCATAACATTTACACGCATCCTGTAGAAGCTTATGCATCCTTCAATTCGGGTTTTTCTGAGCTATATGATATAAACCCAACTTTCCTCCTCATACAGCATCGACGGTCCATCAGGGAATTGATGTTCTCCTTCAACCTTTTCCATCGGTTTTTTTATCTTCAGCTTCATGAGGAAGTCGTGATCCTCCCTCTGTCCTTTGTTCCATGTTTTGTGGTTCGCAAAAGCTTTTTCCCTATTTTTCCCTGGTGCTCAGCCATGACATGGCGTGAGGATGCTTTTCTAGTTGGGAGGTTTTCCTCTGGACCCAGAATTGGGTTCCCTAGAATCGACTGGTGAAGGTGATGACAACAATCACCCTTGTAGTTGGAGTCGATGTCCCTTTTCCGATTTGGATCTTTGCCAGGTCAATCTCCCAAAGGTGCATCATGGCCATGGCACTGAGCAAGGAACATGATGGATCTTCCCTTTGTATTCCATGTATTACCCCTCTTGTTTCCTTTATCAATTTGTTTTTCAAAAGGGGTAAAGTCATACTTTCATCATTTTTTTGGGATTTATTTTCTGCATATGCAAATTTGCCCTATTATCTGTGGGTCTAGCTGAGTTTTCCACTTCTGATTGGGCCAACTCATTGTGTTTGACCGTTGACTAGGTTTTCTTTGCTGACGAGGATTTTTGGTATTTTACGATTGGTCAGAATCTGTAAAATCCATAACTAATTCTCTATTAATCCAAAAATTACAAATAAATCATCATTGGATTCAGAAAAATATTCTCTATTTCATCACCTAATTCGAAAATAATAAATATATATTTTTCAAGGATTTTCTTAATTTGTTTAGTTTTTCTAAAATCCTTAACTAATAATTTATAAGTCAGAAAAATAAAGTAAAATATGTTTTGAAATCAGAAATATATAACCAACAATATGGCATGGATTTGATAAGTTGATTCACATATGATAAAAAGGTGATTTTTAGGGTTTTGAATTATTAATGTAAACCTGACCCTAATTCTACATATATGCATCATAGGTGTTTTGGAAACCTAGACTTGGATCTAGGACTGATTTTGGACTATTTAGATTCTTAGTGAGGTATGTTTGCATCCCTTATTATTCCTTTTGAGAAATTAACTTATTTTCTTCTTTCTCTTGGTCCTATGGACAATAGCCTACACAATATTTTTTCTTTTGAAAATTATGATTCATGTGAACTTCTTTATTTGATATTGATCTTGTGATCATATTTGGACTTTCTCTTGGTCTCTTTCTTATGATTTATTCATGATGGAACTCTATATGATGACCTATGATGTCTTTTTCCCACTTGTTAGGTGGATGTATATGTTGGTCACTTTTGTGGTGACTACTTTGTAAAATATGGCTATACTTTCTAATTGCCTCTACATTAAACATGCTATGCAATTCAGTAGCACTAGAGTAGTGTAATTTCATTGGTTTTGGGCAATATGCCCCTGTTATTATTTTTGGGATGGAGGTGGTGGTGCCTCATACTCGGGTTTCAAGTTTATGAGGCTTAGCCTACACTTTTTATATTGGGAGTTTGGTTATGTGACATTCTCTATCAGGTTTCATGTTTATAAGACTTGGTCGCCATTGTCTTTATATTGTTTTAGTTTTATGCTTATATCACATGCATGCAGGTTGATGATAAAGGGTGTGTGCCCTAATTATTTATATGTGCTAGTATGGCACAATTTCATGTGTCTATTTTATGGCAAGTATCTGTTTTATTGTGATTCATTTCTTTTGTACCCGATTGGGTAGTTCTTTACTATTCTATGTGAAGCCTTTTATTTTGACATCCTTTATTCCATATATTGCTCAATTTCCTTTTTTAGTATGCACATACCAGCCTTTATTGATGTCATCTATTTTTCTCCTTTTGCTAGGGATTGCTTCCAACCCTAGGTGAAGGACTTGGATGATATGGCATGAAGACTGGACTTAGCTTAAGGAGTTAAAGCTTGGAGACAACTTGATATAGTCTACATTTCCCTCTACTAGATCCTTATGATGTAATATCCAGGTAAACCCTATATGGGAGATGATGATTGATAAATGTATATTTATCTTTTTTATTTAATCTTTTAGATTTTTTAGGATTGTTTTGTTATTTATTTTCTTAATTTTTTAATTAATTGTATTAGTTTAGATTTTCTCTCTTTGTTTGGATTTTTAATTGTGTTTGGCTATTTTTTGTAGGAAAATGGTCTAATCACTTCAATGATCAATCTCCCTTGAGTAGATATTTTGCACAAATTCCAGCAGTGTCTGACTTCAGTGTATACCTTTCACCAAAATTGGTATAACTCCCACATTACAAGGTGGAATTTAATGTGCAAGTATGTGTTGGAAAGAGAATTCAATTATCTACAGGAAAAACATATTTTCATACTGCTTCCGAATTTATGACTGCCAAAAATACACTCGAAATTGTTGTTGCAGAAAATTACTACAAAAAGAATGCAAAGAAATCAACCGTTTCTTTTCTTCTATTGACCAGATCTAGAAAAGTTTTCATCCTCCAGCCAAGAGTCTTCTATAAATTCTTGTATGTAGGGTTTATACCCCTCCTTCCCCTATAAAAGGAGGGGGGACTCCATTAAGAAAGGTATCTCAGATTTTGTAGTCGTTCCTTATAGTTGAACTTTGTTGTTTCCATTCATTAGTATAATCTTTCATTTCTGTAATAAAGTTTATTCTTTTCTCTCTGGTTTATAGATCTCATTTCTTCTTCTTATTTTTTTATTTCTAGAGGGGAACTAAGAGAGCAAGCTATTTCATTGTCACCAGCTAAAATCTCCTAGGAGATTCTGTCACTTCTAGTCTATGGCTTTCTACCTTCCTTCCTTGTTTTCTCCATCCCTTAGTATGACTAGTGAGTAGTTTTCTTACCAAGGCGAGGGGAGCAACCCTTTAGCCATGTAATGACTCGATTGAAGATTTATATGATTTTTTAGATAAATGGATTTTGATTTGGATCTCGACGATTTTAACGAAGTGATCTCTCATTTTCATCGCTTGTTAATCTTGGAAGATGTGACCATGGAACCCAAGATTTAGAACAACCAAATCAATTTCATGGGAATTTGGATGAGACCTCAGAAAAGTCCCTATTAGGATGATTGAACTAGGATCCCTAAATGTCAGGACCAATGGATTCACGGGGAGTTTATCTTTTGTGAATCATTTATAAATGTTTCACATACCTTCTTTTATCTTTCTTATCATTTCTTTGATCTTGTTTTGCATTGACTAGGGTGGTAAAATCCCTTAGCTTCGGTTTTTCCTTCTTTGATTGTTAATCTTTGATTCAGTAACTTTATCTTTTTGTTTTAGTTTTAATAAACTCTTGAAACAAATTTTACATTCTCATTCTCGTAATCAGATTTGAAACTCAACCATCTCCATCGCCGTCTCTGTGGATCGACCCTTCTATACTAGCCTTTATCGGAAAGTAGAAAAGGATAAACTCTAGGATAATTTTCCTAGTGATTGGTGTGCTAAACGACGTGCATCAATTTGGCACCATTACCGGGGACGGCGTAGTTGTTTTTCAGATGTAGTTGCTTGTATATCTTGTATAATTCATGTTCATATTCTCTAACTTTCATAACTTTAGTCTTTTTTATAATTTCTTTTATATTTTTGTAATTTCATTTTGCCTTCTGAGCACAATTCCGGAAGTGTATCTCCTCTTTCTGCTGAGTTTCCATTCCAGCAGTACTGCTTTCTAGTTACTTTTTTTAGTAATTTTAGTTTATTTTATAATTTCTTACATTTATAGTTTTTAGTTCTCTTTGTAATTTTTGACTAACCTCTTATCTCGTAATCTTTCTTCTCTCGTTCATTGATTGACTTATCTTTTAGGAACTTTTCTTTTAAAATGGAGTGGGAATCCCAATATCCCCCACAATGTTATTATTGTGGTTTTTACCACCATGCATCTCTTGCCTGCCTGACTCTACCCCATGCTTATAATAGCATCCCATTTAATTGCGAGCCCTTTCATCTTGGTGGGTACAATGTGAATCCACATTTTTCTGAGAACCATTATGGGGAACCTTGCTATCCATATTCTAATGGGGGATATGAACAACAAAATTTTGTAGGGTGCAACCAACAAAACCTTGGGGGTTATGAGCATGTTTATGAAACCCAATGTAATCTTCAATAAGAAGAGAGACTTAGGGCCCTAGAGAAGATAGCAATAGAAGGAGAAACAAAACTAAAAGCCAGTCAAGCCTTTTTAACCACCCTGCTAGAAGCCCAAAGCCAAAATATAGATTTTTCAAATATGTTTCCTCATGATTTGGTGATACCTTATACTATTGAATCTTCCTACCAAGATGGACGCAATGGAAATTACAATCCACCATCTTCTGGAGATTATTATGAGTAGCAATGCCACCCAAAACAATATGAGGAGTAATATGGCCAATGACACTATGGGGAGTGTGGTGAGGATGACCAAAATTTTGGGGTGTATAAATCCTATGGTGAAATGCAAATTAATCTTGAACTGGAAGAGAGACTTAAGGCCCTAGAAAAGATGGCAGTAGAGGGACAAGCAAAACTTGAATCCAGTCAAGCCATGTTAGCCACCATACTAGAGGATCAATCACAAACTCCCCCTATAGAGTGAGCAACGCAAGATGGTTCTTCCTGATGACAACGATGACGATGATCCTTATTTTGTGTCATATATGTCTGATCCTGAAGAAATAGCACAAACCATGGAGCCATATTTTGTGTGTGATGAGGACGTTGGTATCCCTATCTTTCCCTTAGAGACTCTTTTACTTGAATACGAAATGTGAAAGAAGGAGAGTCATTATAAAGATCCAACAACTTCTCCCATCCTCAACATAAAGTTGAATGATACCATAGACCAATACCCTTCTTTTGAGTCTATTTTGGATAATGAGCATCTAACCCCCTTTATGATTCTTCCCAAGTCATCACAATCAATTTCCATCCCACACATGGCTGATATAGAAGGGGAGATACCACCATTGGAAGAAGCCCACACACCCCCTTATGTTGTTTGCAAGGAAGACATCATCATCCCTCCTAAATACTTGGGAAACCCATGTACAACAGCATTAGAGACATATGTTATATCAACAATGAAACTTACCAAACCCAATGTTGATGGCATTAATTTTAAGGAGAAACAAAATACTTTTGTAAATGATTTTAAATCATTTATATTAGCATCAATTCTCTCATATGCAGGTCATCATGATGGTGGAAAACCTAAACCAGATCCTCCACCCGACTTAGTTCATCATGCTCTACTGGCATTACTGGTCGGGTACCCGCCAACCTCCCCCAATCCACATCTGTCTTCAACACTTCCCTTGCTATCGAAGGAAGATCTATGAATATTATTGGAGGGAATGTGAGGTGAAAGAAAATATGAACACCCCACTGATCTTCCATGACTGAACTATCATCGGGTACACTATGAAGCTCCGCAGATAAAGGTCCCAGCCCTCATACACATCCCCTTCAGCTGGACATTTTTTTAGCTACCTAGGTCATTTGGAAATCCTCGCTCTTCTCTTCCCTCCATCTCAGGTTTTGATTTTGCTCAGGACAAGAAAAAATCTAAGTCTGGGGTGGAGGTGAGTGGTATGTTTCTATTCCACCCCCTTATCTTTTTTATTCTTACATTGTTTCTGCCTTTTTTTTACATATAATTTCTTTGTTCATGGCCATTATCTAGTCGGCCATGTTTTTATTTCTTTTGTTGCAAAATGACCTTTATCTAGTTGGCCAATATGAATAGATGTTTATCATTGTACCCCTTTAAATTTAGTAAATATTTTGTAAAAATTATTACAAATTTCCATGTCTGAAACCACCATGTCACCTAGGATCCCAAAATAGCATCACTCCTTGGAAAAGTTGGCAAGCCGTATGGAATCAATCAAAACCAAACACAAATTTTCTCTATTTTTAAATTGTTGATTAACTTGATATAAATATTGTATAATGTGATAGACCTGGATATTCTTTCTGATGTAATGACACTTTCAAAAAAAGGAGAAAATAAATATGTGAAGTTATAAGTACAAGGACACCTTTTGTTTCCCCCTTATTTTCTTTCTAAAAAAAAGAGAAGCAAAGAATCACCACCAGACAAAAATCAAGTCTGGGGTGGCATGCTTCCTATAAAAAATAAAAAAATCCATACCCTACAAAGGGGCGTACCATAAAAAGATGCCAAAAGTGCACATGAAAAAAAAATTATGACCAATGTAGCCACAATTCCACAAATCTAAATCCCAAGTCGAATAGAGGAGGGATAAAAAAATCATCACTTCCTTCTTTGTTTTCACACCCCCTATGTCACACCCTGATCTCACACTAACCACTAATCATGAGATTAGGGCGCGACGGAGGGATTATCACATAAACAAATCACTGGGAACCTTTTTCTTTTTAAAACCTCATAATGATATCCGGATTATTGATGTAAACTAAAACATAATAAACTATTGCGGAAGCATTTCAATTAAACTGGCTAGAGAACATAAACAGAGTTTACAACAGGTAACATTGTTGAACAGAAAGTAAAACATTACAGTTAATTTACATCTTTTACTCATTCACCATACATACTCTCTCTCACCCACACCATGTCCCATGGACCGAGGGGAAAGGATTAAGAGACCACTATCTAACTAACTACATATACCTTCTACTGACTAGGGTGGTAAGATCTTTCAGATTCCTGGTGCTGTTGTTGACCTGAAAATGTTTGAGTAGAGGAGTGAGCCTACTCGCTCAGTGAATAGTTTTTCATTTAACTATTACTAAACAACTCGTCAAGTTTATTAAATTGAAATTAAGCATAAGAACAATATTATACAGAGCAGTTCTAATGACATAGCAGATTTTACAGATTATAATCACATTTCTATACAACAACAAATATCGCATAACTGTAAAGCATAAAATATCAGAAACTGCATATCTTGAATAATAAAGCAATTATTGAGAACTAGCACAAAAGTTCTAAACTCTTATCATATTAAATTTATTGTGATCCTATATGATTATATTTTTATATTATTATTATGCCCTAATCATATGCAGTGTACTCTGCATATAAAGATCCGTAGCGAACTACGATCCCACCGTACAAGACTTAGTGACACACCCGGGAAATGCTAAGTCTGACGTCAGCCCTGCTCTGCCACAGGACCCACAGGCTCATCGGCCTTCAGGCTCATCGGCCTCGAGGCTCATCAGCCTCACTGCACTACATCGAGTGCTCTGAACTCCTCCTCTAACCTGAGTACACAGGCTCAGGAGGTTTGGGTTACCACCGTGACATCGCACGCGTTGTTGTTGAATAACCCCTATTTACTCCAGTGCCACCGTGACATCGCACGCGTTGATGTTGAACACTGCCTTTCCATCCTCGTGCCACCGTGACATCGCATGTGTTGATGTTGAACACGAGTTTCACCCCTAAGAAGCAGATCTCTCGAAGGGGTTCTACGGTGTTAGGGCACCTAAGTCTATTGACTTATTAACATATAAACATTTAAATAGGAATATCACATTTACTGATTTCATATCAGATCACAATACACGGTCATTCTAAACCGACAGAGCAATATATTTCAAATCATTGTAATTTCTGAGAAATTCTCATACCATGCATTCAGGCAAATTAGAAATGCATAAATAACCCAACTTATTTCAATTTGGCACATACATAGTGAATTTACGAAATTGAACATCTTATTGCACAAATTAAAGAAATTTACTTCACATATGAGAATCATACTCAACAATTATCAATTCTCTAAAATTCTCGAAAAACATGCACATTAACCCAAATCATGGTTTGTGCATCACTTAACTTAATTAAGAGTTAATTACATATCACAACACAATTTAATAACAATACTTGAGAATTTCTGGTAATATTTCAGAGAAATGTGCCATTTCATGTAAATATCAATTTACACATATTAACGTCAAAAGATATATGCAATTAGGGTTTTCATGCATATTTTATTTATTCATATCAACTTTGAAATTGTACATCTGATAATTTATCAGAAATCTTCATTGTCTGGGTTCATACCCAAATCATACCATTTTCAGACATGAATTTCTAATTTCAACATTCAAATGAGCAATTTAGGTTCAAATGAACCATATAAATCTATTGATTCAATCCATACTGTTCAAATGCTAAATTTAATCATCTAACAGTGTCTAGAAGCATTTTATGAACTAAAAAGGTCGGGCGACGCCAAACGCTGCCCGACGCCTGATAACGTCTGTTATCAGCGTAGTTTGCGCACAAACAGAAAATATTCAAACGCCTGAGTTTATTAATGATAAATAAATGGGCGATTTGGTCAGTCCAGATTCGTCCGGGGATGCGTCCAAGGTTTGATTCCGGGTAAATTTCCATTGTCTTCAACCTTGGATTTATACTGTTCACGGTCCTGTTGGATCAGGTTGCTTCAAGCGCACAGCAGGTTGGCGGAATAGCTTCGATTCATGGCTAGAACTAGCTAGAAGGTATGCACCATTGCTTGGTCCCCAAAATCGGAGCTAAGGGAAGCTTTCTCTGCTGCTGGCCGCAGCATCTTGCTAGCTGCAGGATGGCCGCCTAAGCCAAGCAGCAAGGCTGTAGGTGGCTAGGCGAGTAGGGGAGGAAGAGAAAAGGTGAAGGAAGGAGAAAGGGAGGAGAAGAAGAGGCCGGCGCTGCTGAATCGGGGCCTAGGACGCCAAATCGGCCGCCCCTCTCCCAAGCTAATCGCGTCGCTATAGTTGCTTGGCCGGCGCCATGCAGCAGATCGAACTACAGGTGGGGGCCGCTAGGGTGAGGATGAGAGGGAGGAAGGTAGAGGGAGATGAATGGGAAGAAGGAAGAAGCGTCACCCTGCAGGAATCGAACTCCGCAGATTCCAAATCACCCACCCTTTCCTTCTTCTGCTAGGCGATCAATCGCGGCTACAGTGCGCCGCTCATCAGTCAGTTATAAGCATCGATCCAGGGAAAAAGATAAAGGAAAAAGGGTAATAAGGATATATTGGAAAAATTGCAGATAAGTCCAAAAATCTTGAAAGTGTCATATCTTTTACCTCAAATGTCTAATTAGAGTGATTCTTTTTTGCAAACTATCAAGCACGAAGTTCTCTACAACCTCAAAGCACAAAATCACAATTAGTATCTTGTCACAACTGGTCAAAGTACCAATTGCATCTTGGCATTTAACTTAACTCAACAGTTAATACTAAAATTGTCATCAGTTACCTCAGATGATTCAATCTCAACTATTGACTTACGATGTAGCTTATCTCAATTAACCATGTTGTTTAATAATATACTCAACACTAATCAAGGTGTTTCATGCTAATCGAGGTATTTCTTGACTAACCCTAATATGGGTTGTAACACCCTAATTTCATCTTGTTCTTGTGCAACAACTCACATAAAAAAATACATTAATAAAAATATGAGTGTCAAAGCAAAAGTAAGATGAAGCACGTTTTTCTACAAAATCTTGATTTAGAACCAAGATACGATATTTGTTTTTAATAGGGAATATTGAATTTTGTGTTTTGTGGTTTTAGGAGATTGGGTTTCTTGGCCAAATTTCGAGGTAAGGAATAAAGTGATGTTACAAGAGTGAGGATAGACATGTTGTTAGTATAAATTGGAATAATTTGTGATTTTATTTGTTTGAGGACAAACAAAGATTCAAGTCTGGGGTATTTTGATAAATGTATATTTATCTTTTTTTATTTTCTTAGTTTTGTAATTAATTGTATTAGTTTATATTTTATCTCTTTATTTGGAGTTTTAATTGTGTTTGGTTGTTTTTTGTAGGAAAATGGTCTAATCATTTCAATGATCAATTTCCCTTGAGAAGATATTTTGCACAAATTCCCATAGTGTCTGACTTCAGTATATACCTTTCACCAAAATTGGTATAACTCCCACATTCCAAGGCAAAATTTAATTATGCATTGGAAAGAAACTTCAATTATCTACAGTAAAAATATATTTTTGGACTGCTTCTGAATTTATAACTAGCCCAAAAATACACTCGAAATTGTTGTTGCAGAAAATTACTGCAAAAAGAATGCAAAGCAATCAACCGTTTCTTTTCTTCTATTGACCAGATCTAGAAAAGTTTTCAGCCTCCAACCAAGAGTCTTCTAGAAATTCTTGTATGTAGGGTTTCTAACCCTCCTTTCCCTATAAAAGTGGGGGGGCTCTACTAAGAAAGGCATCTCAGATTTTGTAGTCATTCCTTGTAGTTGAACTTTGTCATTTTCCTTCATTAGTGTAATCTTTCATTTCTATAATAAAGTTTATTCTTTTCTCTCTGGTTTATAGATCTCGTTTCTTCTTCTTATTTTTTTCTTTGGAGTGTGGAACTAAGAGAGAAAGCTATTTCATTGTCACCAGCTAAGATCTCCTAGGATATTCTGTCACTTCTGGTCTATGGCTTTCTACCTTCCTTCCTTATTTTCTCCATCCCTTAGTATGACTAGCGAGTAGTTTTCTTACCGAGGCGAGGGGAGCAACCCTTTATCCATGTAATGACTAGATTGAATATTTATACGATTTTTTAGATAAATGGATTTTGATTTGGATCTAGACGATTTTAACGAAGTGATCTCTCATTTTCATCACTTTCTAATCTTGGTGGATGTGACCGTGGAACCCAAGATTTAGAATAATCAAATCGATTTCATGGGAATTTGGATGAGACCTCAGAAAAGTCCCCATTAGGATGATAGAACTAGGATCCCGGAATGCCAGGACCAATGGATTCATGGGGAGTTCATCTTTTGTGAATCATTTATAAATGTTTCACATGCCTTCTTTTATCTTTCTTATCATTTCTTTGATCTTGTTTTGCATCGACTAGGGTGGTAAAATCCCTTAGCTTCGGTTTTTCCTTCTTTGATTGTTAATCTTTGATTCAGTAACTTTATCTTTTTGTTTTAGTTTTAACAAACTCTTGAAACGGATTTTACATTCTCATTCTCGTAATCAGATTTGAAACACAACCATCTTCATCGTCGTCTCTGTGGATCGACCCTTCTATACTAGTCTTTATCAGAAAGTAGAAAAGGATAAACTCTAGGATAATTTTCTGAGTTATTAGTGTGCTAAACAATGTTCATCAATGATGTATCATATAAAGTATATTATAGTCATGAAACGTTTATTCTGTTGCTATACTCTTTGGTCTTTTGTATACCATTGTATAAGATTTGAAAATTTTACACCCACTCCAGCATACCTTTTAGGTGTGTTTGGACTAGAGGTTCTATTCTTCAAATTTTTAGTAGGGAGTGGATCCCCTATTGGGTCCCACTCCTTACAGCATTGTATCAAACCCATGGTAGTCAAAATCTAATTATTTCAATTTTGTCTCCCTAATTAAAACCCTTCACTTGGGTAGTTACCTCTAGGTGAGATGTTCACCCTAGATTTTGAGATGATGATTTTTATCTCTTGATTCTATAAAGTTTGACTTGAGGATGCAATTAGGTTATGAGGAGGTAGTAGGATAAGGAGGTCTTGTATGGATAGGTTGTGAATTGGTTTCCGTTTTGATTTTGAGCTCATCCTTGTTTCATATCGCATGACTTTTTTGAAGAAGAAAAATATTTCAATTATACAACTAATGTAAAAAAAATCTGTAATTTATCAAAGTTTTCTTTAACTAAGTCGCAATGAAGATTTTATGAAGTATGGATAGTGAAACCCTAGAATTAGCTGACATAGAATATTAACCCTAGTTTTGTCTATGAAGAAGTGACTAGGATGGATATAAAGGAGTAGCTGACCTACCCTATGACTTTTGGATGTTTATGTAGGGTTGTTAGGTTAGAGACACAAGGACCTAAAACTCAACCCTAGATGGTTCTGACTTATTAGTTGGATACATTAACAACATAAATCTCTAAAACATTCACAACTAAAAGATATGTGGGTAACCCTAAACGTTGTTTAGTTTGACTTGTTAGGGTAAACCTTTTAAGGGGTGGAGAAGAGTTGGTTTATGAAGTATGAATGTTTAGATTTTGAGGACAAAATCCTTTTAAGGAGTGGAGTGTTGAAACAAACCAAAAACTATCCTATTGACCTTGATCATATGTATTGGAGGACAGTCATCTTGGTTCTTTGGGTTTAGCCAAACAAGGATGAGGGTATTCCTAATAGTAGCTAATTGTAACCCTAATATGTTAATTCATGAATAAATCACCCTAACATATATGCATGAAAACAATTATGACCTAATGCTCTCATATCTAATCATTAGACCAATAAAATATGTCACATAAGAAAATGTTGGTTAAGGTATGAGGTTAAGAGAAATAATGTGCGTAGAAGGACTGGGTGTTCATAATTGAGAATAATGTTACATTATCAAAATAGATATGAAATTAATAATCTCAATAAGATAAATGATGAACATATATAATTTCATGAACAATAATGATATATAACCCTTTTGGTTGTAATGTGAAGATATGGGACACAATTGGAAGAATGATAATAATAATGTTTAAATAATATGATAACAAAAATAATGATGGGCCACATATATTAATTATGTGTAACTTATGAAAGGAAATCTTAGAAGTAAAATCTAATGTGAAAATTGTGTTCCTTGGGTCCCAGTTATCTTGGGAGTCAAGTTTCACCATAATTTCACATTTATAATTATCTAATTTCTTTTAGGAAAGAAAATATGAGTAATTTGCCAAAATATTAAATAAATGGATCTAAAAGTGGAAACAAATCTAAAATTCATAATCTACATGCTAAAATAAGCCTATGTGTGAATTTTCATCTAATTTGGATAATCTTAAATATTCAAGTGTAATTTAGGAGAGAGAAAGTGCATAATAGCCCTAAACATTAGATAATGTGATAAATAATCTCAAGTTATGAAATTGATGGCAAACTTGTACTCCATATGTTATAGTTTGCTTGTGGGTGAAGTTTCACATTAAATGAGTGAATCTAGATGCCTTTAATACATTATGAAAGAGAAAATATGGTTTCCTTAAAAGAATTAAATAAGATGCCAAAAGTTTCCAAATGAGAAAATTGATGCCAAAAACTAATTATACATGTCTCATTTAGTCTAAATCCAAAATTTCATCTTGTTTGAACATTAAATGCACCCTCAAATAGATTTGGAAAGAAATATACATTTAGAGGACTGGTTTGGTAAAAGTTCCAAACAATACAATCGATTTCATATGGATTTCTTAATCCTTGGTCACGTACATTAAATTTCAGCTTTTCTATTGTATCTCGAACTAATATATGTCATGCACATCTTTCCATCTTTGTTATATGATAGACCCAATCTGAGTTGTTCATTTTAAATCATGTGGACCTGACCTTTCTCCTACCTCTGGTAGGCTTCTATTTTCCCAGCTACAGTGTCTGTGATTTTCTTGATGTGATATCTCTCCTTACTCCTCATCTTTTACTATGATTTCATTTTCTATAGATTTCTTTCTTGATTTCAAGAAATCTGATTTGATTTTTTCTAGGGTTATGCCACCTACTATCCTTTTTCATCTCTAGCCCTCTTAGCAGGTGTGCAAGCTTCTCCCATGGATTCCCTAGAAAACTAGAGAATTCCGCTCAAGGGTTACCTTTGGAAAACAATGCTCGGTCTCCCAGGAAGTCACCCAAACCCCCGAAAACTCCATCCTTTGGCCCCAATCTATGGTTCATATCTCCACCTATAGATCTTCATCCTCTCTTACTCGTCGGCAGACCAGAGACTGTTCTAGACCATGGATGAAACCCAAAACGTTAACATGCAGACTGTAGAAGCTTATGTAGCCTTCAATTTGGGTTTTCCTATGGCATATGATATAAACCCAACTCTCCTCCTCATACAGCATCGGTGGTCCATCTGGGAATTCATATTCTCCTTCAGCCTTTTCCATCGGTTTTTCAATCTTTAGCTTCATGAGGAGGTCATGATCCTCCCTCTATCCTTTGTTCCATGTTTTGTGGTACATGGAAGCTTTTCCCCTAGTTTTCCCTAGTGATCAGCCATGGCATGGTGTGAGGATGCTTTTCTGGTTGGGAGGTTTTTCTCTGGACCCAGAATCAGGTTCCCTAGAATCGACTGGTGAAGGTGATGACAACAATCACCCTTGTAGCTGGTGCCAGTGTCACTTTTCCAGTTTGGGTCTTTTCTAGGTCGAGATCTCAATGGTTCATCATGGTCATGGCACTAAGCAAGGAAGGAGATGAATCTTCCCTCTGTATTCCTTGTTTTACCCCTCTCATTTCCTTTTCCGATTTGTTTTTCAAAAGGGGTAAAGTCATACTTTCATCATTGTTTTGGGATTTCCTTTTTGCATATGTGAATTTGCCATGTTGTCTATAGGTCTAGATGAGTTGTCCACTTCTGATTGGGCCAATTCAGTGTGTTTGACATCTGATTAGGTTTTCTTTACTGACGAGGATTTTTGGTATATTTTGATTGGTTAGAATATGTAAAATCCATAACTAATTCTTTGTTTATCCAAAAATTATAAATAAATTTTGAGAACCCGTTACACTAAACGACATTACTCAAAACATAAAACACAATCAATCACTAATTAATCACATACCCACAAATATGGGTAAATTAAAACTGATTTCAACATCAACACCTACTCAGAAACATTTGTATAAGACCCCAACATCTTTCTTTTATCCATACTAGGCCAAGAATTTGATACAAAAGTTCTATTGCCTTACCCACAACATATATACACAGGAGAACAATATTCATATATGCCACACAAACAAGCATTAACATTCTAACAAAAGTTCAATTTGTTTGAAACACCATATACAAACTTTTCCTACCCAGACCTGAGAGTATAGGGATGAGTCTAGGACACACTAGATGTCTAATCAACTTTATCAAAGATTCATTACTATAGCTCCTCTTTGCTGTCACATGTTTTTTCATCACTTTTGATTACCTAAAAAATGTGACGAATCACAAGGGTGAGACCCAGTACCAACAAGAGATATAACCTCCAAAAACATTTATTGATTACAACATTTTAAAGTAATTAAACAGTTAAGAAAATTAATCAGATATAACAAATAAGCTCAACAGCACTAATGATTATCAAAATACACAAGGAAGCAGATAATAACTATCATCATTAGCTAGACTATCATCCTTTATCTTGTTGATAACATAAGAAATTCAGTACGATATGCATATCTAGCATCATGAGAAAGTCTAGTAACATAGCATCTCTATCATTATGAATAAGTCTAGCCACATACGCATAGATAACAACATTAGCATGTCTAATAGGTTGAACATATCAACATCATAAAAAGAGCTAACACCATAAGCACAACTATCTGGATAAGCATGATCAGCAATATATGCATCTCTAGTTACAAATGCATGGCTAGCATGCTAAACATAACTAACAACATGAGATAGCTAGCATCATGATTATAATCAGCAGTAGCAGTATAGTTATCAACATAATCATGGCTATTGTATGTACACATCTACAATCTTAAGCATATTCACAACATAAGTATATCTACTATCTCTTAATTGCACTAAGCATCATCTTTATGTAAAGAGAACAAACAAGGGTTATCATCCAATGTGAAGCATCATGTATAACTCTAAACAGATATGCTATACGGTTGTATTACATCTTTTATTATGCCTTGAGGAATTTGAGGATACCAATCAAAATCCAACTGACCACTGCTAAGTCGAAATTAGTTCCATACAAGATCTAGGAAGAGCTGAACTCCTAAGATCTTCTCCACCCCCTGTCAGTAAGGGTCCGCCACAGCGACACATAAGGTCAAGCAGCGAATAGCCTAGTCCATCCTTGGTACAGATCATGACACTAGTGAAAAGATGTGGGTACGCATACCCTACCATCTGAGGTACAACCACAGTTGTCCTCCAATCTTGTCACATATATAATCATCGAGACACGGCCGCAACCATTATCAATCACATTAGATATATGAGGCATGACCATAGCCAACCTCCACAATCTGCATTGTTAAGGATATATCCTCAACTTGCCACCCCCACGTACTCAACAGTATGCACTCCGAGTTTCCCTTAGGAATACTCATTTCACCATCTGGAAAATTCTGACACTCAGATAAATCTATGGCATAGGGTGCTACATGATTAGAGTTTCACTTGATTAGTTATGCCAATTGGGTCAATTAAGGTTGCATCAAACAAGTGGACATACAAACCCTAATTCACTTCTAGAAAGCATATAAATATCACAACTTTGAAAAGATATAAAATGTGTGAAACATAATTTTTCATCTCATCATCACATGGTACTATTCACTTTCCATTCATGATACCACACTAGTCATCATACAATCACAAGATAATAATCTTTTTCACAATATCACAGGGTATCAACCCTTATCAACATAATAGGATTACACCTCATTCAGGGCTCAACCATGTCCAAAGGTCATTAAGACCATCATACTATCACAGGATATAAATCTTTTTCACAATATCACAGGGTATCAACCCTTATCAACACAAGAGGATTACACCTCATTCAGGGCTCAACCATGCGCAAAGGTCATTAAGACCATCATATTATTCCCTGCAAGATCATCATTATCTTTACATGCCTTATAACAAGGCTCAACAACATCACTTATATATAATACATCAAATCAGCACAATATTACATTAATGAACTAGGTTATATTCATAAACAATCATAGCAGGGTTATATTAACATTAAGAATAGTCCTTTATTACATCAACATGCAATGAATCTAGATATGATTAACTCTCATCATATTCATAATGCACGTGTTTAGCATAAGAAAGTATCAACCATGTGGCTATGATAACCACCAATTAACATACCAAAGTTATGATCATGTTAAGGAGGTTATTCCACCATCTTTTTATCATATAAGAATGTTAAACATGAATACTCATCTTTATCTATTTTCATTAGAGTTAGGTTCAACATGATAAATTATATCAATGTTACTAAATAGAACTCAAACCCAAACTATAACTCACATCATCCCCATTGGATCATGGATGCATAAGGTGAAGCGTCACCATCACATTTCATACCATTCTCAAGTATGAACCCACACATAAATCAAGGTATAATGATTGGGTTATAACATACTAGGGTTTCAACAACAGTAACAGAGTACTTCATGATTGCATTAGTCATTCAAGGACTATTCATACCCAATTACCATCATTTAGTTATACTAAAGCTAGGTGTAACAAGCTATACCTCATTAGGGTTACATATCAACACAATATGGTTATCGTCCCTTCTATTCATATGAGTTAATAGGTAAGACTACCTTATTAAGGGTAACCCTCCATTTGTTCCATCATCATTCAACCTGTATCACCATACCACAATGTCACCCAGAACCATTGGATGTTTAAAAGGTAATTGACCTTTGGTTGTTTACATAAGTAAACACCTTAGATAAACTACCTATGAAGTCCTTGATTTGTGCTCTAAAAATTGTCACCATCTAACCCTAGACATCCCTTGATTAACAACATAAAAAGTTCCATTGAGATTAGGGTGAAACCCACAATCGACTGTTCAGTTAAAACAAGCCATCCATTGTGTAACACCTAGATTTTCATATCACATGAGTGGAAGCATTTTTTTTGGGTTGTCACACACATGATTATCATTGCAATTAAAGTAAATGAAACACCTTTGCATATATCTAAAAATGATTCATACATAGTTCTTTTCAACATAAATCTACATCATGTTCATTCATAAGATTATAATAAAAATATGTCAGTACTCTGGATCGTCTAGGTAAATGGCACCCCACTACACTGAGCTTAAAATCTCCTAGTCCTTTGCTTGTCCTTTTGTTCTTCAATTGCTCCAAAACTTGCGGACGTCGCGTCTCCAGCCATGCATTAGGAAAATAGCAGGCGTTAGAGTAAGTGGCATGAGTATTCTAAAATATACATTGCTAAAGAACTGAAATTAGATATTATAAATATAAAACTAACATCAAGCTCTGAATAAAATCTAAAACATAAAGTCTCTTATTCCTTAATCTGAATCCTTGTCTTTCTACCTCATCTTATTCTGGAGTCATGTACTTTGGTACATGAATCTCATGACCTACACCGAAGTGCTTGGGTCATACATATCTTATCTAGTTCCCTCTCATCATACTCATGAATGAGATTATGGGCATCTCTAATCTAAGATATCTTTTACTTACGATTTTTATCTAACTGTGGCCACCATTATACAATAAGTACTCCTGAATTGGCATATCTACGCCCTGAATTGGTACCAAGGTACCTCTAAATTGGCACTACATGCCTCTGAATGACACCAAGGTGTCTCTAAATTGGCGTGACTACGCCCTGAATTGGTGCTGCAACACCTCTGAATTGGAGTAAATACTCCTCTAAATTGGCAACAGATGCCTCTGAATCGTCCTAGGACTACTGAATGAGGACTTATCATATAATGTCTTATGTGAAGGTTTCAAGTTATTTATCTTAAGTCTAAACTTACTTAATTCTTAATCCGAACTAAAGTTGAATACTGATATCTTTGCTGAATACTGAATCTGAAATTATCTTATAGGGTCTCACCTCATGGGTTACTACATCTTTTTAGGTGGTCATCAGTGACGTGGTCAGGATGGTGGTGTTGAAGAAGAGAAACCTGGAGAGAAGTAGAAGCAGAAGGTTGGATAGTAATAGCTTATAGAGTCCTAGAGTCGTCCATGTACTCTCATATCTAGGTAGGGGATGTCTTGTAGATGAGATGTATATCGAAATATCATTTTCCAGTGTATCTATGTTTTATATATGGCATGTATATGTGGAACATCTCTTTTGTATACATGTTGTGGTTGATGTCACTGGACAAACATGTAAATATCTGGTATGGTATGTGATGTGATATAGATTGTTGGACCTTTATGTAATATCTTCAGAACATAACGGTAATGTTGGAGTCAGTAGTAATTTACCCTCTTTTCTAGTAATATGGATGATTAAATGTTGACCGCATGTTTTGTATTGAGTAATCTTGTTTTGATGCGACGGGGTGTGACACATATAGTTTGGTATCAGAGCTCTATGTTTGCTGAGTCAACATGGACATAGGACTTAGCTTTGTGTCTATTCTTACTGAATCCAACATATTTGATTATAACTTATTCTTATCCAGTTATGTCTGTAGAATGTGAAGAACATGCTGAGAGTAGTTATGTTGTGCCAAGAGGTGGTGTTAGGAGGCATGCACGTGAAGATAGAGTGTCTGAGATGGGGCTGGAGAAGCCCACGATGCCTCAGTTTGACCCTACAACCATGGAAAATCCTACCTTTTAGTTCATGTTTGGACAACTCATGGTGATGATTACACATATAGCGGATAGAGCACTCATACCTCAAGCAAGGGTAGTTGTCCCTAATGTGGAATCCCAGGGTTCTGGGAAGATGTTTGAGCAGTTGCAGCATGTTGGAGTGATTGAGTACACATGTACAACAAACCCTACAGATGTAGATCTGTGGTTGATGGAACTTGAGAAGGCTTTCAAGATCCTCAATATCTCGAAAGAGGACAAGGTGAAGCATGTTGTTTATCTATTGAAGGGAAGTGTTGGCTACTGATGGACCATAGAGGAGGAGAAGAGACCTAGAGTTGTGGTTGGTTGGGAAGGGTTTCAGTGAGAGTTTATGAGATGATACTTCCTAGAGACATAACTGGATGATAAGATAGTGTAGTTCAAGAAGATATGCCAACGTTCCATGACCATCAACAAGCATGAGGTGAAGTTTATGGAGCTTATGAGGTTCTATCCTCATATGGTGGTGATGGATAAGGAGAGGATCTGTAGGTTCGAGAAGGGTATGAGCATGGAGTTGTTGACGATAGTGTCATCTTTGGAAAATAGAGAGAGGTTCTCCACCTTTGTGGAATTGTTGAGGATTGAGAGGTTTGTTATCGAGAAGCGTGCAGCCAACGCTAAGAAGAATCCTACTTAGTTTTAAGGGAAGTCATCAGATGGCTTTAAGAATCCAAGGTTTTCTTCACCTCAATCACAACAAAGGTTATCTTTCTCTAAGCTGAGATCAGGAGTGTCATCACAGTGGTCCCCGAGCAAGGGTAGAGGTTGTAGTTTCATCCAATTGGAGCACATAGTATGGCGTCTCTGTTAGTGATATGGTCATATACACCGAAGTATGATTCAATGACTTATCACAGGTGTGGGGAAGTAGGGCATATCAAGTGGGCGTGCCATATGAAGGTGAAGAAGTGACACAGCAGCTGAGGCAAAATCAGTAAGGTTCCCAGCAACAACAATATAGTAGTGGTGGTGATAGAGGGTGCAATTAAACGTCACAAGTAGGATCATCCGGACCAGCTAGCAGAGGGCATGGAGATGGAACTTTTTCATTCTAACTTATCTGCATCTTCTTTCATATCTATATTGGTTGAACTTGGTACAATACACTCTTTTATCACTAGAGAGGTGATAAGAAGTTGTTATCTATCGATATGTAGTAGATATGATTGTCTTTGGCTAGAAACCCTTCTTGTTGGTTCCACTGAGTTACCGGAGGTGTGTCCATCTTGTGTTCTTTCTTTCTCAGGATGTAGCATTCAAGTGGACCTTATGTCACTTGACATGCATGGGTGTTTTGTGATCCTAGGGATGGATACCTTGGAGAAGTATAAGGTTATTTTGGAATATAGTTCCAAACTGGCAACATTTTGTGATGGAGATGTCTCATTGATCTTCTAAGGAGATAGGAAGATTCTTTCCACGTGTTTGGTGTCATCCATGATAATGAAGAGGATGATGAGATAGGGGTGTTGAGGCTTTCTTGGCACATGTCGTGGATACTAAGGTGAGTAGTCTTAGTATTAAGAAGTTTCTCGTAGTGCAAAAGTTTGATGATATTTTTCCTGATGAGTTTCCTAGTTTTCCCCCTCCTAGAGAGATTGATTTTGAGATCAATCTTGTTCCTAGAACATAACCCATAGTAGAGTCACCCTATAGGATAGCACCAACAGAGATGGAGGAGTTGAAGAAGCAGTTTCAGGAGCTATTTGAGAAGGGTTTCATCAGGTCGAGCACTTTCCCTTAGGGTTCTCCCATGTTGTTTGTGAAGAAGAAGGATAGTTCCATTAGGCTATATACAGACTAGTGATAGTTGAACAAGGTCATGATAAAGAACAAGTATCTATTGCCAAGGATTGATGATCTGTTTGACCAATTGAGAGGTTCTACTATGTTCTCCATGATAGATCTAAGATTTGGATGTCACCAGATGAAGATCAAGGTGGATGAGATATATAATACAACCTTCAGGGCTAGGTATGGTCACTACTAATTCGTGGTTATTCCGTTTGGGTTAACCAATGCACCAAAAACTTTTATGGATATGATGAATAGGGTGTTCATGTCGTATCTTGATCAGCTTGTGTTTTGTTTATTGATGATATATTGATATACTCCAAAGATAGTCAGCAACATGAGCAACACCTTCTCCAAGCTTTGACATTGTTGAAAAAACACATGTCATATGCCAAGTTCAGCAAATTTGAGTTCTAGTTGATAGAAGTACCTATTCTTGGTCACATCATATCTACTAAAGGTATTTGTGTGGACCCTAAGAAGGTACAATCAGTGATGGAATGGGAATAGCCCAAGACACCAATAGAAGTTTGAAGTTTATTGGGTTTGGCAGGCTACTACAAGAGATTCATTAAGAATTTTAATGATGTAGCATTAACCTTAACCAAGTTGACTAGGAAAGGTGTTCCTTTTGTCTAGGATGACAAGTGCCAAAATTCTTTCTAGATTCTAAAGGAGAAGTTGACCAGTGCACTGTGTTAGTCCTACTAGAGCAAGGGAAAGGCTACATCATCTTTTGTGATGCTTTGAAGAACAATTTGGGATGTGTGTTGATGCAGTACAAGAACATGATTTATTTTGCTTTGTGACAGCTTAAGAAACACGAGGAGAACTACCTGACACATGATCTGGATCTTGTAGTTGTGGTCCATGCCTTGAAGATTTGGAGGCACTATCTGTATGGAGAGAAGTATCAGATCTTCACCGACCAGAATTCCCTACAGTATATCTTCTCGAATCAAGAGTTGAACATGAGGTAGAGGAGATGGATGGAGTTGATCAAAGACTATGATTGCATGATAGGATACCATCCATGGAAGGTAAATGTAGTAGCTGATGTGCTGAGCAGGAAGTCATCTACGTCATCGTCTGCAAATAAGGCACATATACATGTTTTGGTGTGTCATAAGAGGGACATTTTAGTGTCACGCTTCATCAGATGAATGTTCTATTAATATGTATACCCAGAGAGCCAATCATGTGATTATTGTAATGCCATAATTTGTAAATAATTTTATTAATAAATAAAGGTAAGCTTTGAATTTATTCTATTTAATTAAGTTATGAGATAATGATGTAACATTATAAATGTCTAGAGAATAATATTACTCAATGACTTATGTCTTCAAGTACATGACTTGAAAGAATGAGATCATGCAGATGTTAAGACTACATATATATATATATATATATATATATATATATATATATATATATATATATATATATATATATTCTCATATGTCCCCAATCAGTTGTTATTGTGGAAGGTTGATAGACAGCAATGACACATAATATCATAGTGTGAGTTGGTTGATGATAGAGTCTCTTTAGTCATGATATGGCTATATCAAACCAATCACACAGATACATGTTAGAGAACAATGTATCAGACGTACCCACCATGAGACTGACACACAGAAGCCATCATCATGGAAGTCATAGTAAACTCTCACAGTGATGGTGGTGGTTGTGGTTCTTAAACTTGAAATTACTTCACTCATCACATGTCGTTCAGTACGCCTTGACATCATCAAAGGCAGTTCTAAAACATTGGTTGTTATAACGGTGATATTTGGGTGACTGTGACACATGGAAATTGACTGTGAATGATACAGATGAATTTGTCCCTCCTACATGAGTATGATATCCTAGGATTCTTGATTAACGAGACTGATAAATGTATGATCATGCACATGTGAATCAATATGTGATACTGAGCTTACATATATCTTAGGTAGTCTTCTCTTGGTTCAAGAAATGAGATTGAATGTTGAAGAGGGTGACTACTCCATGTCTGGAGTTCAATATGGATATCAGTGAAAAAGGAACTATACAAGCATTGTAACACCATACATAGATTGTAGGTTGAAGTTGTTCCCCAACTTTCCATTAACCTGGGTAGCATTGATGTGTGACTAGGCACCACTCATTTCATGTGATGTCCTAAGTTGTTATGGATACTCATTGCCAACATAATATGGGACGTATAGGGTCACACACATAGTTCTCAATCTAGAAGAGGAGTTTAATCTTGAATGATGATTAAATTAATTACTAAAGTGTTTAGGTAGTTGATTCACTCAACAAATTAACAACCTAGACTGCCAGACGATCGGCTCACATGGTGAGATGGTTGTCTGGAGTACCAAACGATTGTCTCAAGGGTTGAGATGGGCCTTTGGAAGAGCCAAGATGATTCGAGTTGAAATTGGCCATGGGTTGAATTGACCGGCTCGACTCGGCTCACCAGACAACCATCTGGGTGAGCGAGATGGGCGTCTCGCATGGGCAAGACCACTTGGTTGGGCCAGAGGAAGGTTCTAGATACTTTCCCAGATTCATTTGGATTGCACATTACTTAGAGTGCAAAGAATTAATGTCTAACATTAATGGGAAACGAATTGCCAATTTTGTGTGCAATTGGAAAATTGCAGAACAACCATCTCGCATGCAAGACGACTCTGTGGGTTGCCAGATGGATGTTTGGGTGGTTGCATGTTGTGAAAATTCAAGATCTTCTGATCCCTTCCACTCCCGCATAGACTGGGAACCCTGACTTAAACCCCTCCTATAATTATATGGGTATTGATGGCTTCCTAGAGCACAACACAGACAATTGAGAATCAATTGCTCGAACAATTATTGTCCTCTCTAATTGTGGTAACCAAGAGAGCCCAAACAAGTCTTACCCGACTAGGGAGGGACAACTATAGGAGAGAACAACTGGGATCATTGTTGTGGGAGAGTAAGTTGGTGAGTAGTACACCAACAGAAAGGATGACTCCTTTCTATCTAGCAGGATGACACGAGTTCTAGGTGGTCTGTGTGGATTTCTCTAGAGGTTGGAGGTCATTGTTTTCCTCTAGGAGAATAATGTCTACCAGCAATTCATTGAGAGAGGAGCTACTGCATATGATGACATTTGAGGTTGCAGTATGTGGTACAGACCATAAGGCGCAATAGTCAGACAAGTACCACTGCAACTAGAAGATAGTTGCACATCTACAATGATGAGGTTATGTCACTAGACTTGGTCCAGGAACATGTATATCCTTAAAACCATCCTTCATATCTTATAGTAATTGATGTGATTCGTTGGTTCATTGGAAATATGGTAGATAAAATTTTGTTTCCACTACCTCCTCTGTAGCCATATTTCCCAACAGTGGTATCAGAGCCAACATCAATTTACTATATTATCGGATAAGAAGATAGGATTTTGGTTTTGTCATTTTATTATTGCATGTGATGCGAATAATATCTGTCCAATCAAATACCATGATAATTCCAAACTAATATATATAGTACTCTATGTGTGTGTGTGTGTGTGTGTGTATATATATATATATATATATATATATATATATATATATATGTGTGTGTGTGTGTGTGTATGTGTGCTCACTCTAAAAGTAGTTTTGATGGTGGATGTGTAGCATGGTTATGGCCAAAAACCCCTATTATCTATGCATGGTTGTGTGGTTGGTTTATCCTTTTATCTCGATCTGTGTACCGAGCCTCTATCTTATCTTCCCAATGTAAATTTAATTCTTTCCTACCCTTGATCTCCTCAAATGTAACTCAAGGTTTCTCAATAATCAAGTAAAGGTAGGATAGTTTACTTTCTAGTTATGACAAATAAGATAACGTCTTCTAGACGAGTCAACCACATGGAGGACCAAGGAGGACTAGGTAGATGAGCCATAACGATCAACAGTGGACCCAACCGATTAGCTGGAGGAGCCACCATATGGTGGACTAATGGAGTCAAACGACTGATGAGATGACAAAATGACCATCTAGGAGGTGAGCCAATTGATTCAAGGGTTGAATCGATCAACCCGGATTGAAAAAAAAATAGATACTCATCAACAACATGTTTCTACATGTGATGTGGGCCTAGGATGACATAATTCCTTGTGGCTCCAAGGAATTACATTAGGCTGGCCATAGCCATCACTTTGGTTTATTATATGTTTTGTTGTGGAATATAGCATGTATATGATATGTACTATACATATTGTTATTGGATAAAGTATATGCATTTATACAAACTCCCTCAATTAAAATATTAAGTCTAAGATGCCTTCCATTAGAAACACACATGAAAAGCTTGATTGACCAAGCATATATTTGTACAACGCATGGTGCGTCGTCTATCTCGTGGAAGTGTGATGGTAGATATGTAGATTTGCACAAAGCATGATGCATATCTATCGTGTTGGCTTTTGGATCAGGCTTAACTGGTGACTTGGAGAGCCCAAGCCCAGAGGCACGAAGATGATTATGGCAAAGAGTTGTGCATATCATCTATCCACAAGTTCCATAGGATGCAATTGGCATGATGGCCTACCTAAATAGTGAAGTTATGGGCGATCGAAAAAAGCTGACTCATGACTTGATGAAATATGGATCTTGGCCCACTAGAATATTATACGCTGCAATATTACAAATCGATATGTGAGGGCCATCAATTTGAAATTGCGGGAGCGGTAATAATTAAAGTCCTAATTAATATCGTCTAATTTTTCAAATAAATTCAAAAGTTTTTGACAGATGCAAATTTTCTCTAGTAAAATCAAATGACAAACAAATACGTATAGTGATTGGTCCTTAAGAAGGACAAACTTGATGAGACAAATTTGCATGACTAGTTTTGGACTTTGAGAAGGGTTCTTAATGAAGAGTGCAATCTCTACATCCTTGACAAACCAGTGCCAAAAATACATGCTCCTGATGCACCTAGGACACAAGTGGATGCTTACAGGAAGCATGCTAATGATGGTTTAGAGATGAAATACCTTATGCTTAGCTACATGAACTATGAGTTGCATGAGCAGTGTGAGGACATGAGTGTTCTTGATATGGTAACACATCTTAAGAAAGTGACACTTGGTCTTGCAAAGAAAGAAAGGGAAAATATCCTAAAGGTGCTACTTGAGCTAAGCTGACAGAGGGAACCTCAGTAGAAGAATATGTGCTCAATATGATTGGGTGTGTGTATCATCTTGAAGAACTGGGATTTACCTTGAGCCAAGAGTTGACCAGTGATATGATTCTAAAGACCATGCTAGAATCACATAGTCATTTTATTGCATGTTATCATGTGAATAATATTGCTGGACAGATGTCAGACTTGCTTGCCATATTGATTCAAGATGAAGCAAAATTGAAGGAGGACAAGACAGTGATGGTGATCAATGGAGATGAGTCCAAGGATCAAAGAAAGGCCGAGAAGAGTTCTAAGGTTAAGATCAAATCCAAATCTTCAACACTCAAGATAAGGAGAAAGAAAAGTACAAGATGAACTCATCCTTTGTACTTGAAGGCATTCAAGAAGAAGAAGATGGGGATGGTGATCTCTACTTCAAATACATACGTTATTGATATAAACCTATAGACTTCATCATCACAGGTACTAGATACCAAATGTGGATCTCACATATGGTCTCATATGTAGGATCTAAAAGGAAGTAAGCCTTTGAGAAAAGGCGAGGTGGAACTGTGAGTTGCTAATTGCGCAAGAGTTGCAGCCAGAGCAGTTGGGACCTATAGTTTATCTCTGCCACATGGCTTCTTATAGAGTTAACAAACTCCTATTATGTGCCTTCTATAAATAGAAACATCATTTTTGTATCTTGTATGGACAAGGGTGCATTTTAATTCCATATTAAACATGTTCAATATTCTATTTCAAAAGATGGGATCTTTTATGGAAGTGTCCCAATGTCTTATGGTCTTTATTTGTTAGATCTAAAGACATATATTTATAATGTAAATACCAAAAGACTAAAACTTAACAACTCAAACAAAACATTCCTTTGGCATTGTCGTCTAGGGCACATAAATGAGAATCGCATATCTAGACTCCATAAAGATGGTTATATAGACTCTTTTGATTTGAATCATTAGAGACATGTGAATCTTGTTTGTTGGGCAAGATGTCTAAGACCCCTTTCACTGGTAACAATGAGAGGGCTAGTGATCTATTTGGACTCATACATATTGATATGTGTGGACCTTTTAGAACAACCACTAGAGGTGGGTATCAGTACTTCATTACCTTCAGTGATGACTTTAGTAGGTATGGCTATATTTATTTAATGAAGCATAAGTCAGAAACTCTTGAAAAATTCGATGATTTTATGAATGAAGTAGAAAACCAACTTGGTAAAAGTATTAAGGCACTTTCTTCTGATCGAGGTGGAAAATACTTAAACCAATAATATGAGAACCTTATTAGAGCCCATGGGATTGTATCCCAATGGACTCCTCCAGAAACACTGTGAGAACCCATTACACTAAACGAGATTACTCAAAACATAAAACATAATCAATCACCAATTAACCACATACCCAAAACTATGGGTAAATCAAAACTAATTTCAACATCAACACCCACTTAGAAACATTTGCATAAGAGCCTAATATCTTTCTTGTATCCTTACTATGACAAGAATTCGATACAAATTATTCTATCACCTTAGCCACAACACATATACATAGGAGAACAATATTTGTATATGCCACACAAACAAACATTAACATGCTAACCAAATTCTGATTCGTTTGAAACATCATATACAAACTTCTCCTGCCCAGACCTGAGAGTACATGGACAACTCTAGGACACACTAGACATCTAATCAACTTTCTCAAAGATTCATTACTATAGCTCCTCTTTGCTTCCACATGTTTGTTTTCATCACTTCCGATTACCTAAAGAAATGTGGAAAACCACAAGGGTGAGACCCATGCCCCAACAAGAGATATAACCTCCGACAATGTTTATTGATTCCAACATTTTTAGGTAATGAGACTGTTTAAGCAGTTTAATCATATATAACAAATAATCTCAACAACATTGATGATTAACAAAATACATAAAGGAGCAGATAATAACTATCTTCATTAGCCAGACTATTCTCATATCCCTATTAACAATATAAGGAGTCTAGCAGCACGAGCATCTCTAACATCATGAATAAGTCTAGTATCATATTCATAGCTAACAACATCGACATGTCCAACAGGTTGAACACATCAACATCATAAGAAGAGCTAACAACATAAGCACAACTATCTGGATAAGCATGATTAGAAATATATGCATCTCTAGTTACAAAGGCATGGCTAGCATGCTAAACATAACTAACAACATGAGATAGCTAGCATCATGATTATAATCAGCAGTAGCAGTATAGTTATCAACATAAGCATAGCTACTGTATGTACGCATCTACAATCTTAAGCATATCCACAACCTAAGTATATCTACTATCTATTAATTGCACTAAGCATCATCTTTATGTAAAGATAACAAACAAGGGTTATCATCCAATGTGAAATGTCATGTATAACCCTAAACAAATATGCTACATGACTGTATTACATCTTTTATTATACCCTGAGGAATTTGAGGATACCACTCAAGTTCCAACTGACCACCGCTTGGTCGCAATCAGTGCCATACAAGATCTAGGAAGAGACAGACTCCTAAGATCTTCTTTGCCCCTGGTCAGTACGGGTCCGCCACAGTGACACATAACGTCAAACTGCTAACAGCCTAGTCCGTCCTTGGTGCAGGTCATGGTACTAGTGAAAGGAGGTGGGTACTCATACCTTACCATCTGAGGTACAACCATGGTTGTCCTCCAATCTCATCATATATATAATCACCAAGACACAACCACATTCATTCTCAGTTAAGGGCTAGGTATGACCGCAGTCATCCCCCTAAACACTTGGATTCAGGATGACAAGAAACCCACATACTCAATAGTATGCGCTTTGAGTTTCCCTTAGGAATACTCGTTTCACCATCTGACAAGTTTTGACACTCAGATGGATCAATGGAACATGGCACTACATGATTATAATTTCACTTGATTAATTATTTCCAATTGGGTGAATTAAGGTTGCATCAAACAAGTGGACATACAAACCCTAATTCACTTCTAGCAAACATTACTATATAACAATTTCAGAAGGTACAAAACATATGAGACATATTGTGATGTTATTTACTTGCCATTCATGAGACTGCACTTGTCATCATACTATAACAGGATATAAATCCTTTTCATAGTATCATAGGGTATCAACCCTTATCAACATAAGAGGAATACACCTCAATTAGGGCTCGACCATGCCCAAAGGTCATTAAGACCGTCATACTATTCCCTGCAATACCATCATTATCTTTGCATGCCTTATAACACGGCTCAACAACATCACTTACATATAATACATTGGATCAGCACAATATTGCATTAATGAGCTAGGAGATATTCATAAACAATCATAGCAGGGTTATATTAACATTAAGAACATTCCTTTATTACATCAACATGCAAGGAATCTAGATATGATTAACCCTCATCATATTCATAATGTGCATGTTTAGCATAAGAAAGTATCAACCATGTGGCTATGATAACCACCAATTAACACATTAAGGTTATGATCATATTAAGGAGGTTATTTCACCATCATGCCATCATATTAGAAGGTTAAACATGAATACTCATCTTTATATATTTGCATTAGAGTTAGGTTCAACAAGATAAATTATATTAATGTTACTAATCAACACTCATACCCAAACCCTAACTCACGACATCATCATTGGATCATGGATGCATAAGGTGAAGCATCACCATCACATTCCATACTATTCTCAAGTATGAATCCACACATAAATCAAGGTGTAACCATCAGGTTATAGCATAAAAGGGTTTCAACAACAATAAAGAGTACTCCATGATTGTATTAGTCATTCAAGGACTATTCATACCCAATTACCATCATTTAATTATATTAAAGCTAGGTATAACAAGCTATACCTCATTAGGGTTACCCATTAATTCATTATGGTGATTATCAATCACAATCATACGAGGGTAAGGGTAAGACTACAAGTTTAAGGCATTGTACCATCAAATTCTCATCATTAGAATCATAACATTACGCTATAGGCTTCACCCAAAACAATGGGAATATTGAGGCACCAACTTCTAACCATTAAATGTTGAAAAGGTAAAGCCATTGGTCATTTACATAAGTAAACATATTGAACAAACCACCTATGAAGTCATTAAGTTGTGCTCTAGAAAGAGTCACCATCTAACCCTAGACATCCCTTGATTAACAACATAAAAAGTTCCATTGAGAGTAGAGTAAAACCCACAAGCAATTGATTATTTAAAACAAGTCGTCAGTAAATGAGCTTCTTAAATTGATCTCATAAAGGAAACCATTTAAATCACTTTATTAGGACCAACATATTACATTTAGGCATCATTTCAATCTATTGGATGAAGAAACATTAGATCTTAACCATTAGGTCAAGTTCATATATTAAAACCATCAATTGGAGTATAGGTCCAACCATTGCATCAAATGACCCAATAAACCAATGGTTTAAGGCTTAATTGATGCTACAACTACATGCTTAACTCACCATAGGTTGTGGAGACCTGATCCACCATCAGTAGTGACCATTAAGTCACCATAGGTTGTTAGATCAACACTATATTCATCAATCACCATCGAATATCAAACTAATATCACCATTGATTGATAGCATCATTAGGGTACTTAGTTTCTAATTACTAAGCTTATAATTAGGCCAGTGCCTGACCTAAGGGGTGAACTTAAGTTGACACCCTTGGTCACTACCATCAGTTGTCATGAAGACAACACCATTGGTTATTTTCTAAACCTACTGTCCTGTATGATTGACAATGGCCCTTGCACTCTCGGTCTGCCTGAATAGGGGATAACATGGGTAGGGGGTCGTTACAGGAGAACAATAGGCACCTAGCCACTGGGGAAGGTAAAATATGAGATTGCTTGTGGTAATGGATAAATCATTTCATTTTGAATATCTATTATTAGTTTTGAGAATCTCTTTATTGTTTCTAGTTTCCACTTTGAATTGTTGTACCTTTTAAAAAAATGGTAACTATACCATCTTCTTTTTATTTCCATGTCAACTGAGCAAACTTTCTAATATTTGATTTCATAAATACTTATTTTTCTAAATAGCTCAATGATTGGATTTAATACTAGCCTTGTTGACTTATGTTTCCCTTCTTGGGGTCCATGTGTTGTTCTCATAGACAGGTGATATAAAGAAGAACTAGAAGAGATGTGCAGGAGTTGTCCCATTAATAAGAGTATATATGACTTATTCATATCCTTAGTTTGTAGTCTATACATAAATAAGCTTCTGTGACTCTGATGTAAAGTATGATTGTAAACGATTTGTTTATATAATTTGATGCAAACTTTTAAATATTTGATCTAAAGATTAGTTTTTTGCAACATGGTATCATAGCCATAAACTCTCCACACTCACGTATGTTTCATGGAAATTGGGGTCACATAACTAGTACACCTATAACTTAGACAAATAGTTCACAATAATTCCTAATTTTTCTAGCCTTATCTACCTAATATAGAAATAGAAAGTTAGGCAAAAAATATTAATCATTGAATACACTAATTAATGAATAATAACAACTCCATGTAAGTGGAATGAGCTAAGGTGTCTAAGGAATAATGTTTAGTGAAGGCTTTGGCATAAATACTCTCGGATCGACCCACATGGTTTTGATTTGTTTCCTCCAAGCTACCTTTTTGGGAAGAGTAATGTCCATGTGAAGCCTGTGGGGTATGGCATCTTCGGGCATCGCCGGATCATTGAAGAACTGGTGATCGTAGATGACTTCCATGACGTACACACCCCGCAGTCCATGCAGGTCTTCCGCATTTAGATCTTCCAGGGGTATGCCCTTGTTGATGGCTTTCATCATGCGCAGAACAATGAAGGTGCAATCCCTCGAACCAGTTTCTTCCTGGGGAACCCTTTTGTTGATGGAGAACAGCTTCCAGGACCCTTGAAATTTTTTGGCCACCTTTTTGATAGCTCATTGTAGGTGTATCAGAATCTTCAATGAATCCCTGGCATCCTTCCTTTTATATACAAGAAAAGTGATATCCACCTTAGTTGCACAGCAGTTGAGCACCGTCGTCTTACATTCGTGTAAATCGACGACAATTAGTGCCCAATGCTTTGCATTCCTGATGGGTAGCACAACATTTTTGGTCTCTTTCCTCCAGACTACCACTTTTATCTCTGACACTTCTGGCACCATGTATTCTTCTTTATATAGAGGGTTGGTCAGACGTGTGGTCCTGTTGAAGACCGGTTTTAGCTTGTCCGGGTGCAAGAACTCTTCCAGGAGGGTGGTGCAAAGTACCTTGAACATTCTTTTATGTACTTGCGCCTTCTTCAGGAAAACCCTCCGGAAGTCATCTCTGGACAGACGTCTACCCTTGTTGTTGTACAGAATGTCTGACTCGGGTAGATTGTCACTGAGGACATCTTCCATGACATGGATATCTCTGTAGGAGATGCACGACACATTCGTCATGTCCATGTCCTTCATCTTGCAGGGCAGTGGGGGAGCTAATGCAGGTAACTCTATCCTGGCTTCATCTTGTCTCTCCCTGGTAGGCTCATCTGTGAAGAAGACTACTAGCCCACCATCCTCGTCCTCGGACGTTGCCTCCTGTGCCATAGGTTCCTAGGCTTCTTGTATCATTTGCATAGCCCTTATCACTTGTTCAACAACTTTATTCGTAGGTCATACTGTGGTTGTTGGTCTAGCTTCCTCTGAGGAGGCTTCAGCAGTGGCGTTGTCCTTGATGTGACTCTCCTCATAGGCTTGTCCCCACTTGGCTTCTTCCATAATTTTTAGAGTAGCCTCCATCTTCCCATCATAGATGTAGTCTAGAACTCTTCAAGAGGTTAGAAGAGGAGGAAATCGTTACTTTCTTCGAGCCCAACCCTCAGCTCAACAATCATCCTGTCTAGCTCTTCTACTCCGGCTGAGTTGAGCTTTGCGACCACCTCCTCCCGATGAGCAGTTGCAATCTACTCTTTTAGAGTTGGAGAGTGTGCTGGAGGGGAGAGGTGATGTTCCGCCTGATGTTTATCTTTGTTGGCGGCTTCATCCTTTACTTCCTTTGGGTCGCAGTTGAGGTCGAACCCCTTTAATTGTGTTGTGTGCTTCTCATTTTGGGGGCTCGAACTTTCTGTTGGCTGGTCCCTTTTGGATCAGCAGTGGGAGATGCCTTCCTACTTGTGCTCCCGGCTTTTGTTGTGTCGTCTCTTGTTGTCCCGGCTCCCACGCCCCACCCCACACGTTGCCTTCATGGCTGGAGGAGCTGACTAAAGAGCATGTCGGGCTGGCTGGGCGCTTCGTTCTCTTTTTCTCCTGACGGGCTTTGAGTTCTTTGCACTCCTGGTCGAGCTTTTGGTAGTCTTCTTTTATGCCATGGTGCTCTTCTTCGATGGCAGTCATTGCCGCTTCGTAATCCCGGCACATTTCTTTATTGTTAGTGCGGATTGCCTGCCCCTCCTTCTGCAGGATTGCCATCTCCTCCTGAATCTTTTTCAGCATCCCCATCATCCTCCACTGATTGCTTAAAACTTCTTAGATAAAGTTCGGGAATGTTGTCGTCCTATCATCCAACTCTTGTTCCTGCGTTGTTAGGGATGACAAAGATGTAGAAATTTTTTATTTATAGTATTGGTTTGATGCATGTGTTACCACATTGCATCAAACCTTATACCCAGGACACCCCCAAAAGAGGGTGCTTTTTGTTGCTGCTGGTGCAGTTGCTGCTATGTGCGTGCTGTCGATGAGCTCGGCATGGCTAGTTTCTTAGGTGGCGGCGGTGGGGGCATCTCTCCAGATTGGCCCTTCTTTGCATCTGCCTCCGGTACGACCTGAGAGTCTTGTCTTTCTGGCTCTACCTCCAGCGTGTTGGTGGGTTGTGGGGCTTCTTCTATAGTGTTGCCCTTCCCTGCCTCTTCCTCCACAACTGTAGTTTCCTTTTGTGTCTTGGGAGAGGCGGGGTCTATAACCTTTTCACCTAGAGGCTATTTTGCGGCTATCTCTTTTTCAATTGGTTTGATGGTGGCTTCAGTCTTCTTTTTGTCCACCGCCAGTTTCTTTCTCGGCTCTTGGTTCTTCTTCTTTGTTTTTAGGGCTGGGGCACTGCTCTCCCCTGTTATGGGTGCTGGATTTTCCGGTGTACTAGTGTGCAGTGCCCCAGAGCTAATCTTCTCAATGTCGTCAAGAGTTGGTCGTAGCTTATAGGCTTCGTAGAAAACCATCTCAGGGAGGGGGAGTGATTTTTTTGATCCTCTGTGCTTGAAATATACCTTCTCCCCCTTCAGATCCAGAATTCACATGTTGGCGAGGGACTTGATGTCGATGCTTTGTTGTCCCTCCATTTCTTCATATTTTTGAATTTATCCTTCTTTCAGTAGGTAATCGACGATCATTGTAATATGACCGCCCATACAAAAAGTAGAATTTCTTTTCACGTCACCGCCTACTGTCGCCGACAGTCTTTTGATCTGAATTCTACTGATATTCACTGGTCGTTTGTTGATCATGGACCATATGAGGAAAAGGTCCCCCTTGTTGACTATCCCAGACTCTGATCTGGCGTCTATGGTAAAGGTGGTGATCTTCTGCATTATTTTGATGAAGCAGAAGGTGATTTGGGAGGCTTTGGAGTTTTTGGTGTTTTGTTTCTCCTCCCCAGTCAACTCATTCCACATGGTGTTGTTTTCATATGCAGCAACTTCTCTTTCTCCCAGAGCTGCTGAATAGGCTTTGGATTCTTCTTATATTGTTGTGAATATCCTATTCAGATCTGCCTCCATCACTATGTGGGTTTTGCCCCCTAGCCATACTTGGAGCATGTAGTCTCCACCTCCAGTTGCTCGTGTCAAGCTACTGGAGGCGACCTTCATCAGTGAAGACAAGAATTCCAAAGTCAGCCTCCTGAAGGACTTTTCTTCGGGCGTGCAGATAGTGCGGATATTTGTGCCCTCTAGGAACTTCACCATCCTGTCGTTGATCCCTGTCTTCTTGAATTCCTCCACGTTGAAGTAACGTGTCGGGATGCATTCTTTGTTTAGGGATATCCAGTCATAGGCTTACTGGTGTACTAGGTCCCGGGGCACGAATGGTGGCTCACCTTTCTACACAGAGGTTTCTCCCACTGCCTTTTCTGCCCTTGCTTTCTTGTTGGGCTTGGGTTCCTTCGGTGCATCCTTTCGCTTCTTCCCATGCACCGGACTTCTTGACTCTTCTGGTCAGTATTCGGAGGTCTTTGTCTCCTTCGTTTGTTTTGTTTCTTCTGGGGACTACTCTTGCGGTAGCTCCCCCAGTATCCTTCGATATTGCTCTAGCTTTAGTTGCATCTCCACTCTTTTCGGCACTGGCAGAGTGGTGTTCCTTTTCAGAGCTTCTGACAAGCTCTTGGTGATCTTCTCCACTTCCTTCAAAGATGTGGCTCTCTTGTATATCAAGTCGCTTTTGGTAGGAGAAGACATTCTGCAAATTTAAAACATTAAAAGATATTAGGTCTTGATAAGGTATATTGAAGATTATCTTCATTGTTCTGGGCACAAATATCATCAATTGATAGGTTATCTTCATTAAATGATAGTTAGGTTTCAAATTTTATAAAGTAAACAATAGGAACGGCGGTCGCGGTTTTAATCGCGGTCGTGATTATTGTTACTTCAGAGCATTATTGTGGTCGCGGTCTCTTTAAGAGATCGCGGTCACGGTTATTGTAAGGGATCGTGGTCACGGGTCATAAGGGAGAATCACGGTCGCGATTGTCTTGGCGTAGAACAATTGCGGTCGTGATTCTTTTGGTGAACCTTATGTTACCATGGTCATGGTTTCCTGAAGAAAGACCGCGGTCGCGGTTATTACCACGGTCGCGATTATAATCACGGGCGTAGTTTTTCTTCAGGCAAGGCTAAACTTGCAATCTTTTTGGGTTTTGGGTGAACACCGCAGTCGCGGTTTTGAGGGGTTTAACATCCAGTTGTCACGGTTAGGAAGACCGTGATCGCAGTTCATCTTCCTCCGACCCTTCAGCTTCTCAGACCGAACATTCGTTCTTCGTTAATATCAACATCCATTATTCCACTTTTAGGGGTTTTAGGGGTTTTTCTTTTTAGGGGCAATAAACAAACAAGCTGTGTGCTCGGAAAAGTGGGAACAACATTATATGATCATCGGCCGCCGAGAATCAGGGCGGAAGGGTTTTCTAAGAGAAAGAGAAAGTTTACCTCAACGATGTGATTGCGGCTATGATGGCGGAAACAAAGCATCGGCAGGGTGATCACTGGCTACTCTGCGGGAGCAGGTCATCAGTCAACGACAGGAGCGTAAACTAGGCAACGATAAACTAGGGTATGAGAAGCACAAAGAAAACGAGGAGTTACCTTATCGACGGGTGCGGTTGTGATGGCAGTAATGATCGCAGGCGGCAAACGGCAGACTCACTGCAGCAGGTTGCGGGTCTCGATTCGAAATAGATGTCTAGGGTTTAAGACGATAGCGACGAGATCATAAAGAATCGAACATTAAAGGTATTTATAGGCATCAAGACGGTGACCAAACTAACCGAGGGAAAAGACCGCGGTCGCAGTTTTTTTTTATTTGTAAGAGAATGATCACGATCGTGATTCTTCAAATCGACACGGAAGACCGCGGTCGTGATTTCATTTAAGCAAAAGCAAAACCGTGGTCACAGTTATAACCGTGACCAGATCAAACAATATTTGGTTTTTTTGAATAAAAAGATTAAACTTAAACTAATAAAATTCAAAATGAAAATGAATATGTTCATAAAAAGGAAGAAAAACTTAAACTAATAAGAGAAAGCAAGAGAAAACAAAGATTAAGAGAAGAAAGAAAGAGGAGAAAACTTGGGTTGCCTCCTAAGAAGCGCTTGCTTTAAAGTCTCTTACCTAGACTTTATAAAACTTCATTCCTTGGGCACTATAGTAGGGTATGGCAACTCTTCATTGCTTCTCTCCTCTGGTTGGCTTAGTTCCTCCAAATCAATCTCAGATCTTCTCACAAAGACCTGATCTTCATAAAACCTTTTTACCCTGTGTCCATTAACCTTGAAGATTCTAGTTTTCTCTCCCTGGTTCTCCATTACTCCGGATGGGTAGATTTTTACCACAGTGAAGGGACATGACCACCTAGTTCTTAGCTTTCCAGGGAAAAGACGAATGCTGGAGTTGAAGAGGAGTACCTTGTCTCCTTCATAGATATCCTTGTTTTTCAGGTGGGTGTCGTGCCACACCTTGGTCCTCTGTTTGTAGATTCTTGCGTTCTCATAGGCATGCAGTCTTAATTCTTCTAATTCTTACAGTTGTAAGTAGCATCCTTGGCCAGCCTTTTCCATATCCATATTCAGAAACTTTATTTCCCATAGGGTTTTGTGCTCGAGTTCCAAAGATAGATAATAGGATTTCCCAAGAGTCGATAGGGTGTAGTTCCAATGGGGGTTTTGTAGGCGGTTCTATATGCCCAAAGGGCATCATCCAGCTTCATCGCCCAATCCTTTCTTGTTCTGCTAACAGTCTTTTCAAGAATTTGTTTCAGTTGTCTGTTTGACACTTCCACTTGCCCTAAAGTCTGCGGGTGGTAAGGTGTAGCAACTTTGTGTCTGATTCCGTATTTTTTCAGCAACTTTTTAAACTACTTTTTTCCAAAGTGGGATCCTCCATCACTAATAACAGTTCGTCGTACACCAAATCTTGGGAAAATTGTTTTCTCAAACAGACTTATAACAGCCTTGGAGTCACATGTTTGGGTGGAAACAGCTTCCACCCATTTTGAAACATAATCGACAACAACGAGGATGCATTTATACCCTTGGGATGGCGGGAATGGGCCCATGTAGTCGACTCCTCATACGTCAAAAACTTCTACTTCAACCCATTCCGCCATAGGCATTTCATTTCTCTTCCCAATATTCCCTGTCATCTGACATTCCTTGTAAGATTTGACATAAGCAGCAGCATCTTTGAACAGTGAAGGTCAGTAGAAGCCTGATTGTAGGACTTTAGTGGTGGTCTTTTCACTTCCCAGATGTCCTCCATAGGGTGGGGAATGGCATTCCCTCATAATGCCAGGCACCTCTTCCTCAGGAATACATCTTTTGTAAAAATTATCTGAGCATCTCTTAAAGAGCATAGGATCATCCCAATAGTAATTCTTTATATCTGAAAAGAGTTTCTTTTTTTTATGGTAAGTTATCTCCGGGGGTAACTCCCCACAAGCAAGATAATTGCAAATATCCGCGAGCCATGGCAATTTTTGTTGTTCGACTTCTATCATGAGCAAAGCCTCATCTGCATAGTTATCATTGACGGGTGGCTCATTCTTGTCTTCGATGATAATCCTTGACAAGTGGTTGGCAACTACATTTTCTGCCCCTTTCTTATCAATGATCTCGTGATTGAACTCCAGGAGTAATAAAGTCGACCTTAGCAACCTAGGCTTAGTGTCCTTTTTCTGCATTAGGTATCTTATTGCTCTGTGGTCAGTGTAGACCTTTACTTTTGCCCCAATCAGATAAGACCTGAAGTTATCGAAGGCAAAAGCGATAGTGAGCATTTCTTTCTCAGAGGTTGTGTAATTTACCTACACTTCGTCAAGAGTGTGGTTGGCATAGCAGATGACATGGTGTTTCTTGTCCTTCTTCAGCCCCAGGACTTCCCCTACGGCATAGTCACTATCATCGCACATCATCTCAAAAGGTAGCTCATAATCTGGAGCTTGAAGAATAGGTGGGGTTACGAGTGCTTCCTTCAAAGTCTAAAAAGCCTTCAAACAATCATTTGTAAAATCAAATTATGTATCTTTGATCAATAGATTTGACAAGGGTTTTAAAATCTTCGAAAAGTCCTTTATGAATCATCGATAATAACCAGCGTGACCAAGAAAACTTCGCACTCTAGTCACGTACTTAGGTGGAGGTAGTCTAGAGATAGCTTCGACCTTGCTGACATCTACTTCAATTCCTCTCTTTGAGACCTTGTGTCCCAGGGCTATGCCCTCTTGCACCATGAAATGGCATTTCTCCCAGTTGAGGACCAAGTTCTTCTCTTCACAGCATTGTAGGACCAACGATAGGTTTTTCAAACAACCATCAAAATCTATTCTATAGATAGAAAAATCATCCATAAAGACCTCCACAATGTCCTCCAGAATATCTGAGAACATCGAGATCATGCAACGTTGGAATGTTGCAGGAGCATTGCACAATCTGAACGGCATTCTTCGGAAATCCTAGGTACCATATAGACAAGTGAAGGTAGTCTTTTCCTGGTCTTCAGGTAGGATAGGGACTTGGTAAAACCCAGAATAACCATCTAAAAAGCAAAAATATTTGTGATACGCTAGTCTTTCTAGAACCTAGTCAATAAAGGGAAGCGGGTAGTGATCTTTCTTCGTCGCCTGATTTAGCTTTCAATAATATATACACATTCTCCACCCGGTGATATTCTGGACGGCTACTTCATCTCCTTTATCATCCTTCACAATTGTCATCCCCCCTTCTTTGGTACAACATGAATATGGCTCACCCTATTGCTATCACTGATTGGGTAAATAATACTTGCGTCTCTTAACTTGATGACTTCCTTCTTTACAACCTCTTTTAACATTTGATTCAGCTTCCTCTGGGTTGAACCAGGGGTTTTGCTGACTCTTCTAGATTTATGCAGTGCATACATAGAGCAGGGTTAAGTCCCTTGATATCATCCACTGCATATCCTATAGCTTGCCTATGGAGCTTTAGCTCCTTAAGAAGTCTTTCTAATTGCTCTTCAATCAGACTAGCATTAACTATAATAGGGTTTCTCTCCTCGTGATCAAGAAATATGTACTTCAACCCTTCCGAAAAATGTTTTAGTTCTGGTTTGGGTTTAGGTGCCTTCTCGTCCTCCGGTGTCAGTTCTAGAGAAGCATACTTGAATGTCTTGATAACTTCCTCTTCCTCGCTCAAATCTTCTTTGTCTTGATTAGGTAGTCAAGGATCTCAGCAACCTCAGGGTCTTCGATTTCTGAATCATGATTGTTTAACACCCTCATAAGAGGGTCTACTACTGTTGTATCTTATTCTACTTCTTCACAATTTTGGTTGTAGCTATCCATGAAGTAAGCATATTCGAGCAGGGATGGTCCCTTCATGGCATCTTTTACCTTGAAATCAATGTGGTTGTTTTTGACCCTCAGAGTTATGATGCCTTCAGCGACATCAATCAGTGCCCTCCCGGTCGCCAAGAAAGGATGTCCGAAGATGATAGGGCATTTAGGGTCTTCAATAGTGTCAATGACAACAATATCACACGGGATGAAGAATCTTCCAACGTGAATCGGAACATCTTCAACTACTCCCACAGGCCTTTTGAAGGTATGGTCTGCCAACTCGATTCTCATATTGGTCCTGACCATATCAGTCAGTCTCAATCATTGTGCGAGGCTTAAAGGCATAAGATTGATGCTAGCCCTCAAGTCAGTGAGACCTTTCCTTTGATGTTATCCCCTACAGCAAAAGGTATAGTAAAGGCTCCAGGGTCCTTCTTCTTGGTAGGTAATTCCGCCTTTACAAAAGCAGTTGACATATTGGCAAGGTACACTATTTCAATCCTACCTCCTCTTCTTTTCTTTGTGATTAGGTCCTTGAAAAACTTGGCATATGTTGGCATTTCTTCTAAAGCATCCAGAAATTGCACATCGAGGTGGAGCTTTTTCACCGACTCCATAAACTTTGCATACCTCTTTTTGAGATGTGCCTTTATGAGTTTGTACGGAAATGGGAATCTCAGGGAGTATTGACTCCTTTTGGTTAATATGTCCTCCACAGGTCCTGGTTCTCTAACTTGAGCTTGTTGGTTTTCTCCTTCGGCTGATTTCTCTGTAATAATCTCTGGCTCCGGTTCTTCAAGTCTTGTTGCCTCAGGGCGCTCTACCATCCTTCCTGATCTAAGGACCGCCATCTTGGAAGAGTCGGTGTTAGATGGTATCTTCCCTGAATGGTTCTTCACCAGCTCGGCCAACTGAGCGAGTTGTTGGTCTATCTGGAGTTGATGTGTTTGCATATCTACCATTTGGACCTGCATCGTATTCATGATGCCAAAGTTGGACATTGCACTTTGTGCTAGTTGATTGTTTATCATGTTCTATCTCTTGACGAGATCAAATAGTTGCCCCACTAAGTCAGGTTGACTATTGTTCCTTGCCTAACTCTGTCCTTGAGCTTGTCCTTGTCCTTGACTTGTCCTTGCAGTTTGGTGGTTTTGATACTTCCCTTGACCTTGATAGTGGGTTTTGTTTGTCTGGAAAGTACTTATTTTGGTGTAATGACCTTGTCCGCCTCTCTTCTCGAAACTTGGCGGTTGTTTGGGTGGATTATTCAGTTGATGTGAATTCTTCGCAGTGTTCTTGTTGCCATAACTGAAACCTGGGTGATCCGGTCTCTTAAAGTTAGCATAAGAGACATTTTCAGCTTCCTCCTCCTTAGACTCACTTTCACTTGATTCTTCAGGTCGGGTGTATATACAGTTATTTACTCCGTGCCCACCTTCGCCGCAAGTGACGCATTTCATCACTTTTTCAACGTGCTTCTTCCCCTTTCCTCCTGATTCCTTCAGCTGTCGAACATCAATGGCTATCTTTTGTATCTGAGATGTGATTGCCTCGAGAGCCTTTGATTCAATTGACGACCCTTCATTGGTGGCCTTTTTGGCACACCCTCTGTTGATCCTGTCATAATCAGTCCCAGGTCGTAACTCAGCCATGTTTTCAATGATTTTCTTAGATCTACTAGGCTTTTTACCGAGGAAGTCACTTCCTGTTGCTGCATTTAGCAAGACTCTCTCGTCTGGTGTTAAACCATTGTAGAACGTCGTTACTAGGAAACCATTCTTATAATTATGGTGAGGGCAATCTCTCTAATACTTCTGGTACCTTTCCCAGGCGTCATGCATATTCTCACCTGGTCTCTGCGTGAAAGACGTGATCTTTTGCCTATTACGAATAGTCTTCTCTGTGGGGTAGAACTTGTTCACAAAAGCATCAGCCAATGTGTTCCATCCATTCAAAGCTTGATGCAGTAATCCAAGGTACCAGGATAGTGCCTTGTCCTCTAAGGAGAAAATGAAACCTTTACAATAAATGACTTCTTGTGGAACTCCCTACATCTTGATGGTGTCGCAGATATTCTTAAAAGCGTTGAGGTGATGATAAGGGTTATCGTTCTTTGAACTCCCTCGAAAGCTTTTGTTCTGGATCATAGAGATTACATCTAGCTTCAGTTCGAAGTTCGCTGCATGGAACCTTGGGATGATCACAGGACATCTTGAGTTGTTGGCTTTTATAGCAGCCAACTCCCAAAGAGTCTTCTCCTCCTCATCATCATGTTCACTATTGTTGTTCTTGTGATTGCACTCATGATTTTTATGGTTTCTTCTATGCCTGCGATGATGGCGACGCTCCTCGTAGTGGCGATCGTCGTCTTCATGCCACTCTTCTTACTCTTGATACTGATGGTCGTCATTGTAACAACCACCTCTATCTTCATCCATTGCTGGTGGAGGTGGGTTTTGTTCATTCCTCACATTTCGCTCGTCGCCTGAAAGGGTAACGTTCACACGAGGTGGCATGGTGAAAAGGAGTAAAGTCAAACAAGTTGCTTCTTCTTGGGTACATGAATAGATCGTACAATCAAGTTAGAAAACCAAACTGGTCCAAACAAACTACTTTGCACAATCCCAGGCTAGCAAACTTAAAGTAATTGTGATGTCAAGCTTATTGCTAAGCTTGAGGCACGGGAGTATAGTAAGCGGACTCGGGTTCTTAACAGTGTCATTTTACCTTGTCCCCGGCAATGGCGCCAAAAAGTTGACCGGCTTATAAAGAGATAACCCAACTCTCAGGTCCCCGTGATGATAAACGAGGTTTGATGTAGCGATCAGGGTCGAACACAGGGACAAGATTGGTCGTGTTAAGAATGCAAAATCAAACACTCCTATACTCCAGTCGAAAAAGGGGATAAAGAGATGTTCCCTAAGGAACGGTAGCACATAAACAAGAATAGTAAAACAAAAGAAGAAAAAGAAACAAATTGTAAACAAGAATATGGGGAAAACCCAGGTTGGGGTTCACCAACTAAAGCACCTCACCAACATGTAATACTATCTCTCTCTTGCATACTCATATCAAGATTACAAGCAACTATTCAAATGTCTATTCCACTCTCTCTCAAGATGGGGATAGATCTAAGTCTAAAAGAAGCCTCTCTCTCGAGATGACAACTCAAAAACCTCACAGTAAAACAAATGGTTAAAGCCTTAGCATTCCAACACTCTCGTGCATTCATACCACTCCATGACACGGGATAAAAGTGATATTACTCTCTCGAGATATCAACAATCAAACATCACAAGATGGTAGCTAAGCATACAAGTGAAGCATTAAAATAGGTGCATGGAGATAATCTTGATAAGAATATATATATTCAAAAGAAAGAGACAATATACATGTTGGGAGAGCCTTAGTGTCTACTCCCAACCCAAGTTAAGGTGTTTAGCCGCTCATGTTTGCGGACAACATGACGGCATTACAAAAAGACAGATCCATAAGATACCACAAAGGGGGAAAAGGGGTACAACAGGATGAAAGGATAGATTTGGAAGAGAAGAAATGTGATACTACACACTACTTCTTCAAATCTAGTTCTACTGCGTGGATGACCTTCTCCTCTCAAAGAAGGGGTTGGCGTCCGTCTTCTCTCTCCTCGACTTCCACCCTTGGAGATCCAAGACTGATGTATGGATGGTCGGAGATGAGTCTGGAACGCAGCAGCACTTCGTGACCTCGGGATTTGATCTCTCCCCCCGCCCTTGACAAGACAGGTGGGTGCGCTATTTATAGGCGCATTCCACTGACTTAGAACCGCGGTTATAGTTTTTCTATTAAGTGAGGGCAAGATCACGATCGCAGTCTCTGCCTTATTCCTCTCTGGTCACAGTCCAGCTTGGTCGCGGTCCTCCTATAACTGCGGTCGCGGTCTTTGAATAACCGCAGTCACGGTCTCTGGATAATCATGGTCGTGGTCTCTACTTATTGTCTGAGGCTTCGAGATGTCTGGTGCTTTGAAATCGCGGTCGTGATTCTCAAAAATTGCGACCTAAGTTGTGTTGATTCCTGAAATCATTTAAACATGGCTTTAGTCAAAAAGATAGAGAAATTATGTGAAACGTTAACTAAAGTTATACTAAAAGTGGTGTAAAATATATATAGAAAGTATGTAAAGTGCAGTGTTATCAACTATGTAGGAGGAAATGAAGTAGGTATTCACTCGGAAGGACAATTGTCTGTGCATGTACAACATTATGATTAAGATCTTCTTCGAACAGCAAGGAGAGAGATCTTTGTTCGAGTACTTTTGCGTCATAAAGGTCCTAGAAAACCAACTCAACTTCTTCTCTCTGACAAAGTCTGTTGAAGTCACCAATGAGCGGGAAACTCTCCTCACTGGGCGCTCCCTCAACAGGCTTCATCCTCTCTTTGTTGTTGTTTGACAGCTACTCCTAGTTGGTGCTACCCTTCCATCCATGGATCAGGCATATGCATGTTTGACCCAATCTAAAATGTTTGATCCTCGCATTTCTCTTACTATTGAATTTGAACCTCCAACAATGGTTGCGGCATCTAGAGGTCGTGGTCGTGGTCGTGGACGAGGCCAACGTCCAAAGTGCACTTATTGTGGCAAGCTAGGCCACAGTGAATATGTATGCCACTCGAAGCATGGATATCCAACACACTGTGGGAGAGGACGTGGCAGAGGATCTACCCATGTTGCTCAAGCACCTACCCACATTGGTCAAGCATTTGCTCCGGTAATTGGTCATACACTTCCTCCACTACAAGCATCTTCTCAAACTTCACATGTTTCATTATCTCATGAGGAATACAAACTCCTTCGCCAGCACCTGATATTATGGGGATTCTCCCCTCTACAACAACATTACCACTTTTGCCTCTTTAGATCGGCAAGTTGAGGATTTACCTACTATCGGTTCTTCTGCCCACCTAGCAACTACTTCTCAAGGTAACTTCATGGTGTCCTTGATTGTTGCCACTTCTAACTGGATTATGGATTCGTGTACAACTCAACATATGATTGGTATGTCCCATCTTTTAACAATATCTGATTCATTTATCCCTCACTCCTCTGTCACCATGGCAGATGGGTTAGTTAAATGAGTAACTCGATGTGGCCATGTTCCTATCTCTTCTAAAGTCAAGTTGATTGTTGTCTAGTTTGTTCCAAATTTTTCATACAATTTTATGTTTGTAGAAAAAACTGTTGATTCTCTCAAATGTTTTGTAACTTTTAGTCCATCTGGCTTTACTTTATAGGATTGGAGGAATTTGACGATGATTGTGTAGGGAGAATGCTCTGGTGATCTCTACTACTTCTCCGCCCCACCCTCCAGCCTACCACAAGCCCTTCTTGCCCCAACACCACTTCAGATGCATCTACGTCATGGTCATTTAACTTTACACAAGCTTAAACTATTAGAAAGATCTGTATCTTCTTGTTCTTCCATTCATTGTAATGCATGTCAGCTAGGAAAACACCATCATGTGTCCTTCCTGGCCCGTATTTGTAAACAATCGTCTCGTGTGTTTGACTTAGTTCATAGTGATGTTTGTGGTCCATTTGAGACTACTAGTTACAATGACTATAGGTGTTTTCTTACATTTTTGAATGTTTTTTCTAGAATGACATGGCTTTACTTACTTTGCACTCGTGATGAAGTCTTTACATTAATTCGTGAATTTTACAAGTTGGTTTGGGTTTAATTTTCAATGTCTATAAAGATTCTTCGAATCTTGAATATACCCAAAAGGTTGTCGCCTTCTTTTTCATGATGTAGGGATGATTCATCAACACTCGTGTGCATACTATTCACAACAAAATGGTATTGTCGAGCATAAAAATTGTCATTTACTTGACATTACATGCTCTCTTCTCATTCATGCCAACTCGCCTAAGTATTTTTGGTCTGATGCGGTCCTCACTGCTTACTTTTTTATTAATCGCCAACCTTCCTCTGTTCTCAGGAAGTACACTCCTTTTTCTACTTTTTACCCTCAATCCACATTGTTCCCTCTATTGCCTCGGGTTCTTGGTTATGTTGCCTTTTTTCATAATTTTGATCCAAAGGCTGACAAGTTTTCCCCCTGAGCTATCCGAAAGGTATTTCTCAGTTATCCTTGTTCTCAAAAAGGATAGGAATGTCTTGAACCTAATTATGAAAGAATCCATATCTCTATGGATGTCACCTTTCATGAGGATGAAATGTTCTTTCTATCCAGCTCACCCCCCATTGATCATATTGATATTATGGTCTCGGTGCCTGATCCATTCATCCCACTGACACCACCACTATCTCCACCGTCCACAACACCAAACCAGTGCATGGAAGATGAGTTATCGACTGCATTTACTTCATCATCATCAGTTCTGGATCAATCCAATCTACCGGTGGAATTACGTAAAAGTATATGCTCTTGCACTATCAAGCATCTCGTTTCCAACACTTGTTGTCTAGCACGTCGTTCTTCTTTTGCCTCATCCTTTGCTACTTCCCTGGACATAACATATGATCCTAAGTGTCCAGCAGATGCTCTGCGCCATCTTGGATAGAAATATGCCATTATGAAGGAAATACATGCTCTCCATGCGAATAAGGCATGGGATCTTGTGACCCCACCAGCAAGCAAAAATATTGTAGGTTGTAGATGGATTTTCTCTATAAAGTATAAGTCGGATGATTCTGTTGAACGACTCAAGGCGCGCCTGGTGGTCAAAGGATTTACTCAAACCTTTAGCGTGGATTACTCGAGATATTCTCTCCAGTGACAAGGATTGTATATGTCTGCATCTTTATCTCCCTTGCAACTCACCTTGACTGACCTCTTTATCAGCTCAACATCAAGAATGCATTTCTTCACAAAGATCTCTTGGAGGAAGTCTATATGCAGCAATAGCCTGAGTTTGTTGCTGAGGGGGCGTCTTCTCACAAAGTATGTCGTCTCCGACGATCTCTTTATGGATTCAAGAAGTCTCCAAGGGCCTGGTTCAACAAGCTAAGTGATGTCCTAATTCAGCTTCACTTTCAGTATTATCCACATACCACTCCTTGTTCTTCTCCAAGTCCCCTAAAGGTCATGTTCTTGTTGCTATCTATGTTGATGACATCATCATCGCCAATGAGATATGATGGGGATATCCCAGCTCAAGAAGTCTCTGAGTGCACATTTCCATACAAAGGACTTGGGTACCTTGCGATACTTCCTTGGAATCGAGTCCTCCGCTCAGCCTCAGGGATAGAGTCTGTCACAACGACGCTATGTCTTGGACCTTCTTCAAGAAGACAAAATGGCAGAAGCCAAACCAGTCTCTACCCACATGGACTATCATACAAAGCCTATGCCTAAAGGAAACCTCTTTGTTGATCCAGAGAAGTATCCGCGTATAGTTGGGAAGCTAATTTACTTAACTATTACTCGACCTAATATTACCTATGTTATTGAGGTAGTCAGCCAACACATCAGTGCACCACTCCATGTCCACTGGTTCAACGTTCAATGCATTCTTCGCTATCTAAAGAGTGCTCCAGGATGAGGATTTCTCTACAAACATCATAAGTCCAAGGTAATCTCCATCTCCGAATATGCAGATGCAGATTGGGTTGGTGATTCTAAAGATCGAAAGTCCACTTCTGGCTATTGTGTAATGATTGGTACTCACCTAATTTTTTGGCGGAGTCAAAAGTAGGTTGTGGTAGTTCGCTCCAGCACCGAGGCAGAATTTCAGGCCATCACTCATGCATGTTGTGATCTACAGTGCGTCTGGTCCATCTTGACTGAGTTTGGAATTGCTTTTTAAACTCCAACTACTCTATATTGTGACAACCAACCAACTATACACATAGCTAATAATCCAGTCTTCCACGAGCGCACAAAATACATTGAAGTTGGCTATCGTTTTGTGCAGGACCTGGTCAAAGCCAAGCAGATCGTCGCTCCTATTAGGACAGGTGATCAAGTTGCAGACATCCTTACCAAACCTCTTCCTCCTACTTTATTTTAGTATATGGGCATCAAGTTGGGACTTCAAAATGTTTACTCTCAAACATGAGTGAGCGTGTTAGTATATTTGATTAGTTGGGCTTAGGTCCATTGTATTTTTTCTTTTCTCTATTTAGCCTATGTACTCCCTGGCTCATATAAATAGGAGACCAGACACTCTTATTTGTTTTACTGGAAGATACTCCTTTCTATAGTTCCAACCCAAACCAACCATTAACCTGCTTTGAGTGGAGCCGAACAAAACCGCTTTGGACGGTTATATTTATCTTATTTGAGTCATGTGTCACCATTTTCAAATTTTAATATTGGATAAGACGATATGTTTGGTCTTTCATATACAACACAGAAGTAATAAGTGAATTATCTTTACTTCTAATTTGCTTTAGTTATTTTAAATAGGAAAATATATCTACAGATGTCAACAAAAGTTCATTCAGCTTGTCGCTTTACTTCCATCTCCCTTTAGGTCTCAAGTCAACTGGCAATGTGATGAAAACACTATTTTATAGTGAATGGTTTTCGTTTTAGGCAAAAACAAAAAAGCCATTTCAGTCATTTGATCCAGAATAAATATAAGCTATGACGCGCAGTAAAGGATAGTATATTGGTTCAACTGAAAGGCAAACGAAGTGACTCAAATTTGAACACCAAAACCGTCTGTGATTACGCTACTACTATACATCTCAAGATTTTTGTTGTTGTTTGAGAAGCACATGTACGCTGCACATCTGGAAGTTTGTTTAGTTATTATGACAGTTGGAGGTCATCGCTACTATTACTAAAAAGAAACACGTACACTGGTACTTGTATATAATTGTAGTTATGAATATATAGTACCAGAATGTTCTAGTGAAGTGTCAATTGAATGAAATAATGCGTAAAAAATGATGTAGTTATTGCATATATAGACGCCTAGCGTAGCTGCATCCTCATACCAAAGCATGTGGTTATTTGTCAGACTTCCAAGTTGACCAAGACAAAAAAAACTAAATGTTGGCTTGACTCAAAAACTTATTCAGGCCAATTGGCTAGGTTTAGTTCAACTGTCTGGTTCAGTTTTTTCCAGTTACAAAATAATAGAGCTGGTTATATATGACTAAAAGTCATCCCTTATTTAACTAACATCAGGAAATTTAGTAAACTAACACGAGCTCTGTAGACAAATATGCAGAGTCTGAACTTGAAGATTACCAAAAGATGATGACAAGGCAGGTGGGTTTTCTCTAGAATTGAATGAAACTTTAGTTGGATGCCGAATTAATATTTAGAACATTCCTTCCGAGATGTGTGGTCACTTTTATGGTAGTAGAGTTTCATTGCACTGGATTATGAATTATTTAAGAGATGCAAACTATCTAAGGATAGTTACTTGGGAGTTTGACATTAGATAGGAACTAATTGTGGGATCCAAAATGGGGAAGTCATATTCATCATCTTTGATTTCCCATATCACTGTTACAGATGACTTGAGCCTGATCATTTCACCATTTCAAGTAAACGACGCCACATGTCAAGCTACCAACGTCTCGCATGATGGAGCAGGTTAAAATCTATGCCAAGGATGAGTAGAAAGTAACAGGTTCAAACCCCCAAGCTATATCAATTTTTCTGAGAAATTTGCCTTATATCTCAATAATAAGAAGAAATAATATAATTAGTAGATTAATCATCTAGAAAAAATGGATCCCAAAGCAGAAAAAGAAAATGGAACTCAAGACGGTAATACCCAGTGAAGAGTATTTCTCATATTAACTCTCAGGAGTGCAAACCGAAATGGAACCATATACAACATTGAAATCAAAAGTCCAAAATCCTTTGGGTGCTCATTTACAAAGTTTAAGCTTCTTGAAGTATGCTACTACCTTTGACTTGGGATATGGCTTTGTGGCAAGGCAGGTAGGTATGTTCTCTGGTTGCTCAATCCACAACTTATGGTCGATACGCTCAGTTGCGAGCTTCTCAGACAGATTCTTCATCTGTTGTTCCCCCTTCACCTCCAGTGTCACCTGCAACTCATCAACAGGAACCGAATTTAAGATCATAAATTTCATGAACAATTTACGATGGTACAGCAAGCTAACTTCATATAACCTGTCTGATACATAAACCTTATGCATGCGGTCAAGGTTGTCACTACAGCAGTAGCCAGCAACATCTGGATCATCCTTGTGTAACCAGATGGCAGCAACGGAAGCATGGCAGCCTTGTGTCACTATGCTTCCCAGTGGCCAAGAATCAATAAGGTCACGTCGGAGAACTACATATTGAACCAAAACATCTGTTTCGCGTTGATCCGTGCGGCCAAATCCAGTGTCTGATGGATCAAGGTTTGTTGATGTTGAATTATCCGATATTGCTTCAATGCTCATGTTGCTAAACCAGAGTTTATCAAACTTCCTAGCCCGGCCTCTGAATTGCAGAGTGCAAGAAGATATTAGTAATGGAATGTGACCCAATGATAAGTAAGACATTTGAGCTCTGCCCTTCCCTGAAGTAGTAAATCCATGCATCATGCTTGTGTGATGCAACATAGCCATTCTCATCCTGGAATTGCAATACGGCCATCTTCATTCCAGAACAACTTAGTTATGGTACATAGATTTGAAAGAGAAATTTCACCGATAAACAACTTTTGAAACAAATATCAGAAATTGACACTGACTAATCAACAGGCAACATGCAATAAATCATACAAAATTGTAAAGTAACATATCCTGTGCAATTATTGGTGAACTTGTGCATTACCATGCTATACACTAGAATTTACTTCAGTTAAGTCTGGTCTGGCAGTTCTTATTCTGAAGAAGTGTATGCGATAATGTTGTGGTGTTCTATGTACACCCGTATCCTATATGTAGGAAAGGAGGCTATTACAAGGAAGCACAAAGGAAGTGGACTAATCCTAATGGGCCACGGGCAACAGGCCCATGTAGCAATAGACTAATAACCTGTTAACTAAATAGGCTATATTCTAACACTCCCCCTCCAGCTGGAGCATGGGTGAACGCATGTCCAAGCTTTGAGAAATAAACGATAAATGAAAGATAGATATGTCATTCCCCATACAAAAATTGTTACTCCCCCTTAAAACAATACTTCCGAATTGAAAAGATATGATCATGACGCCTCTTTGAGATGTGTTCTGCAAGTCAGAGAAGCTCGAGCTTTGAAGGTCTTTCTCTTGAAGTGCATTTGGAATGAAGAACATGAAGCGGACAATCATAAATACCACGACTATGCCAACTTCACTATAGAGGAATGTGGTGCGGAATGAGCGCACTCAACACATCACACGAACATAACACGATACAAACGCGAAGGCACAGTGTCGATGTAGCAGCGGAGATGTTTTGAATTGTCTGAAAAGTGTAGTCAACTGGAATTAGCGCATAAGACCACCGACGTGCATAACGTGGCACGAACACGTTGGACGAGGTGTTGAGGAGTCGTCTCAACATGTAGAAGTAGCAAATGCAACTCAAAGAAGACGTGATGAAGTAGCTCGGTGAAGATCACTCTGGATGAATCCTTGCAGATGCAATTTTGGCACAGGCTTGAAGAAGACGAGCTTCAAAGATGAAGAAGCAACCATCTCGAACACCATCAATGCAGCACGGATGATTAACTGGAAAGTCATCAACACCAAAGGATCTAGAGGCCGGAATATGCACAACAAGCTCTTGTCTTGACGTACATAATGCGGTACAAACGCAGAGTCTTGGTGTCAATGTTGCAACTGTAAGATCCTTCAATGATGTCTGAAAAGTAATGTGATGCTAAGTGGGAATGACGCGCCACAAAGACATCAAGAAATCAAATGTGTTGGGGAACCTGAAGCTCCATGAAGATAGCATAGAATATCATCTCATCTCATGTCTCTCTCCTCATATCCTCTTTCTCATGTTCTCCTCATACCCTCCTTTCTATCTCTCTTTCTCCTCTTCCCCCCCCCCCCGCATGTGGAAAGACGCACACATGATGGATGGAAGGGTGGGAAAAGAAAAGGTCAAATGAGAGGTGTAGTATGGAGAGAAGAACAAAAAGAAGACTACCAAAATGGAAGCATCGGTAGAAAGAGGAGATACACTACAGGATTTTTGCTCCGTAGGGGAGGAAGTGGCACTGCCGAAATGGTATCTCGGCATGAAAACCGATAACCGGAATCAATATGCAAAAACAACGTGATTAAGATCTGGATAGAAAAAATAAATGGATCTTTTCTTGACCCAAAAAGGACATTTTCCCGGCCCTTAGGCTGACAAATGTGGGGCTGTAGAGACGGAGCCCCCGTAAAAAAATTTGTTGGGTTAAAAATAATAACAGTTTTTTATTATCATAAGTATTGGAGGAGAGATAGACCTTTGGAGGACGTCAAACTGGAACTGGAAGTGTGTTGACTGCTCTTGACACGTCGTGTCTATGATTGGACACGATGTGTAACTTGTCAGGAGTGAGAGGCAGACTCCTGATGACACGGTGTGTAGTATTGCTGACACATAGTGTAGCTTTGGCAAGCTCCCAACAACACGTCGTGTGGAAACGAGACACGCTGTGTAGTATGTCGGAGGCGTGAACTGGATCTCTGTTAGCACGCCATGTTCCAAGTGGACACGTCGTGCCTGAAGTCGGAGGCGTAACTCTGATGTCCGCCGACACGCCGTGTTCCAAGGATGACACGTCGTGTTTGTTGCGATTTGTGTCGTCACGACGAGTTCTGGAATCGAACATGATGTGTGCTTTGAGCAACACGCTGTGATGTTTGTGTTCTGGACAAAACTCTGCACCGTCATAGTGATTTCTGGAGCGCGACACGCCGTGTTGTTTGGACAACACGACGTGTCGGCGACGGCTGATGCACAATCTCGACGGGAATTTGCATCGTCAAGGAGACAAGTACCACGGGAATTAGCATCATGGGTCGACGGGAATTAGCGTCGTCTTTTCTACTCCTTTGATAATGAACAGTGATTGCTCAATGCTTGACCCTAGCTGGATCTGGACGGGAATTAGCACCGTCCAGGATCTCGATAGGTGAAGTGATGGAGCGGCTGGACGGGGAGATGATGGATGGCGCAACGACTCGACTCGGAGACGACAGGGCAACAAGGCGGTGAAGACGATAGCGGCGGTTGCTGGAGCAGAAGGGAGATCTGCTTTGGCGTGGCTGCTTCAATGGTGGCGGCTGGAGTTGCTTGATGAACAGATCTTGGGGAAAATGACGACAGACTAATAGATCTGGACGGGAAGAATGGCGTCGTCCAAAGATTCGAACGGAATGAAAAGGATAGATGATTGCCGGGAAGGATGGCGTCGGCTCATAGATAAAATCTATGTGAAAGGGGAAGATGGTGCGACCATGGAGGTCAGGATGTGCCTGGCGGGCAGCCAGCCTAAGCCATGAAAGGAGGCAGCAGCCGCCTGCAGGCGGGCTGTCCCCCGGTTGCTCTCTTTAGGAGAGGAAGGGGCGGCGGTTGCTAGGGTTGAATCAGGCGCCGGAGAGAGGAGGGAAGGAGGGGCGGCGGCTAGGGTTCTCTCCTCAGGGCTACTGCTCTGATACCATGTGAAGAAGTATATGCGATAATGTTTTGTTGCTTTATAGATATCTACACCCCTATCCTATATATAGGAAAGGGGGTTATTACAAGGAGGAACAAAGGAAGCGGACTAGCCCTAATGGGTCACGGGCAACAGGCCCATGTAGACAATAGACTAATAACCTATTAACTAAATAGGCTATATTCTAACACTTATGATTCAAGTGCTTTCATAAGATTAATTGGACAAATCTCCCTCTTTGCCAAAAAACAAATAAGGAATAGAGGGCATCCAGCAAAGTTTGCCAGATCAAACTACCATTTGTTTCCATGCTTACCCCTTAATTGTTTATTATGATACCCACGACAACTTATTTCAGTTCATATATTGCAGGATCAATGATGACAGTGTTCCAAACTAACTAGAAAAACCGGTTCTATGCAACTTTTCTAAATAAGACCATTTTCATCCAGCTTAATGAGTCGTTTATCAAACATGACTACATGTTGCATGCATCTTCGAGCTAGCAACAATTTGGCAGATACTGAGATATAAGACAGAATGGAGAAGTAACTCTGCATTTCGTATGATGCATTTTTTCATGTTGATGGGAAGAAATGCAGACAGGCCAATGCACAAGATGGTGTTTGCTAAGATATATTGAGTGAGTGAAACTTCTTAAACTTGATATCTAATTTTGTTCAATATTTACTCTCTCTAAGAGCTAACTTGTTCTAACATGACAATAACAAACATTTATACTATATAAGAAAGTCTATTGAGGGTTTTTATGCAATTTTTCTTCTATTTCATAATTACAAAGGACTCTTTGTATTTTAATGTACTATATAAGATAGAATATGAGAGGTATCGTATGCAATTTTTTTGTATTTATAATTATAAATTAGTCTTTTATTCTGATAAGACAGCCTTGTGAGGATATGGATGGGTTTGAATGCAGCTTTTTCCTTTAGTTTTTAAAATACAAATTGACCCATGTAAATTCTAATAATACTATATGAAAGGTCGCGGGTGGGACTAAATGCAAATTTTTTGCTTTTAGTTTTTTAAATGTAGATTAGCCCTTGTCCTACTATATATGAAAAGTCGCAAAATCTTGCATACAATTTTTATCTTTAGTTATTTGAATAATGGGTTTTGTATATTATATAAGATTGTATGTACCACCAAGAGCTCGCTCCAACCAGTCTCTACACCGCATTATGCTGTCTTTTTGTAGTTGATAGGCTTGGGAGTGCAGCAACCAAGGTCGGAGGAGGTGGAGGACGTGAACACTTCAAAGCTACACCAGAGAAAATCCATGTGGTGATGTTAGCGACATCGGGAAGCAATGATCATTCCTTTTATCCATTGCTTTCCTTTAGGTGATCTTCTTCCTTAACATAATGGCTGGTAAGACATTAGTCAAACCAAGTGTCGGTAGTTGTCTTTTCCTTCTAATCTACATTACTCACAACATAATTGCCTATAACTCTAATCTTATCTCCTTATTTTTCTTTTACTAACACGACGATGCATCCCCATGCTTATTGTCTTCCACGCAATTCATATTCTTAATTTGTGTAATGCACAAGATATGCCTAGTGTATGATAAGATTTAACAATCTTCCAAACTAAGACGGACATAAAACTGAATTAAAATGGTCGACTAGACTACTCAATCAAACTTGTAGGTTCCAATTTCATATATGTGAAAATAAGATGGGAGACTAATAAGATATTTTCTTATCGATAGAAGGCAGTCGCCTTTCTTATTTATAGGAAAGGAGGCAAGCACAAGGGAAGCAAACTTAACCCTAGTGGGCTGAGACAATTAGGCCCATACAACATAACAAACTAAATAACAATAATTCTAACACTCCTCAAGCTGGAGTATGGGTGAAACACATATCCAGCTTGGACTTACAAGTTACAAGATTCAATTGGACAATAAAATTGTCACTCTCCATCCAAGATTTTCATTCCCCCTTAAACATGACTCTCCAAAATCAATTTGACGATGTCACCTTTGAAGTTGTGTTCTACATGATGAAATACTCAAGCTTTGAAGAAGGTCTACTGAAGTGCATCTGGAATGAAGGACATGATAAATGGAATCCAAACAACACATCAAAAACTAGTCACCATCAATTTGGAGCAGACAATGAAGAACGTCATAAATACACCATCTTCACCAAAGAGGAATGTACGAGTGGTATAAGTGTAGTCAACACATCCCACCTACATAATGCGGCACGAATGCAGATGCACAATGTTGATGTAGCAATAGAGTTATCTTCAGATCATCTGAGAAGTGTAGCCAACTAGAATTTAGTGCAGAAGACCACAAATGTGCTTAATGTGGCACGAACACGACCTGGACGAGGTTTTGATGACTTCCATATTGGTTCCATAAATCTGCCGCATAAATCTTAGTGGCTTGATAGAAATGAAGGGCACCATCAAGGACAAACCCAAGTAGATCAGTAGAAGAACCATGGCAACATATGCAACTCGAATAAGATATAACGAACATAGCCAGTGAAAATAAAAATCGCAGATACAGAATTTGTAGGCTAGGAATTGATGAGCTTGTGAAAAGCAACTATCTGTCTCGTAAGAATGCAGCAAGAATGAGCAACTAAAACATCATTAACGCCATATAGAACTAGAGGTTGGAATAAGCACAGCAAGCTCTGTCCCGGCATACATAATGCGGTACAAATGTGAAGATCTTGGTGTCAATGTTGCAATGGAGATCATTCAACGCATAAAGGTTGTAGCTAACTAGAATCAGAAACCACAGATAGCCAACCTACATGCATATCATGGCAACCTACATGCATATCATGGCATGAACACGAAAAATCACATTGTCATTGGGAATGAAACAACAATGATGCATTTGATGCTCAGTGGGAATGAAGCGCCACAAAAACATCCAAAAGATGGATGTGCTGAAGAACAAGAAGTCTCATGGAGATTAGAATAGCTTGGATTGATACATATAGTCTCTCATACTCTTTATCTCATCTATTTCCCCTCACACACCAATTATGAAGTGATTGAGTCATTAGTATGGAAAAGAAACAATACCCCGTACGCGTGGAAATTGATGAACACAAGGGGTGGTAGGGGGATTTGTGAATGGAGAGGAACGAAGAAAAAACACAACACAATGCCCCTTTTTGTGCTTTATAACCTAACACGTGATCTTTTATTTTACAATATTTCGTCGATATAACAGATAATGTGAGTCGATGTACTACATGATCTGATCATATAGATCCGGGTATAAATATGAAATGGATATTTGTGCGACCCAAAAATGAGATTTGTCCAGCCCTTAAGCCGATAAATCTGGGGGTGTGCCCATGTGGTATGGATTAGATCACATAAACATATATGATTATAGATACCATGTTCACAGGTTTCGATTCCACCATAGCCATCACGATCCCAACAAACAAGCTAGTAGTAGAGATGTGTGTGGCATGGATCTAGTCGGCGACCCCAATGTTGATTGATTTTGAGAAAGTTAATCAGGGTTCATGTTCAGTAGAAGCAAAATGGAATATATGCATTGCAATTTTAGCCAATCTAGAATTGTTAATGGTGGGGTCAAGTTGGATGGAATGGATGTACCAATATGTGATAAGTTTCGTTACTTAGGCTCTATTATTGATAAGGAGGATGAGGTTCAAGATGATGTTTGTCACAGGATCACAGTAAGATGGTTGAAGTGGAAGAGTGCAACTGGAGTAGTATGTGACCAGAAGATCCCTCTCAGATTAAAAAGCAGGTTCTATAGAACAGCTATACAGCCAACCATGCTATATGGGAGTGAATGTTGGGCAATGAACAAATAAGGTCTCAACAAGATGAATGTGGCCGAAATGTGTATGCTGAGATGATGTGTAGAAAGGCCAGAAAAGATCGTTTGAGGAATGACTATATCAGAAACAAAGTGGGGGTGATGAGCATCGAGGACAAGTTGCGTGAGGGTTGTCTACGATGGTATGGTCATGTGCAACGCGAACCGACAGGTGCACCTATTCGAAGCAAGGTTATTGAGTCAAGCACAACTAAAAGAAGCAGAGGCAGACCTAAATTAACTTGGGAAGAGCTTATAAAGAGATATTTTGAAGCTTTACATCTAAATCAGAGTAATGACCCATAACAGAGCTGATTGGAAAAGAAGGGTCCATGTAGCCGACCCCAACATGGTTGGGATGGAGGCTTAGTTGATGATGATGATGATGAATTAGGATCCATGTATACCTTGATTTTGTTGAGGGCCTTCTGTGCATTATCCACTGTTCATTGATGTGGAGCACGTGCATACGTGCGTGAAATTCAGGCACAATGCTTTAGTACTCCAGGTACCGCCATGAGCAGCGTCAATAATGACAGAGTCGTGATGGGTTAAAACCGATGCCAAGTTGTCGACGTTTAATCGTGTGAATCTGTTGCCTTTGTCACCCCGTCCACACATAACCAAGTAGCATCTGTCATTTACGTGAGGACTTTTCCACAGAGGACAGATGGGGCACAATCGCACAGATTTGAGGACAAATCCAGGGAACACATGCAGTCAGAGTTTGAATTGAAGGGAGTGGAGTTATGGCCAATGGAGAAGACGGGAGAGCAACCTTTCCTCGGTGATCGCCCACTCCTAGTTACGGGAATGTGTCTTGGATCTGATAGGAATATGTAATGGAGTAAATAGTCTCGATATCCAAGTGAGGCGCAGAGGCGTCCCAAATTTGGAGAATGCCAAGAACTTGATGTATGAGACGACACATAATCAGGCCAAAAGCCAAGGATCTGGGGAACATGATGTGGGGCAAGAGACGGGGAAGATGTTGGGAAGCAATGACAAGACGTGACTCTGGGAAGGCACATAACAGTGATGATGGGCAGGATGGAGAGTGTCGGCATACGGATCACAAAGAATGGATTTTTATGGAAGAAGGAGAAGAAAGGAGACGACCATGGAGGTTGGGATGATGCCTGGCAGGCAGCCAAGCCAAGAAGAGACGGCGACCACCCACATGTAAAGGTTCTCTCTTTTACTCCCTAGGGTTAGGATCGATGCTTTGATACCATGTAGAAAATAAGATGGGAGACTAATGGGATATTTTCTTATTGATAGAGGTCAACCTCCTTACTTATACATGGGAAAGAAGGTAAGTACAAAGGAAGCGAACTTAACCCTAATGGGCCGAGACAATGAGGCCCATACCAGATAATAAACTAAATAACAATAATTCTAACAATATCAATTTCAAGAATTCCATGAACGTTGTTGAGCTTAAAAAAGTTTCAACCAACACATTACAATATGACTAATGCAACCCCACCTAGGTTTGTGGCATTAGAGGAGGGTTGCAAACCTAGGCACCCAGGTCATAAAGTGGCCTATGTGGGTGTCTAGGGCCTTCTAGGATCATATTAAATAATTCAACGGTGAAATTAGATTAATTTGTCTCTCCATTAAGCCATTTATGCCAAGTAAGGTCATTTAGTGTTGACTCAGGTCAATTATGCCTGAACTAGGTCGTACTAGGTATGGATTGCTAGAAAAAGGGTCTGATTTTGGTCATATTAGGGGAGTCGCGTCTAACGTAACGTGTGTTGGGTCAACTTTAATCTAATTTAGGTTTAACTAGGGCAAGTTAGGTCTAATTTAGGTGAGAGTAGGTCAATGTGGGTCGAACCACGACCGGTAAGGTTGCATATCCACTATTATCATCATCATCATCACATGAGATCCTCAATCCCAACCATATTAGGGTCGGGCACATGGATCCTTCTTTCCCAATCAGTTTTGCTGTGGGTCGTATTCTGATCATGATGTAAAGATTCAAAATCTCTCTTTCAATTCAAACTCCACCTATGTTCTGTACTTCTTGTATACATGTAGTCGGTCCCTAAACCACATAAAAGAGGAGGCTTGGTGGTAGGTTGATAGTCGGGCAAATAACTTTATCACTCTTATTAGGACATGTTATTAGACCACTCTTATACCATGTAATGTGGTGAAGCGGTTAAACATGGACTGCATAGATAGAGTTCAACAGTTTATATGGTGTACAAAGACACGAACCAAACCTACAAAGAACAGAAAACCAGTAGATGGGGAGGCGAGTAGGAAACAAAAACAATCCATATTGTGTATCAAAATCATCCATGCTAGCATGTTTGATTGTGCAATCAGTATACAATATATCAGATATAACATGATACTTGGTTTTTGGTGTAATTGTACTCAGTTTCATTATTTGTGGACTACGACTCTCATGATCTTTATAGACTTGATTGCTCAATTCCCCATTTATACCAGCATGTTTTCTGAAATTACTAAGATGTGGCATGTACCAAAAATTTATACCAACATCAATCGATTTATATCAATTCTACATTTGGCTCGCAAAACTGCCCATTCCCAAGGATTTTAATATTGATTTTGCTATCCAAATGGACTTTTTCTATATAATTTTAGTATAAAGGTAGACCATAACTTCTACCTGTATGAAAACAAACAAACGTGAGCGTTTTACAGCGTTCCTAAAGGATCATTCCATAGTTTAGATAGTATAGTTGCATTTCAGTTCTTGTTTCACGCAGTATATTCTTCAAGTGTATTACTTACAAGTAAACAAGCCTAGTACCAGAACATTTGAGATGATTTAACACTTCAGGGTTTTTTTTAAACGATACTTCAGGATTGGTTTGCCTAAAAAAACATTTAATCGTGAACTTCAGAAGTGACCACCTCAGTGGCTACTGATATCCACATTCCAATTAAGACTTAGATTAGCATTGTTTTGCCCACATCAGACAGACATCGATCCAATATGTTGCTAGCATGCAGTAGTAAGCAGGAAAGCTCAACTAGCCAGCTAACTAAACAAATTTTAGCCACACGGCAATTAGACTAAAACAGCTAGAAAACAACCAGGCTTATCTGTTATTAATTTTTTTAGGAAACAAAAAATCATATCATCTATGTGGTTGCTAAGTAATCATGGCAGATAAATTAATAAAAATGTACAAAAAAATCTTACACTTGGGAATAAGATGAAAGATATAAGTGGGGACTTCGGAGGACTGCCAAGTTAACAAAATAGTTCAGGTTATACATATTTCTGAAAGGAGTGATACTTCAGAAGGGCATTAATCAAGTAATACTAATACCTATGTTTACATCTTGATCTCAGTAAACAATTTGAATTTTAAAACAGTCCCCCATTTCTGAAAGTTATTGACCCAAATTAGTGCTACAATTAACCAACCACCGCCTAAGAGTTACAGTAGACGGGGTGTCGAAGTTTCAACAGCAGGTTGTTACTGAGCACACACCATTCCGGGAAACAGCATTATCATCCATTTATTGAGTTATGATTCACAAACTCAGGCAGTTACTGAAAAGAAAAAAATGGTAAAGTACACAAGGAAAAGGAAAGACGGAACCTTTCATCATTCCATATAATCGTATACGTTGTATACATACAACACTGAATTCTACTATTAACAGGTGATGGCTCAATCTAAATCACTCTCAACTATAGGATCCAGTATCCATAACTTACTTTGGGGTAAAAACGACCGGCGCGTTTCGCAGATCGACCGCCTCCGATCACTCCACGATTTCTTCACACCCTCGAACGAGCTCCGTCTCCCCTCCCTCAAGTACAACCAGATCGGCCCTTCTTCTACTTCACACTCCCCGACAACAGTTGCTAAAGCAGAGAAACTAATTTGGGGAAAGGACTGAAGTCGGGGAAGCTGATGAAAAAGTAAGTGAAATTGAATGGGGGCGGAGTCAGGATAGTGCGGAGGAGGAAGAGGATGGAGAAATGAGGAGGGCTGGAGATCTTACGCAGCTACGCTGACCGCTCGGCCTCCACCTCTTCCCTCCTTTAGCCGCGGTGAAGGGGGTGGCGGGGATGGCAAAATTGCGAGTCTTATTTCCTGGCTCCTGCCCCTCGAATTTTCAGATATGTGTGAAAAGTGGAAAGCTCTTTTTTTGTTAACTTTTTCTTTCCAGCCTAACTGATCCCAAACCCAAACCCTTCACCTACGCCATTGCGACGCACACGTCCTAATAACATTACAGGAATCATTGGATTTTTGTGGGATTTTACTTGATAATTGAAATTCTTCTATAGACAAAGTCCGTAAGTAACGGCATACTCCTTTCTTCAATTTGAATACTTTGGTGTCATCCTCGCTATAATAGGTACACAGTAGACGTTTCTCTCTCATTTCTTCTAAGAGGTGGGGTTTTATAGAGGAGTGAGGAGAAGATGCTACATTCTGATTGGTCAAAAAAAAAGTATAGAATTCATTGTATACTACAACTCACATATGTCATCATCTCTCTCATTTATTATAAACTCATAACCTATGCATAAAAAGTAAACCCATAATTAGGATCATGTCACAATTAGAAGTAGTTTTGTGCCACCTAGGCATAATTGGGTTAGGATTAGAATTAGTGTGTTTGGATAGACTGAGTCTAACAGACCTTTATTCAAGATTTCATATCCCCAAACCTGGACCAACTCAGTCTAAGTTCGAGTGACATCACAAACTATGGCTTGGAACACTCATTATCTTATGTGAAAAAGTATTTTTTCTTGACTGATGTGGTCACCCAATAAAGAAAATATCTCCCTCAATCAGCACCAAGGACGTGTCTTCTCCTAGCAGTTTTCTCATAGCAACAGCTATTGTGACCCTATCCACGAGTCTATGATCGGGGATATATATATATATATATATATATATATATATATATATATATATATATATATATATATATATATATATATATATATATATATATATGTGTGTGTGTGTGTGTGTGTGTGTGTGTGTGCGCGCGCGCCTATAGTATATGATAGTATCTAATCTTTTTCAATAGATTATCTATGGGCTAGGATTAGTATTTATTCAACTCCATTCAAAATGATATACAAATTTTATTCGTAGGAACAAATAAAATAACATATATCTATATTTGATAAGTAGCAATATGCAACCATGAATTAGTCTGATTTATTTAGTGTATAAATACGTGTTCATTGTTCAAATAATCCATTTGTAAGAACTATCTTATACATTATGTCTTACTTTATCCAACAATCTATGTATAAAATCTATAGTATACATAAAATAGGACAAAAATAAGGAATATTCAAATTATGAAAACAATTAGATCATTATTCAATTACATTTTCATATCAAAAGTAAAATATAGTATTTGATTTTTTTCTTTAATTTAAAGTAAATTTTCAAGTCCTAAAGAGGAAGATGGTATTTTGGACTGAAGTATAATGTGACTTATCAGACATATTGGTTCATGTGGTATTCATCCATTTCCCCCAACGATATATATTATGTTTCACTAAAGAAAGATTGATTAAACCATCAATAACACAGAGTGAAAAGTACAGCCACATCAATTTATTTTTATGAAAAATAATTCAAATTAGAAGAATGTATTGCTAACTTGCCACAATTATAGTCGGAGAAAGTTTTAGATTATGCTCCTATCTATTATTTAGATATATCAAGAGCAATGTATGGTCTAAGGGAGTGGGGCTACTACAAAATATTTGATAATGAGAGGGGCAAGCTCTTTTATTATGTTTTATAGATTCTCTTGGCTATATGTTTTATCCGGGGGTGATCGAGCTTCAACAAATAGTGAATGGTCTTATCAATACATAAATGTAAAACTCCTCAAGCATTTCAGTTGTACATATATCCATCACTATAGGAATTGGGTTCAAGCTTTTCTCAGCCCCTTTTCATCAATGAACTCCGAATGTATTCGAAGGAGTGTGGTTCACTCAACAAATTATCTCCATTTATATCTATCTCTGAGATTTTTGGATTTTGAAAACTCCATAGACATGTAGAATAAAAATGTTATCTCCAATCATACCAAGACATTTTTTTCCAAAAGTTTATTGTGATCTTTTTGTTCAAATAACAATTAAGGGGAAGCAGGGTCATAAACAACAATTCTCTTTATCATAAACATATATATTTTGCAAGTTCATTATTATGGATAGTTCCTACAATGGAAAGGACTAATGATATATATGATATTGAATTATGGATGTAGATGCTACATAGTTGGTTTTCATCCTTCAGAGACTACTAGTGTATTGGAACATCCTCCGACAAAAGGATCGCCCTAAGTTGATTATCTCATGGTTATTGAGAATGAATCAAATTAGATGGTTCTATTTTTTCAATATTTTTTACTTGTTCCTACAAAATCAAGATCAAAATAGATTTAAAAAGTTAGTTGTTCACAACCATTGATGAAGGATTCCTCAAAAAGTTCATGGTTAGTAATCTTTTTCATAAATTGAATGGATTTAGCCATATACACATGTGATGAAGGTAATAAACAAACAAGATGAGTTGTTCTTTCTTCTATCACTTAATAGCCATGTGAGACAAAAATCTCATGCACAATTTTAAATGAGAGAAAGAAGTGAGCATCCTCTTCTCAACTCAGATTCCCCCACTCTAGTTTTTACTTTTCTTTTTGTTACTTTGAAAGTAGTTGCTCAACTTTAGCCACATTGATTTTCAATATTCCTTTTTACTTCTCATCAAAAGAATGGTATATTCTTCTACAAATTTTAGCTATTCTTAGCATGATAGTAGGGAATCTCATTGATATTACTAAAAAAATCATGAAACATATTATTCGTCCATTTGACAATAGTCTTAGTTTGTTCACACACCAAGCCAATGTTTTGCCAGAAAAAAAGTTTGCTAGTTTGTAATCCCAATCCAATTGTCAACACTGACATGATAATGGAGCTAGGTTTTGCAATGGAGTGCAAAAAAGGAGTGAGTGGTGGAGAATATTTTTGCCATTTCATCACAGGCGGAATAGCAAGATGTAGATGGCATAAAGCAAGGTTTGTATGAATGCTCCATCTTGCTTATCTTCTTGATTTTGCCAGGTCACCTTTTGACCATTGTCTATGTTTTCCACACCAAGGAATGTGCATAGTCATAACCCTAGCTCGTGCATTAAGTGTAAGAGGGCCTTTAACAATGGCAAAGATGGTAGTTCAAATAATTGTGCTCTAGTTCCCCATCTTCATCAACATAATCTTTGAAGCAGTCACAAAGGATCCCCCCTCTTATAACCTCTACAACACTTTGTTGAGCTACAATGTTTGTCCCTTATTGTGGTGTTTAATTATGTCCATCTTCCGACTCGGCTCCTCTAGTAGCGCCCTTCTTATTTTGCATTGTTTTGCAAAAGTGTTGGCATGGGCTTGGAATTTAGTTGTGGTGTCAGCTAGAAATTTGAATGGGAAATCATGTATTTCTCCACCACTGTTATGAACGCCCCCCACCTTCATAATATAAAATTTGTGATTGACCTTGTTTTCAAGTTTGTCTAAAGGCTTCATGTTTGATCGTTAATTGTGGATTTATTTCACCTATTTCATTGCCTACATTACAATTGTATGGCTCATTTATGTGACTAATAACCTTTTGTATTGTACACATAAACAAATGATTCTTTTTTCACTAAGACCAACTAAAGTGTTAGTAATGACTAGGTAGTGTAGTTATCCAAACATTGGGAGGACTACTATATAATTCATTTGTTTCTTGTTTGTTTCGGTGTATGGATTTTGTTATATTAGTGGCCTGAATTTTATATGATCACTTTATGATATGGATAAGTTCCTTCTTTCAACTAACAAACACCAATATGAATTTCCTTGTATCAAAATTGTTGCTTTTAACTCTAGTTTTGCAACAATAGGACTAACTTAGGGGTATCTACTATAATTAGCACATGTTATTGGTATACCAAATCAGCCCCATCTTCCTATTGTTTTGTATATGCCTCATCAAGTAAATAAGTGTTCACGTGTATGTATTCCTCAGTAGATGTTTCCCCCTATAATTATGCCTTGATTGCATTTTACATACATGGGTCTTCATTCTCCATGTATTAGGTGTGAAGTTAGGTCATCATAATCAACTTGTAATTTTTTATACTCAATTAGGGATATACCATTTAAGTATGTATAAATGTAGCTACTAGTAATAACTATATGTTATGGTACCGGTAAAACACCTCCCCAATGTATATCTTTTGTCCAATTAATGATGTCATGTTTACTTGAGTATGTGACTAGATCACACATGAATCATTTTGTATAGTTGTATTTGATTTTATAGTCCTCCCTTGTTCCTTTTATATAATTATTGTCGTAACTTTGAGCCTCCATTAGGATTGGACCTTTTACTTTATAAATTATCATTTTCTTTTCATTAACCTTCAATACGCTATTACCATTTTTTGTAATTATTCATATAGGGATTCATGTCCCTAAATATACTACCCTATAGTTTTTGTATTTAACCCTATTTTGGAAACACATAATTCAATGTAGGGGTGTGTACTATCTTAGTAAAACATCACCAAACTTGTGTTTGTTCTCCAATGTTGTATGTTCAGCCATGTATATGATTGGATTGTATACAACTCATTTTGTCCCACCTTCATCACTTTTGTAGTATTCACTTGTCTCTATTCTCCAATTCATGTTATAATATTGGGCCTCCATTAGCATCTAAACTTTTTACTATAGTAATTACCATTTTGTGTTGAAATGATGGACATCCATTATGATGTTATCTTTTTTGGTAATTAATCAAACATACAATCATGTCCATAGACACATTAACCTCCAATAATGGAATTATTTTATTGGTTATATGATTGCTTGGAAGTTTTATTTTGTAAGGAAAACTAGGCCATGGTTGCATATTATAGACATGGAACTGGATTATCCTTATCTTAGAGAGTCAATTGTGGGTTTTAATAAAGTTACGGTTCATTATTTGACCTCTATAGTGGTATGACCATTTAATAAACATTAGCTTGTAATATACATTTAGCAAAGTTTAGGTCCTTCATGATCATTGTGACATGAAACCTCTATTTATGTTGATTAATAAATATGGTTTTAGTCCATACAATAAGATACCAATTGGGTATATGGAAATGGTTGAATAGAAGGAAGACAACTTTCTCAAGTTGTTATGATCCTAATATGGTTAGAGCTTCATGAAGTTGTTGCTTATGTTCATAGTAAAATCATGGGTGTCATGTAATAAACATTACCTCCCAATACCAATAGAAGTTGTTTGAGTCCAAATTGATAACTTTGTATAGACCTCAATTTTTTTGCAATGATGATTATTTATTTTGAATGGAGGATTGAGACATAAGTTTGGTTACTCCCATGGGTGTTGATAATTAATTGATTGTTTAGTGTTTGGGGACATCTTTAGAATTATCCTAATATAGTTTATCTATATATTTAGGATTAGCATTAGATACATGTATTTAGTTTAATACAAGCATGAGCCATGTCAAAAAATGAGAAACACATCTACTTGTAAGTCAAGTTCCATAGTTTAGCTCTCTCACTAGTAGTCATTGTCTACAGAGGTTTGGGAACCATCTTAATCTTCTTAGAATAGGAATATTGGTGATATGGTCATATCATGAGACTTGGTTTATAGGATGTTTGTAGGTGGAGTGGGGGTTTATTGATTGTGGATATGGATCATCCTCATAATCATCTTGTTGTTTATGTTCACACATTTAGGTTTGAATTAGGAATATGTAGTTAGTTGAATACAAGAATGAGCCATGTTGACAGGTCAAACATGACCTCTCATCCACGAAATTTTGTTTGTAATACAAGTTCCATGGTTTTTTATCTCATTAATAGTCATTTTACATGAAGGCTCGAAAATCAACTTAGTATATTTGGAAAATGAATATTGATACTACTACAAAAATAGCTTATAACGTCATATTTAGAGGCTTCAGTTATTACCGAAAACTGATGCCTAAACCCTACAACGTCGGCTAATTATAGATATCGACATCTATATTTGAAGACCGGCCAGACACGGGTATCACTTTTTATTTAGCGTCGGCTCCCTATAATGAACCGATGCCTAAAATAGCTCGCCAAATCCAATTTTTTGAGTGAAAAAAAATTACCCCCAAAGTTTCACATACGGCGTCGGGTTTTTGACCTAATAATCAATGCCTAACGACAAAAAAAATTACCTCCAAAGGTCGTCGGTTTTTGTGGAAAAACTGACGCTGATAAGGTTTTGCGCGCCATCCCTGCAAACATTTTTAGGGTTAAGATTGTCCAATGGACGTCGATTTTTTCTGGCAACCGATACTGATGTATAATAGGTGTCATTTTTTTAAATAACCGACACCTTATTTAACTTCATAACCCCCGATCGATTGAGAAACATGACTCTTCCGCCCCATTCTGAACTCTCTGTTTCATCACCGCGAATTAGCCCCCGTGCGCCCGAAGCTGCTGCCCTGCTCATCGTCGCCGCCTGATCAAGTCGCCGCCCACTGCTCCTCACACCGTTGTTGTCGATGCCCCCTGCTATCTTCTTCCTCCCGCCTGCTAGCTCCTCACACCACCGCCACTGACGACATGGATATATGCCTAGCTGCTCTCTTCTTCCTCCACGCCGCTGACAGGTAGGCCGCTGCCTCTTCTTCTTTCTCCACCCCTTCTTCTTCCTCCACCTCTTCTTCTTCCTGCTCCCTCCTTTCCAAATGGATGAAAGCAAGGAACGATCGACATGTGGGCTGGACACGAGTGGCTGTTTTGGATGACCACGGTCGTGCTAGCCAGCACAACCATGGTCGTGTCCATCCCACAGGTCGTGCCTTGCTTTTATCCATTTGGAAAGGAGGGAGCAGGAAGAAGAAGATACATTTGCAATTGAATACTAATGCTTGACCTAATTCTGTAAATTTTGATGCATGTTGAATTAAGATATTAAAACCCTAATACACATTTCACCATAATCTTGAATTAACTGTATTTCTAAAATCTTGTGATCAATCTATCTAAGATATTAAAACCCTAATGATAAATCTCTGATTTTGTAGTGATGTGTTGCCCTAACATCTACATGAATCTTTGTTGTATGATGTAGATTGATGATAATGCATGAGCTAGTTTGAAATTTTGAAATAAATTATGAATCTCTCCATCCCTAGGTCATACTAATTTATGTGTAATCTTTATCTTGATGATGAACATGCATGGACACTTGAAATGTTGAAATCAATGTTATAGAATGACAACACATGTATTTGTTGGACTAGAAACCCATCCAAGATTTACTCATTAGGAGTAAATCTTGGATAGTCCCCGGTTTGGGACTGTTCTTGAACACCTAATCTCACTTAGGATGTAAGTGTATAATGTGTATTGGGTTTTCAAGAAAATTTCGGCAACATTTCCCCGTTTGTTCTCTAAGTACATATGTACTTAGAGAACAGCGGGGAAATGCTGCCGAAATTTTCTTGAAAACCCAATACACATTATACACTTACTAGTGAGATTAGGTGTTCAAGAATGGGATAGGTGGTACACATTTATTATATATAAGAATGACAACACATGTATTTGTTGGCCTAGAAACCCGTCCAAGAATTACTCATTAGGAGTAAATCTTGGATAGTCCCCGGTTTGGGACTGTTCTTGAACACCTAATCTCACTTAAGATGTTTTAACAATTAATTATATATAAAATCTTAAACCCTAAAGTTTTAACCATAAATCCTAATCTTTTAACCATAGACCCTAATCTTGTTCTAATGTATACTTGTTTTCTCTTTGATCATAGAATGGATAGATCATGGATGTCCATTCCAAATCGCTGCACCCCCGAGTTTATTTCGGGTCTTGACCAGTTTATTAGATTTACCGAGGAACATAGGAAACAACCTGGAGATAGGTTCTACTATCCATGTAGGCATTGCAGTAACAACTTGAAAGTCAGCATTGGTGATGAAATCAAAAGTCATGTCATGTGCAACATGATTGTACAAGGTTATATAGAATGGCATTGGCATGGAAAGATTTCAAACCTAAAATTAGTGGATGTCGATAGCAGTGCTTGTGTAGAAGAAGAAATTGCCTTCGATGACGTAGATGTGAACGAACCAGTTCCAGTAGACATCGTTGATGCGATGTTGGATAGTTGTGGGGTAGAGCACACCGATCCACCTCCCATGTTTAGAAACATTGTGCATGATATTGAGATATCGTTATACATAGGTTGTAAGTTTACGAAGCTTAGCGTTGTGTTGAGTTTGTATAAACTGAAAGCTAACAATCAATGGAACGACAAAAGCTTCACGTCATTGTTGTCTTTGTTGAAAGAAATTCTTCCCGAAGGAAACGGGCTGCCAAACTCAACATATCAGTTAAAGAAATTGTTGTGCCCAATGGGAATGGAGGCCAAGAAGATACACACATGCCCAAATGATTGTGTATTATTTCAAAAGGACTATGTGGATTTGAAAGATTGTCTGAAATGTGGTGCGTCAAGGTATAAATTGATGACTTTGGGGGAGTCCAAATCTGGTTCTCCTGCCAAGGTGATGTGGTATCTACCTATAATACCACGGTTTCAATGCTTGTTTACCAATCCTATAGATGCAAAGAATTTGAGGTGGCATGAAGATGTTAAGAAAAATAATGATGGGATCCTACGACATGCATCTGATTCCCCACAGTGGAAGAAGATTGATTTATTGTACCCTGAATTCGGTGAAGAAGACATGAATCTAAGACTTGGGCTTTGTACAAATGGGATGAATCTATATGGGACATTGAGAAGCCAACATAGCACTTGGCCAACTATGCTTGTCATATACAATCTTCCTCCCTGGTTGTGTATGAAAAATAAGTATGTTATGTTGTCGTCTTTGATATCGAGCCCTAAACAACTTGGAAATGATATCGACGTTTATCTTGAACCTATGATTGATGACTTAAAGAAGCTCTGGGGTGAAGGTGTGATGACCTATGATGCTTCACGAAGAGAGACATTTCATTTGCACACTATGCTATTTTGCACTGTGAATGACTTTCCAGCGTATGGGAATTTGTCTGGATATAGTGTCAAAGGATCTAAAGTGTGTCCTATATGTGAAGAGAACACTGATTCAATACAACTAAAACATAGTGGAAAGACTGTATATCTTGGTCATAGAAGGTTTCTTCCAAAATTTCATCTGTATCGTAGGTTACACAAAGCATTCAATGGATGGAATGAGGAACAGAGTGCACCTAAACCTATATCAGGGGAGGATGTTTATGAAAGAGTAAAAGACATCACCAATGAATTTGGTAAGAGATCACAATGTATGATGTCCACACAGAGTGACAAGTCTTTATTCAAGAAGAAGTCAATATTTTGGGATCTTCCTTATTGGAGTTCTTTGACAGTCAGGCATTGTATCGATGTCATGCAGGTTGAGAAAAATGTATGTGATAGTGTCATAGGTACTCTGTTGAATATACCAGGTAAGACTAAAGATGGGATAAAATCCAGAATGGAGCTATGTGAAATGGGAATAAGGATAGAATTAACAGAAGTAGTTAGTAGCAATCGGAGAACATACTTACCTCCCACTTGGTATACGTTGTCTAGAAAGGAGAAGAAAGCTTTTTGTGAATGCTTGGTAAATGTTAAGGTGCCACATGGTTACTCATCCAACATCCGTACATTGGTATCAATGAAATATTTGAAGTTGATAGATCTTAAATCTCATGATTGTCACACTCTAATGCCACAAATATTGCCCGTGGCAATTCGAGTTTGCAATCACCAGACTTTGTTCTTTTTCAACAGTCTGTGCAGTAAAGTTATTGACCCTGATACTCTCGATAAATTGCAAAGAGAAGTGGTTGTTACCCTATGTCAGCTTGAGATGTATTTTCCTCCTTCGTTCTTTGATATCATGGTACATCTTGTTGTCCACTTGATTAGGGAAGTGAAAATGTTGGGGCCAGTTTTCTTGCATTGGATGTATCCCTTTGAACGATACATGAGTGTTTTTAAAGGTGATGTTCGAAACCGTTATCGGCCTGAAGGGAATATTATTGAGGGTTATGTGGAGAGAGAGGTTATGGATTTTTGCAATGACTTTTTGAGTGCTAATGACGCTCCTGTGAATGACAAGAATATTGAGGAGCATTTTGGCAAAGGCATTTTGGGATCATGGGTGAAAGTAATCAGCTGTGAGCAGTTGGAGCAAGGTCACTTGTATATTTTACACAACATCGATGAAGTGAGTGTTTATATCGAGGAACATACCAATTTCATCAAGAGACAATATACTCAATCCAATTCAATGTGGCTTTCTAGAGAGCATAACAAGACATTTATTAAGTGGTTTGAAGATAAAGTCTTACATCAACTATCTCAAACACCAGATAATCTTACTGAAACCATCAAATGCCTCGTCTTTAAACCAAAATTGAATGTTATGTCTTATGAAGGGTTTGACATAAATGGATTCTCGTATTACACAAAGCGTCAATATGATAAGAGTGTCGTCCAAAATAGTGGGGTCACCCTTCAAGCGTCTTCATTATTTTTTGCAAGTGCAAAGGATAAGAGTCCACGTGAAGCTAAAATGTCATATTACGGTGTCATTGAAGACATATGGGAGTTTGACTATGTAGATTTCAGAATTCCGCTCTTTAAATATAATTGGGTTGACAACAACAAAGGAGTTATAGTGGATGAATTGAGCTTCACGTTAGTGAACTTTGAAAAGATTGGTGAGAAGGGTGAACCATTCATATTGGCATCACAGGTGAAACAAGTATTTTATATCAATGATCCTACAAATGATAAATGGTCAATTGTTCTTCATGGTAAAAGACAGTTCATTGAAGATCCTATAGATGAAGAAGAGTACTATGATAAGTATGATGACTCCAGTCCATTCTCAGTTGGGTTGCTAACACCACCAAACATTGAAGCTGGGGATCACAATGACTTGTATGTTCATGGGGATCACAATGAAGGATTGCTAATTGATAAAAGATCACAATATTAGAGGCATGAATGATTATATTTTTTATATGTTTTATTTATCTGAATGTGAACTTTACAATGTGAATGTGGACTTTACAATATGGATTACTTTACAATGTGAATGTGAACTTTACAATGTGAATGTGAACTTTACAATGTGAATTACTTTACAATGTGAATGTGAACTTTACAATGTGAATGTGAACTTTACAATGTGAATGTGTACTTTACAATGAGAACTTTACAATTAGTGTTACTTTACAATGTGAAATTTATAATTTGAATGTGAACTTTCAGATGGCTGAGCATTCCCATGATGACCGTGTTGATGATCACCATGAGGGTGAGGACGTGCTTGCGCCGCCTGATAATGTAAGTTTTAAGAATATATCCCTGAGGTTTCTATCTATATGTTCATTTATAATTATATCATGTAAGTGTGTTTTTTATCAAATTTTAGGTTGTTGATGTACCCCCTGAAGAAATTACAGCACTTGATGAGCAACAAAAGAAATTTGAGAAAGTGAGGGGCATCACAATGATGAACAATTTAATACAACAAAGGGGCAATGGACCCAAATTGGTTGTGGATTTCGATCATGCAGGAAATCCATATGGAGTGAACCGCAACTCATTTATTTCATATCTTGGGGTTCTTACTCATAGCCATTGCAGTCCTATCCTAGAATCCTGGCATAAAGTTCCTAAGGGAAGAAAGACCACATATGGAAGGAACTATGCATGAGTTATTATTATTTGTAATTCTATTTGTGCAGATTACTAATTTTTAAGATACTAGTTAATAGCAATTCTATTTAATTTGCAGAGCATATTTGATATGGATGGAAAGCTACATCATAAATGTGTGATGCAACGCTGTGGGAGGGTCCTAAGGAACTATAGGACCAATATCACCTGAGATTACATACGTGATGCTGGTAAGAGGTTCTTGATTGATTTCCAATTCTAGACATTGATCACTATTTCACTAACTCTACACTAATAATTTTTGTTTGTATTCTCTTTAAAAAATAAATTTAGGCAGAAGGAAGCCACAAAGCAATGGATCTACCTGGTCCCCAAAGACTGGGAGGAATTTGTTACCCAAAGAAAAACATATGAATTCAAGGTATTAAGCGTCACTCCCAATTTAATTAATATACATTTTTATGTATTCACCTATTCAAGATTAACCTTTAGTGTTACAAACCAAATCAATGTGCTAACTAACTAGGCCCTCAGTGAGGTGCAAAGAGCAAGGCGTGCACTAAATGTGCACGACCACACAATGGGTCCAAGAGGATATGCAGGCGTTCGCCAAAGAATACAAGTTGAGTCTGCTCAGCCTACTGCTACTCAAGAGACTACAAAGTCCTCCACTACTGCTCCTGCACCTCTGCCTCGCCATGCTATGTGGATAGCTGGGAAGAAAAACAAGAAGGGAGACATACTGAATCCTGCAACTATTGAGGCGGGTGCAAAAATGGTAAAAATCAACTCTTAGAGCAATGGATCGATATTAATTATTGTTATGTTTACTTACTAATTTTTGTTGATGGTGATTAGCGGGAGCTGTACGAGCAGAGGAAGGAAGGCAAGTTCATCCCTCAGGGCACAAGGGATGAACTGACAGTTGCTCTGGGTAACTCGGAGCATCCTGGACGTGTTCAGGGTGCAGGCGCTGGTGTGGGCATCAAAGCATTCTTTGGGCCATCCCAGCGCAAACCTATCCCAAAAGTGGGACTTTCACAAGCTGAGGTTACCTATTGTTATTTTAGAATGTTATTGCAAAAGGGAATTTAATAATCAGAGGCTAGCATTTCTTTTATCCATGTATAGGTAGATTTGTTAATTGAGAAGAGAATCCAAGAAGCAATGGCGAAGTGGCATGCGTCTCAACCTGCCACTCAGACAGTACATGTGGTGGGCCTCTCTTCTCCTACTATAGAAGTGGTTGGGAGTAATCCTGTAGACCCACCACCTATCACGTCCTCTGTAAGTATTTTTATGACATAATAGCTAGTTTGTTCAAGATGATATGTTTATATATATATATGAATATAACATTATTTATGTAAATTTGTAGGGGTTGAAGCCATGCTGACTAAAAAATCAAGAATATATCATTGCAGAGGTGTCCGCTTACCCACCCCTTAAAGGGTGCATGTTTCATGGGTATCCAGTACCAGATGGAGTGGTACGTGTGAGCCCGATACATGTATTCCCTGACTGGATGGATCTTGCACTGCCTCATGCACACCCAGATGCTGAAACACTTGGTGAGGCAGTAGGCGGAGTGATACTGTGGCCCAAAGAGGATGTCCTCTATACTGATATTGTATGATAAATTTCCATTACTTTAATTTATTAGTGTGTATATATGAGTCAATTGATCTGAAATTATATATACAGGTCAAAAAGATGAGACCCGCTACATCTCGACCTCCACCACCTCGACTACCAAGTTGGCTTCCAAGGGACCTACATGCCTCGATAGGTCCTAATTGTAGGGGTGTGACAGTATGGATCGACGAACATGATACAAATTGCCCTATAATTGTTACTATTCCGGAGGATGCTGCAGGTAAATCATACGATAACAATCTATTTCTACAAGTTTAGCATACGTATTAATGCATACGTAATACAAGTTATGCATACGTACATATTAATGCATAGGTATTAATACAAGTCAATCATACGAAAACAAGATATTTATACAAGATATTTTGGAGTTGTTTAGTTAGCAATGGTTGAACACATCTATGATAGAATTGTGGATATGGTGAGATCTTATTTATACATCCATATATCTTGTTTTATATACGATGATCTGGTTTTTTATAAATTAATGCATACGTAATACATGTTTTGCAGCCACTTACACAAGATATGTAGAGATTTTGGGTTTTCCCATGTGAGATTTTTGGTTCCATCTTTGATTAGTCTTGTAGATACAGACCCTTCTTTAGTTACTTCATACTGCTGTGATACTTTTAAATATTTTGGTAAAAATAACAAGACAGTGATAATAGCTCCATTCAATGTCGAGTAAGCTTACTTTGCTTATAATTTAGACTTAAGAAAATTACATTTTTATTGTGGATTTTGAGTTATTAATTTTTCACTTTCTTACCTGTAGTGGTAGGCATTAGGAGTTACTAGTTATTGTCCCCAAGACGTTCACTATCTATTATCTAGATCCTGTGGGGAATGAGTTGGAATTATATGGACATGCAATTAAAAGGCCATTATTCTCGTGAGAAATATTTCATGTTTTTATATCTGTTAACATCTGTTACTACATTACTATTTAATTATACAATTTAATGGGTTACACTAACATATGTAGGGCTTTATAAGAGTACAAAAAAGATGGCGGAAAGGTCCCCAGGAAAAAAGGATCTGACACTAATTTGGGAGAATGTGAAAGTAATTTCCTGACTCCAATGTATATATTATTTATGTGAACTGTGCTTATTTGTATTTTTGAATATTTTGTATGTTTCAATTTATAGTGTGCTACACAAGACAACGGTTGGGCATGTGCCTACTATGTGACGCTATTTATGGACCTAATCATCAAACATATCGTAATGGCAATCGATAAGATACAACGGGTATTATACATAGTCTCATTAGATAATATGAAATTTATCTATCTTATTATATACTATTAATTATATATATATACGTCATTCTCTTTGCAGGTCTTTAAAATTGCTGACTTCAACACAGGTAGAAAGCGTTTCGATGTACATGCTCCCTATATGAGAGATGAATTAGATGTTCTAAGAGAAGAATGGGCAAAATCCCTACAAAGAGTGGGAATTTTTAGATATAATTTTAGTGACAATGATGAAAATGATGCCAATGATGATAATGATGAATAAAGAATAACTTTTTTCTCATAATTATTTTGTGTGAATGTGAATGAATTTTTATGAATTGTCATATGTGTGTGAAGATGATCAATATATAAATGTTTCTACATGTGTCTAAATGTGAAAAGAGATGAAATGAATGGAACTGCAGGTTGCTACTGGTTTCTACATGTGTGTGATGAAAAAATAATATGAATGAAATGTGCTTATACATGTGTGTGAATCACATATATATAATATTATCCATCTTGTTAATTTTGCAGGTTTGTGGCCTGTTGTTGGCTGATATCAATGGATGTCGTAAACCTACAATTCAGAACTGAACTACATATTTTCATCCTACTGACCAGCCATACAGTAGGCCTACAAACTGATAATAAAAAAAAATCTTAACATAGGCGTCGGTTATTTGAACAAAACCGACATCGAAGACATACATCAGTGGTTTTTGATAAAAAAAAACTGACATATATGTTTCCAGGAACCACGGCTGTGCTGGGAAGCTCAGCCGTGGTGGTAGGTAGGGGATATAGTGTCGGTTATTTGCACAAAACCGACGTCGATTCAGTTGATATGGCCAAGAACCACGGTCGTGCTGGGAAACACGGCCGTGGTGGCAGGGGAGATGGCGTCGGTTATCTTACAAAACTGACGCCTATAGGCCCTTTCCTGGCATGTTTTCAATGGCGAGAAGTGTTGTGACGTCAGCTCTTTTAATAACCAACGTCTGTAACAATTCTATAGTGTCTGTTTTCTTAAAAACTGATGGTTATAGTCCCTTTGCTGGCGCGTTTTTGGTGGCGGGAAGCTTTTTGGCGTCGGTTGGGAACCGAAGCCGAAGGGGTCCACCTTTAGCGGTGCCCACTTGGGTGTCGCTTGGAAACCGACACTAAAGCCCTTAATTGACCGACGCTAAAGACATGTTCTGTAGTAGTGTGATGACATCACAACAACATGTGATTTTGGTTACATGATTTTTTCACGATAAAATGTAGTGCATATTGTGTAATATGACCAACTATTTGCTTTAAGGGCAGGGTGTACGGGGCCCGAGTGCTTTATATTATTAGTGGAGGTCACTAAGTGGCCCGTCTAAGCGGCAGTTCCCTTGATAAAACAAGTATCTTGGGGATCGATATCAAATGTGAAAAACTATATTCTACCTTGATTATAGATATAGTCATGATTATCAAGTACAAAGGAAAGAAATATGTCTTTTAGACTAAATGTCTTAGAGGATATTACATCATTTTTATTGAATATAATATAACTCTGCTAAAAATATAAAACACTTACAGTATGACACCACTCCATCACTAAGCACTTTCTCTTTTCCATTGCCTCTATTTCTACTATCTCAACCTTTATTTCTTCTACCTTGCTAGTCTCTTTGGTTCTTTATCATGCACTAGTGATATCTTGGTGGTGTTGGGTGCCAAAATCACTAACCCACATAGAGGAGTATGGCATTGACAAGTTGGAATAAGAAAATAATGGTCAAAGTTAAGGATAGTGATGAGCATTACCTCGGATACAACCTCCCTTATCTCACTCTCTCTCTTCTCTAATTCTCTAGATTGTATCTACAATCCAAATGAGATGTGCCATGGTCAAGTTCTAGCATAGAATAGCTGCAGCAAAAACTGGAGGATGATGTTGAAAAGTAGGAGTTGGCAGCCATGGGGTTAGGTTGTTGTTTTTAGGTTGCATCTAGACTCATTAAGTTTTTCATTTTTAGGTTGTTGTTCTTCACAATGTAAACATCCAATAATAATTTAGGTATTTTTGAGTTTGGAGACATCTTGGAAGATGATTTAATTCTATCAGAAGACACAATGATCATTAATAGGAATGTACGATGGTTGTATATTCCAACAACTACAAATGTAATCAAGAGACATAGAAGCAAATGAAAATAAAGGTAAGAATTAAAAAAAAACAAGATAAGAAGAAAAGGAATAGGAGGTGATTAACAACTTGCAATGATGCCTTCTCTTGGCATGCACAAATTGCAAGGAATCCCTGCATACATGAGGTCCAGGATATAAAGCATGTGTAATGGAGGGGTGTGCAATAGTTGCAATGGGAGGAAGAAGATACGTTAGAATAATAATGATGAAGCACAGAAGATCAGAAGTTATTTCTATGTGTTTGTAGTGGTTTTTGTAAGCATAGATTAGATATGATGATTATTTGTGGGTACCATATCAATTGAAATATATATATAAATGCATGGATACCATAAATAAGACGTGATTTGTGTGGGGAGAGAAAAAAATGTGAGGAATCCACAAGTTGCTCCTAGATAAAACTGGAGAGATTTATTTTTACTAACTATAGTATTGTAGAAATGTGTCATTGTAGTTAGTGGGCTACAATATGAGGAAGAAGTTGTTTAGTGTGCACGATTAAGGTGAGATACAATCACCCTAAGAGAGTGGGTTTCACAAGCGGGACTTTCACAAACTGAGGTAACCTATTGTTATTTTAGAATGTTATTCCAAAAGGGAATTCAATAATCAGAAGCTGGCATTTCTTTTATCAATGTATATGTAGATTCGTTAATTGCGAAGAGAATCCAAGAAGCAATGGTGAAGTGGCATGCGTCACAGCCTTCCACTCAGATAGTACCTGTGGCGGGCCGCTCTTCTCCTACTGTAGAAGTGGTTGGGAGTAATCCTATAGACCCACCACCTAGCACATCCTCTACAAGTATTTTTATGACATAATAGCTACTCTGTTCAAGATGATGTGTTTGTGTATATATGTATATAACATTCTTTATGTAAATTTGTAGGGGTTGAAGCCATGCCGACTAAAAAATCAGGAATATATCGTTGTAGAGGCGTCGACTTACCCACCCCTTAAAGGGTGCATGTTTTATGGATATCCAGTACCAAATGGTGTGGTACGTGTGAGCCCGATACATGTATTCCCCGATTGGACGGATCTTACACTACCACATGCATACCCAGATGCTGAAACACTTGGTGAGGTAGTAGGCAGAGTGATACTGTGGCCCAAAGCGGATGTCCTCTATACTGATATTGTATGATAAATTTCCATTAATTTAATTTATTAGTGTGTATATATGAGTCAATTGATCTGAAATTATATATAGAGGTCAAAAAGACGAGACCCGCTACATCTCGACCTCTACCTACTCGACTACCAAGTTAGCTTCCAAGGGACCTACACGCCTTGATAGGTCCTAATTGTAGGGGTGTGGCAGTATGGATCGGCGAACATTATACAAATTGCCCTATAATTGTTACTATTACGGAGGATGTTGTAGGTAAATCATACGATAACAATCTATTTATACAAGTTTAGCATACGTAATACAAGTTCTGCATATGTACGTATTAATGCATAAGTATTAATGCAGGTCAATCATACGAAAACAAGATATTTATACAAGATATTTTCGAGTTGTTTAGTTATCAATGGTTGAACACATCTATGATAGAGTTGTGGATATGGTGAGATCTTGTTTATACATCCATATACCTTGTTTTATATATGGTGATCTGGTTTCTTATATATTAATACATACATAATACATGTTTTGCAGCCACTTACACAAGATATGTAGAGATTTTAGGTTTTCTCATGTGGGATTTATGGTTCCATCTTTCATTAGTCTTATAGATACAGACCCTTCTTCAGTTACTTCATACTGTTGTGATGCTTTTGAATATTTTGGTAAAAATAAAAATACGGTGATAATAGCTCCATTCAACGTCGAGTAAGTTTACTTTGCTTATAATTTGGACTTAAAAAAATTACATTTTTATTGTGGATTTTGAGTTATTAATTTTTAACTTTCTTACCTGTAGTGGTAGGCATTGGGAGTTACTAGTTATTATCCCCAAGACGTTCACTGTCTATTATCTAGATCCTACGGGGAATGAGTTGGAATTATATGGACATGCAATTAAAAGGCCATTATTCTCATGAGAAATATTTCATGTTTTTATATCTGTTAACATCTGTTACTACATTACTATTTAATTATGCAATTTAATGGGTTACATTAACATATGTAGGGCTTTACAAGAGTACAAAAAAGTTGGAGGAGAGGTCCTCAAGAAAAAGGATCTGTCACTAATTTGGGAGAATGTGAAAGTAATTTCCTAACTCCAATGTATATATTATTTATGTGAACTGTCCTTATTTGTATTTTTGAATATTTTATATATTTCAATTTATAGTGTGCTACACAAGACAACGGTTGGACATGTGCCTACTATGTGATGCTATTTATGGGCCTAATCATCAAACATGTCGTAATGAAAATCGATAAGATACAACAGGTATTATACATAGTCTCATTAGATAATATGAAATATATCAATATTATTATATATTATTAATTATATATATACGTCATTCTCTTTGCAGGTCTTTAAAGCTGCTGACTTCAACACAGGTGGAAAGCGTTTCGATGTACATGCTCCCTATACGAGAGATGAATTAGATGTTGTAAGAGAAGAATGGGCAAAAGCCCTACAAAGAGTGAGAATTTATAGATATAATTTTATTGACAATGATGTCAATGATGAATAAAGAATAACTTTGTTCTCATAATTATTTTTGTGTGAATGTGAATGAATTTTTATGAATTGTCATATGTGTGTGAAGATGATCAATATATAAATGTTTCTACATGTGTTTGAATGTGAAAAGAGATGAAATGAATGGAAATGTAGGTTGCTACTAGTTTCTACATGTGTGTGATGAAAAAATAATATGAATAAAATGTGCTTATACATGTGTGTGAATCACATATATATAATATTGTCTATCTTGTTAATTTTGTAGGTTTGTGGCCTGTTGTTGGCTGATATCAATGGATGTCATAAACCTACAGTTCAGAACTAAACTGCAGGTTCTCATCCTGCTGACCAGCCATACAGCAGGCCTGTAAACTGATAAGAAAAAAAATCTTAACATAGGCGTCGGTTATTTGAACAAAACCGAAACCGAAGACATACGACGGCGGTTTTTGATAAAAAAACCGACATCTATGTTGCTAGGAACCACTACCGTGCTGGGAAGCACGGCCGTGGTGGCAGGCAGGTGATATGGCATCGGTTATTTGCACAAAATCGACGTCGGTTCAGCTAATATGGCCAGGAATTATGGTCGTATTGGGAAGTACGACCGTGGTGGCAGGGGAGATGGCGTCAGTTATCTTACAAAACTGACACATATAGGCCTTTGCTGGAACGTTTTCAGTGGCGGGAAGCGTTGTGACGTCGATTCTTTTAATAACCGACGTCTGTAACAATTCTGTAGTGTCAGTTTTCTTAAAAAACCAACACCTATAGTCCCTTTACTGGTGCGTTTTAGGTGGCGGGAAGCTTTTTGGCGTCGGTTGGGAACCGACGCCAAAGGGGTCCAACTTTAGTGGCGCCCACTTGGGTGTGTCTTGGAAACCAACACTAAAGCCCTTAATTAACCGACGCTAAAGGCATGTTCTGTAGTAGTGTGATGACATCACGACAACATGTGATTTTGGTTACATGATTTTTGCACGATAAAAAGTAGTACATATTGTGTAATATGACCAACTATTTGCTTTAAGGGCAGGGTGTCCGGGGCCCGCGTGCTTTATATTGTTAGTGGAGGTTACTAAGTGGCCCGTCTAAGAGGCAGTTACCTTGATAAAAACAAGTATCTTGGGGATCAATATCAAATGTGAAAAACTATATTCTACCTTGATTATAGATATAGTCATGATTATCAAGTACAAAGGAAAGAAATATGTCTTTTAGACTAAATGTCTTAGAGGATATTACGTCATTTTTATTGAATACAATATAACTCTGCTAAAAATATAAAACACTTACAATATGACACCACTCCATCACTAAGCACTTTCTCTTTTCCATTGCCTCTATTTCTACTATCTCAACCTTTATTTCTTCTACCTTGTTAGTCTCTTTGGTTCTTTATCATGCAGTAGTGATATCTTGATGTCGTTGGGTGCCAAAATCACTAACCCACATAGAGGAGTATGGCATTGACAAGTTTGAATAAGAAAATAATGGTCAAAGTTAAGGATAGTGATGAGCATTACCTCTGATACAACCTCCCTTATCTCTCTCTCTCTCTCTCTCTTCTCTGATTCTCTAGAATGTATCTACAATCCAAATCAGATGTGCCATGGTCATATTCTAACATAGAATAGCTGCAAATGAAATTGGAGGATGATGTTGAAAAGTAGGAGTTGGCAGCCATGGGGTTAGGTTGTTGTTTTTAGGTTGCATCTAGACTCATTAAGTTTTTCATTTTTTGGTTGTTGTTCTTCACAATGTAAACATCCAATAATAATTTAGGTATTTTTGAGTTCGGAGACATCTTGGTAGATGTTTTAATTCTATCAGAAGATACAATGATCATTAATACGAATGCACGATGGTTATATATTCCAACAACTACAAATGTATTGAAGAGACATAGAAGCAAATGAAAATAAAAGGTAAGAATTAAAAAAAAAACAAGATAAGAAGAAAAGGAATAGGAGGTGTTTAACAACTTGTGATGATGCCTTCTCTTGGCATGCACAAATTGCAAGGAATCCCTGCATACATGAGGTACATGATATAAAGCATGTGTAATGGAGGGGTGTGCAATAGTCGCAATGGGAGGAAGAAGATACATTAGGATAATAATGATGAAGCACAGAAGATGAGAAGTTATTTCTATGTGTCTGTAGTGGTTTTTGTAAGCATAGACTAGATATGATGATGATTTGTGGGTACCATATCAATTGAAAAATATATAAAAATGCATGGATACCATAAATAAGATGTGATTTGTGTGGGGAGAGAAAAAAATGTGAGGAATCCACAAGTTGCTCTAGATAAAACTGGAGAGATTTATTTTTACTAAGTATAGTATTGTAGAAATGTGTCATTGCGGTTAGTTGGCTACAATATGAAGAAGAAGTTGTTTAGTGTGCACGATTAAGGAGAGATACAATCATCCTAAGAGAGTGGGTTTCATAAGCGGGACTTTCACAAGCTGAGGTAACCTATTGTTATTTTAGAATGTTATTCCAAAAGGGAATTCAATAATCAGAAGCTAGCGTTTCTTTTAACCATGTATAGGTAGATTCGTTAATTGAGAAGAGAATCCAAGAAGCAATGGCGAAGTGGCAAGTGTCTCAGCCTACCACTCAGACAGTACCTATGGTGGGCCGCTCTTCTCCTACTATAGAAGTGGTTGGGAGTAATCTTGTAGACCCACCACCTAGCACGTCCTTTGTAAGTATTTTTATGACATAATAGCTAGTCTGTTCAAGATGATGTGTTTGTATATATATACATATAACATTCTTTATGTAAATTTGTAGGGGTTGAAGCCATGCCGACTAAAAAGTCAAGAATATATCATTGTAGAGGCGTCGGCTTACCCACCCCTTAAAGGGTGCATGTTTCATGGGTATCCAGTACCAGATGGTGTGGTATGTGTGAGCCCGATACATGTATTCCCCGATTGGACAGATCTTGTACTGCCTCATGCACACCCAGATGTTGAAACACTTGGTGAGGTAGTAGGCGGAGTGATATTGCGGCCCGAAGCGGATGTCCTCTATACTGATATTGTATGATAAATTTTCATTACTTTAATTTGTTATTGTGTATATATGAGTCAATTGATCTGAAATTATATATACAGGTTAAAAAGACGAGACCCACTACATCTCGGCATCCACCTCCTCGACTATCAAGTTGGCTTCCAAGGGACCTACACACCTTGATAGGTCCTTATTTTAGGGGTGTGGCAGTATGGATCGGCGAACATGATACAAATTACCCTATAATTGTTACTATTCCAGAGGATGTTGCAGGTAAATCATACGATAACAATCTATTTATACACGTTTAGCATACGTATTAATGCATACGTAATACTAGTTCTGCATACGTACATATTAATGCATAGGTATTAATGCAGGTCAATCATACGAAAATAAGATATTTATACAAGATATTTTGGAGTTGTTTTGTTATCAATGGCTGAACACATCTATGATAGAGTTGTAGATATGGTGAGATCTTATTTATACATCCGTATACCTTATTTTATATACGGTGATCTAGTTTCTTATATATTAATGTATACGTAATACATGTTTTGCAACCACTTACACAAGATATGTAGAGATTTTGGGTTTTTCCATGTGGGATTTTTGGTTCCATCTTTGATTAATCTTATAGATACAGACCCTTCTTCAGTTACTTCATACTACTGTGATGCTTTTGAATATTTTGGTAAAAATAAGAAGGCGGTGATAATAGCTCCATTTAATGTCGAGTAAGTTTACTTTGCTTATAATTTAGACTTAAGAAAATTACATTTTTATTGTGGATTTTGAGTTATTAATTTTTAACTTTCTTACCTGTAGTGGTAGGCATTAGAAGTTACTAGTTATTGTCCCCAAGATGTTCACTGTCTATTATCTAGATCCTGGGGGAATGAGTTGGAATTATATGGACATGCAATTAAAAGGCCATTATTCTCGTGAGAAATATTTCATATTTTTATATATGTTAACATCTGTTACTACATTACTATTTAATTATGAAATTTAATGGGTTACATTAACATATGTAGGGCTTTACAAGAGTACAAAAAAACTAGAGGAAAGGCCCCCAAGTAAAAGGATCTGTCACTAATTTGAGAGAATGTGAAAGTAATTTTCTGACTCCAATGTATATATTATTTATGTGAACTGTGCTTAGTTGTATTTTTGAATATTTTGTATGTTTCAATTTATAGTGTGCTACACAAGACAACGGCTGGGCATGTGCCTATTATGTGATGCTATTTATGGACTTAATCATCAAACATGCCGTAATGGAAATCGATAAGATACAGTAGGTATTATATATAGTCTCATTAGATAATATGAAATATATCAATCTTATTATATATTATTAATTATATATATACATCATTCTCTTTGCAGGTCTTTAAAACTGCTGACTTCAGCACAGGTGGAAAGCGTTTCGATGTACATGCTCCCTATACGAGAGATGAATTAGATGTTGTAAGAGAAGAATGGGCAAAAACCCTACAAAGAGTGGGAATGTTTAGATATAATTTTATTGACAATGATGACAATGATGAATAAAGAATAACATTGTTCTCATAATTATTTTTGTGTGAATGTGAATGAATTTTTATGAATTGTCATATGTGTGTGAAGATGATCAATATATAAATGTTTCTACATGTGTATGAATGTGAAAAGAGATGAAATGAATGGAACTGAAGGTTGTTACTAATTTCTACATGTATGTGATGAAAAAATAATATGAATAAAATGTGCTTATACATGTGTGTGAATCACATATATATAATATTGTCCATCTTGTTAATTTTGTAGGTTTTTGGCATGTTGTTAGCTGATATCAATTGATATCGTAAACCTACAATTCAGAACTGAACTGTAGGTTCTCATCCTACTGACCAGCCATACAGGATGCCTGCAAACTGATACGAAAAAAAATCTTAACATAGGCGTTGGTTATTTGAACAAAATTGACACCGAAGACATACGGTGGTGGTTTTTGATAAAAAACCAACGTCTATGTTATCAGGAACCACAGTCATGCTGGGAAGCATGGCCGTGGTGGCAGGCAGGGGATATGGTGTCAGTTATTTGTATAAAACCGACGTCGGTTCAGCTGATATGCCCAGAAACCACGGTCGTGCTGGGAAGCACGACTGTGGTGGCAGGGGAAATGACGTCGGCTATCTTACAAAACCGACACCTATAGACCCTTTGCTGGCACATTTTCGGTAGCGGGAAGCGTTGTAACGTTGGTTCTTTTAATAATCGACATATGTAATAAGTCTATAGTGTCGATTTTCTTAAAAAACCGACACCCATAGTCCCTTTTCTGGTGCATTTTCGGTGGCGGGAAGCTTTTTGGCGTCGGTTGGGAACCGATGTCGAAGGGGTCTACCTTTAGCGGTGCCCACTTGGGTGTCGCTTGGAAACTAACACTAAAGCCCTTAATTAACCGACGCTAAAAGCATGTTATGTAGTAGTGTTATGACATCATGACAACATGTGATTTTGGTTTCATGATTTTTGTAGGATAAAAAGTAGTACATATTGTGTATTATGACCAACTATTTGCTTTAAGGGCGGGGTGTTCGGGGCCCGCGTGCTTTATATTGTTAGTGGAGGTCACTAAGTGGCCCGTCTAAGAGGCAGTTCCCTTGATAAAACAAGTATCTTGGGGATCAATCTCAAATGTGAAAAACTATATTCTACCTTGATTATAGATATAGTCATGATTATCAAGTACAAAGGAAAGAAATATGTCTTTTAGACTAAATGTATTAGAGGATATTACATCATTTTTATTGAATATAATATAACTCTGCTAAAAATATAAAACACTTACAATATGACACCACTCCATCACTAAGCACTTTATCTTTTCCATTGCCTCTATTTCTACTATCTCAACCTTTATTTCTTCTACCTTGCTAGTCTCTTTGGTTCTTTATCATGCACTAGTGATATCTTGGTGGTGTTGGGTGCCAAAATCACTAACCCACATAGAGGAGTATGGAATTGACAAGTTGGAATAAGAAAATAATAGTCAAAGTTAAGGATAGTGATGAGAATTACCTCCGATACAACCTCCCTTATCTCTCTATCTCTTCTCTGATTCTCTAGAATGTATCTACAATCCAAATCAGATGTGCCATGGTCATGTTCTAGCATAGAATAGCTGCAACTGAAATTGGAGGATGATGTTGAAAAGTAGGAGTTGGCAGCCACGGGGTTAGGTTGTTGTTTTTAGGTTGCATCTAGACTCATTAAGTTTTTTATTTTTCGGTTGTTGTTCTTCACAATGTAAGCATCCAATAATAATTTAGGTATTTTTGAGTTCGGAGACATCTTGGTAGATGTTTTAATTCTATCAGAAGACACAATGATCATTAATACGAATGCACAATGGTTATATATTCCAACAACTGCAAATGTATTGAAGAGACATAGAAGCAAATGAAAAGAAAAGGTAAGAATTAAAAAAAAACAAGATAAGAAGAAAAGGAATAGGATGTGTTTAACAACTTGTGATGATGCCTTCTCTTGGCATGCACAAATTGCAAGGAATCCCTGCATACATGAGGTACATGATATAAAGCATGTGTAATGGAGGGGTGTGCAATAGTCGCAATGGGAGGAAGAAGATACGTTAGGATAATAATGATGAAGCACAGAAGATCAGAAGTTATTTCTATGTGTCTGTAGTGGTTTTTGTAAGCATAGACTAGATATGATGATGATTTGTGGGTACCATATCAATTGAAATATATATTAAAATGCATGGATACCATAAATAAGATGTGATTTGTGTGGGGAGAGAACAAAATGTGAGGAATCCACAAGTTGCTCCTAGATAAAACTGGAGAGATTTATTTTTACTAAGTATAGTATTGTAGAAATGTGTCATTGTGATTAGTTGGCTACAATATGATGAAGATGTTGTTTAGTGTGCACGATCAAGGAGAGATACAATCACCCTAAGAGAGTGGGTTATTTTTTTGGTGGGAGGAGAAACAATATTAATATTAGTAACAAAATCCTTAAAAAAGGAGAGAGAAAAAAAGTTTTTGAAAATCTTTTGGCATTGTCATGATTAGTAGGATTTATTTACTCTTTTTATAGTAGTATAGGTGTGTGTGTGCGTGCACACACACACACATATATATATTTATATATATATATATATATATATATATATATATATATATATATATCTGTGTGTGTGTGTGTGTACACACACACATATATATATATATATAGAGAGAAGGAGGGAGAGAGAGAGTCTAGAATAAACTCAAGTGTATTAGAGACACAATACACTCAAGTCAACTTTCATCATGCAACATTATTTTTATAATTAAATCATTGATCCTTATAATTATATTATGACTATGCACAAATTTTAGGTCTTTGGACACTTATAGGTCATGCATCTAAATATAATAAAAATTATGCAGTTAAAATTAATTATGTAGAGGGTTACTTCATTCATATATAGTTATATTTGTAATAGCTGATTCAAAATTACGATTATATTTATTTGTTGTGTATTCTATCCGAATTTACTTTTTTAGTCATATAGTTACTTTTTTTTTATCATCATAGTTACTTTTTTGTTCAGTGAATTACTTTTATAATCGACTTTTTTAGTTGATGGGTAGCAAACTCCAGACTACCCACGTGGGTATCGAATGACATATATATATATATATATATATATATATATATATATATATATATATATATATATATATATATATATGGGTCCATCTTTAATACCCGCCCCCTATTTTGGTTACTTTTTTTGAGTTTCTTACTTTTGTCATGTAGAGGGTTACTTTACCTTACAAAATGTAAAGTTTCATGCATAGATAGTTAGGTTTGCAATAGCAGATTCAAAAACATGGTTATATACATATCTATTGTGTATTTCTCACGCATTTACTTTTTTAGTCGCATAGTTACTTTTTTAATAGCAGGATTACTTTCTTGACCAGAAGAGTTACTTTTTTGACTGTCGGGTAGCGAACTCCAAGTTACCCGCATGGGTATTAAATGAATGCCCTATATATATGTCATTTATTTAATACCAGCGTGTGTAGCCTAGATTTCGCTACCCAGCAGCCAAAAAAGTAACTGTTCTGACCAGAAAAGTAATTTTTCTATAAAAAAAGTAATTATGTTGATCAAAAAGTAACTATACGGCTAAAAAAGTAATCCCGTACAAAATACACAGCAGATGTATATGTAACCGTGTTTTAAAATCTGTTGTTATAAACGTAACTATCTATGCATGAAACTCAACACTTTGTAAGGTAAAGTAACCCTCTACATGTTAAAAGTAACCAACTTGAAAAAAAGTAACCGAAATGGGGGGCGGGTATCTACCCGCGCGGACATTAAATACGGTCCCATATATATATATATATATATATATATATATATATATATATATATATATATATATATATATATATATATATATATGTATATATAGCATGAAGGTTGGCCTTCCTCCATGCATGTTGGCAAGTTCACTGGTGTTCGTGGATGTTATGGCCTTCCTCCATGCAAGTGTGAGGAAGGGATAGTGTGTGGGCAGATTGAAGGGCGAGTATGGAACTGGCGTTTTACATTTTTATATTTTTCAGCAATTTTCATTCACTTCTAGAATTTTAGAATGTTAGCTTTGATATCATTTTATGACCATCATGTTCATTCATGGGATGTGTGTAATGGCATTTTTATATCATTTTTCAACATCTTTTAATGTGCTATTTTTATGACACACTTTTCCACAATTTTCAACATGATGAAAAATTTGACATAGTTATAATAGCGGCATCTTAGTAGCTTTCCACAACGTCATCAAAGTTAACATTTGAAAGAGGAGAGGTGGAATCCACCACGTGGGTGACTCTGTTTCTTGTGTCTATAGTCCTGAAACAACAAAAGTGGCATATGTATACATGCACTCTCCCATAATACAATCTAACTTCTTTCTTGAATCTGATGAATTACCTAACACTCCTCTTGTTGCAGCTGATACGTATTGTTCTTTCTCCCCTTTTTGTCATGTTCGCATGAGTCCCATTTGTGGTCAATTGAAGGCGAGTTGTATATATAGGTAAGTTCTTCTTTTCATAATGAGAAATCCACTATAGGAAAAACTATAACATGCATGAAAAATTGTAAGAAGAGAGGACATTTTATAGTTCTACCCACTTTACAATCTGTTCTTGCGTGTTACAATTCAACATATATTGTAAATCATTCTTATGAGAATAAAACACAATATATTATTATTATTCTGAATCCTCATTGTTTGTTATAATTGTATTTCTAACCAAATTATAGTATGTGTTTATGTAGTTATAAGATGTTGATTTATAATATGTCATTAGTAGATATTTTTTTTACTTTAATTACCTTCTTAATGTGTGAAACATAACTTATTTTGGCATATTATAATTTATATTTGTATATTATAAATTGTTCATCATTTTTATCGTTTGCTCGTTCATATAACAAAGTGTCCCCAAAATTTATTTCTTATTTTTTTTGGTCCCGAAATTTATTTCTTATTGCATACACACAAAATTCATGACACACACCATCATAAAACTATGACTTCATCTGTTAGATTGTGGTCTATGTAATTTGCAAACACATACCCAAGAGTATCTCGGAAGGATCTCCACCAATATGATATGCATTTTTTAGTTGTGTTTTCCCTTCTTTCATTTTTGCATGGATTTAGACTACTTTTGATACTAAGGTTGTTTCCCCTACATTACCGCTTCTTGAAGTGTGTTTCACTAGTATTTCAGGCAATTGTTTCCACTTATATATTACATGTATCAATCAACCCTAATTTTTCTTATTGTGGTGTTAGTTGCGCCATAATGAAGCAGCTCATGGCCTTGAACCTTGAGTCCAACCTTGGGTGGAAGACTCCCATCGTACAACATTAGGAAGAGAATGTACATGGCTGATCCTCTCCCATTTATTTCAAAAGAATTCAACATCACACTCACTAGGAGGAAGATGGAACCAATGGACCAAGGTGGGAGACACATGTCGGTGAAATCATTTTCACTCAATATCAGAAAATGTGAAACCATGCCATTCATAGAGGGAGACTATATATATGCCACAACTAGGCAGATGATAGATCATTGTGGTAGATGAATTAAGACCTGATAAGATACAACTCGAAGTGTTGTACCATTTCCTTATTTGAAGTGTCGATCTCATTCTTGCACTGCCCTTAGACTTTGTTTTTTTCCTTCCAGTGTAGCATGACTAGACACCATCAACACCTCCTCCTAGACTTTCTACCGCATCCAACCACATTGGTGGCCATATGGATCTTCCTAAGAGGGAAGGTTTTTTTCTTTTCCCATGTTATCTCCTCACTTTACTAGTCTTCGCGACCCGTTGACAAATCTATCATATTGGGATTCAAACAAGGTTTTTTGATGCTATGGGTCTATGGATTTTGTGCTCATGATGAGGGAAGAGTGTGGATAAATTAGTAGTCACATATGAGGATTTCCTTTCTCCGACTTCTCCTCATTGTCGATGTCATCGTTGAGGTTGCCTTCTTTGTCTCCTATTTGTTTGAGCATTGCAGTGAAAAATAAAAAGGAAGGGGAATTTGAAGGGGTAAGGGATGGAGAGGAACATAAATAGTCAAACCTGAGGATTTCCTTTTCCGACTTCTCCTCATTGTCACCATTGAGTATTCCATCTCCATATCCCATTTGTTTGAGTGATGCAAGGGTAACATTACTAAGGAAGGGGAAGCTGAAGGGGAAAGGGATGGAGTGGGAGTAGGTGATCATGACAAGGATGAGAAGTGCATGCTTTGATGTAATGTTTGTATATATAAGTATATATATGTATATATATATCTATATATATGTATATATATATATATATATATAGAGAGAGAGACACACACATGCACACACACATTATATATATATATATATATATATATATATATATATATATATATATATATATATATATATATATATATATATATATATATATATGCTCACATGAGCATGGTCATGCATTTCATAGTCTCACTCATCAAGTGGCCAAGATATCACTCCAATGAGGGGGGGAAATTCTATCTATGTTAATCCACATGTGTCACAATGCACCTAAGCACTACTTGTATTGCAACCCTTATTCAAGGTCACGTTGAGTAGTGTTAAAGCACATTGAATGATTTGTGATTACTATAGTAACTTTAGGTCTAAGGATTATAATCAGCATTGTCACATTGAGATGTGATTCTGACTACCATTATTGGCTTCCATGTATCACACTCAAAGTGGGTATGTCCACTACACTTGTTCATAAAAAGTACATATGCATTTGATTTGATATCCAATATCATGACTAATGAGACACAATCATCAAACAACATGCATACTTCTTGATGTATTATTGTTGTCCTAATATCCACAATAATATCCAACTAGTGACTAAGGCAAGAAAGAACACTCTTAACATAGACATGATCTCATGTTCAGGCCATCATCCTAAATTCACATATTATTGAGTAATATATTCTTAGAACATTATTACATTTATTCATCATCTCATATTGAAACAAATATAATGATCAGACGCTCCTTTATTGATAATCAAATAAAATACAAGATGTGCCATTATAATTATCACATGATTGGCTCTTAGGCATATCACCAACATGTACGTATACATATAAATAGTTATATATATAGTTTTGGTCATTGTACATCAACCCAAATGCACACTCTCATCCAATTTTAGGTTGAAAATGTGCCACTTCAAACATCATTCCTTCCTTGGTCTTCTTAAACTTGATGTTCAGATGGGAGAGTTTCATTAAGTCTTAAGATGCCATTAAAACATTGCACATATAATGATTACCTAGAAAAAGAATAAGAGATTTCATTATCTCATTATTGGGACACTAGTACAGAAACTACCTCTAGTGTCTGTTAAAACATACCTACAATGTCGGTTAAAAAGTGACACCTAAGTGGGCGACACTAGAGTTATGGTCTTAAAATGTCAGTTCCTCAGGGACACAAAAATCGATGATCAAGATATTCAGTCTTGGTTGCTATGATAAAACAAACAGACACATCAAGTGTTATAGCCATCGGTTGTGGAAAAGACCCCTACATCATTTATCCATACCAAGTCACATTTGTAAATGGAAATTTTCTCTTTGTCATCATGTTGAAAAGAAATCGACACCTATCCTGTGCCATAGCCGTCAGTTGTGGAAAAGACCCTGACATACTTATCCATACCAGGTTGCATTTGTAAATGCAAAAGGTCTCTTTGTCTTCGGGTTGCAAAAGAAACCAACACCTATCCTATGCAATAACTGTCAGTTACTTCAATCAAAATCGACGATTAAGATATACAATGACGATTTCTTCACAAGTAATTGATGACTATGATCATGTTTCCCAGAATGATCATGCTATCTGGCACGACTGTTCTAATTAGTCCTATAATGTCAGTTTTTTGCCCTAAACTGACGTTGAAGACCTTAGTTGTCAGTTTTCTTGGAACAATCGATGAATAAATCTTATTTTTTAATAGAAGTATGCAAACCTATTGTCGGGCTGGTCAACAAGATACAAAACCTACAGTTCTAAACTACAAAATTTGAATTGTAGGTTAGCAACATTTGTGACTTTAGCTTAATAGTAGGCCAATAAACAACCTGCAAAACCTACAATAACAAACAAAATCCACCCACATTCAATATCCATTGTCTAATTCCATTCTCATCACATGCCTAATTCTATTCATCCATTTCAACATTTGTATACATGATACTTCATTCACATATGCACCAACTTCATTCTCATGACATGAAGAAGCACAATTTCATTGTATTCATTCATCTCTACATTCACACATTATATATTCATACATATGCATCGATAATTTACTCACATCAAATTTAAAGTTGCAAGAAATCATAACCACCACATGTATATAGAAATAATGACATCGAAGTTTAAGAAAGTCATTCTTTAATCCTAATCAAATTGAAAGTGGACATCCCTAATGAAGGTTTCTGCCCATTGTTCTCATATCTCATCTAGTTGTTCTGTTGTATAGGGATTTTGTATGTCCTCTAGCTTTTCCATCGAAAAGAAGTTTGTTTTAAACACCTGCAAAGATAATGACATATATAATTCAGAAGTTTGAAATTTTCATATTATCTAATGAAACTATATACTTATGATGGTCAAGACTATATATAATAGATTACATTTTCTATGTAGTTGATGTCTAGTGTCATATATCTGATAATCATGTCCATATAGTGCATCACGTAGAATGTGCATGCTCAACCATTATCTTGTACATGACACTATACATTTCAACATACAAAACATTAATAAATAAAATTAAGCATAGTTAGCAGAAATATACATTTGTGTCAGAAAACTACCTAAACATTATTCCAAACTATTGCTTTCTTTTTGTTGTCCACCTTTTCTCCAGCCTTTTTGAAATCTTTTATAGTCCTATATGCTAATGTAACACATTAAATCGCATTAGTAAATAGTCATGTGATAATATATGCTAACATATATAAATGTAAAAATTTACTCACATGGATAATGTCTTTTTCAATTCGTGTCCCCCACTGTCTACTCCGTCACCCTTAGGATCTAGATAATACACAATTAGAGTCGTGAGGACAATAATCAATAACACCCAATGGTTATTCCCGAGTGAAAAGAAGGCAAACAAAATAAAACTCAAAATCAATAATGAAATGTAATTTTTTAAGTTAGAATTATAAGCAGAGTAAGTAAACTTACGCAACATTTTATGGAGCTAACATCACACTCTTTTTCTTTTTACCAAAATATTTAAATTTGATAGAGTATTATTGGGAGACAGATGCAAGGTCTTTAATTACACGGCTAATCAATGATGGAACTAGAAATGCTATATGGGGTAATGTAAACTCTATACAAACACTATGTAAGTGGTTCCAAAACATATATCATGTATGCATTAATATATAAGAAAATATATCAACATATATAATGAGGTATTTAACTACATAATATCTCACCATGTCTAAATTTCTATGACAAATGTATTCAACCAAGTATAATTAAACATCTTTAAAACATCTTGTAGAAAAATACTAGTATTATGAGGTTGACCTACAACGTACTCCTTAAGATGGACCATCATAAGTGACCCTTCTTCATGTTCATCTATCCATTTTGCCATACCCCTACACCGAGGACCTACTGATTTGAATAGGTCCTTTTTAAGCCAACCGAGTAATTAAGGAGGAGGTGGAGGTGGAGGACGAGTTGTAAGGGGTTTTTAGACGCTATGTCTTGCATATATAATCCCGTATCAATGATGTTATGTATATAAAGTTACAAACACATTGTAAATTTACCACACATTGGTATAGAAAACTCCCTCTTTGGGTCGTGCGACCACACCGCCTTATGCTTCATATATCATCTCATACTTGGGATGGTCATATGGCACTGCAGTCTTCTTCCAAGCATCGTAGACAAGCCTCGACGTCACACTAACCACATTGGCAGAAAATGGTGCACCATGAATCATGTCACCTTCAAGGCGAGGGTAAGACTCGCCCAGTGCAACACAATATTCTTTTGATTTAATACAACATGACCTTTAACTTCTACAAAATTATGTAGAGTGTTATATATATACCTAAACTTAAACATATTATACAAATCATTCTACAAGAATGTTACGTCATAAAAAAACTTACAACAGACGTGCTAGGTGGTGGGTCAATGGGATTACTCCCAACCACCTCTTTCATAGGAGGGTCCACCTCGTATAAAGAGTGGGGTGATACAAGTATTGTCTGAGAAGAATGATACTTTTTCATTGCTTGCTCTATACCCTTTGCAATCATATCATGTACCTATTCTGCGAGTCCCCTTTTGTGCTTATGCTCTGATGGCCCAAAGAAGGCTCTTATACTGATACCAGCGTCAGCAACTTTAACACACCCAGGATGCTCTGGGTTACGTATAGCAACTGTCAATTCATCCCTTGTTCCCTTAGGGTGAAGTTGCCTTGTTTCCTTTGCTCGTAGAGCTCCTACAAATAATCATCATTAGTAACTTGTAAGTAAAACATTACAATCATCAATACTAATTACTCTAAGAGTTGAATTTTACCATTTTCCATCTGCCTCAGTAGTTTTGGGGTTGGGTATATCTCTAGATTTGGTTTGCCTCCCAACTATCAATAGATCATGGCGAAGTAGAGGTTCAATAGCAGTAGAGGACTCATCAGTCCCAGGAGTAGGCTGTTGAGAAGAAGATGCATGTAGTAGTTTTTGGCGAAGATGTGCATAGCCACCCAGACCCATCGTGTGGTTGTGGACATTCTTTGCACACCTTTCTCTTTGAGCATTGCTTATAGCCTGGTTAGTCCAAACCATATGTTGCGTATGTAATACAATGAATTCAATATGAGGAGCAAAACTTAATACGTTGAATTCACATGTTCGTCTCTTAGAAACAAACACCTCCCACACATTCGGTCAATATAGTTCCATTACTCAGTGGATTACTTCTTCTTGTTATTAGGTTTTTGTATATATTCTCATGTCACTGTTGTCATGTAATTCCTAAGTACCTTGCCGCAACATTGCATCACCTTTTTAAGATGCAGTTTCTCATCTTGTTCATATATGCCCTGCAAATGACACTATATACTTAATGGAATATTCTTAAAAATATAATTATAAATAGCTTTAAAAAATAGAATTGTAAATGATAATATCTCAAACATCGTTCCTTCCTTATACAACCTTTCTTGTTTGGATCAACTTTATGCCAAGATTCTACATTTACATTCACCCTATTATGAGTCAGAAACCCTAGATATACCACAAAAGAATTATGGTTCTTTCCAACATGATTTCCTTGATTATCGAACTCAATGACCAGCTTTGACCCATTACCCCTTTGCTCTAATAATTTGTTCATCATGGTGATGCCTCATATTGTTGCACTCTTATGATGTTGCTCACCAAGCTCAGCAAGATCCCCAGGGCTCACATCCTCATGCTAAAATTAACAAAAAATAGACATAAGTCATAAAAAGATATAACTTTTAAATTTGATAAAATAATACAACAAGATAGACATTGTAAAATGTATATCTTTGTAATAAAACAATACAACTTGCAGCAGTGTCAGGGTGATCATCCTCATGGAATACAATGTTAGGATGATCATCCTCACAGTAATCAACATCACGATCATCAAACTCATGGTCAGATGCCATCTGAAATAATGTCATATAAAAAATAGTCAAACAACAAAATATACATGATAAAGAATGTAAAATATTTATCTAACATTTCAAAAATAAAAGCATGCCTCTAATATTGGGATCTTGTATCAATTAACATTCCCTCATTGTGATCTCCATACATATATAATTCAGTGTCAACTTCAATATTTGGTGTTGGTAAGCCAATTGAGAATGGACCAGAGTCATGATACTTGTCATAGTACTTTTGTTCATCTATATGATCTACAATGAACTGCCTTTTACCCTGAAGAAAAATTGACCATTTTTCATTTGTAGGTTCATCGATATAAAATACTTGCTTTCCTTGTGATGCCATTATGAATGGTTCACCCTTCTTACAAATCTTTTCAAAATTCACTAATGTGAAACCCAATCCATCCACTACAACTCCTTTAGTGTTATCAACCCAATTACACCTAAAGATCGGAACTCCAAAATCTATGTAGTCAAACTCCCAAATATCTTCAGTGACACCGTAATATGACATTTTAGCTTCACATGGACTCTTATCCTTTACACTAGAAATACACAATGAAGATGCTCGAAGGGTGACCCCACTGTTTTGGATGACACTCTTGTCATCTTGATGCTTTGTGTAATATGAAAATCCATTTATGTCAAACCCTTCATAAGACATAACATTCATTTTTGGTATAAAGGGAGGCATTTGATATTTTCAACAACATTATTTGGTGTTTGATATAGTTGACGTAAAACTTTATCTTCAAACCACCTAATAAATGTCTTGTTATGCTCTCTAGCAAGCCACATTGAATTGTCTTGAGGATATTGTTTCTTGATGAAATTGGTATGTTAAGTGATATAACTACTCACTTCATCGATATTGTGTGAAATATACAAATGTGCTTATTCCCATAGCTCACGACTGATTACTTTCATTTGTGCTCCTAAAGTCCCTCTACCAGAATAGTCCTCAATATTCTTGTCATTTATAGGAGTTTCGTTACAACTCAGAAAGTCATTGCAAAAGTCCATAACCTCCCTGGCCATATGAACCTCAATAATACTTCCTTCAACCCAATAATGGTTTAGAACATCACCTTTAGAAACACTCATGTACTGTTCAAAAGGGTACATCCAATGCAAGAAAACTGGTCCCAACATTTTCACTTCCCTAGTCATATGGACAACAAGATGTACCATGGTATCAAAGGATGAAGGAGGAAAATACATCTCAAGTTGACATAGGGTAAAAACCACTTCTCTTTGCAAATTATCTAGATTCTCAAGATCAATAAATTTGCTGCATAGACTGTTGAAGAAGAAATAAAGCCTTGTGATTGCAAAACTTACATGCTTCAGTAGTATAGATCGAATTGCCACAGGAAATATTTGCTGCATTAGAGTGTGACAATTATAAGCTACTTCAGATCATTCATTGATATTGATCTACGAATATTGGAAGAAAATCCATGTGGTACCTTAACATTAAGCAAACACTCGCAAAAAGATTTCTTCTCCTTTCTAGACAATGTGTAATAATCAGGAGGTAAATATATTTTTCGATTACTACTAACTTCTTTTGTTAATTCTTTCCTTATTCCCATTTCACGTAGGTCCATTCTGGATTTGATGTCATCTTTAGTCATATTTGGTATATTCAATAGAGTACCAATGACACTATCACATACATTTTTCTCAACATGCTTTACGTTAATACAACACCTAACTGCCAAAAAACTCCAATAAGGAAGATCCCACAATATTGAACTCTTCTTGTATAAAGTTCTGTCACTTTATGTGGGAATGCTACATTATGATCTCTTACCGAATGCATTGACAAATTTTGTTACTCTTTCATAAACAACCACCTCAGATATAGGTTCAGTGGCACTCCGTTCCTCATTCAATCCATTAAACGCTCTGCACAACCTTCAATAAGAATGAACTTTTGAAAGAAACCTTCAATGACCAAGATTGCAGTCTTGTTGCATTATTTTAGTCATATTGAAACAATGTACTGTTCACATATAGGGCATGCTTTGGATCCTTTTACACTGTATCCAAACAAATTCCCATATGTTGGAAAGTCAGTAATAGTGCAAAACAACATAGCATGCAAACGAAATGTGTCTCTACGCGAAGCATTAGAGGTCATCATACCTTCTCCCCAGAGTTTCTTTAAGTCATCAATCAAAGGTTCAAGATAAGCATCAATGTCATTTCTAGGTTGTTTAGGGCCCGATATCAACAACGACAACATAACATAACTATTTTGCATACACAACCAGGGAGTAAGATCGTATATAACAATCATAAAATGCCAAGTGCTATGTTGGCTGCTCAATTTTCCATATAGATTCATCCCATTGGTACAAAGGCCAAGTCTTAGATTCCTGACTTCTTCACCAAATTCATGGCACAATAAATCAATCTTCTTCTATTATGGGGAATCAGATGCATGTCGTAGGATCCCATCATTATTGTCTTTACCTCTGCATGCCACCTTAAATTCTCTACATCCATGGGATTGACAAACAATGTTGAAACTGTGGTATTATAGGTAGATACCACATCACCTTGGTGGGAGAGCCAATCCTGGAGTTCCCCAAAGTCATCATTTTATACATTGACTACCCACATTTTAGACAATCTTTCAAATTGACATAGTCCTTTTGAAATAACACACAATCATTCGGGCATGCATGTATCTAGTAAGGAGTGGGACCCAATAGGGGATCCACTCCTTACTAAAAATTTGAAGAATAGAACCTCCAATCCAAACACACCTAAAAGGTATGTTGGAGTGGGGGTAAAATTTTCAAATCTTATATAATGGTATAAAAAACACCAAAGAGTATAGCAGTGGAATAAATTTCATGACTATAATTAATTTTACAATGATACATCATCATCTACCATATAGGGTTTACATGGATATTACATCATAAGGATCTAGTAGAGGGAAATCTAGACCAAATCAGATTGTCTCCAAGCTTTAACTCCTTAAGCTAAGTCCAAGTCTTCATGCCATATCATACAAGTCCTTCACCTAGGGTTGGAAGCATACCCCGACAACAGGAGAAAAATAGATGACATCAACAAAGGCTAGTATGTGCATACTAAAAAGGAAATTGAGCAATATATGATATAAAATAATGTCAAAATAAAAGGCTTCCCATAGAAAAGTAAAAAACTACCCAATCGGGCATAAAATAAATGAATCACAATAAAAGAGATACTTTCCATAAAATAAACAAATGAAATTGTGCCATACTAGCACATATAAAGAATTAGGGCACACACCCTTCATCATCAGCTTGCATGCATGTGAGATAAGCATAACACTGGAACAATATAAAGACAATGGCGACCAAGTCTCATAAACTTGAAACCTGATAGAGAATGGCACATAACCAAACTCCCAATATAAAAAGTGTGGGCCAAGCCTCATAAACGTGAAACTTGGGTATGGGGTGCCACCACCTCCATCCAAAAATAATAACAGGGGCATACTGCCCAAAACCAATGAAATTACACTACTCTAGTGCTACTGAATCACATAGCATGTTTAATGTAGAGGCAAGTAGAAAGTATAGTCACATTTTACAAAGCAGTCACCATAAAAGTGACCCACATATACATCCACCTCAAAAGTGGGCAATAGACATCAAATGACATTATATAGAGTTCCATCATGAACAAAGCATAAGAAAGAGACCAAGAAAAAGTCCAAATATGATCACAAGATCAATATCAAATAAAGTAGTCACATGAACCATAATTTTCAAAAGAAAGAATATTGTGTAGTATATTGTCCATAGGACCAAGATAAAGAAGAAAATAGACTAATTGCTCAAAAGGAATAATAGGGTATGCAAATATACCTCACTTAAGAATCTAAACAGTTCAAAACCAGTCCTAGATCCAAGTATTGGTTTCCAAAGCACCTATGATGCATATATGTATAATTAGGGTTAGGCTTACACTAATTATTCAAATCCTAAAAAATCACCTTTTTATCATATGTGAATAGGTTATCAAAACTATGCCATATTGTTGTTTATATGTTTCTAATTTCAAAACATATTTTACTTTATTTTTCTGACTTATAAATTATTAATTAAGAATTTTAGAAAAACTAAACAACTAATAAAATCATTGAAGACCGTGTATTTATTATTTTGAGATTAGGTGAGGAAACTGGTACCTATATATAGAGAATCTTTTTCTGAATCCAATGACTACTTATGTAAGGCCCCTAAACTTACTTAATGAGCTTAATTATCATAATTTAATTCTTATAACCCTAATATAACCTTTTTATATGCTTTGAAATCATAATACAATCTTAAGTTTCAAATTTGGTCCAATTTGGACACTGTTTGAGCAAGTTATGCAATTTTATGCACATTTTGGACTTTTTTGCAATTTACCTAATTGAGAGGTTTTCTTTACAATTTATCACTTGCATTATGTTCCTTGGATATTCTATCATCATTCTTTAGATTTTTGAGCCATGGGTACCTATTTAAACCTTGGTTTGAAGGTGTTTTCTCCAAGGGTAATTTAGGATTTTCCCCTTCACGGATGAGCTACCTTTAGTAGCTATCAAGTAATGAATTATTTGATTGGCTGAGAAATTCGACAAAGGAAATCTAAGCAGGTATATACACGTGGTGGGGGAGATTCTTGTGTGTGTGGTTGTATATTCTTAATAAATTAAGGCCATGGACACTTGGATAGATACTAGAACTTCAACTTTTTCCTTTTCTTTATCGTAAAGTGTCATATATTTATCCCCAAGCACCAAAACGAGCCATTTTCTCTCCACCACCTCCCTACTTCTCCCAACCTCGTTCTCCCTCTGTTCATCTGCGAATTTTTCTTCCCAAGGAAGAAGAAAGTGGGGATCTTCTTGGGGAAAGGCTCTAATGTTGAAATTGACTTCATTTTAGGGTTGAAAAAGCTTCCTTCTAGTGATCTTGACCTAAAAGTGTAAGAATTCCCTTCTTTCCTCCATCTATTTCTTTTTTATCCTTCCTCCTAGCTTTCTCCAGGTCATAACCTTGCTTTTCAATGGTAGAAATTGCTCTAAAGCTCTAAAACCCTACCTTTCTTGCTCCTTATGCTTAGGGTTTGCTCATTTGATGAAGAAAGGTGCTAGATGGACAAATTCATAGCTTACTCTTGGATTTTATACCCTAACTTCTTGAGATTTCTTCTGTGTGGGGTGTTATATTCTCGTTAGAGGCAAGTTTTATAACTTGCTCCACGTTTATTGCTTACCATAAACTTTCTAGATCATGTTCTTGCTTGAAAATGATGATCCATGCACTAAAAAGCTATGCTTGACTACGATTTCAATTTTTATAATGTTTCCTGTTCTGATTTCAGTTATATATGAACCTGTGATCATTTTTACATTATCAATAAGGTATTATATGACTTGGATTAGGTTTTTTTGACAACCTATGGTGCTAAGCACCTATCAAACAATGGTCAATTTTAGGGTTTAAAGCTGATTTCTTCTATAAACCATGACCCGATGATGGTACCATTGCAACAACCCGATGGTGTTGTCTTCATAACAACTCATAGTCATGATCAAGGGTGTCAAATTATGATGAAAACCTATGGTCACCCCTTAGGTCAGGTTTTGTATCAATTAGAATTATAATGATCAACCATTAAGTACCCTAGTGATGTTATCAATAAATGATGACATCAGCTTAATATTTGATGTTGATTAATGAATATAGTGTTGATCTAACAATCTATAGTGATTTAATGATCACTAATGATGGTGGATCATGTCTCTACAATCTACGGTGAGTTAATCATATAGTTTTAGCATCAATTAAGCCTTAGACCAATGGTTTATTGGGTCACTTGATGCAATGGTCGAACCTATACTATAATTGATGGTTTTAATATATGAACTTGACCCAATGGTCAAGATCTAATATTTATTCCTCCAATAAAGTGTAATCATTGATAATGTAATATGTTGGTCCTAATAATGGTATTTATATGGTTTCCTTTATATGATCAACTTAAGGAGCTTACTTGTTGACAATGGATGGCTTGTTTTAACTGAAGAGTCGATTGTGGTTTTTACCCTACTCTTAATGGAAATTTTTGTGTTGTTAATCAAGGGATGTCTAGGGTTAGATGGTGACTCTTTCTAGAGCAAAAATCAAGGACTTAATAGGTGGTTTATCTAAGGTGTTTACTTATGTAAACAACCAAAGGTCTTACCTTTTAAACATCCAATGGTTCTGGGTGACATTGTGGTATGGTGATACAGGTTGAATGATGATGGAACAAATGGAGGGTTACCCTTAATAAGGTAGTATTACCTATTCACTCATATGAATAGAAGGGATGATAACCATATTGTGATGATATGTAACCCTAATGAGGTATAGATTGTTATACCTAGCTTTAATATAACTAAATGATGGTAATTGGGTATGAATAGTCGTTGAATGACTAATGCAATCATGAAGTACTATGTTACTATTATTTAAACCCTAGTATGCTATAACCCAATCGTTATACGCTGATTTATGTGTGGGTTCATACTTGAGAATGGTATGGAATGTGATGGTGATGCTTCACCTTATGCATCCATGATCCAATGGGGATGCTGTGAGTCAGGGTTTAGGTTTGAGTGATATTTAGTAACATTGATATAATTTATCATGTTGAACCTAACTCTAATGCAAATAGATAAAGATGAGTATTCATGTGCAACATTCTTATATGATGGAATAATGGTAGAATAACCTCCTTAACATGATCATAACTTTGGTATGTTAATTGGTGGTTATCATAACCACATCGTTGATACTTTCTTATGCTAAACATGTGCATTATGAATATGATGAGAGCTAATCATATCTAGATTCATTGCATGTTGATGTAATAAAGGAATGTTCTTAATGTTAATATAACCCTGCTATGATTGTTTATGAATATAACCTAGTTCATTAATGCAATATTGTGTTGATCAGGTGTATTATATATAAGTGATGTTGTTGAGCCTTGTTATAAGGCATGCAAAGATAATGATGATCTTGCAGGGAATAATATGATGGTCTTAATGACATTTGGGGATGGTTGAGCCCTAAATGAGGTGTAATCCTCTTGTGTTGATAAGGGTTAATACCCTGTGATATTGTAATGACCTTTGGGCATGGTTGAGCCCTGAATGAGGTGTAATCCTCTTATGTTGATAAGGGTTGATACCCTATGATATTGTGAAAAAGATTATTATCTTGTGATAGTATGATGACTAGTGTGGTCTCATGAATGGAAAGTGAATAGTACCATGTGATGATGAGATGAGAAATTATGTTTCACACATTTTATATCTTTTCAAAGTTGTGATATTTATATGCTTTCTAGAAGTGAATTAGGGTTTGTATGTTCACTTGTTTGATGCAACCTTAATTTGCCCAATTGGCATAACTAATCAAGTAAAACTCTAATCATGTAGTGCCCTGTGCCATGGATCCATCTGAGTGTCAGAATTTTCTAGATGGTGAAATGAGTATTCCTAAGGGAAACTCAGAGCGCATACTATTGAGTATGTGGGGTGGCAAGTTGAGGATATATCCTTGTCATCCACAATGCAAATTGTGGAGGTTGGCTATGGTCATGCCTCATACATCTGATGTGATTGAGAACAACTATAGTTGTGTCTCAGTGATTATATATGTCATAAGATTGGAGGACAACTACAGTTGTACCTCGGATGGTAGGGTATGCGTACCCACCTCCTTTCACTAGTGTCATGACCTGTACTAAGGACGGACTAGGCTGTTAGCAGCTTGACCTTATGTGTCACTATGGCAGACCCGTATTGACCAAGGTCGGAGAAGATCTTAGGAGTCCGGCTCTTCCTAGATCTTGTATGGAACTGATTTCAACTTAGCAGCAGTCAGTTGGATTTTGAGTGGTATCCTCAAATTCCTCAGGGCATAATAAAAGAAGTAATACAACCGTATATCATATCTATGTAGGGTTATACATGACGCTTCACATTGGATGATAACCCTTGTTTGTTCTCTTTACATAAAGATGATGCTTAGTGCAATTAAGTATGTTGTGGATATGCTTAAGATTGTAGATGCATACATACAGTAGCCATGATTGATAGCTATACTACTACTGCTGATTATAATCATGATGCTAGCTATCTCGTGTTGTTAGTTATGTTTAGCATGCTAGCCATGCTTTTGTAACTAGAGATGCATATATTCCTGATCATGCTTATCCAGATAGTTGTGCTTATGGTGTTAGCTCTTTTTATGATGTTGATATGTTCCACCTATTAGACATGCTAATGTTGTTATATATGTTTATGTGTCTAGACTTATTCATAATGATAGAGATGCTATGTTACTAGACTTTCTCATGATGCTAGATATGCATATGCTTCTGAATTGCTTATGTTATCAACAAGATAAAGGATGATAGTCTGGCTAATGATGATAGTTATTATCTGCTTCCTTGTGTATTTTGATAATCATTAGTGCTGCCGAGCTTATTTGTTATATTTGATTAATTTACTTAACTATTTAATTACTTTAAAATGTTTTAATCAATAAACGTTGTTGGAGGTTATATCTCTTACTGGGACTGGGTCTCACCCTTGTGGTTCGCCACATTTTTTTAGGTAATCAAAAGTGACAGAAACAAACATGTGGCATCAAAGAGGATCTATAGTAATGAATCTTTGAGAAAGTTAATTAGACGTCTAGTGTGTCCTAGAGTCGTCCATGTACTCTCAGGTATGGGTGGGAAAAGTTTGTATATGGTGTTTAAACAAATAGAACTTTGGTTAGCATGTTAATGCTTTAATTTGTGGCATATATGAATATTGTTCTCCTGTGTATATATGTTGTGGCTAAGGCAATAGAAAATTTGTATCAAATTCTTGGCCTAGTATGGATAAAAGAAAGATGTTGGGGTCTTCTACAAATGTTTCTGAGCAGGTGCTGACGTTGAAATCATTTTTAATTTACCCATATGTTTGGATATGTGATTAATTAGTGATTGATTGTGCTTTATGTTTTGAGTAATCTCATTTAGTGTAATGGGTTCTCACAGGTTGGTATCAGAGCTTTAGGTTCACTGAGTCTATAGGGACACTGGGATTTAAGACTAGGATGATGTCTTATTTAGGAACGTGACACAAAAACATGGTGCATACTGCCTAATCTCAGTACTTGGATGCCCTGGACAGATATTCAATTATTGAAGAAAAGATAAGTATGGAACTCTTAGATTGTTGTCTTTCTGATTACTCTGATCAAGTAGTCATTTTGAGACAATCTAAAGATCATAATGAATAAGAAATCATGGTGTGAATATCTCAATCATACCTTAAAGAAGATGAGAATTGCATCATTATCTAGCAAAACTTGAATGTTTGGTAAATATAAGAGAAATATACAACACCATGAAATCTAAATCTGAATGCAAATAAGAAAAAGAGGAGTTCTTGAAGATGTGATTCAAGAAGATAATAAAGTAAAAGAAAGATAAGTCTTTGCTTATATAGTGAATCAAGGTATGAACCCCACATAAGATAGAGAGAACTCCTATAACAAGTACAAAATGAGAAGATGAATGGGAACAATGACAAAGAAATAAGGTGGAACCTAAGTTAATCTCAGACCAACCTATGTGTGTAAGAAAGTGTTAATGAAAAAGCAGCATGGCATGTGAAAAAAATTAAGGGAGATGATCCCAATTTAATAAAAAAAAATTGGAATATGATGATTTACATGCCGATAAGTGGTTGAAAAACATAACAAAATAAGAGAACATAGCAAGTGTGATAAATAGTCATCAAGGAAGGAGTAACGAGATATGTTAATCATGATGATTCCTATGCTAATGGCAAGGAACCCAAAATGAAAAAGGTATAATGATACATAAGAAGTTGTAACCTGCATAATGAAAATATAATTGGTTACCTTTTTGCTAGTGACAGTTGAACAATGTTGCTATGATATGGAAAGTGTGTTTCCCTTTGTGTCTTTACTTTCTACGGTACATATTTCAAGTGGATCATTGCCATTTGGTATGTGTGGATTCATTGTAAACATGAGGGTGTATACCTTATTATAGCATAAGGTTGCTTGGACTATGGTTCCAAGATCATAAAGTTTGTGATGAGTTTTCTTTTGAGCCTTCCAATAATTAGAAATACTCCTCTTATATTTCTTGATATATGTTATGTTGGTAAAAGTGGATGAGATAATGATGTGAGTTCTGATGTGAGTTCCTTATAGCACATGAGGTGGATACCAAGGTAATGAATCCTAGTATCCAAGATGTATCAACAGTATCGGAAATATGTGAATGTTGGAGATGTTTATTAAATGAACATTCCAAGTGTTTCTCTCCCTTAGAAAGAGAAGGAGATTTGATGATGACCCTCTAAATGTTGTTTGGAAAGAAGAAGAAAAACAAGTGATTATATAATGTTGTGTATGGTTCAGTGATAGCTGGGCAAGACCACTATCAAGGATACATGGTTTGTTGGTCAATAGATATGTGATACCATATACCTTTAAAGATAAACCTATGATCAAATATCAATGCATAAGAGTTAGATTGGATGACATAATTTACATGACCATGATGAGTTTAGAGTTATGTCCTTTAGACTAACCAATGTACCAATAGAATTTATGAATAGAAGGAACAAAGTGTTCAAGTAATGTCTTACAAGTTTTAGCAAGCTTGAATGATGACATGTCAAAGTATTTCAAATATGGTCAAAAATACGATCAACATGTCTTCAAAAACCTTAGGGTTGCCAAAGAAACAATAGCTATGAGACAAGTTGAATAAGAGTGAGATGGGGTTGATTAAATTTCTTAATGGGATCATGATATGTCTTATAAGTAGGTTGTGTAATCCTAGTAAGGTGAAGACAGTGTTGTTGTTCCACCCCTAACAAGGTCAATCAGGAAGTTATATTTGTTAACAGTTATATACAAGTGTATGATTCTTCAACCAAATATATGGTCAGTCCACCATTGATATGATTGGAGAATCCTCTAAAAACATACTCCTCATAATTTCTTGAAAACTAGGGGGTTCCTACATGATTGATTGAGTTGTTGATTACAACAACCATTAAAGGAGCATAGAGATGAAACCTTATAAAGTTGCATATGATAATAGATAACTGATGTTTTATGTTTGGTAAGATCCAGTGAGTGTGGCCTATGAGTGATGTGTGATACAACATATAGTTCAAGATGACAATCGAGTCCCAAAGTTGAAAGTTACTATTAGATTTGTACATGTGGCACAATAAGTTTCTATGTTCCATATTTGCAAATGTCTTCTTATGTGGGGTTTTTTTTGTGTTGACCCAAGATGAGATATGTATGAATGATGTGACATCACCATGATATGAAAGTAACCATGTGTAGGTAATAGGATGAGGTGCATAGAAAGTACCCATCTTTGTTTACCTTGGATTTCGAGAGCGAAATCCCTATTAGGGGTTTATAGTTGTAAGGCCCCTAAACTTACTTAATGAGTTGAATGAGCTTAATTATCATAGTTGAATTCTTATAACCCTAATATAACCTTTTTATATGATTTGAAATCATAATAAAAGCTTAAGTTTCAAATTTGGTCCAATTTGGACACTATTTGAGCAAGTTATGAAATTTTATGCACATTTTGGACTTTTCTGTAATTTACCCAATTGAGAGGTTTTCTTTGCTATTTAACACTTTAATTATGTTCCTTGGATATTATATCATCATTATTGAGCTTTTTGAGCCATGGGTGCTTATTTAAACCTTAGTTTGAAGGTGTTTTCTCCAAGGGTAATTTAGGGTTTTCCCCTTCACGGATGAGCTACCTTTAGTAGCTATCAAGTAATGAATTATTTGATTGGCTGGGAAATTTGACAAAGGAAAGCTAATAAGGTCTATACACATGGTGGGGGAGCTTCTTGTGTGTGTGCTTGTATATTCTTAATAAATTAAGGCCATGGACACTTGGATAGATACTAGAACTTCAACTTTTTCCTTTTCTTTATCTTAAAGTGTTATATACCTATCCCCAAGCACCAAAACGAGCCATTTTCTCTCTACCACCTCCCTCCTTCTCCCAAACTCGTTATCACTCTGTCCAGCTGCGAATTTTGCTGCCCAAGGAAGAAGAAAGTGGGGATCTTCTTGGAGAAAGGCTCTAAGGTTGAAATTGACTTCATTTTAGGGTTGAAAAAGCTTCCTTCTAGTGATCTTGACCTAAAAGTGTAAAAATTCCCTTCTTTTCTCTGTCTATTTCTTTGTTATCCTTCCTCCTAGCTTTCTCCAGGTCGAAACCTTATTGTTCCATGGTAGAAATTTCTCTAAAGCTCTAAAACCCTACCTTTCTTGCTCCTTATGCTTAGGGTTTGCTCATTTGATGAAGAAAGGTGCTAGATGGACGAATTCATAGCTTACTCTTGGATTTTCTACCCTGCATTCTCGATATTTCTTCTGTGTGGGGTTTTATCTTCTCATTATAGGAAAGTTTTATATATTTTCTCCACATTTATTACTTACCATAAGCTTTCTAGATCATGTTCTTGCTTGAAAATGATGATCCATGCACTAAAAAGCTATGCTTGACTAGGATTTCGATTTTTATAATGTTTCCTATTCTAATTTCAGTTATATATGAACCTGTGATAATGTGTAAATTATTACTAAGGTATTATATGACTTGTATCAGGTTGTTTTGACAACCTATGGTGCTAAGCACCTACCAAACAATGGTCAATTTTAGGGTTTAAAGCTGATTTCTTCCATTAACCATGACCCGATGATGGTACCATTGCAACAACCATATGGTGTTGTCTTCATAACAACTCATGGTCGTGATCAAGGGTGTCAAATTATGGTGACAACCTATGGTCACCCCCTTAGGTCAGGTTCTGGATCAATTAGAAGTATAATGGTCAACTATTAAGTACCCTACTGATGTTATCAATCAATGATGACATCAACTTAATATTTGATGCTGATTAATTAATATAGTGTTGATCTAACAACCTATAGTGATTTAATGATCACTAATGATGGTGTATCATGTCTCAAAAATCTATGGTTAGTTAATCATATAGTTTTAGCATCAATTAAGCCTTAGACCAATGGTTTCTTGGGTCACTTGATGCAATGGTCGAACCTATATTGTAATTGATGGTTTTAATATATGAACTTGATCCCAATGGTCAAGATCAAATGTTTATTCCTCTAATAAAGTGGAATGATGGATATTGTAATATGTTGGTCCTAATAATGAGATTTAGATGGTTTCCTTTATATGATCAACTTAAGGAGCTTACTTGTTGACAATGTGTAACATCCTCAATTTCATAACTAGTGTAAGCCTTTAATGTGGGGCTTTCTAGTAAGTTTATGCCAAGGGATTTAATGAACCTAACATTTCTATGTATGTAATTAAGTTCATAAAATATGTAATACAAGTCATATGGTCAACTAATACACACATAATGACATATATGTGTGTGGTTGTAGTTGGGTGTAGATGAATATAAATGAATAACTCATGTGAAAAATAATGTGAAGAATATATAATATGATGACTTCAGTTATAGGTTTGATCATAATAAAGGATATGATTAAGCTTATGGACTCTTTGTAAGACCAAAAAAATGGGCCGTTGTCCCTAGAAACAAATTCAAGTCGATTTAGACCAATTAAGGTTTACATATAGGTCAATTATATATAAAACTAACAATGGAGTCCCTCATGCTCATAATAATTTATCAAAATATTTTAGTAGAATAATAATTAGAATATAATATGGTGGGATAAACTTCATATGATTTTGACTTATTTAGGTGCCTTGGTGATTGAATTTGTAATTACTTTATATTTACCCAAAAGATAAACCTGGAGTTGTATTATATTAATTTTGACTTAACATATGTCCCATGAAAAGAAAATGACAATATTTTTTTGATCCCAAAATTTGAGGTCAAACGGGGTCCTTTTGTGGAATGTATAATTATTTCTACATAATGGACTTTTATGCAAAAGAAGAAAAAAAGGGGCGACTCCAGTCCGACCAGAACCGGAGGACGCCCCTCTATTTTACAGAGTCTGAAGGGGTGCTTCCAGAACTACATTCTCGCCCAGAATAGGATTAGAGGGGAGTATAAAACCCCTAGATACTTGACTATTGGTGGCAGCCGGACCCTATACTAGGGCTTTTGATGCGAGTTGAGAGAGAAACGGAGGTTCATGAACAAGATGAGGGGGATGATGGCACTCAGAATTCATATGTAGTGTCTTCCGGGGGAGACCGAAACCCCTAGGATGCCTCTTGGCGCAAGCTCGGTGGCCAAGACCAGTGAGGACGAGGATGCGTCGAGGTGAGGAGCCTTCCTCTGAGCAAGCTACAACGTCGAGGCGTCGATAGATCATCAAACTACTTAGGTGGATGCCCTATTTTCGGTGCAGGAGGCAGGGGTGGCAAGATCCCCAGTCAGAACCTAGTTGAGTCGAGATTAGGGACCAATTCTCTACGTGCCTCAGCTCTAGGGAGAGGCTCAGTGGTGATTTGATCAACCATGGTCGTTGGTTCGGTCTTGGACGGCCGGACTTGGCGCTGGAAAGGAGGCCGGTGTTGCCTCTATTTTTACGGAGGAACAGGGGCATCATGCCCGTGTTGCGCCCCGCTAGAGGAGGAGGTCAGGGTCTCAATTCTCCTTGTTGGGCCTCTAGCCAGCATGCCCAATTAACTTGAAAGTAGAGGAAAATAAGGTAATATCAATGATCAAATTTTAATTGGTTCTAAACTTTAAGGATTCATAGATATTGGTTCAATTATTGGAATATGGTGTATAAGGGCTCGTTGGAAACCTTGAGATACAAAGAACATCTTGAAGAGATTATAGACTCTGGAAATACATGGATTAGGTAATTTTATTTAAGAAATGTTCAATAGGTGGTTTAAGTGCATATATGATGGTGCTTTTTTAAAATAATGTTATAGGTGTGGACCTCATCATTGAAATTCAAGCAAGTGTTACACCACAATCTTAATAGGTATGATGAAATGACCACTCATGATTTAGAGGTTTTGTTGATACTATATAATGTATTGGGTATGCATGCATGCATGTCATAAGATTTTGTAGGATGTGATTCAAAGATGAAGATGTGAGTAGATGGATAGTTGAGATTTACAAGAAGTGCCTTTAAAAGGATTTAGACCTGACTAGAGAAATTGGGATGAAGATATTATCCTTTATGAGACAGGTAAGTGGTTTATGCCCATGAGTATTTATGTTTATCAAACCAAGTACATTTACATACTTCTTAGATAAGATCTTCATGTCCTACATTATAAGTTAAATATGTAAGAAAGATTTTATGTCCTTATGATCGTAGAAGTTCATATACTCAATACCTTAAGTAGTGATGATTCACAGAATGATTCTAGATAACGAGTTAAGTTCATAAGAAGGATAAGAACATATATTTCTATCATATCCCTTAAAGATATTCCATATGGATACTCAGGGCTACAAAATATGAAACAAAAATAAGTATGCCATCCTCCCATGGTTATGTAATATAACCATGTATTAGGATTTTAAGTACAAATATGTTATCAGTGTCCCTTATATATATACGTATATGTAATCAGGTATTGAGATTTCAAGTAGAACATGTTGTTAAGATTTCTTCTCCTTTCTAGATATAATGGTGTGCTAAGAATTCAAGTAAGAACATGTCATCAAGGTTTCTTCTATATGTAGCGATATAATTTTTAAGCAGTGAAATGGATTCCTTACAAAAATTAGTGTTTAAGAAGTTAAGTATCATGTGATAATATGAGTGATGTACATGGTAGACCATGGCCCAATTTCCAAGATAAATGTACTATTAGGATCTGAATATATTATAACATGAGTTTATGATGATATTATCAAATTATGAGACATTAAATCATGATTAAGTTGTAGGATGAGACTTTATATGATTTCTACTTTAAGATTTAAGATTTAAGATTTAAGTTTATATGAGTGTATTGAGATCAGACTTAATGAGATTTTATAGAAATTGAGTCACCTTGTCAGAAATAACATTGTTATAGATATTTGATACTCGAGGACTCTCATATACTTCATATTCCCATATTTAGTTCAGATCCTTTCACTAAGCCTTCAGGCTTAGTGGTCATATATTTAGTATCAAAAGCAGTTAAGTCATTTCTATCAGATTGAAGTATTAGATTAAGGATTATCAAGATAATAAGGATATTAGATTTAGATTCAGGCTTAGACTACTCATGGTGTGAGTAGTTAGCTTTTGAATAAAGATACATGATAAGGGTTTTAGACCCAATCTCGATTATGAAGTAATTGAGATCTATATCCATACTCAGATGTAGATTCAGTTCATAATTTAAGAATAAGAGATTTAGAAATTCAGATTTAGAATTCAGTACATGCTCAATCATCAGTAATCAATCTCAAATAAGTTTAGTTATTAGTTTTAATATAAGATAAGTTCAGATTCAGTATTCACCAAAGATATTAGTATTCAGCTTTAGTTCGGATTAAGAATTAAGTAAGTTTAGACTTAAGATAAATAAGTCAAAACCTTCACATAAGGCATTATATGATAAGTCCTCATTCAGTAGTCTCAGGATGATTCAGAGGCATCTGTTGCCAATTCAGAGGAGTATTTACTCCAATTCAGAGGTGTTGCAACACCAATTCATGGCGTAGTCACGCCAATTCAGAGACACCTCAGTGTCATTCAGAGGCATGTAGCGCCAATTCAGAGGTACCTTGGTACCAATTCATGGCATATATACGCCAATTCGGGAGGACTTATTGTATAATGGTGGCCACAGTCAGATAAAAATCGTAAGTAAAATATATCTTAGATTAGAGATGCCCATAATCTCATTCATGAGTATGATGAGAGGGAACTAGATAAGATATGTATGACCCATGCACTTTGGTGTAGGTCATGAGATTCATGTACCAAAGTACGTGACTCCAGAATAGGATGCGGTAGAAAGATAAGGATTCAGATTAAGGAATAAGAGACTTTATGTTTCAGATTTTATTCAGAGCTTGACATTAGTTTCATATTTATAATATCTAATTTCAGTTCTTTAGCAATGTATATTTTAGAATACTCATGCCACTTACTCTAACGCCTATTATTTTCCTAATGTATGGCTGGGGACGTGATGTCTGTAGGTTTTGGAGCAATTCAAGAACAAAAGGACAAGCAAAGGACTAGGAGATTTTAAGCTCAGCGTAGTGGGGTGCCATTTACCTAGACGTTCCAGAGTGCTGACATATTTTTATTATAATATTATGAATGAACATGATGTAGTTTTATGTTGACAAGAACTATGTATGAATCATTTTCAGATATATGCAAAGGTGTTTCATTTACTTTAATTGCAATGATAATCATGTGTGTGACAACCCAAAAAAATGCTTCCACTCATGTGATATGAAAAATTGGGTGTTACAATATGGTATCAGAGCGATTTGGTAAATGGCCACTAGACAAACATGATTCTCATTATCACCCGAGGATGAAGATAAGAGATTAGGGTTTAGGGTTTAGGGATAGATTCCCAAAGAAACATACAATGACCTAGAATGACTAATAAGTTTTCATCTTAGAAGAAATAGAGATGTACGAGATAGATGTTTAACTATTCTAGGTCTCAAATTTCAACCTAACCCTAGCTAATGATGTTGCTTATCCATTCTCAATGGTTATGGCCAGCCAATTGAGAATTGAAGAGGAGTGTCATAAGCACTAAACGTTGATGCAACTCTCATTTCTTACTAGTATGTGCCGTATGGGACACATGTATTAGTAGGTTAGTGAGAGGTAGTATGCCAGGATCCCACATCTCTGGGTATATGTAAGAAAGATTTTATGTCCTTATGATCGTAGAATTTCATATACTCAATACCTTAAGTAGTGATGATTCACGGAATGATTCTAGATCACGAGTTAAGTTCATAAGGAGGATAAGAACATATATTTCTATCATATCCCTTAAAGATATTCCATATGGATACTTAGGGCTATAAAATATGAAACAAAAATAAGTCTGCCATCCTCCCATGGTTATGTGATATAACCATGTATTAGGATTTTAAGTACAAATATGTTATCAGTGTCCCTTATATATATATATATATATATATACGTATATATATACGTATATGTAATCAGGTATTGAGATTTCAAGTAGAACATGTTGTTAAGATTTCTTCTCCTTTCTAGATATAATGGTGTGCTAAGAATTCAAGTAGGAACATGTCATCAAGGCTTCTTATATATGTAGCGATATAAAAATTAAGCAGTGAAATGGATTCCTTAGAAATATTAGTGTTTAAGAAGTTAAGTATCATGTGATAATATGAGTGTTGTACATGGTAGACCATGGCCCAATTTCCAATACAAAGGTACTATTGGGATCTAAATATATTGTAACATGAGTTTATGATGATATTATCAAATTATGAGACATTAAGTCATGATTAAGTTGTAGGATGAGACTTTATATGATTTCTATTTTAAGTTTTAAGATTTAAGTTTATACGAGTGTATTGATATAAGACTTAATGAGATTTTATAGAAATTGAGTCACCTTGTCAGAAATAACAAACCAGGGTATACAAACCCAAACATATGTGGTACAACCACATTTTTCATCCGTCACATAATATATACTGAATCATAATCATTTGAGATACGGCCTTGAGCATTCCCCATCTGAGGTATGACTGCAACCATCCTTGTGAACATGCATTTACTCAATAGTATACGACTCTGAGCAACCTTAAGAGGAATATTCATTTCACCATCCAACAAATCCTGACATTAGAATGGATCTACGGCACAAGGCGCTACATGATTAGGGTTTCACTTGATTAATTAAGTACATTTAGGTGATTTAAGGCTGAATCAATCAAGTTACATACAAAACCTAAAAGAGTTTTACAAAAACATGAGTAGATTGCAATTTCAAAATATATAAAATGTAGAAAGTATAAAGTTTATCACATCATCACATGGTACTGATCAACTGCCACACATGTATCCATACTTGTCATCATACTATCATAGGATACCAGTCATTTTCACATCATACAGAGGATACCACCTCAATTAGGGAACAAAGCCAAGATAATATGACCATTCACATTGTTCCCTGCAAGAACATCATTATCCTTCCATGACTCATCAAGGCCAGTGGTGGAGCCACAACTGGGCACGGGTGGGCAAGTGCCCTACCCGTTGCCCAAAGAATTTAATGGATATTAACAATAGTTACTTAGATATAAGCAATATCTCCATCTATTTTAATTATGTGCCCACCCACACAGTGGAGTTCTAGAATTCAATTCCATTTTCTCTTAAACATGCAATGATGTAATGATTCGGTTGCCATAGCACTGATATAGATGCGGAGATTAAAAAAATTGCAAATGTCTCTCTGGAAAAAACTGGGGCTGCTGTGTTGCAAGGTTCCCTACCAGAGTATAAATTCTGGCTACGCCACTGATCAAGGCCCATCATATCATCACCAAACATGTGATACATAAGTTGATACAACGTTACATTGCATTCAAGAGCCATGATGTTCATAAGATAGCAAATTAGGATTACAAAATAGCCCTTAAAGGTAAACACTAACTCTGAAAATCACCATCAATCATGAAAGCACTTAGGTCAAACATCACCATCATAGGATCAACAAAACATGATGACCATATAAATCAGAAACCTTCATTGGCCACTTAGGTCAGAAGTGTCATCGACCGTTGAAGATCATGAAGGTTGGCGACTGCATAAAATCACAAAGTTGACGACTATTGAGGATGAGAAACATTGGCAATCGATGAAGATATCAAACTTGGTGACCACTTAGGGTTTCACCATTTGTGTCTACTGCTAAGGGTCAAAGATTTAATGATCACATAGCTTAGAACTCATCAGCCTAACATGGAGTAAAAACCTCAACAACCACATGAGGGAAATCTTGGCAACCATGGAGAGACCAAAACTCATTGCCCCCTAAGAGGGTGAAATCTTGGTAAACACTTACATCCAAAGCATGTGATTACTACCAAGAATCCAAAATGTCATCAAGTTGCATCACAAGAAAGAAGATCAACTCCAACACCCTAATTTGGTAACCATCATTTGAGAAGGAAAAACCATCATTTCCACTAGCATGCAAGAACCAAAACTCCCATATTCAAAGAAGGATTTGTAAACAAAGAAAGTAGGGTTCATCCTAAAATGTGTACTACTCAAGAATCATCATGTAAACATAAACCCTAGATGCAAGATACTAGATTTCTACTTATAACCACGTTTTAGGGTGGGATTATGCACATGCAAGGTAAGTGTAAACAATAATCATAGAGAAAGTTATATAACTCACCTTAGATTTTGATTAGAAACTACAAACACTCTAGAAGCTTGAAGGAAAGAGGGTAGGAAACCCTAGATTGAGCACTCCTCATGGCCAAACTAGCTTCTCAACCACTAAGAAGGCAAACCCCAGGTAGAAGAGGAAAGAAAAATATGTTCTTCAAGCTCTAACTCAAGCACCACAATGGAACACCATGGATTAAGACAAGAAGAGAAAGAAAAAGGGAAGAAAATCAAGAAAAAGATAAGTAAATAGGGAGATCTCTCTTACCAAGGTCAAGAAGAAGAGCAAGATAGCACCAAATGATCACTAGAAGGGTAGATCCAAACCCTAGCTCAACATGCAAGGAAGATCGAGCCACCTTCTTCAACCTTGAGATCCTCCTTAACCACCAAGAAAGAGGGGAATATATCCAAGAGGACCCAAGGGAGAAGAGAGAGAAGACTAGGTGTGTGAAGAGGGTATTTTCATGCAAAGAAAGGGGTTTATATAACTTAGGTTTTGAGAGAGGGAAAGAGAGTTAGGTGTCATGCTAAACTTTCCATGTGTCCAAGAGATATCATTAATGCAACACACACATACATGCAACTAGGGAGACCAAACCAAGAAAAACCATCGACCAACTTGGTCTAGAAAAAGAAAACAACCGATCAAAATCTTTGGCGACCAACTGAACAAAAAAGCAAACAGTCGCTAAAGACAACTCTAGGGATTCTTGGTGACCTAGAGGAATCATGAGATCATCGACTTCCAAGACTAGAGGGCACACTAAAAACTTCATCAACCACCAAAACTAGAGCCAAAAGAAAAATTGGGGATTTCCAAAAATAAGGTGGTCAACACCCAAGGTCAAACATCAACTAGGGCATCCATGCAAACTCTAATCTCTACACAACATGATGGCATCACTTAAACCAATGTGTGACAAAGTGAAACAAAGCATAACCATATCAAACATGATGGGAAAACATGTGAGACATAACAATCATGTGACAAATTGCAAGAAAAACCCTAGAAGTGGGTAAATTGGAATTAGGTCAAAAATAAGCACATATATGAAAAACTAGTTCAAACAATGTCCAAACCGGACCAAACTTGAAACATAAGCTTGTAACATGATATCAAAGCATATCACAAGGTTTTATTAAGATTTTGAACATCTAATTATGTAAAGCAAGAATGATGAACCATAAAGTAAGGTCTGGGGTCTTATAGCTCTGGAGTGGTTGGGGCGACAAGAAGTGGAAACCGTTCTTCCACTATAACGACAGTATGCTAGAGAAATAGGATTAGAAATATGATTGTTGGCAATACTAATTTATGAATCGAGTGGGATGACCTAGGACTCGTTCCACATTTATGAGAGATTATGTTATTGGGATCCTTCCGCATGATCATATGCTCAGCTTGCTGGACTGGGGAGCTTAGGGGTTGTCACCATAGTTGTCGATAATATGATATACACATTTAATGGTGTCAACAACCATGTGGGTCGTCAGATGCAAGTGCACAACACAAATGGCCTAATCAAGCTCACATGTATAACATGGGCTCCCGATGGCAATCGAATCACGGTAGGGTATCACTACTCTGGAGTTGGTCACATTCAAGTTGCCACCAAAATGTTGGTGGAAATTGTAGGAGAAGTAGGGCTTAATACAATTTTGAGGTGGAATCATATCGAACCTAACGTGCTTATCTATGGAAGTTGATATGATGGCATAACTAGTAGGGACATCAGGATGCCTATGTATTTTTCTTCCTTTCCAGGAATATGTTTAGAGATGATCCCTAATTTGAATAGGAATATGAGATCAAAAAACTTAACTAGAGATGATCCCTAATTTGTCATGACTAATAGGGATACAATTTTGAGGTAAAAACTTAACTAGAGATGATCCCTAATTTGACTGAGAATATGTTTCTAAGATTAAATTTAGTAGGATCCATTTTAATATCCTCCAAAATCCTTATTCTTCAGATGTTTTGAGGTTAGATGTGTAGAATAGTGATAAAAAAGTACATGGTAATTTAGTCTTACATAGTGGTTAGATGCTTGAGAGATTAATACTAAACCCCTCTTTTATATTATTATGCATTCGAAATGCTTTGTCAAATAACTAGTTAAATATTTAGTTTGTAAAAGGCTAATTTTATTGAGATATTCGGCTATTATCAACTCGAATGACCAACTAGGTGACCCTTGAGTGGCTACGAGTGGGCCTTGCTAGTTGGTGTGACTATCACCCAAGTTGGGCAGACTAACAATTTATCAACAATGATGTAGAAGCAATGATCAACTAATCAACTGATAGATGATCTCCAAGACAACCACCAACTAAAATTTCACTCAATTCAGATCAAGGAGGGATGGTTGCATGAGTGTGCTCTGGTGACAAGGGTGCAAAAGGGGTGGCGACACTAGTAGGCCGACAATGTTTGAGCACAAGGCTGGAAGGCTGGTCCCTATTAGGAGTCATTGCAAAATGTGTGAGCCACTCAAGGTGGAAATCATGGAAGAAATGGTGCCATGGTAGCAAATGAAATGAGGTCTTGGGCAGATCTATTAAGTCAGAAGGGTGTGAATGATGTAGTTATCAAGCAATGACATGTGGAGATGGTTGATGGGGCTATTAAATACTTAAGGAGATTGTCAAGAGAAATCTGGTGAAGTGGAAGAACACTATTGTAGGGTATGCCATTAGGTTTAAGCCACATTGTTCGACACTATGTAAGCATCTGACATTGATATGGAAGATTAAGGGTAACATGGAGATCATGTCACATGGGAATGACTTCTTCGTGACTAGATTCTTAGATCCTGAGGAGATGAAAGTGGAATAGAATAAGGCCCTTGGTTTGTTGCTGATAAACCAATGATCTTGAAGAAATGGAAGTGGGGAGAGTCGTTAGAGAAAGTGAAACTAATAGAGGTTCCAATAAGGGTGAAGATTTATGACCTTCTATTGGAGCCATGGATGATGAAGTATTTAGTATGGTTGGTAGTGTGGTGGGGTCACCATTGAGACCAGATTCATTGACAAAGGATCTGTAACTTCTAGAGTTTGTAAGGATTCAAGTCCTTGTTCCTACAACCTCTTCCTTTCCATTGTAGATTCAGCTTGTTAGTGATGATGAGGTCAAGGATGTTGTCAAAATTGAATATGACTGATTCCCTGCATGTTACAAAGTATGTGAGACCAATGGGCATGGACAAGGATATTGTGTGAAGAGTAATGGTAGGAAGGTGAAGGTGAAGGTGAAGCACATCTGGGTGGAGAAACTAAATAGTGATGAATTGTTCTTTGATTGTCCACCAAATGAAGGGCGTGTGATTGAGATAATGCCCGACTCTCGAGATAGGCAGATCATTGATCATTTGAATGAAGATGTGGTTACCAATGAAAGCTCTGTTGTGATGGGGGTAAATGAAGTGATGGATCCATCTACTCTGCCAAGTCTACAAAGCTTTTTAGGGCTTCTACTCCTTCTTTGAATGTCTCTTGGAGTGAAGGCGGAAGGAAACATAAATATCCACTAAGAAATGTATCAAAGGTACCCCAACAGAAGGTTGTTGGTATCCATGTATCACCAAATAGCTTCAAAGTGTTGAGTTTCTTGACAATCATAAAGGTGATGTAGGCAGAATGGAGTCAACTAAAGTTGGAAGGTCTCCAACACTTGTAATAGTTCCCAATGGTTAGATCCTTGAACATTGTGTCATGGAATGACTGATGCCTTAATAAACCTAGATGTCAAAGAGCAGTAGCTGAGATGATTGGGAGTAATAAGGCTATCCTATCCTATATTCTAGAGACTAAAGTTAGGAGAAGGAAAATTAATAGAGTTATGAATAGCATGTTCCCGGGTTGTACCTAGGTTTCTGATCAAAAAAATTATCTTCTGGGAAGAGTTGTGGTTATGTGGAAGAAATATGAGGTGGACATACATGTTATTGATCAGTCTGATCAGTTTATTATGTGTGGTGTAAAATATAACAGTAAAACCTTTTTTCTAGTGGATGTGTATGGACACAATCCTAAGAAGACGAGGTCTCTTCTGTGGATAGACCTTGCTAAGGATTTATCAAAGATTAGTGGTCAGCCTATTGTGATTATGGGGGATTGTAATGCTATTCATTTTGTTGTAAATAAATTTGGTCTATATGAGGTGTCCTACTCTTTGATGCAAGATTTCATTGAGTTTGTTAATGCTACAAATTTGGTTGAATTGGAGTTTAATGGTTTCAAGTTTACTTGGGACAACATGCATCATGGTTCGAAGCTTATTATGATAAGGATTGATAGATCTTTTGTCAATACTGATTTCCTGAATGAATTTCTAAAAACTTGGGGAGATACTTTGATTTCTATTCATAGTGACCACTAGGTTTTGATTACTCATGTGGATGACTCTAAGTCCAAGAAGAAAATGCATTTTAGGTTTATTAACTCATGGGTGGACTGTCCAGGTTTTATGGATGTGGTGGGAAAGGCATGGGAGATTGAGGTGGTGGGTAATCCTATGTTCTTTTTTTGTATGAAGTTGGATAATGTCATATTAGATCTATGTGAATGGAACAAAAATTGTGTCGGGAACATCCATGAGTATAGGAAGTGTTTGGAGGCTGAATTCTCTATGGTATATGATTTGTTTGATAAAAATCCTAAGGATAAGGAACTCTTTGAGAGAGTTTCTGTAAAGAGGAAGGAATAAATTAAGGCTTATGAAGATAAAGAGTCTTTATTAAGACAAAAATATAGGGTTCAATGTCACAAGTTGGGGGACAAGAACTCCAAATTTTTCTATGCATATCTAAAGACTAGAAGGATGAGGAATGTGATCCATAGCTCGACTATTAATAATGAAGTATGTTGTGAGGAAGAGGTGATTAGTGGTCATATTAATTCCTTTTATGAGGAGTTGTTTTCAAATAAGCCTTGTGGCAAATAAGCTAAAGATGCCCTAATGAAGCTACCTAAACTATCGGAGGAGTAGTTCAATAGGCTTTGTGAGGTGGTTTTTGAAAAAGAGATTGATGATATTGCTGAAAAATTTAATGGTGATAGAGAACTAGGGCATGGTGTTTTAACTACTTATTGTATAAGGTCTGTTGGAAGATTATTAGAAATGATGTTGTTAAAGTTGTAAAGAAATTCTTTACTAGTGGAAGGATATTAAAGGAAGTGATAGGTCTTTCATTACTCTCATTCTGAAGATGGAGTTTGTTGTGGAGGTGAAGGATTGGAGGTCGACCTCTTTATGTAATGTTTATTATAAAATCATCTCAAACGTTTTGGCAAACAGGGTCAGTTCCTTCCTGCCTCTAGTTATTGATAAATCACAGTGTGTGTTTCTCAAGAAGAGGAGTATCACTGATTCCACTGTGTTGGTTAATGAGCTCATTAATAATATGATGAAAAGAAACTCAGCTAAGTTCGGCCTGAAGATGGATATAAAGAAATATTATGACTCTCTTGATTGGTCCTACTTGGAGTTTATTCTGATTAACATGAATTTCCCATGACACTTTATTGGGTGGATTAAAGAAATTTTTAGATTTGTCAATAGTCAAATTTTGATTAATGGAGTATCCTAGAGGATATTATATCTAACTAGGGGTATAAAACAAGGAGATCCACTAGCTCCTTACCTTTTTGTAATTACAATGCATGGTCTTTCCTCTATTTTATAGTCTATTGAAGAGAAGAAGTTTTTCAAAGTGTTTATAGCTTCCCATCTGTTCACTATTTCTCTTTTTTTGCGGATGATGTGGTAATTTTTTCTGAGGTTGATCTTAAGTCAATTGAGACTATTGAAAATGTGGCATCTGATTTTGGGAATATATCAAGGATGATGATTAGTAAGGAAAAAAGCTCTGTGTTTTTTTAAGAAGCTGCTGATAAAGCATATATGGTTGATATTGTGGGGGTACAGATTGATGAGTTGCCTAAGAAATACTTAGGTCTCCCTTTATTTGAATGAAGGATTACTAGAATATTGTGTGCTCCTATTATGGATAAGCTGAAGGCTAGACTTGAGGGCTGGAAATCAAGATTACTCTATTTTGATGGAAGGTTGGAATTAGTTGTTTCTACCATGTCATCCTTTCATATGTATCCGGTGGCTACCTTTCCTCTCCCTGCAAGTGTGACTATTGAGATCGATAAGGTGTGTAGGGATTTCTTATGGGGTGACCCTAGTTTGGAGAAAAAGATACATATGGTTGATTGGAAGAGTATTTGTACCCCAAAAATAGGGGGTTTGGGTATTAGACATAGTAGTGATATTGTGTTTGCCAGTATGTCGAGGAACCTGTGGAATGTTGTTAGGAACAAATACACTTTGTCGGTATGGTGGGTTCATGAAAGATACCTGAAAGGAGACTCAGTGTGGAGTACTAAATTCAATCCAATGCTACATGGATTTGGAAACAACTTATTCTTTTCAGGGATAAGGTATTACCTAGAGTGAGATAATATATTGGGGATTATAATAGTACTCTATTGTGGAGAGATCCTTGGTTAGGGGATGGACTATTCTTACATGATCTTATTTTTGTGAAGTGTATGAGCAGTTTTAGAGTGGGTAAGTTTGCAAAAGTAAACTACTATATTTTGGGTGATGGTGATTGGCCAGTCACTAGATCGATACATATCAATTATGTGATGAATGCTATTAAAGGAAGGGCTATTTTCTTGAATGATAAAGAGGATGTTATTATGCTGAATGGAGAATATGTTAGGAAGTTGAGGGACTTCTGGGAGGCTTTAAGGGAGAGGCACCCCTTGTTTCCTTGGTCTCACTGGCTATGGAGATCAAAAGGACCTAAGAAATGTATTCTGACCTTGTGGAGATGTTTGAAAGATGGGCTGCTAACAATAGAATGTCTGAAAAAGAGAGGGTTTCAGTGTGCTTCAAAGTGCATTCTGTGTAAAGAAAATGAGGAAACCCTGGATGACATCTTCTTATCTTGTGAATTTGGGAAGAAGCTATGGAGGAAAGTTGAGGAATGCAACATTGTTAGGAGTATGCCAATGAGTTTTCATGATCTGCCAAATAGAGTGGAGATGAAGGAAAGGACGTTTACTCTGTTTCTTGTCTATGAAATTGGGAAGGAGAGGAATACTAGAATTTTTTAAGGTAGGAGTAGAGATGAGGATAAAGTTTGGAACAATGTAAAGATAGGTGTAATGACCCCGCTTCTCAGTAATCCCCAATTAAGGAAGACCAAGAAGTTAGAGTCGTTATCCCAAAACATGGTCAATGGTTTTGCAAATAATAAAAAATAATTAATAAATTCTACCAAGGACTAAGCTTAAAGCAGGATAAAAATTTACTTTTCACATACCTTTCAGAAATAGGAATCTGGAACTTCTACCCACTATAGAGTTCTATCTAACTAAATCCTCTATTAATAGATTATCTTTATCTTCACAAATGTCACCTTACTGGTTGTCACTTTTAGATATTCCTAAAATGTCGACAAAAAATGTCGATCACTATAAATGAATATAACAGTATGTGGAGACAACCAAAATCTTGCACATATTTCATAAAAACATAAACACATCAAGTAGTTGTTAATAATTCAACATTATGTTTTCAAAATAATTTCCCAACCACTTTTACTCATCCTCTGGGATACCCTCTCTTAGGATTTAGTCCTTGCAAGGGACTTTAGGCTACCTTCTCCATCATGAGCTTGGTACCTTATGGGTCACCTCTCTGGGTGCCTTGTAGTCTTCCCTCTGGGGCTTGACCACCTCTGACCTTCCCTCCAGGGCTTGGAGTTCTCAAATCTTACATCTAGATACGGTATGTGGGTTCAGGAAAGTCATACATATATTTACATTGTGATAATCGTAGTCACTTTATAGACTGTAGAAATAAATTCATCCAAGCAGTTTATTTCCATGCAATCGATCAAACGTCAGAAAATGTTGGGAAACTAAAGTGAGTACTCAATAATTAATCACATACCTGATTTGGAGATCTCACATGATATAAGCACAATACAATCCAATCAGGAAATCCAAGAAAACAATAAAGCCAATCACATAAAAGAATAGAATCCTGAAAAGCATGTACAACCTATTTAATGCATACTCATCAAGAACTTACTTTATTGGCTTGGGATTACTTCCTAGGGTTTCTAATCTGAATTAGGGCTTCCTTAGGGTTCTTTAGATCTATTTCTCAACTTTACCTTTTTAGGTCAACAAAACCCTAAAATAGCAATTCTATGTTCAAAACCCTAATAACTGAACTATTCTCATTAAAGCCTCTTTATTACCAATTTGGATCTAAAACATAATATCTCTATCTTAAACATGGATTCGAAAATATATCTCATTATAAACCATTAACATCTAGATTAGGGTTTCTACGCCCATTAATGCACATTATTCATATGAAACCCTAAATTAACCAATCAAGCACATGGGTCATCTTTTAGATTCAAAACATCCTTTTTATTAACAACAAGTTAATATTTACATAAAACATTCATATGACCTTTCCCAATTTCATTAATCATCAAATTAGGATTTCTTATTCATGAAAGCATTAAAGACAGCAACTTTAAGCACTTTTTGAATTGCAAGAATAATTACGCTTCAATTATATTTCTACTAGATTCCTCATATTTTTCTGATCAATTTTCATATATAACTTGTTCATATCCAAGCTACCAATCCTTAGATATGAGTTTCATTAGATAATTACCTCTCAGCCAATGGGATGTCGACACGTCAGCAACACGACCCACTTTTTTCCCCTATTATCCCTGGGTCCACACCGATCCCAGATGGACCAGTGGTCGCCCGCCACACAGGTCGTGGTTTGGTCACCAGTGAACCCGACAGAATGCCCTTTTTTCCCTTTCCTCTTTTGAGCCAGGCCAGGGGCAAATAGGTAATTCAGCGCTTTTGATTCTTCAACCTTGTGAGCCGTCTGCTATTTGCTAATTGGTGGTCAACCCACTAGTTGACTTCATGATCTAATCCTCCCCTCTAGCATGGAAGAAGTCTATGACATTCTCCCCGTTCCGACGAACTCAACGACACTTTCTCTCCTTCAACAATGGTCAGAGTTGACGAGACTGTAAGGTTGGATCTCGGCGAGGAAGCAGGTCATGGGTGACTTTGTGGCTATGGCTAGCAAAGCAATTAGAGATGGGGAAGGGAAATAGTGGTCGTACAGAGCCTTGCAGAGACTTCACCATCTCCCAGAGGGGTCTATGGTCCCCCTGTTGACTCAAGGTCTAAATTGACAAAACCCTTGTTTTGATGATGACTAAACCATTCCACTTATTTGTGTCTAATGTCTATACTTGAGTGATTTCATATTAGGTATAGACACACTCCAAATGCCCTAACTTGTGCATCTCAAATTGGAGAAAAGACGAGTCAAAGTCAATACAAGTGCATGTTTTTTGTAATATGATGTAAATCCATTAGAATCATGTTGTAAATCACTTGTAATGATTGTATGACTTGTAATTAAGATTAGAAACAATCAGGAGCACTTAGATCGAATATTTAAGCACTAAAAAGCCATTTTCCAAAATTCACATTAGGTTGTTCATCGGTCGAGTTGCAAACTTGACCGATCCTGATTGGATCTTGAAAATGACTTTTGATCGGTCGAGTTTGCACTTCACAGAACTCGACTGATCCCTCTACTGACCAAAACTAATTTAAGCGAATCGGTCAAGTTACCCCAGGACAAACGTGACCGATGGCCTAAATTGGTCTTGTCTTTTAGTGGGATCGGTCGAGTTACCTTTATAGAAACTCGACCGATTGCACTGTATGAAAAAGTACAGAAAAGTGCTTCTAGCCATTGTGGAGTTTCAACAAGTGAAAATATATCTGTTGCAAGTCACAAAATGACTAGTTTTCATTCTTAAGTATTCCCAAAGGCAAAGAGGAATCCCCAGCTATAAATAGGACCCCTTGGGCTTCGATCCAAGGTTGTGCATTCAATGCAGAATTCTATGTGATGTTCCTATTCTGTAGTTGAGTGCTTCCTATAGCCTCCTCTCTCTCTCTCTAAGCTTAATCACTTGCTACATTTGTTAGAGTGAGTAGGAAATCTATAAGAGATCTAGTCATACATGTATATCTTGTGAGGCTCTCACTTCCACCACCTCCCTATCTCTCATTTCAACCATGAAGATGAAGGTTCTCTCTCTTGTCTAAGAGAGGTGAAGAAGAACAAGGGAAGGTGTCCCTTGGTGAAGATCAAGGTTGAAGACTTGGAGCAAGAGTGGGTAAGCCCTTGGTGAAGGTAGAAGACTCCTTGCTCAAGTGGGTAAGTCCTTGGTGGAAGCTTCTCTGAGTGAAGGTGAAGTCAAAGGCTGGAGATCCAAGAAGAGTGGGTAATTCCTTGAAGGCTTAAGACTTGTGCAAGAGTAGGTAAGTCCTTGGAAGAAGGCGGAAGACTCCTTGCAAAATGGGTAAGTCCTTGTAAGGTTGAAGACTCTTTGTATTGGATAGGTAAGTCTTTTGGTGGTCATGTATTGTAAGTCTTATGAATGAATATAAGAGTGTAATGGTTAAGAAATCCTAGAGGTTGACCTCTCTAGGTAGTGGACTGACTCACTTCTAGTTTGAAGTGTGGAACCACTCTACATAGCTTGTCACTTAGTGTATGCTCAATCTCTCTCGCCCTTGCTATGCATGTTTTAGTTGCACTCAAACTTCCTATTTTGGAACCTTATCTTGTGATATATCTAGAAGGTTTAATGAATTTTGTTTAAGTGCATTCAGTTGTATTCACCCCCCCCGCTAGAGCATCAAATCACCCATCTAGGATCCAACAATTGGTATCAAAGTGGGTCTTCTCCAAGCATACTTCAAAAAGTAGGAGAAGATGGGTGACTACCAAGGAGGGAGATACTTGATCAACCTTCCAATCTTTGATGGAAGCAATTCCCTCTATTAGAGAATAAGGCTTCAATTCTACATCTAAGGATCTAGTCTTGAGATGTGGCAAATGATGAACATCCCATACAAGCTACCTGAGAATGGGATGAAGCTACCTTGAAGAAAGCAACCTTGAATGAAACAGCCATGCACATCCTCTACGCCTCCATGACCCCCACCGAGTTCAACTGGATTTCTTCATGTGAAATAGCCTATGAGGTATGGAGAAAGCTATGCAAAACTTATGATGGGACAACTAAAGTGAAGGAAAGCAAAATCTACATGCTCAATGGGATATTTGAGAGCTTCAAGATGGGAAAGGAAGAGAAAATAGCTTATATGTATCATAGGCTCAACACCATTGGGAATGGTCTTGCAGTTCTAGGTCATCCTATGTCTAGAGGAGAGATCAACTCAAAGATCCTTAGAACTCTTCCCTAGAGGTGGGAACCCAAGGTGACTTCCATTGAAGAAGCAAGGCCTCTTAAGGATATTACTATTGAAGAGCTCATTAAAAATATACAAATCCATTAAGTCACACTTGACAAAAGAGAAGAAGTTGAAAGACAAGAGGAGAAAGAACTAAACAGAATGAAGAAGGCTGAAATGGAGACTCAAATTGAAGCTATTATTGGACAAGCCTCTCCATCCTCTCATGTTGAATAAGATGCCATTTACTCTAAGGGTAGATTCTACAAAGGCAAGAATTCCTCCTCCATCATGTGCCTCAAGTGCGGAAAGAAGGGTCACTTCAAGAAAGATTGTCTACAAGGCAAGAAGACCCATCTTCACAAGAGAAGAGAATATAAGTACAAGAAGAAGGAAAAATGGCACTCAAGATTAAGGGACTCCTCCAACTCAAGCTCAAGTGACTCCTCCAACTCAAGTTCAAGTGAAGAATCAAGTGGAGGATCAAGCTCTAGTGAAGAAGGAGAATGTCATTTTTCTCTCATGGCATCAACAAGTAAAGACTCAAGTGAGGTGAATCTAAACTCTTTAGATAAAGAATCTTTGATTGCTATTATTCATGATACTTGTGCCTCTCTTAAGTCTTATAAAAGAAAAAGGAAAAAGCTTGCTAAAATTATTGATAACTTGCATGTAGAAATAGATAGTCTTGAGCATGCTAACACTTGCTTGCAAAATGATGCAAATAATCTTAAAAAGTCTTCTCTAGAACTTGATTTGAAATCCAATGATTATGAGATTCAAAACAATGCCTATATTAGTCAAGTAGATGATCTTAAACTTGAAAATGCTAATTTTCTAGATAAGATTAGATTTCTAACAGCTCAACCTCTTATACATAGTTCTAATGAAGAGCATACTAAAATTATGTATTCTCTCGTGTTTGATATCAATGCTATTAAATCCGAAATCAAGGATAAAGATTTTGTTTTGCAAGGATTAGAATCTAAAAATTGTGTTTATCTTTCTAAAATTGCTTTGCTTGAAACAAAAAATGCCTCCTTGCTTGCTAAAATCAATGTGCTTGAATCTTGTTCTAGTTCTACTAGTAGAGAGAATAATGTTGTTGCTCTTCATATTGATAGAGATTCTTACTTAACTAAAGCTCTTTGCTTAGAAAATGATCTTTTGCATCCTAGAGAAAATATAAATCATTTGTCTTCTACTATTACTTCTCTTATGCATGATAATCATAGTTTGAGATCTTCTTTGCAAAGATTCTTAGTTGATAAAAAGAATCTTAATGATATCCTACACCATACTACTAAACAAATTGGCAAACATGGTTTAGGGTATGATGGTAGTCAAAGGAACAACAAAGGTAAAGGACCTCCAATATTCCATGGAGAATCCTCTAGTTCCAAGACTATGGGCACATGCAACTATTGCAATGATATTGGCCATTATTCTACTTATTGTCTTTTTAGGAAAGCACCCAAGAGAAATAGGACTTGGGTTACTAAGCTAACCCATCCGGACCTAAAAACATGATTGGGGACCATTTCATCTTTCTTCTTGTAGGTACTTGCAAATGGATTGACTTGAGATATTGAATTGCAAATTGACTTCTCAATCCACATGAAAGAAGAAAGGTGAGATGTGTAGAGGGTGACAACAAGTGGAAAAAGGAATGGTAAGAACAAAGGTAAAGGTTTTCTTACTTATAACCATTTCTAACTTGTTTTTGTCAAGCTAGTGTGCACTATTCATGCAGTTTTTGAGTCAAAAGTGGTATTTTGTGATTCTCTTCACACTCTTGATCCAAAACTTTTTATAATGTTTTCATAGTGCATTACTAACTTGCTTACACATGTTTGGATATGGCTTATATCTTTAGCATGCCTCTAAATATGTTTTTATGAAATATATGTGCCTTTTGATAGCAGACTTTTTGGTCGAGTTTGTCCTATTTGAAACACGACCGATAGGTACCAATGGGTGTTGCCAACCGCTATCATCAGTTGAGTTGTCAATACACAGAACTCGAATGAAAAAACTATGCACAGAATATACATTTGTCTTTTGGTAATGATGCATATTTGTATGTGAGTTATATCCTTTCATGCTTCTAAAATTGCATATCTCTTTGTATGGATATATCTCTACATTTACTCATAGCTTGCTTTATCTTGTGGTATCTATTGCTATGATCTAGATCCTACTAGTAGTCCTAACTTGTGATAACATCTACTAGTGGTTCACATACATGTAGTTCTAACCTTATTTATAATTGGTATCTTTGCTCATCTAGTGGTATTTCACTATATGCTATGCTTATATCTTGTTTCATACTTTCTCAAGCTTGTTCCTTGAATTGCATATATCTTGAGTTGAGTTGCTTGCATAACTTTGTGATGCAGGATACATAAGTCTACATTTTATGTAGAAATTGGAGTATTTTTTGGATTTCATGCAACTTTTGCTCCAGTTTCAGTTTTTGGTGCAAGACTAGTGTTTTTTATGTAGAAACGGCCTTCTAAGCTAGGCTCGTCGCCTCGCCATGAGCCCTGACACTTTTTGGGTAAATTCTGTCATATTAAGGGTCAAAATTGTGATTTATTATTTTTCTGCAGCACTTTATCTTGCTTTTTGGGTTGTTCAAGTGCATGCTTTAATTTGGTTTTCTTTCTATGATTGGACAAGCCCCTATTTGTGCTCTTCTACTCTCATTATATAACTTTTTTTATCCCCTTTCTCTTAACAAGTGGTATTTCTTATTTCTTCATACCCCTACTTTTTGAAATGATAAAGGGGGACAAAGGTATGCCTTCTTTTGACAAAATAGGGAGAAGGCATGTCTTACATGAAGAGGAGAGAAGCATGTCCATGTAAAGGGGAGAAGGTAAATGGGAGAAGACATATATGTGTAGAACATATATGAGTACAAGACATATTAGTCTATAAATGTTATGAAAGATAACCATGCAGGAGAAATAGCATCAATTGAGGGGGAGTATGAGAACTCCACTAGCATCAATTGTGGGGGAGCATATGAACTGAATTCTATTGAAACCCCTAGGTTTCTCCAAAGGTATGACTTTACTTAAATGCTTTCAATACATTTATGGAATAGTTTGTCATCTTCAAAAAGGGGGAGAATGTTGACTCAAGGTCTAAATTGGCTAAACCCTTGTTTTGATTATGACTAAACCATTCTACTTATTTGTGTCTAATGTCTCTACTTGAGTGATTTCAGATTAAGTATAGACACACTCCAAATGCCCTAACTTGCACATCTCAAATTGGAGAAAAGACAAGTCAAAGTCAATACAAGTGCACATTTTTGTAATATGATGTAAATACATTAGAATCATGTTGTAAATCACTTGTAATGATTATATGACTTGTAATTAAGTTAGAAAAAATCAGGAGCACTTAGATCAAATATTTAAGCACTCAAAAGCCATTTTCCAAAATTCACATTAGGTTGGTCATCGGTCGAGTTGCAAACTCGACCGATCCTGATTGGATCTTGAAAATGACTTTTGATCGGTTGAGTTTGCACTTCATAGAACTCGACCGATCCCTCTACTGACCCAAACTAGTTTAAGTGAATCAGTCGAGTTACCCCAGGACAAACTCGACCAATGGCCTAAATTGATCTTGTCTTTTAGTGGGATCGGTCGAGTTACCTTTATAGAAACTCGACCAATTGCACTTTACCGAAAAGTGTAGAAAAGTGCTTATAACCATTGTAGAGTTGCAACAAATGAAAATATATCTATTGCAAGCCACAAAACGGCTAGTTTTTATTCTTAAGTGTTCCCAAAGGCTAAGAAGCATCCCCAGCTATAAATAGGACCCCTTGGGCTTCATTCTAAGGTTGAGCATTCAATGAAAAACTCTATGTGAGGTTCTTATTCGGTAGTTGAGTGCTTCCTATAGCCTCCTCTCTCTCTAAGCTTAATCACTTGCTACATTCGTTAGTGGTAGTAGGAAATCAATAAGAGAGCTAGTCATACATGTATATCATGTGAGGCTCTCACTTCCACCACCTCCCTATCTCTCATTTCAACCATGAAGATGAACGTTCTCTCTCTTGGCTAAGAGAGGTGAAGAAGAACAAGGGAAGGCATCCCTTGGTGAAGATCAAGGTTGAAGACTTGGAGCAAGAGTGGGTAAGCCTTTGGTGAAGGCAGAAGACTCCTTACTCAAGTGGGTAAGTCCTTGGTGGAAACTTCTACGAGTGAAGGTGAAGTCAAAGATTGAAGATCCAAGAAGAGTGGGTAATTCCTTGAAAGTTGAAGACTTGTGCAAGAGTAGGTAAGTCTTTGGAAGAAGGCAAAAGACTCCTTACAAAGTGAGTAAGTCCTTAGTAACGTTGAAGACTCTTTGTATTATATAGGTAAGTCCTTTGGTGGTCATGTATTGTAAGTCTTATGAATGAATATAAGAGTGCAATGGTTAAGAAATCCTGGAGGTTGACCTCTCTAGGTAGTGGACTGACTCACTTCTAGTTTGAAGTGTAGAACCACTCTACATAGCTTGTCACTTGGTGTATGTTCAATCTCTCTCTCCCTTTCTATGCATGTTTTAGTTGCACTCAAACTTCCTATTTTGCAACCTTATCTTGTGATATATCTTGAAGGTCTAATGAATTTTATTTAAGTGGATTTAGCTCTATTCACCCCCCCTCTAGAGCATCCAATCACCCATCTAGGATCCAACAATTGGTATCAGAGCGGGTCTTCTCCTAGCATACTTCAACAAATAGGAGACGATGAGTGACTACCAAGGAGGGAGATACTTGATCAACCTTCCAATATTTGATGGGAGCAATTTCTTCTATTGGATAAGAAGGCTTTAATTCTACATCCAAGGATCAAGTCTTGAGATGTGGAAAATGGTGAACAACCCATACAAGCTACCTAAGGCAAATATTGAAGAATGGGATGAAGCTACCTTGAAGAAAGCAACCTTGAATGCTAGAGCCATGCTCATCCTCTATGCCTCCATAATCCCCACCCAGTTCAACTAGATTTCTTCATGTGAAACAGCTTATGAGGTATGGAGAAAGCTATGTGTCACTTATGAGGGGACAACTCAAGTGAAGGAAAGTAAAATCTACATGCTCAATGGGCTGTTTGACAACTTCAAGATGGGAAAGGAGGAGAAGATAGCTAATGTGTACCATAGGCTCAACATCATTGTGAATGGCCTTGCGGTTCTAGGTCATCCTATGTCTAGAGGAGAGATTAACTCAAAGATCCTTAGAACTCTTCCCAAGAGGTGGGAACCCAAGGTGACTTCCATTGAAGAAGCAATGTCTCTTAAGGATAATCCTATTAAAGAGCTCATTGGAAATCTACAAGCCCATGAAGTCACACTTGGCAAGAGAGAAGAAGTTGAAAGACAAGAGGAGAAAGAGCTAAAGAGAATGAAGAAGCTGAAATGAAGGCTCAAAATGAATATATTATGGGACAAGCCTCTCCATACTCTCATGTTGAATAAGATGTCATGTACTCCAAGGGTAGATTCTACAAATCCAAGAATTCCTCCTCCATCAGGTGTCTCAAGTGTGGATAGAAGGGTCACTTCAAGATAGATTGTCTACAAGGCAAGAAGACCCATCTTCACAAAAGAAGAAAATATAAGTACAAGAAGAAAGAAAAATGGCACTCAAGCTCAAGGGACTCCTCCAACTCAAGCTCAAATGACTCCTCCAACTCAAATTTAAGTGAAGAATCAAGTGAAGAGTCAAGTGGAGGATCAAGCTCTAGTGAAGAAGGAGAATATCATTTTGCTCTCATGGCATCAACAAGTAAAGACTCAAGTGAGGTAAATCTAAACTCTTTAGATAAAGAATATTTGATTCCTATTATTCATGATACTTGTGCCTCTCTTAAATCATATAAAAGGAAAAAGAAAAAGATTGCTAAAATTATCGATAACTGATAAATGTATACTTATCCCTTTATTTTCATCTTTTAGTTATCTTTCTAGGATTGTTTTGTTATTTATCTGCTTCTTTTTGTTATTTATTGCATTTGTTTGGAATTTTCTATTTATTTTGTAGGAACAACCCCTTAGCCATGGTTTTATTGAATTAGTTTTAATCGATTTCTTTTATACGACGATTAGTTTATTAAATCGATAATCTAGCGAAGTAATTACTCGTTAGATGTATATGTTAACCCAGATGGAAATAACTATGGAAATCTGGGTTTAGAACGATTAAACCAATTCGCATAGAGATTCTGGTGTGACCATGGATTTATCTCTTTTCGGATGACAAACTAGGAAATATGAGCACCAGGACCAATGGGCTCATATGGAGTTCATCTTTTGTGGGTTTTTGTGATTCACATGTCGTCACATATTTGTCGATCAATTGTTAATTCGTTTTCTTGCCATGGCTAAGGAGGTGAAAATCTCTAAGCCTCGATTCTCTTCCTTTGATTTCAATCACCGACTATCTCGTTTGTCTTAGTTTTTAGTCTTTTTTTCATGATTGCTTTTTGTGCTAACAACAATCTTATTTACCTTTTACAGGGCAAATAATATTTTATTTAAGTACAATATAATTTCAGCAATTTACTTCCTTAGTGTAACCATTCATCACCCAAACCGATTTTATTTTCTGTTCCAAATATGAAAATATCAAAAACAAATAAATAAGCTATTCAACAATTGGGTTTTTAAGAAACAATCTTTAAAAGTTGTCCTTTGGGATTTGACCCTTTCTATACTAGCCTTAATCGGAAAGTTAAGAGGTTTAAACTCTAGGATTAACAATCTTAGCGATTGGTGTGTTAAGAAATGCATATCAATTTGGCGTCGTTGTCAGGGACAACATATTTGTTTCTTTGAACCCCAAAAATTTTTGAAAAACTTTTTTTTCCTTTTTTTATGCCTTCCGAGTAACATTCCGGAAGTGCTACTCCTTCTTCCAAGTTTCTATTCCGGCAGTCCATTTTTTCTACACACGATTAACTGCTTCATTTGTGCATGCGACGCCCGAACGTTGATTTTCAATTGTTTGATTCAGAAATAGAAAGTACTTTTCATCATTTAAACCATCAAAATCTTGCAAGAATGAATGAAGAAGAAGTCACCCGTAGGATCAACCAAGCTCTCATAGCTCAAATAGAGCTCATCCAAGCCGAACAAGCGGAAAGAGAATACACTTTATGAGTAGCCTATAGGGCTGAACAAGAAATCATAGAAGCCGATAGGAGGGAAGCTGAAAGGCAAAAACAATTAAAGGACTTTTCTGTTCCCAAAACTGTCTACGCACAACATTCGGTCATACCCTCTGACATCATTGCTCCTCAATTTGAGATCTGAACCCAATGGATCACCATGATGCAAGCCAACCCCTTCTCAAGCAACAATGGGGAAAGTTTCCAAGATCACCTTCAAAGATTCATTGACCTTTGCTCTCTGAACAAACTCCCAGGCGTCTCTGAAGATGCCATCCGCCTTAGATTGTTCAAGTATTCCCTCTCCGGTCAAGCTAGTAGTTGGTACAACACTATGGAGAGTGAAGAACATGTCACAACCTGGGAAGTTCTACAAAGCAAGTTTCTTGAGAAATTTTACCCCCCTTCTCTCACCTATGAACTCAAGGGTCAAATCACTCACTTTTCCATGTCCCCCGGGGAGTCTTTAGGAGAATCCTAGAAAAGGTTCAAAGACTTACTTAGGAAGTTCCCCCACCATGATATCTCTCAAGCCCAACTCATAGAGATCTTCTACCATGGTGTTGATGATGATACCAAATTCTTTCTTGATTCCTCATCTGGAGGAAATTTCATACATCAAAGTTTGACTAGCACATGGGAAATAGTCAAACGGGCTTCTGAAATAAGGGCTAGAAGAGGAAAGGGTGGAATCCTTAAGGTAGCCTAGGCAGAAGTTAATCATGATATCCAAAGCATAGCAGAAAGCCTCAAATTAATTGCCTTAAAACAAGATCGATTAGAGTCATCCCTAGGCATACTTAGGGAGTCACCCCAACAAATAAAAGCCATGGACTCTCTTTGTGGCATTTGCCAAGGACACGACCACACCACCCTCCACTGTCAATATCTCTACAACATGCCCATGCAACATGAAATGGGACAACAGCCAGAAGACCTCAATTCAATCCATACCATACCAGGCCAAGGTTACTACAACCCCAACCAAACTAGAAACCACCCTGGTTTTGCCGAGAACTCTAGCCAACTCCAGACCCATCAAAGGCCTCCTTACCCTCAAGGTAACAATCGACCACCACCTGGATTCCCATACAACAACCAAAGGAACTTTGGAACCCATGGAAATTAATGAGGAAATCATCCAACCCAACCACCATATCAAGGACAAAAATTTCAAAACTTAAACCTTCCCCCTCAAAACCTCAATCAACCACCTCCTCAACCAAATGTTCTCACCTCCTCCACCCCTTCATCAGAAGAAAGGATAGCTGCCTTGGAGCAAATCATCATTGCTCAACAAGCTCATCAAAAGGTGACTGACGCCCAACTAGCTCGTCTATTTGCCCAATAGAAACCCCCTGCCAAAACTTTTGTAGGGCAGCCTAAAAACAACCCCAAACATCCCGAACAACTCAAGGTTGTCTCTACTCATTCAGGAAAGGTGCATACCCCTCCCCCCCAGAAAAATCTTCAGACCTATCTCTAGAATTCGAGGATGAGGACATGGTAGTTGTCAAACCTGAAGCTACACCCAAACCATCTGTCCCTAAAACCCCTAAAAAAGAAGACGAAGAACCAATCTACAAACCCCGACCTCCCTACCAAGCCCGCCTCAAACAAACAAGACTTGACGCCCACTTCATGAAATTTAGGGATGCTATGAAAAAAATACATGTCGACATTCCTTTCCTTGATGCTTTGGCAGACATGCCCGCCTGGTCCAAGTACATGAAATCTCTCTTGACTAGAAAGTATGTTACTAAAGAATATGAGACTGTGAAACTTGCTAGGACCACTTCAGACATTATCCTAAGTAAGATGCCTAAAAAATAGAAGGACCCAGGTTCTTTTGGAATAGGATGCTACTTGGGTGACAATGCCTGTAGAAAGGGCCTAGCTGATTTAGGAGCCAGTATATCCATCATGCCCTATAGCCTTTGCAAAAGACTAGGATTCAATGACATGTTACCCACAACCATGATTATCCAACTGGCGGACTCATCCACAACCAAACCCATGGGAATCATAGAAGACATTCCGGTTAAAGTTGGAAATGATGCCTATCTCCCTTGTGATTTTGTGATCATGGACATCAAGGAAGATTTATGCCACCCTCTCATTTTCAGACATCCATTCTTAGCTACTGACTGTGCCTTGATTGATGTTGAGGCCGGTACCATTTTGTTAAGACTAGGGAAGCAAACCCTAGAGTTTAGGGTGTTTGAAAGCATGAGGGGACCTAGTCTTGAGGAAGAGGTTTACCTCCTTGATTGCATTGATGAATTATCCCAACTAAGGTAGGAATGGGAGTTAGTTGATGACCCCCTACACACCGCCCTCACTATCCCCGCCAAATGTGATTTTGATAATGAAACATTAAATCAACTCAAGATTCATTTGGATAACTTTGAGGAGATTACCAATACAAAAATTGAAGACCTTAAGATGATCTCCATCATAGAAGAAAAGCCTGAACCACCAAAGGTCCCAGAAATGAAGACTCTCCTCATAGGCCTAAAATATGTGTTTCTTGATGAACAATAACTATGCCATGTTATTATCAATTCTGACCTTACCATTGAACAGGAAAACATGCTTATGGGAGAACTTAGGAAAAGAAAAATAGCTTTAGGGTACAAAATGATGGATTTAGTTGGGATAGATCAATCCATTTGCATCCATAAAATCCCAATGATTGAAAATAGCAAACCTTCCCGAGACCCACAACGGAAACTCAACCCAAACATGAAGGAAGTTGTCCATCTTGAAGTGATTAAACTTTTGACTGCAGGGATCATCTACCCCATCTCTGACTCTCCTTGGGTCAGCCCTGTCCAAGTTGTCCCCAAAAAAGGTGAGACCACAGTCATTAGGAATGAGAAGAATGAGCTCATCCCCACCCGTACCATCACAGGGTGGAGGATGTGCATTGACTACAAGAAACTCAACAAAGAAACTAGGAAAGACCACTTCCCACTTTCCTTCCTCGATCAACTTCTTGAACGTTTAGCTCATCAACAATACTTTTGTGATCTAGATGGCTACTCAGTTTTTTATCAGATTCCCATTCATCCTGAAGATTAAGAGAAAACCGCTTTCATATGCCCTTTCGGTACATACGCCTTTAGACGAATGCCCTTTGGCCTTTGCAATGCACCAACCACTTTTCAAAGATGTATGTCTGCCATTTTTTCAGGGTTAACTGAAACTGTCATGGAAATTTTCATGGACGATTTCTCCGTCTATGGAGATAGTTTCGATTCTTGCCTTGCAAACCTCTCCCTTGTTCTTGATAGATGCATCTAATCACACTTATTACTTAATTGGGAGAAGTGCCACTTCATGGTTAAGGAAGGTATTGTTCTGGGCCATAAGGTAAGCAACCAAGGCATTGAAGTGAACAAAGCTAAGATTGAGGTCATCACCAAGCTTCCCCCTCCTACCTCAGTCAAAGACATTCGGGCTTTCCTAGGACATGTTGGTTTCTATCGACGTTTCATTCGTGACTTCTCTAAAATCACCAAACCTCTCACCAACCTCCTTCAAAAGGAGGTTCCTTTCAATTTTGACAAAGCTTGCATGGATAGCTTTCTATGCTTGAAGGATGCTCTCACCACCACTCCTATCATCTGTGCTCCTGACTGGGCCTTACCCTTTGAAATAATGTGTGATGCTAGTGATTTTGCTATAGGTGCCATTTTAGGACAAAGAATTGACAAGAAACACCATGTCATTTATTATGCATCCAAGACCTTAGATGAAGCTCAGTGAAATTACACCGTCACTAAAAAAGAAATGCTAGCAATTGTCTATGCATTTGATAAATTTCGCTCATATCTTGTTGGTTCAAAGGTTGTTGTTTACACTGATCATGCAGCCATTCGCTACCTCATGACCAAGAAAGGTGCCAAGCCTAGACTCAAAAGATGGATTTTGTTATTGCAGGAATTTGATCTAGAAATACTAGACAAAAAGGGATCTGAAAATGTTGTGGCTGACCACCTAAGTAGACTTAGCTATAGCCCCATTGATGAAAATCCCATAAATGAATCCTTACTCGATGACCATTTGCTCAAGGTAGACTCCAAATTCCCTTGGTTTGATGATTTTATGGATTATTTAGTTGCAGGTGTATTGCATCCCGAATATAAGGGACACTCTAAAGCTAAATTTTTACATGATGTCAAAAATTATTATTGGGATGAACCTTATCTTTTCAGACTTTGCATCGATAGTTTGTATCGTCATTGTGTTTCCCAAGAAGAAAGCATTGACATCCTAGAACAATGCCACTCTGGCCCCTATGGTGGACACATGAGTTCCCAAAAAACTGCTAGAAAGGTCTTGAAATGTGGTTTCTATTGAGCCACCATCTTCAAGGACTCTTATGACTATGTACTTTCTTGTTATCAATGTCAAAGGATAGGAAACATTTCCAAACGTGACCAAATGCCCCTAACATCTTGGCAAGAATTAGAGATCTTTGATGTCTGGGGAATCGACTACATGGGCCCATTTCCTTCTTCTTATGGGTTTTCTTACATGTTAGTTGCAGTCAATTATGTGTCCAAATGGGTTGAAGCTATTCCCATGAAAACTTGTGACTCCAAGCCCGTTAAAAAACTTTTCAAAGATATTATCTTCCCTAGATTTGGAGTCCCGCGCACTGTCATTTCTGACGGGGGATCTCACTTTCTAGAAAAAAGTTTTGAAGCTTTATTGAAAAAATATGGAGTCTACCACAAAGTCGTCACCCCTTACCATCCTCGGACTAGTGGACAGGTTGAAGTATCCAATAAACAAATCAAATCCATTTTAGAAAAAATAGTGGGTCGCACTAGGAAAGATTGGGCATTAAAGATCAATGATGCTTTGTGGGCGTACAAAACAGCTTATAAAACACCCATCGGTACTACCCCCTTCAGACTGATCTATGGAAAGTCATGCCACTTGCTAATAGAATTAGAGCACAAAGCCATATGGGACATCAAAAGCTTAAACTTTGACCTTTCTGCTACAGGAGAAAAACATATTCTCCAAATGAATGAGCTTGACAAACTTAGAATGAGTGCCTATGAAAATGCTAGAATCTACAAAGACTGAGCCAAAATGTGGCATGATGGTCACATCAAGCGTAAGGACATTAGAGAAGGAGACCATGTTTTAGTTTTTAATTCAAGATTAAGACCTTTTCATGGGAAACTTAAGTCAAGATGGTATGGCCCCTATATTGTCAAATGTGTCTATCCTCATGGTACATTTCTTCTATGGGATAAAGTTTTAGGAGAATTTAAAGTTAATGGACATCGACTTAAAAGATACATCACCAATGAAGACCTTGTCGCTTCAGATTCAAACAATTGTTCATCTTTGAAAGACCTAAACTTATTCAACCCCACAACTCCCCCAGAATCCCAATGACTGATCCATCACTCGTCAGGCTTCGACGTTAAACCAGGCGCTTATTGGGAGGCAACCCAATCATTTAATCTTTTCAAATTCCTTCTAAATTTGTCTTATCTAACACTTGTATTTCAATTTTAGTTCTTGCTCACAAAAAAGGAAAGAAAGAAAAAAAAAATCGAGAGCCAACTACCCCATCAAGCCTACCCTGACTCCCCTTGTTGTGGGCTTCGCCCTTTCCTTCGCTAGAGTGATTTTTCCCTCCATCTCCAATTTAAGTTTTGCTCGGGACGAGCAAAAGTCTAAGTCTGGGGTGGAGGTGGGTCGTATGATTCTATTCCACCCTCTATCTTTTCCTTATTTGTTTTATTTTTCCTTTTCATCTTTTTTCATTAGTTACTTTAGTTTATGGCCCTTATCTAGTCGGACAATTTTTCTCCTTAGTTGTAAAAAGGCCATTATCTAGTTGGCCCATTAATTAGATGTATATCATTTTACCCCAAATTGAATTTAGTAAACTTTTTGCAAAGACTGTTACAAATTATCATTTCTGAAACCACCATGTCATCTAGGACCCCTAATAACATCACTCCTCTGGCAAGTCAAAGGAATCAATCATAACCAAGCATAAAAAAATTTCCTATATTTAAGCAATGGATTATCTTGTTATAAAATTTGTATGATGTGGTTTATAGGAATACTCTAACTAGAGCAATGACACTCTCTGACAAAAATATATGAAAAAAATTTGAAAGTTATAAGCACAAGAACATCTCTTCCTTTCCTCTGTTTTTTTCTAAAAAAGAGAAGCAAAGAATCATCACCGGAAAAAAAATCAAGTCCGGGGTGGCATGCTTACCAAAATGAAAACTCCATACCCCACAAAGGGGTGTACCATCAAAATATGCCAAAAGTGTGCATGAAAAAAATTGTGATCATTGTAGCCACAACTCCATAAGTTCATATCACGAGTCGAATAGAGGAGAGATCAATATATTTTCGTCACTTCTTTCTTTGTTTTCACACCCCCAAATTCATCTTATTCTTGTACAATAACTAAAAAAATATTAATAAAAATTAAGAGTGTCAAAGCAAAAATAATACGATGTCTATTTTTCTACAAATTCTTATTTTAGAAGCTAGATTTGACAATTATTTTGATAGGGAATATAGAATTTTATGCTATGTGGTTCTAGGAGATTGGGTCACTTGGCCAAAATTTAGAGGTGAGGATAGTAGTGATGTTATTAAGTTGAGGATGGCATATTGGGAGTATAAATTGGACTTTATTTGTGATTTTATTTGCTTGAGGACAAGCAAAGATTCAAGTCCGGGGTATTTTGATAAATGTATACTTATCCCTTTATTTTCATCTTTTAGATATCTTTCTAGGATTGTTTTGTTATTTATCTTCTTCATTTTGTTATTAATTGCATTAGTTTGGAATTTTCTATTTATTTAGAGTTTTAAATATATTTACTTATTTTTTTGTAGGAAAATAACTCATGAGTAAATTCCCCTAGAAGATATTTTTGCACAAATTCCCGCAGTGTCTGACTTCAGTATATACCTTTCATCAAAATTGTTATAACTCCCACATCCCAAGGCAGAATTTAATGTGCAAGTATGCATTGGAAAGAGAATTCAATTATATACAGGAAAAACATATTTTCATACCGCTTACAAATTTATGAATGGACTAAAAACACACTCGAAATCTCTATTGCGGGAAATTACTGTAAAAGGAATGCAAAGCAATCAATTGTTTCCTCTATTGACTAGATCCAGAAAGTTAGCAGCCGCCGCCGGCCATTTCTATTTCCCTAAATCTAATGTATGCCCCCTCCTTCTCCTATAAAAGGAGGGACACTTCCTCCTCCTTGGGCATCTTGGATTTCATTTTTGTACTAGCATTCTCGGAGTATCTCATTCTTGTATTCTTCTTCTAGTTCTGCAATAAAGTAATTTTTCTTGAAGTATTGTTCATTCTTTGATTGTTCCTCGACTCTTTTATTCAACTTTTAGATCTAGATCTCCTTTTCCCCTTTCTTTAGTTCCGGGGCAAGGAATTAAGAACCTGACCATTTTATTGTCTCTAGTATAAGGATTGATTTCCTATTTTGGGCTAGACTATGGCCAAGGTACTTTCTTCCTCCGTCTCCCCCTTCTCCTCAATTACATGTGAGTAGTTCCATATCGAGGTAAGGTGAACAGTCCCTTAGACATGGTTTGATCGAATTAGTTTTAATCGATTTCTTTTAGACGGTGATTGGTTTATTAAATCGATAATCTAGTGAAGTAATTACTCGTTAGATGTATATGTTAACTGGATGGAAATGACCATGGAAATCTAGGTTTAGAATGATTAAACCAATTCACATAGAGATTCTGATATGACCGCGTATTTATCTCTTTTCGGATGACGAACTAGGAAACATGAGCACCAGGACCAATGGGCTCATGTGGAGTTCATCTTTTGTGGGTTTTGTGATTCACATGTTGTCGCATATTTGTCGAGTAATTGTTAATTCGTTTTCTTGCCATGGCTAATGAGGTGAAAACCCCTAAGCCTTGATTCTCTTCCTTTGATTTCAATCACCGACTGTATCGTTTGTCTTAGTTTTTAGTCTTTTTTTTCATAATTGCTTTTTGTGCTAACAACAATCTTGGTTACCTTTTGTAGGGCAAATAATATTTTGTGTAAGTACAATTTAATTTCAGCAATTTCCTTCCTTAGTGTAACCATTCATCACCCAAACTGATTTTATTTTCTATTCCAAATTTGAAAATACCAAAAATAAATAAATAAGTTATTCAACAATTGGGTTTTTAAGAAACAATCTTTAAAAGTTGTCCTTTGGGATTCGACCATTTCTATACTAGCCTTAACCAGAAAGTTAAAAGGTTTAAACTCTAGGATGAACAATCTTAGTGATTGGTGTGTTAAGCGACGCATATCAATAACTTTCATGTAGAAATATATAGTCTTCTCTGAACTTGATTTGAAATCCAATGATGTTGATATTCAAAACAATGCCTATATTAGTCAAGTAGATGATCTTAAACTTGAAAATGCTAATTTTCTTGATAAGATAATATTTCTAGAAGATCAACCTTTTATGCATAGTTCTAATAAAGAGCATACTAAAATTATGTATTCTCTCATGTTTGATATCAATGCTATTAAATCTGAAATCAAGGATAAAGATTTTGTTTTGCAAGGATTAGAATCTTAAATTTGTGTTTATCTTTCTAAGATTGCTTTGCTTGAAATAGAAAATGCCTCCTTGCTTGCTAAAATCAATGTGCTTAAATCTTGTTCTAGTTCTACTAGTGGAGAGAATAATGTTGTTGCTCTTATTGATAGAGATTCTTATTTAACTAAAGCTCTTTGCTTTGAAAATGATCTTTTGCATGCTAGAGAAAATATAAATCATTTGTCTTCTACCATTACTTCTCTTATTCATGATAATCATAGTTTGAGATCTTCTTTGTAAAGATTCTTAGTTGGTAAAAAGAATCTTAATGATATCCTACACCATACTACTAAACAAATTGGTAGACATGGTTTAGGATATGACGGTAGTTAAAGGAACAACAAAGGTAAAGGGCCTCCAATATTCCATGAAGAAACCTCTAGTTCCAAAACTATGTGCACATGCAACTATTGCAATGATATTGGCCATTATTCTACTTGTTGTTCTTTTAGGAAAGCACCCAAGAGAAACAGGACTTGGATTGCTAAGCTAACCCATCCAGACCTAAAAACATGATTGGGGACCATTTCATCTTTCTTCTTGTAGGTACTTGCAAATGGATTGACTTGAGCTATTGAATTGCAAATTGACTTCGCAATCCACATGAAAGAAGAAAGATGAGATGTGTAGAGGGTGACAATAAGTGGAAAAAGGAATGGTAAGAAAAAAGGTAAATGTTTTCTTACTTATAACCATTTATAACTTATTTTTGTCAAGCTAGTGTGCACTATGCATGTGGTTTTTAAGTCAAAAGTGGTATTTTGTGATTATCTTCATACTCTTGCTCAAAAACTATTTCTAATGCTTTCATAGTATTACTAACTTGCTTACACATGTTTGGATATGGCTTATATCTTTAGAATGCATCTAAATATGTTTTTATGAAATATATGTGCCTTTTGACAGTAGATTTGTCGGTCGAGTTTGTCCTGTTTGAAACTCGACAGATAGGCACCAATGGGTGTTGCCAAAAATTGTCATCGGTCGAGTTGTCAATACACAAAACTCAACCAAAAACACTGTGCACAGAATACACATTTGGCTTATTGAATGAGAATTTCCCTCTCAACTAGATTTTCTCAACCAATAGCCTTATTCTTTGGCACTCTCATTTGGTACATTTATATATACATATTTCCATGTTCTAAATTTCCTATCTTGCTTACAACTCTATCTCTATAATTGATCTAAATTGGTATATATATATATCTTGCAATTACTTGCTTTGAGTTGCTTTGCAGGTTTTGATGATGATCTCCTTGGATCTCTTGGTTGTGTCTAAATTGCTTCCATTGTATTCTAACTTGCTACATCTATCTAGGTGTATATCTTGTGTTGATATAACCTTTAGGTTCTTAGTGGTAATCATCTTTTGGTAATGATGCATATTTGTATGTGAGTTATATCCTTTCATGCTTCTAAATTGCATATCTCTTTGTTTGGATATATCTCTACATTTACTCATAGCTTGCTTCATCTTGTGGTATCTATTGCTATGATCTAGATCCTACTAGCAGTCCTAACTTGTGATAACATCTACTGGTGGTTCACATACATGTAGTTCTAACCTTGTTTATAATTGGTATCTTTGCTCATCTAGTGGTATTTCACTATATGCTATGCTTGTATCTTGCTTCATACTTGCTCAAGCTTGTTCCTTGAATTGCATATCTACTATCTTAAGTTGAGTTGCTTGCATAACTTTGTGATGCAGGATACATAAGTCTACATTGTATGTAGAAATTGGAGTATTTTTTGGATTTCATGCAGCTTTTGCTCCAGTTTTAGTTTTTGGTGCAAGACTAGTGTTTTTTATGCAAAAATAACCTTCTGAGCTAGGCTCATCGCCTCGCCATGAGCCCTGACACTTTTTGGGCAAATTCTATCATCTTGAGGGTGAAAATTGTGATTTATTGTTTTTTTGCAGCACTTTATCTTGCTTTTTGAGTTGCTCAAGTGCATGCTTTAACTTGCTTTTCTTTCTATGATTGGACAAGCCCCTATTTGTGCTCTTCTACTCTCATTATATAACTTTTGACAAAGGTATGTCTTCTTTTGACAAAATAGGGAGAAGGCATGTCTTACATGAAGAGGAGAAGTATGTCCATGTAAAGGGGAGAAGGTAAATGGGAGAAGACATATATGTGTAGAACATATATGAGTAGAAGACATATTATTCTATAAATGTTATGAAACTAACCATGCAGGAGAAATAGCATCAATTGAGGGGGAGTATGAGAACTCCACTAGCATCAATTGACGGAAAGCATATGAACTCAATTCTATTGAAGCCCTAGGTTTCTCCAAAGGTATGACTTTACTTAAATACTTTCAATACATTTATGGAATAGTTTGTCATCTTCAAAAAGGGGGAGAATGTTGACTCAAGGTGTAAATTGGCTAAACCCTTGTTTTGATGATGACTAAACCATTCCACTTATTTGTGTCTAATGTATCTACTTGAGTGATTTTAGATTAGGTATAGACACACTCCAAATGCCCTAACTTGTGCATCTCAAATTGGAGAAAAGACAAGTCAAAGTCAATACAAGTGCACATTTTTGTAATATGATGTAAATCCATTAGAATCAAGTTGTAAATCACTTGTAATGATTGTATGACTTGTAATTAAGCTTAGAAAAAATCAAGAGCACTTAGATCGAATATTTAAGCATTCAAAAGTCATTTTCTAAAATTCACATCAGGTTGTTCATCGGTCGAGTTGCAAACTCGACCGATCTTGATTGGATCTTGAAAATGACTTTTGATCAGTCGAGTTTGCTCTTCACAGAACTCGACTGATCCCTCTACTGATCAAAACTAATTTAAGTGAATCGGTCAAGTTACCGCAGGACAAACTTGACCGATGGCCCAAATTGGTCTTGTATTTTAGTGGCATCAATCGAGTTACCTTTATAGAAACTCGACCGATTGCACTTTACAGAAAAGTGCAGAAAAGTGTTTCTAGCCATTGTAGAGTTGCATCAAAAGAAAATATATATGTTGTAAGCCACAAAATGGCTAGTTTTCATTCTTAAGTGTTCCCAAAGGCTAAGAAGCATCCCCAACTATAAATAGGACCCCTTGGGCTTCATTGCAAGGTTGAGCATTCAATGCAAAACTCTATGTGAGGTTCCTATTCTGTAGTTGATTGCTTCCTATAGCCTCCTCTCTCTCTCTCTAAGCTTAATCACTTGCTACATTCATTAGAGGTAGTAGGAAATCTGTAAGAGAGCTAGTCATACATGTATATCTTGTGAGGCTCTCACTTCCACCACTCCCTATCTCTCATTTCAACCATGAAGATGAACGTTCTCTCTCTTGGCTAAGAGAGGTGAAGAAGAACAAGGGAAGGCATCCCTTGGTGAATATCAAGGTTGAAGACTTGGAGCAAGAGTGGGTAAGCCCTTGGTGAAGGCAGAAGACTCCTTGCTCAAGTGGGTAAGTCCTTGGTGGAAGCTTTTACGAGTGAAGGTGAAGTCAATGGCTGAAGATCCAAGAAGAGTGGGTAATTCCATGAAATATGAAGACTTTTGCAAGAGTAGGTAAGTCCTTGGAAAAAGGCGTAAGACACCTTGCAAAGTGAGTAAGTCCTTAGTAAGGTTGAAGACTCTTTGTATTGGATAGGTATGTCCTTTGGTTGTCATGTATTGTAAGTCTTATGAATGAATATAAGAGTGCAATGGTTAAGAAATCCCAGAGGTTGACCTCTCTAGGTAGTGGACTGACTCACTTCTAGTTTGAAGTGTAGAACCACTCTACATAGCTTATCACTTGGTGTATGTTCAATCTCTCTCCCCTTGCAATGCATGTTTTAGTTACAATCAAACTTCCTATTTAGAAACCTTATCTTGTAATATATCTTAAAGGTCTAATGAATTTTGTTTAAGTGCATTCAGCTCTATTCACCCCCCTAGAGAATCCAATCACCCATCTAGGATCCAACAATTGGTATTAGAGTGAGTCTTCTCCAAGCATACTTCAACAAGTAGGAGAAGATGGGTGACTACCAAGGAGGGAGATGTAACATCCCTGACTTGGGTTATGCCTTAACCCTGGGAGTTTTTCTTAAGAAAGTTAATTAGATCCTTAATTTTATCTTGTAAAAAGTAATTAAGGCTCAAGAGGAACTTATATTTCAATTTTGGTCTTGTTTGAATAATGTTGAAGCAATGTTTGCTTATTTTGGACTAAAGTGCAAATTACCCAAGTTGAGGGGTTAACTTGCAAATGTTACATGACTAAATGTCCCTCATGTGTTGAAGCATCATATGAATGAGTATGATGCAGTGGTATGGCTTTTACAAGCCTGAGTACCAAGAAAGAGCTGATAAAGCAATGTTTGTACATTAAAACCAAGTTTTGGAGTAAAGTGCAATTTACCCAAAACCTAGGGTTCAATATGCAAATTAACACTTCAAAATAGTTCCTCATGTTTCTTGGCATCATGTAGAGAAGATAAAATGTGAGGGGCGCCTCATTTGAATTAATTTGGAGGAGAGAGAATCTTGATATTAAAATAATCAAGATTTATGTATAATTGAAACCCTAATTCAAGTTAATGCAAAAAGAAATATATTAATTAAAGTGCCCTTCAATAAAAAGTTGACGGATGAATTTGTAAAGATTTTGGACGATATTTTGCCTTGCAAAGGCAGGAAAATATACAAAGGAAGTGGATAACTCACTCACATTATTATAAGAAAAAGAAATATCCACTCACTTATGAATATTATTATAAAATGATTTAAGGTGCGTAATTTGCTTTTCTTTAAATTGTGGATAATTGAGAGGAATAAGAGTCAAAGAGGATAGACTATTTCCTAAGGAATAGAAGGGGGCAAGTGGCAAGGATAAGGGGGAGATAATTCCTACTTTCTCTCTCCTAATTGAATTTTTAATAAAAAGTGCATATAAGCTCATTTATCCATAGAGTAAAAGGGGAATTTCGAATTAACTTCCACCCTTTGCTTGCAAAACGACCTTGGGATCTTGGGAGAACGAGCCCCAACCTGTTGGTAAGTTTCTTGACCCTCTTTCACCTTGAATCCATGGTGGAAATCACAAATCAATGCATGATTTCTTCTTATCTCGATTCCCTCTTCAATTCTAACCATTCCTTTTCACTCAAAGCTTGAGTATGAGCCTTGGGATAGTGAAATTAGTTGCATCCACCATTATTTATGTGATCTTGAAGCTTTGCAGCTCAATTGGAGGTGGGTTATATAACTTTAACCCCTCTACATTGTTATTCAACTATTAATCTTGCAATTTCATTGATTCCTTCATCTTCTTGATTAATTGCTTGTTGAAAATGGTATTTCCATGAAATTAGATGTACTAGTAGTTACATGAACGAGGGTATATGATGATGACAACATCTTGGAAACTTTTCCCAAAGAATTGTATCTCATTCGGTTTCAACATTTTGCTCATTCGGTTTCAACCAAAATCGTTTGAAGTTAAACGGTTTCAAACTATTTGGGAGAGTTGACCATGGTTGACCATTTGGGAATTCTGATGTTAATGGTGATGGATGATGACCTATCAAATTTATAAATGAATTCCAAAGGGATCATCAGTTGAAGGTTAATTAATTAGTAAACCCCAATCGGGTTAAGTGCTGATTTTCAATTTGGTTAATTGAGGTTTTTGGGTTGACTTAGCCCAAACGGTCTCAAGACCGTTTGGAGGTCACCCAAACGGTCTCAAGACCGTTTGGAGGTCAAACAAGACTGTTTGGAGGTCTAGGGTTAAGTATGGTTGAGTATTTGAAGGTCCAAAGATACCAAATTGAAATGCAATCAATTGCTGATTTGATGATCTATCCAATGACCCAAACCCTATTGAATTCCACAAATTTCAAGGGTGGAATGGGGCAAACGATCTCAAGACCGTTTGGAGGTCATCCAAGCGACCTCAAGACCGTTTGGGGTCTGGTCATATCAAAAATTTGATAATGATTCATTAGTTTCAATGGAATCAATTCCACAATGTTGATCATTGATGGCTATTTGATTCCAAGCCCTAATTGAAGGTTCCTTGATTTGAAATCCTAGATCAATTGGGTTCAAAACCCTAATTGATGGTCTAATTGAAGGTTGATTCAATAGTTCAAGTGATAAATAAATCAAGGACTCAATTGATAATCGGTACATCCATTGAAATCATGAATTGTGTAAGTGTTGAAAGGACTTTTTGGTCCATTTGGTTTTGAGATGGTTTGGACCAAACGGTCTCAAACCTTTTGGAGACCCAAGCCCATTCGGTTTCAAAGGCAATTTGCTTAAACGGTTTCAAACCATTTAGAGATCAAAGGGTCAAGATCGTTTGGTAACATAAAGTGATCAAATCAATTGATAACTTAATGAGGTGAAGGATCAATTGACCCTATATTTGTTACTAATTTATATAAAAGAAAATCACTAGGGTTGTACCTTTAGGGTACCAAGTGATTAGTAATATTAGATGAGTTAATCCTTGAAGCTTAGATAAGCAATACTTCAATATGCTATGTCAACCCTAATTGAATAAACTTAATTGAAGGGTTGAATGACCCAATCTAACCAAGTTTGACATAGTCAATATTCTAGAGAGGATGAGAGAGAGAAATCCATACATGTAGAATAATCATGTAATGGATAAGCCTCAATGCTTTCAATATAAATAAACTATGAATTTTAGGGAATGATCCATGATAAAGAGATCATGAAACCCTAATAAAGAAGATCGATGAACCTTAACCCTAATTAGGGCAATGCTAGGTATAATCCTAATCTATGGTAAGGATGTAACCCTAATTAAGGGTGATGACATGTGAGACCCTAATTCAGGGTAATATAATTCAAAACCCTAATTGGGATGAATAGTAAACCCTAATAGTGGGTATTTGAATGTGAAAACCTAATCTAGGGTAATGCATATGAAACCCTAAATAAGAATGATATTATGTGGAATCCTGAATAATGATGTGCTGTGAGACTCAAATCCAGGGTGATACTATGTATTGATATATGAAACCCTAGTGATAGTATATTGGTCAATACACTAAAGAAGGGTGTGGCTAATATAATCAAGTAAGATGAGAATGTTACACCCATGATGGGTAAAATTGATAAACCATATGAATGGAAATATTGATACTCTAATGAGTAAGGGTATAAGGGACAAGATAATACCTAGATCATTATATGTCCAACTCTTTACATGTGTAACAACCCTATACACCTTACAAAGATGAGGACATGAAACTCTTAGGAATGATGTATGTAACATTAAATTATGATGTGGATAACATCCTAAGAGTTGAAATACCTAAAGTGGTTGATAATGGATTATTCTATATCAACAATGCTGAACCATTAGATAAGTCCATATCATTAAAGATAGTTGGACAATACTAATGTGTAACCTATGCACTATATGATGAAAGTGATAGGTGAATGGTTAAAAGTATTAAGAGGGAAATACCTTAATACAAGGTCAGTTGATTATCTTAAGTAAGATGGAATGAGGATAAAAGTGATACATCAGGACATGATAGATATCACATTTAGCATTTCAGGGTTGTTATACCTATACCTTGATGCATCTCAATCCAACATACTTGGATAAGAAACAAAAGAAGTGTGTGTTATGTAAATTATTACAATGAATATGTAATGAATTCAATGCACTTTGATAAGTGTTGGATAAACACTATGGGAAAGGGATTAAGCCAAGATAATGAGTATGATATAAACATACCATGGTAAGGTTGAGAGATGAACTCATACCTTGAATTGATATTCATAAATGATATATGATGAAAGTAATTATCATGAGTAAATACTTATGATAGTATTGAATTCTCCTAGAGGGGTGGAGCAATATATTAGGGTTGAACTAGTGATGTAAACATGAAACCCTAACTAATGAGAAATGGGATATCCCAACCTTAAATTGGGTAATGGAATGGAAATCCTAATTGATAGTAAACCCTAATCCTAATATAGGAATGGTGGTGTTACTATTGTATCACATGATGTGATAATTGAATCATATGACTGTTATCATGTCTATTAACCCTGCAAATATCTTGAGATGGTGATCATAACCAAATTTGAGCTATGGCTTTTATATATTAAAATATTGATTGGCCTTGTGTGCCTCAATGTTGTTGTTGCTTAGTAAAAGTAACAAAATGTGCATGGGCTTTATGAGTCATATGAGTAAGTTGTCGCCTAGTGAAAGGTGATAAGACACTTAATGGGCCTTGTGAGCCATGTGTGATTCTTGTGTAATAAGTATCATGTATAACTCAGTCTGATAACCTAGAGGTAATAGTTACCTAACAAGTGGTAACAGTGATTAGTAATGAACTAAGGGTATGAATACCCAGATTTGATAAGTATGATAATGATGTTGTTGAGAGATGTGAACTTTCAAGAAATGAATTAAGGGACTGGGATCCCAATGTCTTATAAAGACTGAGAAGTGATTGATGAAAATAGTACATGTTTCTTTGTAGCATTTATCTGAATAAGTTATGTTTGAGAACTTAACTGATGCTAAAAGAATATGATAAGGTGTTTAATTAATCAAGTGAAATCATATCATGTAGAGCCCTGACCATAGATCCATCAGCGTTAAAATTTAATGAATGGTGAAACGGGTGCTCCGCGGAAAAACCCGGAACACATATTTTGAATATGCGGGGGTAAATGGGCAAAAATATCCTTACGTCCTGGTGAAGAGATTGATGGAAGGTAAACATTAAACCTCTCAATCCTTCATTGTATGTGTCAGGGTGCATGTATCACAAATCTCCTGATGATTGGGATAGATGTCGTACACATCTCCTAATAATACTTAATGTTAGGTCGATGGAGATAAACATTAAATATCCCGATTGTCGATGAGAGTGCAGTTGATGTTGTAACTCTATAGCGAAGTTGCCAGTATACCCTGGAAAGCTAACTAGCAGAGACACAAGATGTCCTGCATGTTGTCTCGTACTGACTGAGATGTGAGAGGTCTTAGAAGCCGGCTCTTCCATTGACCTTGTATGGTACCGATTTCGACTTCGCAGTGGTCACTTGGAGTATGAGCGGTATACCTCATCTCATCAGGGCATAAGTGTGATTGTAAAATGTAATCAGTCGTATAACATGTTTGCTTAAGGATTGAATACAAAAATTTACTGGCTGATGTTACATTTCTTTTATGCATCTCTAGTTGATAGATGTTATTTATATCCCTTACATTCATTGCAAGTAGATGGATGAATTAATATTCTACCATGAGTAGATGCAATGGTCTCCTTAGGAAAGGAGATTACTTCACTATGTTCATACAGTGATTTATCTGCTGTTAAATATACATAAAATCCTTTTGCTCAGTTTTATTCTAATAAACTGCTATAACAATGTTTTGGCGGAGAGTTATATCTCCCGTTGGGGCAATTTATAATTGTCTCACCCCCGTGGGATCTAATGTTTTAGGTGGATGCAGACGAAGAGGCAGAAAACCTATAACAGAAAAAGAACAATAGTAGCATCAGGGATAATAGTAATATCTCAGGTGGAGATATTGCCTATCAAGTCATATAGTTAGTAGTCCTAGGTGTCATCTTTGTACTCTCAGGTCCTCGGAGTTTATAGTTAGTGTTTTAATGAATCTATCTGAGATTTTGGCTTGAACGTCTCGAGGTTTTATGTTGATTATGTATAGTTTGGCAAAGCAATTATTGTATGTAATCCTCGAGAAGAGATGATACATGAAATGTATATTGAATACTTTGGTTCTTGATGAAAGAGTTTTTCCTATGCTTGAATCTCTTTGCAAAAAGTTTTAATTTTTAGTGATTTTCAGTAATCCACTGCAAATGATTCGCTTCCGCTTAAGAAAATCTTGTTTTTATAAGTTGGATGCCACAATTTAGTGGTATCAGAAATCTAGGTTCGCTGAGTCTACAGAGACATAGGATTAAGGTAGTACAGTCTGTTCTAGTATCTTCCAGTGTATTTGATAGTGCCTTCTTCTCATATAGGAGAAGAAGAACTTGAAGATGACTGGGTCACATGAGGAGTTTGCTGCAGAAAGCAGCAATGTTGAACCAAGAAGGGATGCAGGGGATCAGAGCAGAGAAGAACACACATGTACATCCCCAGTTAAACCTAGCTATAATAGAGAGCCCAGCTTTTCCTGCTCTGTTTGAGCAATTTAGGACAGCTATGATGCACATAGTAGATCGTGCATTAGCATTGCAACCTAGACTACCAGTCCCCAATGACAATGTTCTGAATATCAACAGGATTTGTAACCAACATCAACAGGTTGAAGCAATAGGAAATGATGAAGTGTTGAACTCCAATAGGTTTCCTGCTCAACATCAGCCTGTTAGAGCAATGAATAATGATGAAAGGAATAGGATACAATCTGAAACCAAGATCTGCCATAGGTGTAAGAAGCCTGGATATATCAGACACAATTGTCCATAAAAGGAATATAAAGGAAGAATTGAGAAAGGGCCTATCCAAATTTAGGAACAGAGGCCTAGTAGTTCTAAAAAGAAGAAGTTTTTGGTACCATCGGTACAACCAGAGCCTAGTGCACCAAGGCAATGGCTATCCAGAAAGGGTAAAGAACCTTCTAGACCACATCTAGAGCTCAGAATTTGCCACCAATGTAGATAGGTAGGACATCTGGCAAGAGATTGCTCAGCCAGAAATGTCATGGTGAATCAACCTCTGAGGCAGAATCATCCTGAGGTAGTGAACCATCCACGAATCATGACAGGTTAGATAAAATAATATCATTCTAATATGTCTTTTTATGATTTCCTGAGTTAAATTGAGAAAATGATTGATTGAGTTTTCCTTGATTAGTCCTATGAGGACTTACATTTTGCATAGTAAACATTATAGATGTTTTATATTGTTCTTACCTCTATGAGAGAAGATGAGGTATAGAAGAGATGCCTGGATAAAATCTAGGAATGTTAAATCTTATACTTGTGATAAAATGAAAAGGAAGGAAAATAATAGTATACAAAGTGCATACTACTTAATCTCAGTATTTATATACCATGGCCAGGTATACAACTATTGATGATAAAGTGAGTATGGAAACTCCTAGATTGTTATCTTTTTTATTGCTCTGATCAAGTAGTCATTCTGAGACAATCTAATGAGTATCATGAAATTTGAAATATGGTATGGATAAATGTGTCATATCCTAAGTACAATAAAGAGAAGTCTGAGATAATCTCAGATAAGCATGTGTGTATGAGGAATCAAAAGTATACTCCTCATAAGATAAGAGTGGGAACAAGGGAGATGATCCCTATCTAATAAAGTTTGTAAGTATAATAAAGAACTTTTCCCATAGTGTGGAAATGGGAAATGTGATGAGATCACAAGATGTTCATGAATAGTTGAAAACACATGAAATAACAAGAGGAATATGATTCCTTGTTCTCTTTCCTTTTGGGGACAGGGCAATCAAGTGGGCCTTAGGACACTTGATGTGCATAAGATAAAAATGTTCATGTGATGGATACTTAGAAAAGTATTAGTTTATCTTGGACTTTGATTCCAAGGTGAAGATACATGTAACAAGTAATGTCCCAAGAAGAAAGAAAGATAAATACATGATGTGTTTTCAACACATGTGATAGATACCAAAGTAAGAGATTCTGGTATCTAAGAAATATCAGATGGTTTATGTTGACTATCTGGAATGGTCAACCATAAAATCAGATAATTATGTCAAATAGTATGAACATCACATGTTAGGGGTTTATGCTTTGCATGAACATAATAATTAAAGATATCTTTAAGATAAATTCTTAATTGGTAAGTAACTTCTCCTTATAATGATAAAATGTACAACTAATGAGATAGTTAGTACAAGTAATAAGGAAAGTGTTACCTGACACAGAATCAACTCCACAATCAATAATAAAAAGGACAGTGGAGTATGTGTCCCGTGTGAATTATTCCATGATAAATTTGTGTGGAATAACTTGGTGTTGATCAAAGCTTTATGATGGATCCATGACAATGAAATGTTATGTGGAGATTATATAGTATGGTGAATAAATAATATCTATCTTCCATTATCTAGGATTTCGGGGGCAAAATCCTTGTTAGGGGTTTATAATTTGTAACATCCCTGACTTGGGTTATGCCTTAACCCTGGGATTTTTGCTTAAGAAAGTTAATTAGATCCTTGATTTTATCTTATGAAAAGCAATTAAGGCTCAATAGGAACTTGTATTTCAATTTTGGTCCTATGTGAATAATGTTGAAGCAATGTTTGCTTATTTTGGACTAAAGTGCAAATTACCCAAGTTGAGGGGTTAACTTGCAAATGTTACATGACTAAATGTCCCTCATGTGTTGAAGCATCATAGGAATGAGTATGATGCAGTGGTATGGCTTTCACAAGCCTGAGTACCAAGAAAGAGTTGATAAAGCAAAGTTTGTACATTAAAACCTAGTTTTTGGTGTAAAATGCAATTTACCCAAAATCTAGGGTTCAATATGAAAATTACCACTTCAAAATAGTTCCTCATGTTTCTTGGAATCATGTAGAGAAGATAAAATGTGAGGGGTGCCACATTTGAATTAATTTGGAGGAGAGAGAATCTTGATATTAAAATAATCAAGATTTATGCATAATTGAAACCCTAAATCAATTTAATGCAAAAAGAAATATATTAATTAAAGAGCCCTTCAACCAAAAGTTGAGGGATGAATTTGCAAAGAGTTTTGACGAGATTATTCCTTGCAAAGGCACGAAAATATCCAAAGGAAGTGGTTAACTCACTCACATTATTATAAGAAAAAGAAATATCCACTCACTTATGAATATTATTATAAAATGATTTAAGGTGCTAAATTTTCTTTTCTTTAAATTGTGGATATTTGAGAGGAATAAGAGGAAAAGAGGATAGACTCGTCCCTAATTAAGAGAAGGGGGCAAGTGGCAAGGATAAGGGGGAGATAATTCCTACTTTCTCTCTCCTAATTGAATTTTTAATAAAAATTGCATATAAGCTCATTTATCCATAGAGTAAAAGGGGAATTTGGAATTCACTTCCACCCTTTGCTTGCAAAACGACCTTGGGAGCTTGGGAGAAAGAGTAGAACGATCCCCAACCTGTTGGTAAGTTTCTTGACCCTCTTTCACCTTGAATCCATTGTGGAAATCACAAATCAATGCATGATTTCTTCTTATCTCGATTCCCTCTTCAATTCTAACCATTCCTTTTCACTCAAAGCTTGAGGAAGAGCATTGGGATAGTGAAAGGAGTTTCATCCACCATTGTTGACGTGATCTTGAAGCTTTGGAGCTCAATTGGAGGCAGGTTATATAAATTGAACCCCTCTACATTGTTATTCAACTATTAATCTTGCAATTTCGTTGATTCCTTCATCTTCTTGATTAATTGCTTGTTGAAAATGGTATTTCCATGAAATTAGATGTACTAGGAGTTACATGAACGAGGGTAGATGATTATGACATCATCTTGGACACTTTTACCAAAGAATTGTATCTCATTCAGTTTCAACATGTTGCTCATTCGATTTCAACCAAAATCGTTTGAAATCAAACCGTTTGAAGTTAAACGGTTTCAAACCGTTTGGGAGAGTTGAACATGGTTGACCATTTGGGAATTATGATGTTAATGGTGATGTATGATTACCTATCAAATTTTATTAATGAATTCCAAAGGGATCATCAGTTGAAGGTTAATTAATTAGTAAACCCCAATCGGGTTAAGTGCTGATTTTCAATTTGGTTAATTGAGGTTTTTGGGTTGACTTAGTCCAAATGGTATCAAGACCGTTTGGAGGTCACCCAAACAGTCTCAAGACCATTTATAGGTCAACCAAGACCTTTTGGAGGTCTAGGGTTAATTATGGTTGAGTATTTTAAGGTCTAAAGATACCAAATTGAAATGCAATCAAATGTTGATTTGATGATCTATTCAATGACCCAAACCCTATTGAATTCCACAAATTTTAAGGGTGGAATGGGTCAAACAGTCTCAAGACCATTTGGAGGTCATCCAAACGACCTCAATACCGTTTGGGGTCTGGTCATATCAAAAATTTGATAATGATTCATTAGTTGCAATGGAATCAATTCCACAATGTTGATCATTGATGGCTATTCGATTCCAAGCCCTAATTGAAGGTTCCTTGAGTTGAAATCCTAGATCAATTGGGTTCAAAACCCTAACTGATGGTCTAATTGAAGGTTGATTCAATAGTTCAAGTGGTAAATAAATCAAGGACTCAATTGATAATTGGTTCATCCATTGATATCATGAATCGTGTTAGTGTTGAAAGGACTTTTTGGTCCATTCGGTTTTGAGATGGTTTGGACCAAACGGTCTTAAGCCCATTTGAGCCCAAACGGTCTCAAATCGTTTGGAGACCCAAGCCCATTCGGTTTCAAAGGCAATTTGCTTAAACGGTTTCAAACCGTTTAGAGATCAAAGGGTCAAGATCGTTTGGTAACATAAAGTGATCAAATCAATTGATAACTTAACGAGATGAAGGATCAATTGACCCTATATTTGTTACTAATTTATCTTAAATAAAATCACTAGGGTTGTACCTTTAGGGTACCAAGTGATTGGTAATATTAGATGAGTTAATCCTTGAAGCTTAGATAAGCAATACTTCAATATGCTATGTCAACCCTAATTGAATAAACTTAATTGAATGGTTGAATGACTTAATCTAACCAAGTTTGACATAGTCAATATTCTAGAGAGGATGAGAGAGAGAGAATTCCATACATGTAGAATAATCATGTAACGGATAAGCCTCAATGCTTTCAATATAAATAAACTATGAATTTTAGGGAATGATCCATGATAAAGATATCATGAAACCCTAATCAAGAAGATTGATGAACCTTAACCCTAATAATGGCAATTCTAGGTATAATCCTAATCTATAGTAAGGATGTAACCCTAATTAAGGGTGATGACATGTGAGACCCTAATTCAGGGTAATATAATTCAAAACCCTAATTGGGATGAATAGTAAACCCTGATAGTGGGTATTTGAATGTGAAACCCTAATCTAGGGTAATGCATATGAAACCCTAAATAAGAATGATATTATGTGGAACCCTGAATAATTATGTGATGTGAGACTCAAATCCAGGGTGATACTATGTATTGATATATGAAACCCTAGTGATAGTATATTGGTCAATACACTAAAGAAGGGTGTGGCTAATATAATCAAGTAAGATGAGAATGTTACACCCATGATGGGTGAAATTGATAAACCATATGAATGGAAATATTGATACTCTAATGAGTAAGGGTATAAGGGACAAGATAATACCTAGATCATTATATCTCCAACTCTTTACATGTGTAACAACCCTATACACCTTACAAAGATGAGGACATGAAACTCTTAGGAATGATGTATGTAACATTAAATTATGATGTGGATAACATCCTAAGAGTTGAAATACCTAAAGTAGTTGATAATGGATTATTCTATATCAATAATGCTTAACCATCAGATAAGTCCATATCATTAAAGATAGTTGGACAATACTAATGTGTAACCTATGCACTATATGATGAAAGTGATAGGTGAATGGTTAAAAGTATTAAGAGGGAAATACCTTAATACAAGGTCAGTTGATTATCTTAAGTAAGATGGAATGAAGAGAAAAGTGATACATCAGGAAATGATACATATCACATTTAGCATTTCAGGGTTGTTATACCTATACCTTGATGCATCTCAATCCAACATACTTGGATAAGAAACACAAGAAGTGTGTGTTATGTAAATTATTACAATGAATATGTAATGAATTCAATGCACTTTGATAAGTGTTGGATAAACACTATGAGAAAGGGGTTAAGCCAAGATAATGAGTATGATATAAACATACCATGGTAAGGTTGAGAGATGAACTCATACCTTGAATTGATATTCATAAATGATATATGATGAAAGTAATGATCATGAGTAAATACTTATGATAGTATCGAATGCTCCTAGAGGGGTGGAGCAATATATTAGGGTTGAACTAATGATGTAAACATGAAACCCTAACTGATGAGAAATGGGAGATCCTAACCCTAAATTGGGTAATGGAATGGAAATCCTAATTGATAGTAAACCCTAATCCTGATATAGGAATGGTGGTGTTACTATTGTATCACATGATGTGATAATTTAATCATATGACTGTTATCATGTATATTAACCATGTAGATATCATGAGATGGTGATCATAGCCAGATTTGAGCTATGGATTTTATATATTAAAATATTGATTGGCCTTGTGTGCCTCAATGTTGTTGTTGCTTAGTAAAAGTAACAAAATGTGCATGGTCTTTATGAATCATATGAGTAAGTTGTTGCCTAGTGAAAGGTGATAAGACACTTAATGGGCCTTGTGAGCCATGTGTGATGCTTGTGTAATAAGTATCATGTATACCTTGGTCTGAGAACCTAGAGGTAATAGTTACTTAACAAGTGGTAACAGTGATTAGTAATGAACTGAGGGTATGAATACCCAGATTTGATAAGTATGATAATGATGTTGTTGAGAGATGTGAACTTTCAAGAAATGAATTAAGGGACTGAGATCCCAATGTCTTATAAAGATTGAGAAGTGATTGATGAAAGTAGTACATGTTTCTTTGTAGCATTTGGCTGAATAAGTTATGTTTGAGAACTTGACTGATGCTAAAAGAATATGCTAAGGTATTTAATTAATCAAGTGAAATCATATCATGTAGAGCCCTGACCATAGATCCATCAGCGTCAGAATTTGCTGAATGGTGAAACGGGTGCTCCGCGGCAAAACTCGGAACGCATATTTTGAATATGCGGGGGTAAATGGGCAAAAATATCCTTACGTCCTGGTGAAGAGATTGATGGAAGGTAAACATTAAACCTCTCAATCCTTCATTGTATGTGTCGGGATGGATGTATCACAAATCTCTCAATGATTGGGATAGATGTCGTACACATCTCCCAATAATACTTAATGTCGATTGGATGGAGATAAACATTAAATCTCTCGGTTGCCGATGAGAGTGCAGTTGACGCTGTAACTCTATAGCAAAGTTGCCAGTATACCCTGGAAAGCTATCTAGCAGAGACACAAGATGTCATGCATGTTGTCTCATACTGACCGAGATGTGAGAGGTCTTAGAAGCCAGCTCTTCCATTGACCTTGTATGGTACCGATTTTGACTTCACAGTGGTCGGTTGGAGTATGAGCAGTATACCTCATCTCCTCTGGGCATAAGTGTGATTGTAAAATGTAATCAGCCATATAACATGTTTGCTTAAGGATTGAATACAGAAATTTACTGGCTGATGTTACATTTCTTTTATGCATCTCTAGTTGATAAATGTTATTTATATCCCTTACATTCATTGCAAGTAGATGGATGAATTAATATTCTACCATGAGTAGATGCAATATTCTCCTTAGGAAAGGAGATTACTTCACTCTATTCATACAGTGATTTATCTACTGTTAAATATACATAAAATCCTTTTGCTCAGTTTTATTCTAATAAACTGCTATAACAATGTTTTGGCGGAGAGTTATATCTCCCACTGGGGCAATTTATAATTGTCGCACCCCCGTGGGATCCAATGTTTTTAGGTGGATGCAGACGAAGAGGCAAAAAACCTATAGCAGAACAAGAACAACAACATCATCAGGGACAACAGTAATATCTCAGGTGGAGATATTGCATATCAAGTCATATAGTTAGTAGTCCTATGTGTCGTCTCTATACTCTCAGGTCCTCGGAGTTTATAGTTAGTGTTTTAATGAATCTATCTGAGATTTTGGCTTTAACGTCTCGAGGTTTTATGTTGCTTATGTATAGTTGGGCAAAGCAATTGTTGTATGTAATCCTCGAGAAGAGATGATACATGAAATGTATATTGAATACTTTGGTTCTTGATGAAAGAGTTTTTCCTATGTTTGAATCTCTTTGCAAAAAGTTTTAATTTTTAGTGATTTTCAGTAACCCGCTGCAAATGATTCGCTTCCGCTTAAGAAAATCATGTTTTATAAGTTGCATGCCACAGGAGATACTTGATCGACCTTCCAATCTTTTATGGGAGCAATTTCCTCTATTGGAGAAGAAGGCTTCAATTCTACATCCAAGGATCAAGTCTTGAGATGTGGCAAATGTTGAACAACCCATACAAGCTACCTAAGGCAAAGATTGAAGAATGGGATGAAGCTACCTTGAATAAAGTAACGTTGAATGCTAGAGCCATGCTCATCCTCTATGCCTCCATAACCCCCACCCAGTTCAACCGGATTTCTTCATGTGAAACATCCTATGATGTATGGAGAAAGTTATGTGTCACTTATGAGGGGACAGCTCAAGTGAAGGAAAGCAAAATCTACATGCTCAATGGGCTGTTTGAGAACTTCAAAATGGGAAAGGAGGAGAAGATAGCTCATATGTACCATAGGCTCAACACCATTGTGAATGGTCTTGAGATTCTAGGTCATACTATGTCTAGAGGAGAGATCAACTCAAAGATCCTTAGAACTCTTCCCAAGAGGTGGGAACCCAAGGTGACTTCCATTGAAGAAGCAAGTTCTCTTAAGGATATTCCTATTGAAGAGCTCATTGGAAATCTACAAGCCCATGAAGTCATACTTGGCAAGACAGAAGAAGTTGAAAGACAAGAGGAGAAAGAGATAAAGAGACTGAAGAAGGCTGAAATGAAGGCTCAAATTGAAGCTATTATGGGACAAGCCTCTGCATCCTCTCATGTTGAATAAGATTCCATGTACTCTAAGGGTAGATTCTACAAAGGCATGAATTCCTCCTCCATTAGGTGCCTCAAGTGTGGAAAGAAGGGTCACTTCAAGATAGATTGTCTATAAGGAAAGAAGACCCATCTTCACAAAATAATAGAATATAAGTATAAGAAGAAGGAATAATGACATTCAAGCTCAAGGGACTCCTCCAACTCAAGCTCAAATGACTCCTCCAACTCAAGTTCACGTGAAGAATCAAGTGAAGAGTCAAGTTGAGCATCAAGCTCTAGTGAAGAAGGAGAATGTCATTTTGCTCTAATGGAATCAACAAGTTAAGACTAAAGTGAGGTAAATCTAAACTCTTTAGATAAAGAATCTTTGATTCCTATTATTCATGTTACTTATGCTTCTCTTAAATCATATAAAAGGAAAAAGAAAAAGCGTGCTAAATTATTGATAACTTGCATGTAGAAATAGATAGTATTGAACATGCTAACACTTGCTTGAAAAATGATGCAAATGATCTTAAAAAGTCTTCTCTAGAACTTGATTTGAAATCTAATGATGTTGAAATTCAAAACAATGCCTATATTAGTCAAGTCAATGATCTTAAACTTGAAAATGCTAATTTGCTTGATAAGATTATATTTCTAGAAGCTCAACCTTGTATGCATAGTTCTAATGAAGAGCACACTAAAATTGTGTATTCTCTCATATTTGATATCAATGCTATTAAATCTGAAATCAAGGATAAAGATTTTATTTTGCAAGGATTAGAATATGAAAATTGTGTTTATCTTTCTAAGATTGCTTTGCTTGAAACAAAAAATGCCTCCTTGCTTGCTAAAATCAATGTGCTTGAATCTTGTTCTAGTTCTACTAGTAGAGAGAATAATGTTACTGCTCTTCATATTTATAGAGATTCTTATTTAACTAAAGCTCTTTGCTTAGAAAATGATCTTTTGCATGCTAGAGAAAATATAAATCATTTGTCTTCTACTATTACTTCTCTTATGCATGATAATCATAGTTTGAGATCTTCTTTGTATATATTCTTAGTTGGTAAAAAGAATCTTAATGATATCCTACACCATACTACTAAAAAAATTGGTAGACATGGTTTAGGGTATGATGGTAGTCAAAGGAACAACAAAGGTAAAGGAACTCCAATATTCCATTGAGAATCCTCTAGTTCCAAGACTGTGGGCACATGCAACTATTGCAATGACATTGGCCATTATTCTACTTGTTGTCCTTTCAGGAAAGCACCCAAGAGAAATAGGACTTGGATTGCTAAGCTAACCCATTCAGACCTAAAAAAATGACTGGGGACCATTTCATCTTTCTTCTTGTAGGTACTTGCAACTGGATTGACTTGAGCGATTGAATTGCAAATTGACTTCTCAATCCACATGAAAGAAGAAAGGTGAGATGTGGATAGGGTGACAACAAGTTGCAAAAGGAATGGTAAGAACAAAGGTAAATGTTTTCTTACTTATAACCATTTCTAACTTGTTTTTGTCAAGATAGTGTGCACTATGCATGTGGTTTTTGAGTCAAAAGTGGTATTTTGTGATTCTCTTCACACTCTTGCTCAAAAACTATTTCTAATGCTTTCATAGTGTTTTACTAACTTGCTTACACATGTTTAGATATGGTTTATATCTTTAGCATTCATCTAAATATGTTTTTATGAAATATATGTGCCTTTTGACAGCAGCTTTGTCGGTCGAGTTCATCCTATTTGAAACTCGACCGATAGGCACCAATGGGTGTTGCCAACAACTATCATCGGTTGAGTTATCAATACACAGAACTCGACTGAAAACACTGTGCACATAATATACATTTGGCTTATTGAATGAGAATTTCCCTCTTAACTAGATTTTCTCAACCAATAGCCTTATTCTTTGGCACTCTCATTTGATACCTTTATATATACATATTTCCATGTTCTAAATTACCTATATTGCTTACAACTCTATCTCTATAATTGATCTAAATTGGTATATCTATATCTTGCAATTACTTGCTTTGAGTTGCTTTGTAGGTTTTGATGATGATCTCCTTGGATCTCTTGGTTGTGTCTAAAATTGCTTCTGTTGTACTCTAACTTGCTACATCTATTTAGGTGTATATCTTGCGTTGATACAACCTTGAGGTTCTTAGTGGTAATCATCTTTTGGTAATGATGCATATTTGTATGTGAGTTATATCCTTTCATGCTTCTAAAATTGCATATCTCTTTGTTTGGATATATCTCTACATTTACTCATAGCTTGCTTTATCTTGTGGTATCTATTGCTATGATCTAGCTCCTACTAGTAGCCCTAACTTGTGATAACATCTACTAGTGGTTCACATACATGTAGTTCTAACCTTGTTTATAATTGGTATCTTTGCTCATCTAGTGGTATTTTACTATATGCTATGCTTGTGTCTTATTTCATACTTGCTCAAGCTTGTTCCTTGAATTGCATATCTACAATATCAAGTTGAGTTGCTTGCATAAATTTGTGATGCAGGATACATAAGTCTACATTGTATGTAGAAATTGGAGTATTTTTTGGATTTCATGCAGCTTTTTCTCCAGTTTCAGTTTTTGGTGCAAGACTAGTGTTTTTTTATGCAGAAACGGCCTTCTGAGCTAGGCTTATCACCTCGCCATGAGCCCTGACACTTTTTGGGCAAATTCTGTCATCTTGAGGGTCAAAGTTGTGAGTTTTTGTTTGCAACACTTTATCTTGCTTTTTGAGTTGCTCAAGTGCATGCTTTAACTTGCTTTTCTTTCTATGATTGGACAAGCCCCTATCTGGGCTCTTCTACTCTCATTATATAACTTTTTGTTATCTCCTTTCTCTTAACAAGTGGTGTTTCTTATTTCTTCATACCCCTACTTTTTGAAATGACAAAGGAGGACAAAGGTATGTCTTCTTTTGACAAAATAGGGAGAAGGCATGTCTTATATAAAGAGGAGAAGCATGTCCATATAAAGGGGAGAAGGTAAATGGGAGAAGACATATATGTGTAGAACATATATGAGTAGAAGACATATTATTCTATAAATGTTATGAAAGCTAACCATGCAGGAGAAATAGCATCAATTGAGGGGGAGTATGAGAACTCCACTAGAATCAATTGAGGGGGAGCATATGAACTCAATTATATTGAAACCCCTAGGTTTCTCCAACGGTATGACTTTACTTAAATGCTTTCAATACATTTATGGAATAGTTTGTCATCTTCAAAAATGGGGAGAATGTTGACTCAAGGTTTAAATTGGCTAAACCCTTGTTTTGATGATGACTAAACCATTCCACTTATTTGTGTCTAATGTCTCTACTTGAGTTATTTCATATTAGGTATAGACACACTCCAAATGCCCTAACGTGTGCATCTCAAATTGGAGAAAAGACAAGTCAAAGTCAATACAAGTGCACATTTTTGTAATATGATGTAAATCCATTAGAATCATTTTGTGAATCACTTGTAATGATTGTATGACTTGTAATTAAGCTTAGAAAAAAATGGGAACACTTAGATCAAATGTTTAGGCACTCAAAAGCCATTTTCTAAAATTCACATCAGGTTGTTCATCGGTCGAGTTGCAAACTAGACCAATCCTGATTGGATCTTGAAAATGACATTTGATCGGTTGAGTTTGCACTTCACAGAACTCGACCAATCCCTCTACTGACCAAAACTGATTTAAGCGAATTGGTCGAGTTACCCCAAGACAAACTCGACTGAAGGCCTAAATTGGTCTTGTCTTTTAGTGGGATCGGTCGAGTTATCTTTATAGAAACTTGACTGATTGCACTTTACACAAAAGTGTAGAAAATTGCTTCTAGCCATTGTAGAGTTGCAACAAATGAAAATATATCTGTTACAAGCCATAAAACGGCTAATTTTCATTCTTAAGTGTTACCAAAGGCTAAGAAGCATCCCCTGCTATAAATAGGACCCCCTTGGGCTTCATTCCAAGATTGAGCATTCAATGCAAAACTCTATGTGAGGTTCCTATTCTATAGTTGAGTGCTTCCTACAGCCTCCTCTCTCTCTAAACTTAATCACTTGCTACATTCGTTAGAGGTAGTAGGAAATCTGTAAGAGAGCTAGTCATACATGTATATCTTGTGAGGCTCTCACTTCCACCACCTCCCTATCTCTCATTTCAACCATGAAGATGAACGTTCTCTCTCTTGGCTAAGAGAGGTGAAGAAGAACAAGGGAAGGCATCCCTTGGTGAAGATCAAGGCTGAAGACTTTGAGCAAGAGTGGGTAAGCCTTTGGTGAAGTCAGGAGACTCCTTGCTCAAGTGGGTAAGTCCTTGGTGGAAGCTTCTACGAGTGAAGATGAAGTCAAAGGCTGAAGATCCAAGAAGAGTGGGTAATTCCTTGAAAGTTGAAGACTTGTGCAAGAGTAGGTAAGTCCTTGGAAGAAGGCGGAAGACTCCTTGCAAAGTGAGTAAGTCCTAAGTAAGGTTGAAAACTCTTTGTATTGGATAGGTAATTCCTTTAGTGGTCGTGTATTGTAAGTCTTATGAATGAATATAAGAGTGCAATGGTTAAGAAATCCTGGAGGTTGACCACTCTAGGTGGTAGACTGACTCACTTCTAGTTTGAAGTGTAGAACCACTCTACATAGCTTGTCACTTGGTGTATGTTCAATCTCTCTCTCCCTTGCTATGCATGTTTTAGTTTCACTCAAACTTCCTATTTAGCAACCTTATCTTGTGATATATCATGAAGGTCTAATGAATTTTGTTTCAGTGCATTCAACTCTATTCACCCCCCTCTAGAGCATCCAATCACCCATCTAGGATTAAACAATTGGTATCAGAGTGGGTCTTCTCCAAGTGTACTTCAACGAGTAGGAGAAGATGGGTGACTACCAAGGAGGGAGATACTTGATCAACCTTCCAATCTTTGATGGGAGCAATTTACCCTATTGGAAAAGAAGGCTTCAATTCTACATCCAAGGATCAAGTTTTGAGATTTGGCAAATGGTGAACACCCCATACAAGCTAACTAAGGTAAAGATTGAAGAATGGGATGAAGCTACCTTGAATAAAGAAACCTTGAATGCTAGAGCCATGTTCATCTTCTATGCCTCCATAACCCCCACCCAGTTCAACCAGATCCCTTCATGTGAAACAACCTATGAGGTATGGAGAAAGCTATGTGTCACTTATGAGGGGACAACGCAAGTGAAAGAAAGCAAAATATACATGATCAATGGGTTGTTTGAGAACTTCAAGATGGGAAAGGAGGAGAAGATAGCTCATATGTACCATAGGCTCAACAAAATTGTGAATGGTCTTGCGGTTCTAGGTCATCCTATGTCTAGAGGAGAGATCAACTCAAAGATCCTTAGAACTCTTTCGAAGAGGTGGGAACCCAAGGTGACTTCCATTGAAGAATCAAGGTGTCTTAAGGATATTCCTATTGAAGAGCTCATTGGAAATTTACAAGCCAATGAAGTCACACTTGGAAAGAGAGAAGAAGTTGAAAGATAAGAGGAGAAAGAGCTAAATAGAATGAAGAAGGCTTAAATGAAGGCTCAAATTGAAGCTATTATGGGACAAGCCTCTCCATCCTATCATGTTGAATAAGATGCCATGTACTCCAAGGGTAGATTCTATAAAGGCAAGAATTCCTCCTCCATCAGGTGCCTCAAGTGTGGAAAGAAGGGTCAGATTGTCTACAATGCAAGAAGACCCATCTTCACAAGAGAAGAGAATATAAGTACAAGAAAAAGGAAAAATGGCACTCAAGCTCATAGGACTCCTCCAAGTCAAGCTCAAATGGCTCCTCCAACTCAAGTTCAAGTGAAGAATCAAGTGAAGAGTCAAGTGAATGATTAAGCGATCTAGTGAAGAAGGAGAATGTCATTTTGCTCTCATGGCATCAACAAGTAAAGACTCAAGTGAGGTAAATTTAAAATCTTTAGATAAAGAATCTTTGATTACTATTATTCATGATACGCATACCTCTCTTAAGTCTTATAAAAGGAAAAAGAAAAAGCTTGCTAAAATTATTGATAACTTGCATGTAGAAATAGATAGTCTTGATCATGCTAACACTTGCTTGCAAAATGATGAAAATTATCTTAAAAAGTCTTCTCTAGAACTTAATTTGAAATCCAATGATGTTGAGGGACAAAACAATGCCTATATTAGTCAAGTAGATGATCTTACACTTTAAAATGCTAATTTTCTTGATAAGATTAGATTTATAAAAGCTCAACCTCTTATGCATAATTCTAATGAAGAGCATACTAACATTGTGTATTCTCTCATGTTTGATATCAATGCTATTCAATCTAAAATCAAGGATACAAATTTTGTTTTGTAGGGATTAGAATCTGAAAATTGTGTTTATCTTTCTAAGTTTGCTTTGCTTGAAATAGAAAGTTCCTCCTTGCTTGCTAAAATCAATGTGCTTAAATCTTGTTCTAGTTCTACTAGTAGAGAAAATAATGTTGCTACTCTTCATATTGATAGAGATTATTATTTAACTAAAGCTCTTTGCTTAGAAAATGATCTTTTGCATGTTAGAGAAAATATAAATCATTTGTCTTCTACTATTACTTCTCTTATGCATGATAATCATAGTTTGAGATCTTCATTGCAAAGATTCTTAGTTGGTAAAAAGAATCTTAATGATATCCTACACCACACTACTAAACAAATTGGTAGACATGGTTTAGGGTATGATGGTAGTAAAAGGAACAACAAAGGTAAAGGACCACCAATATTCCATGGAGAATCCTCTACTTCCAAGACTATGGACACATGCAACTATTGCAATGATATTGTCCATTATTCTACTTGTTGTCCTTTTAGGAAAGCACCCCAGAAAAATAGGACTTGGGTTTCTAAGCTAACCCATACGTACCTAAAAACATGATTGGGGACTATTTCATCTTTCTTCTTGTAGGTACTTGCAAATGGATTGACTTGAGCTATTGAATTGCAAATTGACTTCTCAATCCACATGAAAGAAGAAAGGTGAGATGTGTAGAGGGTGACAACAAGTGGAAAAAGGAATGGTAAGAATAAAGGTAAAGGTTTTCTTACTTATAACCATTTCTAACTTGTTTTTATCAAGCTAGTATGCACTATGCATGTGGTTTTTTAGTCAAAAGTGGTATTTTGTGATTCTCTTCACGCTCTTGCTCAAAAATTGTTTCTAATGCTTTCATAGTGCATTAATAACTTGCTTACACATGTTTGGATATGGATTATATCTTTAGTATGCCTCTAAATATGTTTTTATGAAATATATGTGCCTTTTGACAACAAATTTGTCGGTCGAGTTTGTCTTGTTTGAAACTCGACCGATAGGCACCAATGGGTGTTTCCAAAAAATGGCATCGGTCGAGTTGTCAATACACATAACTTGACTGAAAACACTGTGCACAGAATATACATTTGGCTTATTGAATGAGAATTTCCCTCTCAACTAGATTTTCGCAACCAATCGCCTTATTCTTTGGCACTCTCATTTTGTACCTTTATATATACATATTTCCATGTTCTAAATTGCCTATCTTGCTTACAACTATATCTCTATAATTTCTCTAAATTGGTATATCTATATCTTGCAATTACTTTCTTTGAGTTGCTTTGCAAGTTTTGATGATGATCTCCTTGGATCTCTTGGTTATGTTTAAAATTGCTTCCGTTGTACTCTAACTTGATACATCTATCGATGTGTATATCTTGTTTTGATACAACCTTGAGGTTCTTAGTGGTAATCATCTTTTGGTAATGATGCATATTTGTATGTGAGTTATATCCTTTCATGCTTCTAAAATTGCATATCTCTTTGTTTGGATATATCTCTACATTTACTCATAGCTTGGTTTATCTTGTGGTATCTCTTGCTATGATCTAGATCCTACTAGTAGTCCTAACTTGTGATAACATCTACTAGTGGTTCACATACATGTAGCTCTAACCTTGTTTATAATTGGTATCTTTTCTCATCTTGCAGTATTTCACTATAAGCTATGCTTATATCTTGTTTCATACTTGCTCAAGCTTGTTCCTTGAATTGCATATCTACTATCTTGAGTTGAGTTGCTTGCATAATTTTGTGATGCGGGATACATAAGTCTACATTGTATGTAGAAATTGGAGTGTTTTTTGGATTTCATGCAGCTTTTTCCCAGTTTCAGGTTTTAGTGCAAGACTAGTGTTTTTTATGCAGAATCAGCCTTCTGAGCAAGGCTCATTGCCTCTCCATGAGCTCCGAGACTTTTTGGGCAAATTCTGTCATCTTGAGGGTCAAAATTATGATTTATTATTTTTCTGCAGCACTTTATCTTACTTTTTGGGTTGTTCAAGTGCATGCTTTAATTTGATTTTCTTTCTATGCTTGGACAAGCCCCTATCTATGCTCTTCTACTCTCATTATATAACTTTTTGTTATCTCCTTTCTCTTAACAAGTGGTGTTTCTTATTTCTTCATACCCCCACTTTTTGAAATGACAAAGGGGGATAAAGGTATGTCTTCTTTTGACAAAAAAGGGAGAACACATGTCTTACATTAAGAGGAGAAGCATGTCGATGTAAAGGAGAGAAGACATATATGTGTAGAACATATATGAGTAGAAGACATATTATTCTATAAATGTTATGAAAGCTAACCATGCAGGAGAAATAGCATCAATTGAGGGGGAGTATGAGAACTCCACTAGCATCAATTGACAGGAAGCATATGAACTCAATTCTATTGAAGCCCTAGGTTTCTCCAAAGGTATGACTTTACTTAAATGCTTTCAATACATTTGTGGAATGGTTTGTCATCTTCAAAAAGGGGAGAATGTTGACTCAGTGTCTAAATTGACTAAACCCTTGTTTTGATGATGACTAAATCATTCCATTTATTTGTGTCTAATGTCTCTACTTGTGTGATTTCAGATTAAGTATAGACACACTCCAAATGCCCTAACTTGTGCATCTCAAATTGGAGAAAAGATAAGTCAAAGTCAATACAAGTGCATGTTTTTGTAATATGATGTAAATTGATTAGAATCATGTTGTAAATCATTTGTAATGATTGCATGACTTGTAATTAAGCTTAGAAAAAATCAGGAGCACTTATATCATATGTTTAGGCACTCAAAAGCCATTTTCTAAAATTCATATCATGTTGTTCATCGGTCGAGTTGCAAACTGGATCGATCTTGATTGGATCTTGAAAATGACTTTTAATCGATAAATTTTGCACTTCACAGAACTCGACCGATCCCTCTACTGACCAAAACTAATTTAAGTGAATCGGTCGAGTTACCCCAGGACAAACTCGACCGATGGCCTAAATTGGTCTTGAAAACCTCTAGAGGGGGGGTGAATAGAGTTTTATAATGATTTTAAAGTAATTTAAACTCAAACAACCAAAGTAAAGATTTAGAAGAGGAACACAGGTGTTTAGAGTGGTTCCACCTTAGCAAATACTAAGGAGTCAGTCCACTACCCGGTTGCTTACCCAACCGGGATTTTGAAAGTACTAAATTTTATTACCTCTCAAGGATGTTACATAAAATTTACAATACTTTCTAAACACCCTTTGGACAGCCTTCACCTTGAAGTAGTCTTGCCAACCTCGAAGCAGCCTTCTTTGAAGTAACTTCAAGCTCCCCCTTGAAGTAGCCTTCCTCCCGAAGTAGCTTCCCGTCAAGACAGCCTTCTGAAGTAGTCCAAAGTCTTCCTCTTCACCACGAAGAGCTTCACCCTCTCCAATCCGCAGCCTCCTACCTGGAGTAGCAAGGAGAGTACAAGTAATACAAGGAACAAGAAAGGAATAAAAGAAAATACAACTTATCCTTGTAGCTCAAGGCTTGATTTCCCTAGATCAAGCGTTTGGATTTTCCTAGCCAATATGATGGACTTGTGATTGCTAGGGTTAGGAAAATCTAGCCTATAGGACGAGCTTGAGCTAAAAGGAAAATGGCCAATTGATCACAAAGCTCAGTTCACACATATTGCACAAGAGGGCTCAAGTATTTTCTCAAGTATATCAAGTGTAAGAAGTGAATTCTAGTGTCCTATGGCTTGTCCTATTTATAGGAATGGCCTAAGTATGCTTAAGGACGTTCTAGACAACTTCTAGGGGTTTCTAAGTGCTTAACTAGCCGTTAGGTACAAAGTTGTTGCTTTAACAACGGCTAATTACTTTACTCTGCAGTTTCTGTCAGAGATCGTCTCGGTCGAGGAATGGTCGACCGAGACACCTACTCGGTCGAAGTTTTGTCGACCGACAGGCTCTCTGGATTAACGTTCATTTGCAACTGCCAACTAACTTGTCAGTTGTGTCTAACAGCTACATTGGATCTTTCTCGGTCGAGGAGTTTGTCGACCGAGAGTGTCTCGGTCGAGGAGTTGGTCGACCGAGATAGATCCTGTTTTAAGATTTCAAGTTAGGCATTAATTATGTGTGTGAGTGTGCATAGGTGATCCTATTGAATGGATGACTAAGGTGTTTAGCTAGGGAAAATCCAATGCTTGATTTACATGCGATTCTAAGTACTTGTACATTATATTTCTGTACAAGTTTTTACAATGATTACATTTGCATGAAAATATAAATACTTCTTGTTGAATTTCCCTTATAGTTTTGTCATCCTGCACACTCAAGTAGCTCGTCAGATAAATAGGAATGAAATGTTTGTCATAATCAAAACAAAAGGATTTTATAGATGTCCATTTAGCCAACAGGTCTTGTCTTTTAGTGGGATCCGTCGAGTTACCTTTATAGAAACTTGACCGATTGCACTGTACAAAAAAGTGTAGAAAAGTGATTCTAGCTATTGTGGAGTTGCAACAAGTGAAAATATATCTGTTGCAAGCCACAAAATAGCTAGTTTTTGTTCTTAAGTGTTCCCAAAAGCTAAGAGGCATCCCCAGCTATAAATAGGACCCCTTGGGCTGCATTCCAAGGTTGAGCATTCAATGCAAAACTCTATGTGAGGTTCCTATTATGTAGTTGAGTGCTTCCTACAGCCTCCTCTCTCTCTAAGATTAATTACTTGGTACATTCATTAGAGTGAGTAGGAAATCTATAAGAGAGCTAGTCATACATGTATATCTTGTGAGGCTCTCACTTCCACCACCTCCCTATCTCAAATTTCAACCATGAAGATGAAGGATCTCTCTCTCTTGGCTAAGAGAGGTGAAGAAGAACAAGGGAAGGCATCCCTTGGTGAAGATCAAGGATGAAGACTTGGAGCCAGAGTGGGTAAGCCCTTAATGAAGGCAGAAGACTCCTTGCTCAAGTGGGTAAGTCCTTGTTGGAAGCTTCTCTGAGTGAAGGTGAAGTCAAAGGTTGAAGATCCAAGAAGAGTGGGTAATTCCTTGAAGGATGAAGACTTATGAAAGAGTAGGTAAGTCCTTGGAAGAAGGCGGAAGACTCCTTGCAAAGTGGGTAAGTCCTTGGTAAGGTTGAAGACTCTTTGTATTGGATAGGTAAGTCCTTTTGTGGTCATGTATTGTAAGTCTTGTGAATGAATATAAGAGTGCAATGGTTTAGAAATCCTAGATGTTGACCTCTCTAGGTAGTGGACTGACTCACTTTTAGTTTGAAGTGTGAAACCACTCTTCGTATCTTGTCACTTGTTGTATGTTCAATCTCTCTCTCCCTTGCTATGTATGTTTTAGTTGCACTCAAACTTCCTATTTAGAAACCTTATCTTGTGATATATCTTGAAGGTCTAATTAATTTTGTTTAAGTGCATTCAGCTCTATTCACACCCCCCTCTAGAGCATCCAATCACCCATCTAGTTTTGGTTCGTGCTCCAGGTTTTGAGTAAATTGGGCAAATCCTCTAGGATTCCCGAAACTACTACAAACCTAGGATCGCACGCCTCGTCTGGTACCCCCGAAGATGTTGGGATTAATCCAAACTCCTTTCATGCTCTCAATCACGAGCGATCCGATTTAGAAAATAGCTTGGACTGGCCACTGGTTCTCACCTTCCAAATAAGGCAAGGAATAGTCCAACACCATTGGATCTCAGATCCAATGGTCTATGTCACCCGCATTCTTGAAAAACACAAATCTAATCCAATTAGATATCCTGACGTTTAATATGATTAATTGATTAGCCTATCACTTTAGGAAAACTTGCAAAATCCATAACTCTCTCCTCGTTTATCCTTTTTCATCCAAATTTTAGGGGAAACCTTGTATTAGCATTATCTACTCATGTACAAAGTTTGAGTCCAAACTCAAAAGGATAAAGGTGTTTTCTTTACATGCAAGTTAACACTTATTAAAGCATAGTTTATTCATATTTTCTCTCTCATCCACTTTTATTTCTTTATTTGGATTCCTTTTATCACAAGAAACCATGTGGATTCAAATTCCTCTCCATTATGAACAAACACTTAGCCTTCTAGAGAATTCCACATGATTCCTAACATTGTCTCGATTTCTCTTATTATTAGATTTCTTTTCATCATTATTCTCTTTTAAACATATTGGGCTTATTACTCAATAAGGCACACAAAAACATTTATGCAAAAAGGGAATATTACCAAAGAAATCCATTCAAAGCACTTAGATCATACAATTTCATAATCATACATTTTATTGGAGAAATTGCATTTCAAACCATATAAGCCCAAAATTGGGGTTGTAACATCCTTCCCCTCTTATAGGAATTTTGCCCTCAAAATTCCACCAAACGTACAAACAATTTAGGATAAGATTTGTTATAACCCCAATTTTTTTGGGTTCAAGTGGTGAGAAATATAATTTCTCATATTAAAGATGTTTGAACAAATAATCATATATTTGGTTGAGAATAATTGGATTTCGTTAAGATAGCCTTGTTGTATGATTTGTGGGCTTTATTGGCTATTGGGCCCAATAAAAGAAAAATAACAAAGGAAATTCAATTAGTAAATGGATAATTGAATTTTAAGAAAAGAAATATGTGGAAACCTCTAGAAGGCAAATCCAAAGAGGATTTCGTGCCTCTTGGGTTCCTTGGGTACCAAGGAGTCCAAGGTTGCAAAAAGAAAGAAATAGAAAAAGAAAAGATTAATTAAGTATTTCTTTATGAAGAAAGAAATTGGGAAATAATGATATAATGTGGAAAATGAATGAAAAGAGACATAAATGAGATTTCTTGGGGAAATTTCGTATCCATGAGGTTTATAATATTAAAAGGAATGCTAATGAGGAAAATAAAAGAGAAATAAAAAGAAAACCCCAAAAAGGAATATTTAAATGAGAAATAAACAAGATAATGCGAAATAAGGCATAAAGATGCATCTAGAAGGATAATAAATATCCTTGGAAAAGGATTTCGAAATAATAAGATTTATTGGGTGCCAAGGAGCCCCAATAAAGGAAAAGGAAGAGAAAATACCTTAATTATAAAATAAAGAGGTAATGGGAATACATAATCCATTAATTATGTAATTTTGATTAAAGGAAGTGTTTTCCTAAGAAGATATATATATATTCGTGGCCAATAGATTAAAAGGCAAATAAAGAGAGTTAAGGAGAGGAATTTCGAATTCCTAATACTTAAAGAAAAGGGATATTAATTGTTAAAGAAGAGAGAGAGATGATTGCTCCTCAAACAAGGAAAATAAGTTTTCTTTCAAGAATCGGACTTGAGTCCTCGAGGGGGCACTCCTTAGGGCTTCGTGCTCACCCCTATATAAGGGTAGACTCTCCAGTCCGAGCCCAGAAGATTCCCCACATGGCTTCTCCTCTTATTCCATAGTTTCTCCCATAAACCCTAACTAAAGTAAATCCGGGTGCTTTTGGAGCTGGGAGGCTGAATGAGGGAGTCGCAAGAGAGCCCTGCTGCGTCCGCAACAGCCTGGAGTGATTAGGAGGGCTTTTCTTCACCCTTGACGACCATGGCAGCAGCCGCACGGCTGCTTTGGGCGGCCGTGTTGCATGTCTTCCTAGGTCCTGTTTCCGCCACCATGAGCGCAACCGAGAGCTTGGTTTGTGCGGCGGAGGGAGGCCAAGGGAGTGGAGTAGGTTCCGTAAATCGAGGGGATCCAGAGAGGAAGGGAGAGACTCCGCAAATTGTGCCTAGGGCGACAGGGAGCGGCGTCCTGAGGAAGAAGATGAGCTTGGGGTCTGTTGGATGAAATTGCCCTTCGCGGGCTATAGAGCTGGACGTTTCAAGTGAGGGCAGTTCTGTAATCTGGTTATGTTTCCAAATCAAGCGCATGCATGGGATAGGTGACGTGGCATCATGCCATTGGCTCAAATAGGTAATTCATACAAAATTCATATCTCGAGATTCGTAACTCCGATTAGGACAAGTGATATATGAATTTTGATCAGAAAAATGCAAGGAATCCAATAAAAATATAATTGGAGCCTGGTTATGCTTGAAATTCGAAAAGTAATAAAATCTATCAACTTTAATGTATTAATGGTAAAGAAACCCTACTTTGATATGATTAATGTGATTAATAGGGTTTAATGAATCATTAGGGTTGATATTAACTTGTTAAATGTAAATAGGAACATTGAGTTCAAAAAGGAAGAACTTTGCACATGATTAGTTTAATTTAGAATTTATATGCTTGAAATTGGAAAAATACATAAAGTTATCCTCTTTAATGATTTAACTAAGGAAAAACCCTTAGATTTGATAATAGATGGATAATTCAAGCTGATATTAACCTGTTGTTAATAAAAGTGAAAATAGGATTTGAAAAAGATGATCTTTTGATATAGTTGGTTTAACTTAGGGTTCTAGCTACGTGAGACCCCCTGAGCCCTTAGGACAATTACTTCTGAACGATTGTAATGGCAGTAGTACTGCCACGTTTAATTCAGTTCATGATAATTATCAGTGTAATTCAATTGTTTTTCAGCTCGCAAGAGGAGGGCGGGATGAATGAGATAGCCTCCTGACTTTTCTAAAAAAAAACTTAGGGTTCTATGTACATGAATATGCCTTAATGGGATTAGAAACCCTAATTTATGTTGATATGAATTCTAATGGTTTTAATTGTACAAATCGAAGAATAAAATGGAGATATGATGATTCGAAGATAAATTGAGTACCAAAGACCTTTAATGTGAATTATTCAGATAATTAGTGTTTCCTAGTGTATAAAGGTGGAAATAGTAATAAATAAGGTTCATATATGTGAGTTGAACTATAATGGAAAAAAATGATTTGTCAATTTGAAAGAAGCCAAAGATGATAATTAGCCTTAATGTTTTGGATATGACCTAAAAGGATAAAGATAATAGTTTTAGTGTGAAAGAAACATATTAGATTTAATTGACATTCAATTGTGCCTATGATGCAGAAAGTAGGGTTTGTGAACTAAAAGAGCATTAAAAGTGATAAATGCAAAATGAAGGCTAAAAACCTAATAAAACCCTAAGGGTGGCCTAGAAATTATAAGGTGGAATCCAAGTTGATCTTGTGGATGTTTTGAATAAAACAATGACATTTGGATGTTATGCATTATTTTCAGGATATTGTTGATTGCTTGTTAATTGTGTTGAATGTTAATGCATGGACATCAAGTTACTATGGATCAGGTATGTGGTTACGATTATGAATAACCGCTATAGTTTCCCGATGTATTCTCAGATGTTTAATCGCATTGAATGCAACTATACTGTTGGATGTTTATTTATTTCATGCCACTATAAAGTGACTATGATTATCACCATAAATGTGCATGTATAACTGGCTAGATCCGGGTCCACCTCTGTTACTTTGAAAAAGCTAAAAAGGGGTAATCCTAGAGTAAGGTCTAGGTTGCCGTGAGTTAGAGACTCTTTAGCAAATCCTGAGTTAAGGAGTGGACTACTTACGAGTAGTGTCATGTGACTCAACCCTAGAAATTGGTTCACTTATAGGTGGATCATGAGGGGTTTAATGGGGACAACACAGAGGATAGGGTACTATTGGATCGTGGAGTTATATCTAAAACGTAATATTGGTTGTTAAACAAGTAATTGAATGATTACATTGTTATCATAGTTGCATGTTTACTGTTTTCCCCCACATACCAGCTACGGCTGACCGAAGTTTTGTTTGTCGGCGTTTTAGGTACAATGAAAAGAACAAACAGTAAAGTGGCACATGTGATTCTAAATGAGAATCAAAGTGAAAAGGAGGATTAGATAGATTAGTATCGGTGTGGATAGAAGAGTAGAGATCCAAGTTTTCAAAAGGTATGTAAAGAAAAAATTTATTACCATTTTCAGTATAGTCTGTTAGAATTTAATAATTGTTTATGGTTATATGTCGAACCTTTGATCCGGGATTAATGGGTGCGGCTCAACCTCTTGGTCTCCCTTGATTGGGGGTTATCGGGAGGTGGGGTCGTAACATTTGGTATCAGAGCTTGGGTTCCTCAGTTAACCATTAATAATTATTAAATTTTACAAACTCCATAGAACCCAAGGGAGTTATTAGAGGATTATCCGAAAGACGGAGGTGTCTAGAAAAGGATCACGACCGGGGGCTGGCAAGATTTTCCTCCGCACCGCTAGTCGGAATACGAGGACTCCCGGATCTGTGTGACTACCTGGCCAAAGTCTTAGGGTATGAATCGAAATAAGATACCTTTAGGACATCTCATCTTATTCATCCCTTCTCATCACAAAAATTCTGATAAGGACCTAAAGGATTAGGGTTTTCTCTCTCCTCCTCACCCTCTTGAGGTATGGGTAAGGTTAATAAGGTTTAAGGAATCCTCCATCAAATTAATGAAAAGCATGTAAATAAGATGTCATGGACATAAGCTTAATAGATTAAACACAAATTAAAGAATAGATACATGCTTAGGTCGTATGACATAAGTTGTCATGTCCTCAGAATAGAACTGAGAGTAGACCTTCTTGTCAGGAGGATAAGTTAGTCTTGGAGATAGAGATCTCCATTGCAAGTAGAGACCTGGCACATCCTCTGAGGATGATGCTAACCCTAACCCTAAGAGAAGGTTAGAGAGAGATGAGTTGGACCAGGTGTTTGAAAGGACATGCCTTTGGGATGCCATATGATCCATGGGTGACCTAACACCTTTGGCAACCCAACCCTGGGAAGGGTCGTGCATGTTAGGGTAAAGGATAGCTCCTAGATGGTGAGGTTAGTGAAGGACCTTAGAAACCCTATGGGCTTGTGCAAGTAGGGTATAACTGGCACCTGGGGCACGTTATAGTGCTGACAGTAGGATGAAACCCTGGATAAGGAATCATGATGGAGCATAAAGGGTTATGGATGATCTTAAGCAAACATAAGTTCGAACCTAGGCTTCACCCATGTAGAGCATGCCTCTGAGGTTGAACCTTCATGAAGAGAGGACCTCTAATGGTGAGGTTGGATGTAGGGTTAGCTCTAGAGAGAGTAGGAAACCCCGCAAAAAGGTTGGAAGCCTAAGACCCTGAACAATGGATGATAATGGTTGCCTCATGATCGGTCCCTGAAAGTTGATGATACCTTGGTTGTCTTGAGAGGGACCAACCCCTGAGAGAAGATGAAGCTTCTAGCACCTACGTGCCCATGGTAGGGTTTTTTACCTTCTGGGGTAGGAAGAAGAGTTCCTTAGACCTAGAAAGGTTTAGTAGCAGGTTATGAGGCCTTGTACCTTGTTGGTTGTCCTTAAGGAGGACCCAATCCTAAGTGTTGCTTGAGTTGAAGGATGACAAGGAGTGCATATCATGCCTTTTTTCATGCTTGGTTTGTAGTTAAGAGACAGAGCATGCAGTGAACCTAGGGTTCCTAGGCCTAAGAGGGGAAGTGGTATACCTAATGCTCATGATGAGAATTAAGTTTCTATAGTTTCGAGCATGGTACGCCTCACGAATAAAGGAAAAGGGAAGCCCCTTAAGTTTAAGGTATGTTTGGTGAACCCCCTTACAGCTAGGTTGATGATAAAGGGGAAAGTTTTATCTTGATCCAACATCGAGGAAAGAAGGATAAGTATGACCTAGCATGGTTCCGTAGGTGGTCTGCTTGTGCCTTAAAAGCATACTAGGGTTAAGCATAAGGATGTAAACCCTAGACCTAAGGATGTTTGTGACCTTGAGGGCAAGAGTTGTAGTTCCCCCCCCCCCATCCTGGGAGAGGGACCCTTGTGTAGGATGGTTACTAGTTTTGTGGGTTTAAGGTAACCTAAAGAAGTCCCATGGGATCTTGAGAAGCTAAGTGAAAAGTACATGGTATGAGAATGAACCCGTAGGCCCATAAGATATCCATCTCTAATTGCATATGAATGTGTTACCATGGAGGTAACTGATATGGGGCTTGACCAAGGTAGGCAAGTTGCCATGAAAGGATGAAAGCCAGCCCATGAATGTAGAAAGAGAGACGATGAAGACTTGGGTAAGGTTCTAAGTGAATATGTACTATGAGGGAGAATCCTAAGTCTATCCTAGGGTCAGGTAGGGATAAGACCGATGAAAGTAGGAGTTGCCTAATTCCCCAGTTGTACATGACCATAGGGTCGGGAGGTAACAGCTATCATTGTCTGAGGGCCATGGGTTAGGAGATGGATCACCTTCATGAACTCATGGGACCCAAAGGGCAGATGAGTAGGGCACTCTCTTGATGCATGTGGGAAGAGGGATGACCCCAAAAGAGCCGGCACCCTATAGACCTATAGGAGATGACCAAGGATGTAAACCTCAGTAGGTTCAAGACCAGTTTTCCATGGAAGTAACTTTGTTATCGAAATGATCGTAATAAAGTGACATATGAGGCACGTTTCAACTGAGATTTAAAGGTGTACTGGCAAGGTGGGATGTACCATCTCTATTCTTGGAACAGGAGGAACTCTGTATTTGGACTGCAGCCAAATGCTTATTTCCTCTTGTTATGGGGGTGAGAGATAGGACATTATGCATGTCATACACCAAGGATAAGAGATGATGTAGGTTGGAACATTGCCACGAGAGATGGGGTAGAGAAGATAACCTATCCCGGTAAAGTGAATGATACATGGATGGCTTGCTAGAACTAAGAGGAATGAGGTAGTCACCTTATGAAGATGTTTTTATCCTGAGATAAGTGGAACTTACAAGTTATACCAGGTTGAGTTTAGTCACCGTAATGATGAAATCAGAGGGTGTTCTTATTGAAGATAGACATAGAGTTTGAGGTAAGATGATAAGTGAAATACATGGAAGTGTATGTCTTCAATGTTACCTAATACCTAAAGATGAGAGGTGGTAATGTATGCTCTGGTTAAGACTTGTTTGACTAGAAGCTAGAAGAGGTTGTTTGGCTAACCCTAAGTTTGAAAAGGAGAAGTGTTTGGATAACACTCAGATGTAACAAGATACGTGGAAAGGATAAGAGATTGTTTGGTTAGCCAGTCTAGTCCTAGATGCAATGAAGGGATGGTGGTAGAACCTCAGGTGCACTTATTTGGAAGAGAAGGTGATGAAACCCTAACAAGAGTGGTTTAGGGTTTCGAAGGAATTGATCTTGAAAGAATCATGACATACAGGAAATCATGATACACCATGGAAAATGGCAATAGCATGTTAGATGCTTAAGATGGGGTTGCATGTGGTTTATGGCCATGCAAGCATGAGGTAAAGGACGAACCCCAGTAACCCAGTGTATCGATATAAAGGACAAAAGAATCCCTGAGAGGGAATGAGAGCTCAACACTATGGATGATTGTGATAAGTCTTCCCTGGATCGAGGAAGGTCGAGATACAATGTGGGTTATGGTAGGTCACCTTACCTAGATAATATAAGAAAGAAAGAGTTCTGTCAAGGGACAGATCTAGTTGAACTACCCATGAGAGAGATGGTTCAACTACACTATAAAGCAAGTTCAAAGGTTCATGAGTTGGAACTAAAGGTTCCCTTCCAAAATGTGGAAGTAGGTTCATGAAGAACTCAATGTTAGTACAGTTTATCACCCCAATGGTTAATATGATCCAGACTAAAGGGTATGATGAGGGCATGTGTGCTCGTTCAGGGTGATATCTAGAGACAGTTCTTGTCCTATGAAAGATGTGACAATGACCACCATAGCCAGTATCGGGTTTTATATGAAGCTCTGTAAGGGAGGTTGTGTCAGTCACCACTTCAGTAAGGTGATGTTGGTGAAAGGACCACATGATGGTCAGAAAAGTACCACATGATGGTTAGAAAAAGGGACCCCAGTGCGTGTAGATGAAGTCACTTTGATTGTGCAAGGCCTGAAAGGAGCCTAGAGACGATGAGAGTCATGAACAGATGCAAAGTAGACTGACATACCAGTTACTGTGGGAGAAAATGTGACATGAAAATCAGACCCCTCTGAGCAGCAGCTGAGAAAGCTGAGTCCCCGATACATGGGTCCATTAGAGATGGATGGGTGGAGATGGTTAGGTTTTGACTCTACCCTCAGGATAAAGTAATGTGGGATGTTTTCCATGTGTCCAATTTAGAGCACTATGTGAGGTACCCCGACCATGTGCTAAGCAATGAACCTAGTGAGCCCCAAGGGAGGCTGAAATGGCCTGAGTCGCCTGTGTAGTTTATAGACGCCAGGATGAAAGGACTCAGAGAAAAGAATATGTGATAATAAAGGTTATTTGGAAATGCCATGGGTACGGCAAAGCCACATAGGGGCCAATGATGGACATCGAAAAGTTTTATCCTGAATTGTTTGTTTTCTTGTTTGAATTTTGAGGACAAAATTCCTATAAGAGGGGAAGGATGTTACAACCCCAATTTTTTTGGGTTCAAGTGGTGAGAAATATAATTTCTCATATTAACGATGTTTGAACAAATAATCATATATTTGGTTGAGAATAATTGGATTTCGTTAAGATAGCCTTGTTGTATGATTTGTGGGCTTTATTGGCTATTGGGCCCAATAAAAGGAAAATAACAAAGGAAATTCAATTAGTAAATGGATAATTGAATTTTAAGAAAAGAAATATGTGGAAACCTCTAGAAGGCAAATCCAAAGAGGATTTCGTGCCTCTTGGGTTCCTTGGGTACCAAGGAGTCCAAGGTTGCAAAAAGAAAGCAATAGAAAAAGAAAAGATTAATTAAGTATTTCTTTATGAAGAAAGAAATTGGGAAATAATGATATAATGTGGAAAATGAATGAAAAGAGACATAAATGAGATTTCTTGGGGAAATTTCGTATCCATGAGGTTTATAATATTAAAAGGAATGCTAATGAGGAAAATAAAAGAGAAATAAAAAGAAAACCCCAAAAAGGAATATTTAAATGAGAAATAAACAAGATAATGTGAAATAAGGCATAAAGATGCATCTAGAAGGATAATAAATATCCTTGGAAAAGGATTTCGAAATAATAAGATTTATTGGGTGCCAAGGAGCCCCAATAAAGGAAAAGGAAGAGAAAATACCTTAATTATAAAATAAAGAGGTAATGGGAATACATAATCCATTAATTATGTAATTTTGATTAAAGGAAGTGTTTTCCTATGAAGATATATATATATATATATATATATATATATATATATATATATATATATATATATATTCGTGGCCAATAGATTAAAAGGCAAATAAAGAGAGTTAAGGAGAGGAATTTCGAATTCCTAATACTTAAACAAAAGGGATATTAATGGTTAAAGAAGAGAGAGATGATTGCTCCTCAAACAAGGAAAATAAGTTTTCTTTCAAGAATCGGACTTGAGTCCTCGAGGGGGCATGCCTTAGGGCTTCGTGCTCGCCCCTATATAAGGGTAGACTCTCCAGTCCGAGCCCAGAAGATTCCCCACATGGCTTCTCCTCTTCTTCCATAGTTTCTCCCATAAACCCTAACTAAAGTAAATCCGGGTGCTTTCGGAGCTGCGAGGCTGAATGAGGGAGTCGCAAGAGAGCCCTGTTGCGTCCGCAACAACCTGGAGTGATTAGGAGGGCTTTTCTTCACCCTTGACGACCATGGCAGCAGCCGCACGACTGCTTTGGGCGGCCGTGTTGCAGGTCTGCCCAGGTCCTGTTTCCACCACCATGAGCACAACCGAGAGCTTGGTTGGTGCGGCGGAGGGATGCCAAGGGAGTGGAGTAGGTTCCGTAGATCGAGGGGATCCAGAGAGGAAGGGAGAGACTCCGCAAATCGTGCCTAGGGCGACAGGGAGCGGCGTCCTGAGGAAGAAGATGAGCTTGGGGTCTGTTGGATGAAATTGCCCTTTGCGGGCTATAGAGCTGGACGTTTCAAGTGAGGGCAGTTCTGTAATCTGGTTATGTTTCCAAATCAAGCGCATGCATGGGATAGGTGACATGGCATCGTGCCATTGGCTCAAACAGGTAATTCATACAAAATTCATATCTCGAGATTCGTAACTCCGATTAGGACAAGTGATATATGAATTTTGATCAGAAAAATGCAAGGAATCCAATAAAAATATAATTGGAGCCTGGTTATGCTTGCAATTCGAAAAGTAATAAAAGATACCAACTTTAATGTATTAATGGTAAAGAAACCCTACTTTGATATGATTAATGTGATTAATAGGGTTTAATGAATCATTAGGGTTGATATTAACTTGTTAAATGTAAAAAGGAACATTGAGTTCAAAAAGGAAGAACTTTGCACATGATTAGTTTAATTTAGAATTTATATGCTTGAAATTGGAAAAATACATAAAGTTATCCTCTTTAATGATTTAACTAAGGAAAAACCCTTAGATTTGATAATAGATGGATAATTCAAGATGATATTAACCTGTTGTTAATAAAAGTGAAAACAGGATTTGAAAAAGATGATCTTTTGATATAGTTGGTTTAACTTAGGATTCTATGTACATGAATATGCCTTAATGGGATTAGAAACCCTAATTTATGTTGATATGAATTCTAATGGTTTTAATTGTACAAATCGAAGAATAAAATGGAGATATGATGATTCGAAGATAAATTGAGTACCAAAGACCTTTAATGTGAATTATTCAGATAATTAGTGTTTCCTAGTGTATAAAGGTGGAAATAGTAATAAATAAGGTTCATATATGTGAGTTGAACTATAATGGAAAAAAATGATTTGTCAATTTGAAAGAAGCCAAAGATGATAATTAGCCTTAATGTTTTGGATATGACCTAAAAGGATAAAGATAATAGTTTTAGTGTGAAAGAAACATATTAGATTTAATTGACATTCAATTGTGCCTATGATGCAGAAAGTAGGGTTTGTGAACTAAAAGAGCATTAAAAGTGATAAATGCAAAATGAAGGCTAAAAACCTAATAAAACCCTAAGGGTGGCCTAGAAATTATAAGGTGGAATCCAAGTTGATCTTGTGGATGTTTTGAATAAAACAATGACATTTGGATGTTATGCATTATTTTCAAGATATTGTTGATTGCTTGTTAATTGTGTTGAATGTTAATGCATGGACATCAAGTTACTATGGATCAGGTATGTGGTTATGATTATGAATAACCGCTATAGTTTCCTGATGTATTCTCGGATGTTTAATCGCATTGAATGCAACTATACTGTTGGATGTTTATTTATTTCATGCCACTATAAAGTGACTATGATTATCACCATAAATGTGCATGTATAACTGGCTAGATCCGGGTCCACCTCTGTTACTTTGAAAAAGCTAAAAAGGGGTAATCCTAGAGTAAGGTCTAGGTTGCCGTGAGTTAGAGACTCTTTAGGAAATCCCGAGTTAAGGAGTGGACTACTTACGAGTAGTGCCATGTGACTCAACCCTAGAAATTGGTTCACTTATAGGTGGATCATGAGGGGTTTAATGGGGACAACATAGAGGATAGGGTTCTCTTGGATCGCGGAGTTATATCTAAAACGTAATATTGGTTGTTAAACAAGTAATTGAATGATTACATTGTTATCATAGTTGCATGTTTACTGTTTTCCCCCACATACCAGCTACGGCTGACCGACGTTTTGTTTGTCGGTGTTTTAGGTACAATGAAAAGAACAAACAGTAAAGTGGCACATGTGATTCTAAATGAGAATTAAAGTGCAAAGGAGGATTAGATAGATTAGTATCGGTGTGGATAGAAGAGTAGAGATCCAAGTTTTCAAAAGGTATGTAAAGAAAAATTTTATTACCATTTTTAGTATAGTCTGTTAGAATTTAATAATTGTTTATGGTTATATGTCGAACCTTTGATCCGGGATTAATGGGTGCGGCTCAACCTCTTGGTCTCCCTTGATTGGGGGTTATCGGGAGGTGGGTCGTAATAAGATTTTTCCATACCCATCATTGGCTCCCATGTGGCTTCATCCTCTCCATGGTGCTTCCAAAGAACCTTTATCATCTTATATTCTTAAATTTTAGTTCTTTCACCTTGGTATCTAGAACCCTCACAGGTGATTCAGGGTATGTCACCCTCCCTTGAATCTCAATAGTTTCAATGCTCAACACATGGCTCGAGTACATCACATAGTGCTCTAGATTGGATACATGGAACACATCATATATCATGTTAACCTAAGGACTAAGGCTAAACATAAGAAACTCCACTAATCCATACCGGGGACTCAACTTTCTTAGCTATAGCTCAGAGGGGTTGGATCTTCCAAAAACACATGCTCACCCATAGTGAACTGCATGTCAGTCTACTTCGCATCAGCACGCGACTTCTATCGGTCGTGGGCTTTCTCAGCCATTGCTCGATCAAATTGACTTCATCTGCATACACTATGGTTTCTCTGACCTTCACAAGGTCCTCTCACCAACATCATCCTAGTGAAGTGGTGGCCAACATGGCCTCCCATATAGAGCTTCATACATCTCAATACTGGCTTTGGTGGCTATCATAACAAGCAAACTCTGTTAGGGGCATGAACTACTCCCATGTATCACCCTGAATGAGCACACATGCTCTCATCAGACCCTCTAAAGTTTGGATCATACTCTCTTGAATGTCCATCAATTAGCGGTGATATGCTAAACTAAACTTCAATCTAGTATCGAGTTCTTCATGTACCTACTTCCACAACATAGAAGCGAACTTAAGGCCATACTTAAGAATATTTGAACTCGGGTCATTATGTAGTTGAACTATCTCTCTCGTAATTATATATAGTTCAACCAGATCTATCACACTGGTAGTGCTCTCTTAGGTAAGGGGATGTGTCGACTTGGTAAGGTGATCTACCATAACCCATATTACATCATGACCTTTCCTGGTCCAGGGGTGTCCCACCACAATATCTAGGGTGATCTGCTCCCATTCCCTCTCGGGGACTCCTCATTATCTGTGGTAATCCACTAGGTTACTGGTGTTCTACCTTCACCCTTTGGTATGTATGGCAACCGGACCCATGCACCTCTATATCCTTCTTCATTAGAAGCCTTCAAGGTATCACTACACACCTCAACCATCTTGGAAGTATCAGGGTGTATGGTGTACTTACAATCATGAGCTTCTTACATGACATGATTCCTCAAGGGAGGATCCTCAGAAACCCCAAAACACTCTCATAGTGTATTTCACCACCTACCTTTCCTGAGAGGTAACAACCCATTTATCTCGTCAAGCTTTGGGATGGCTAACTGGGTAACCACTAACTCAATCAATAGGTCCAGTTCTATCTGGATGTTAGCCACATAGGTCTAGTCCTCTAACGGTCACACGGTCCACCTAGCAACCTCTTTCATCTCTCTCTTCCAGCTAGACAAAACAATTGTACACCTGAGTTGTGTCTCAGCTAAGAGTATATGTTACCATATTAATTTCCTTATGTACTAGGTGATGGTGGAAACATAAAATAATCCTTGTCTCGGGTTTAGATCTATCTGAGTCAAGAAAACTTCAAGCTCTTGCATTCATCATCTTGATTACCAAACCCAAGCTAAAACTCTTAGGATCCAAACTTCTCTTTAAAAAAAGGTTCTCATATGATTGTTACCTTAGTTCATCTATGCTTTCATACTATCCATCCAAAATACTCTCAAAAAGGTGTGATACTTCCTTCAATCCTCAAACATCATAGATGGGTTTCAACTCATATCACCTCTATCTTTAGTATATGGCATGTGTTTTGTCTTGTCTCTCACACCCATAACAAGATGAAATAAGCATTTGGCTGCAGTCCAAATACAAAGTTCATCCCATTCCAGGAGTAGAGATGGTGCACCACAGATCGCCATTACACTTTCCAGTATAAGTTGAAACATACTTCACATGACTCCTTACCATGAACATCTCCATTATGGGTCTACACCCATGGGAAGACTTTTCACATCACCTCTGGATCTTAACATCCCTCTTATGTACAATCCTTAGTTGTTACCTCAAGGAATCTAGGGTGTCGGTACTTTTGGGGTGATCTAACCCTTATGCATCTAGGGAGTGCCTCTCACATTTACCCCTTAGGCCTCATGAACTCATGAAGGTGTCCAACCTCCTAACCCACGGGCCTTGGGAAAAGGTAGTTGTTACCTCCTGACCCTATGGTCTTGTGCATTTAGGGAACAAACAACTCCTACTCCCCTTAGTCTTATCCCTACTTGACCTTAGTATTGACTTAGGATTCTATCATAGTTTGTAGATCCTTTGTTGATACTCAAGCACTTCTCATCCTTGAATCCTCACCCAAATCTCCATCATCTCTTTGACACTCATGGTTAACCTTGCATCCCTTCATAGAAATCATGGCAACCTAACTAACTCGGCCTAGCCCCATATAGGTTACCCCCATTGCAACATATCCTTGTGCCCCTTAGAGATGGCCGTACTTGGGTCTATAGATTCATACTCATACTATGTTCTCTTACACTTAGATCATCAAGCTCTTATAAGTGACCTCTTAAGGTTACCTCGAACCTAAACAAGAGTTGGTGCTCATCCTACACGAAGGGCCCTTCCCAAGATGGGAGAAAACTATCTCTTGATATTAAAAAAGGTCACAAAATGTTCTTACCTCCAAGGTTTACATCATCATGTATATGCTTAGCCCTATCATGCTACTTAGGCACATATCTAGCAAGAATACAACCTACTAATATGTAACATCCCTGACCTGGGTTATGAACTAACCCTAGGTGTTTTGTTTAAATATGTGATTAGATGCTTGTGGTTATCTTATGAAATGTGATTAAAGCTTTTGAGGAACTTATATTTCCATTTCAATCCTTTTTTAACAATGTTGCAATATTGTTTTGTTAATTTGGGACTAAAGTGCAAATCACCCAAGTTAAGGGGTTAACTTGCAAATTGCACATGTTAAGATATTCCTATGACGATGAGACATCATGAGAATGAATATGGTGTAGTGGTATAGATTTCACAAGCTTGAACACCAAGATCTATAGCTTGTAGAGTAATCCTTGTACTTTAAAACCTAGTTTTGGTATAAAATGCAATTTACCCAAAATCTAGGGTGCAACATGTAAAATATACCCTCTAGAGTATCTTTCATGTTTCTTGTCATCAAGTAGAGAAAATAAAATGAGAAGGGCACCTCATTTGAATGATCAAGTAATAAGGATAACCTTGATATTTAAATAACTACGTTTTAAGCAAAATGGCCCTTTTATACATGCAACTTAGTAAGGTGTTTGGTTTCTTTTCCTTTTAAATCTTGGATAAAGGAGGAGTTTTGCTTAAGAAGGAGGGAACATGGCCAAGAGTGGAGAAGATTTGGTGGATATGTTTGGGAAATAAAAGAGATAACTATCCTTTTCTTTGCTTTGATAATATCCAAAAATATATAAGCACCCTTTTTCCTCAAAGCAAAGGATCGTTCGTTTAGTTCTTTCTCCTTATCTTCTTGATTTGGCCGACTTAGAAGAAGCCCTGGAATAGAGGAAGGACGACCAAGTTGGTTTGGTAAGTATGGACCATCATCTACCTCGAATTCATGGTGGAAAACCTAAAGCAAGGTTGGTTTATTGGTTTTCTTTACAAGATTCTTCTTTCTAGTCATCATCTTCATCAAAAATTTGAAGAACGGACCTTGGAAAAACTTTGGAGCTTCATCCACCATTAAAGCTACGAAGCTTGGAGCTCTATATCAGATCTAAAGGCGGGTTTTATAACTCTAACCCTTAAGCTTTGCGTTTGCTTCTTCTTCTCCTAGATTAGTTGCTTGTTCTTCTTGTTTAGACACCTTTAAGTGTTCTTGTTCTTGTTTTCATGAAGAACAGTCCCTGTTATTGAGGTAGAAGATGATGAAGTTAATTCCAAAGTTTATCCACAAACTTGCTTTAGCAAACGGTCTTCCACCTCTTGCACAAACGGTTTCCCAAACCGTTTGGGAGCAAACGGTTTCAAACCGTTTGAATGCAAACAGTTTCACAAGACCGCATAGAAGCAAACGGTCCAAGACCATTTGGATGCGTTGACCAGGCGTTGACCATTTAGAGGTCTGTTTTAAATAATGTGTACTAATCACCTACCAAAAATCATCATCTAATTCCAAGTAAATCACCAATTGAAGGCACATCAACCACCTAAACCCTAATTGGGTTAATTGTTGATTTCTATAAGTTAATCATGTTGAAGTTTGGGTTGAGTAGCCCAAACAGTTTCAAAACCGTTTGGGGATCACCCAAACGGTCTCAAGACCATTTTTTAATCACCCAAGACCATTTGGAGGTCTAGGGTTAAGTACGGTTGACCAATTGAGGGTCCAATGATATCAAGTTATTGATTAATCGATTGCTGAATTGGTGACAAAATATAGGGTTTAACCCTTAAGTGAATGACTTGGTTTTTGATAAAATAATGGGAAAACGGTCTCAAGACCATTTGTAGGATGTCCAAACTATCTCAATACTATTTGGGGTTCACCCAAGACCGTTTGGGGGTCTAGGGTTGACTATGGTTAAGTGGTTACAAATCTAAAGGCTCTAAGTTGAAGTGCGATTGATTAGTGACCTAATGATCAAATCAATGAGCCAAACCCTGATTGGTTGAGTTAGTTTTTGATGATGACTTGAGAAAATGGTCTCAAGACCGTTTGGAGGTCATCCAAACGATCCCAAGACCGTTTGAGGTCAGGTCATGACCAAATTGAATGATGGTTCAAAGGTTCAAATATCAATTAGACTCATGTTGAAACATGTTAAAGGGTGATTGATTCCAAACCCTAATCCAATTGATCCAAGCCCTAATTGATGATCAATTGAGGTTCAATTGAGTGTCAAGTCAGTAGAAGGATGACTTAATTGACTCAATTGATAAGTGGCTAACAAGTGCATGAACGATTGAGGGGTTCAACATTGGAAATCCTAACTCAATTGAAGTGGTGGAGACACTTTTTGGTCCATGCGGTTTTGAGGTAGTTTGGACCAAACGGTCTCAAGACCGTTTGGGACCAAACGATCCCAAACCATTTGATTTCATGCGGTTTCAAGATCGATTATGCCCATGCAGTTTCAAAGTCAAAGTTGACCAAACGATCTTCACCTCATCTTGGGCAAACGGTCTTGAGTGTACACTTTACCAAATGATTTCAAAAAGTCAAACTAGACCAAACGGTCAACACCACCAAACAGTTTCAAGGTCCATCCAAGACCGTTTGGGGGTTTAGTACCCAAGACCGTTTGAGGTCTAAAAAGGTTTAAAAAAATGTTTGATGTCCTAATGGTCAAGATGGTTTAGTGATTGATTAACCTAAACCTTATAGATATCTAAAGTGATTAAGGGACCAAGTAATTAGTGGATTAATGCATGTTATGATCAATGGTGAACATTACAAAAGTACCCTTGATAGAATAGAGTAACTAATACCCTTTGATCAAGTGAATCTTAATGATCACAATAGTAGGGACATAACCCATGATGTCAAGATTGATTTGACTTAGTCTAATCAAGGGTGATGTAATCATCATCTCATAGAAAGAGGAGAGAGAAAACTCCTTATATGAATGAGAATCAAGTAATAAATCTCCAATATGTTTGAATGTGTCTAATTAGGGTATGATCCTTCATAATGAGATCATGGAAATCCTAATTATGATGGTTAATGAATCTTAACCTAATATGAGGGCATTAATGGAAGTAATCCTCATACATAGTGATAGTATGATCTTAATTCATTGCAACATGAATAGTAAACCCTAATCTAGGGAAATGTCATGATGTGAATAGTAGACCCTAATGGTGGGATAGTAATGATAATCTTAAACTAGGGTAATGTGATATGAATAAAAACCCCAATTGGGATGAATAGTAAGTCTAATTATGGTTTATCGAATATGAAACCCTAATTTTAAGTGATGTTATGTGAAACCCTGATATTATGATATGGTCCAAGACTCAATTCAGGGTGATGTCAAATGATGATATATGAAACCCTAGAGATGGTTTATTAGCCAGTACACCAAAGAGAGGTGTGGCTAAAATAATTAAATAGGATGATTATGTCATAAACATAAAGGATAGGGTTGATGAACCATGTGAATGATAAAGGTGATAATTTTAATGAAAAAGAATCTAAGAGATAAGATGATGCCTAGATCTTGTACAAACATTTCTATAAATGAGTAATAGCTTATACACCTTACAATGAAAATAGATATGAAACTCTTAGAAATAATGTATACTAAATAATGATGGGGATAACATCCTGAAAATAGAAATACCAGAATGGTTGGGGATAGTTTATCCTATATCAACAATGTTTATCAAATGGATAAGTCCTTATCGTTAAAGATAATTGGACAATTCTAATGTATGATCCATACACCATATGATGAAAGTAACCAGTTAGTGAATAAAGTATTAAGAGAGAAATACCTTAATATAGAGTTAGTTAATTAACTCAAGTAAGATGGAATGGGAAGAAAGTGATACATTAAGACATGATAGATATCACATTCAACAATTCAGGGTAAACATACCTTGATGAACTTCTAAACCATTATACCTAGAGAAGAGACACGTGGAGTGTATGATAAGTAATTGTTTATAATAAAGATATAATGGACTCAATGTAATCGATAAATGTTGACTAATATACCTTGAGAATGGGATAAGCCAAATCAATGTGTATGATGTAATCATACCATGAAATGGAAAGGATGAGAAATGAACTAATACCTACAATGGATGATCACTAATGACATATGATGAGAATAATAGTCAAAAGCAAATACTTATGATATCCTTGAATGCTTCCAAGAGTTCTGGAGCAACATATTAGGGTTGAACTAATAATATAAGCAGGAAACCCTAATTAATGAAAGGTGGGATACACTAACCTTAATTCTAGGTTATGCTTTTAAGCATGAAACACTATCCTTGCATTTTGAAATAAGGAATCATTATGCCTTATTAAGTTAAAGAGGTTGAATAATCCTTAATGAATTGAATAGGAAACCCTAACCCTAGAAACCAGTCGTGGTGATATTACACAATCGTGGTATTCTTCTGTAACACGACCGTGCAAGGTAACACGGCCATGGTGGTTTCTCTTTGCATGATCGTGCAAGGTAGCACGGCCGTGGTGTCCTATACTTAACTTGGAAATAAATTGTATTGTGTTGATATAGATGTAATGTGCATGTTATCAATTGTGTTAGTCATACAGATCTTTATCAAGAAGTGATCATAGCCAGGTAATGGTATGATATCATATTCATTGAAATCACTTTATAAGTCTTGAAAGTAATGATATGATATGTTGCCTTGTAAGAGGTAACACATGAGATTTATAGGTTGAATGAGCCATGAGAAATATCTGCATTGCTACAATCAAGGTCATGTTGTTAAATGACTTCATGGCAATATGTTACTTGGTAACAAGTGTTTTGATGATCTAAGGGTTTGAACACCCATGTTCCTGAATCACAATGATGAGATGGTTAGGGATTGATATCCCAATGTTAACAATATGTGATATGAACTTGATACAAATAGTACTCTTTCTTTATAGCAGTTGTCTTATTGGTTTATGTTTGAAAAGATGCATGATGCTAAAAGAATACCATAATGTACTTAAATAATTAAGTATAATGATATGATGTAGAGCCCTGACCATAGATCCATCATTGTCAGAAGTTAAATGATGGTGAAACATGTTTTCCTAAGGGAACTCCTGGAGAGAATACTTTTGAGTATGTGGGGGTTATGGATGCAAATATCCTTACGTCCTAATGTAGGATTTGATGTGAGATGTACCTTTAATCTCTCAATCCTTCATTATATGTTTATGACGGGATGATGTATCACTAATCTCCTGATGATATTGTTAATGTCGCATCAATGAGAGATAAACAAGAAATCCCTCGATGGCGAAGAGAGTACAGAACGCTATTGTAACTCTAATAGCGAAGTTTCCAGAATACCCTGGAAAGCTATTATAGCAGAGACACAAGATGCCGTGCATGTTGATCCTCACACTGACTGAGGAAGATGAGGTCATAGGAATCAGACTCTTGTGATGACCTATGTATGGTACCGATTGCGATTTCGTAATGGTCGGTTGGAGTATGAGAGGTGTAACTCATCTCCTCAGGGCATAATTATGTTTCTTTATGAAAGAGTTTTATCGTTCGAAGATCTCCTTATGAAAAGTTTTAATTTTTAGTGATTTTCAATAATTGTGATGCTAGTTAATCGCTTCCGCTTAGTTCACCTCATGTTTTATAAGTTGGATCCCACAATTAGTGGTATCAGAGCTCTAGGTTCACTGAGTCTATAGAGACATAGGACTAAGGTAGTAGAATATGTTCTAGTATCATCCAGTGTATCTGATAGTATCTTCTACTCATATAGGAGAAGAAGAACTTGAAGATGACTGGGTCATATGAGGAGTTTGTTGCAGAGAGTAGCAATACTGCACCAAGAAAAGGTGCAGGGGAGAAGGCAAGAGAGGGTCAATTGCCTGAGACCCCCCTAGCTAATCCAACTGTGATAAGAAATCCTTCCTTAGGAATCACTGTTGGGGAATTTAGGGCAACCATGATGTATTTAATGGATCAAGAACTAGCAATACAACCGAAATTACCAGCCCCCAATGATGATGTTTTGGATATCAACAGGATATACAACCCACAACAGCAGGTTGAAGCAATGCGAAATGATGAAGTTCTGGAATTAGAATGCGTCTGTGCTCAACCTCAGCCTGTTGAATCAATATATAGTAATGTAGGGATTAGAATACAACCTGAAATCAGGATCTGTTATAAGTGCGGGGAACTTGGACACATCAAAAGGTTTTGCCCAGAAAAGAAAAACAAGATGATGATTGAGAAAAGGCCTATCCAAATCCAAGAACAGAGGCCTAGTAGTTACAAAAAGGGAAAGACTTTGGTATCACCAGTACAACCAGGACTTAGTGCACCAAGGCAATGGTCATCTACAAAGGGTAAAGAACCCGCTTGGCACCCAGAATCTGCTACCTATGTAGACAGGTAGGACATCTGGCAAGAAATTTCTCAGCCAGAAATGTTATGGCGAATCAACCTCTGAGGCAGAATCAACCTGAGACAATGAATAATCCTCGAATCATGATAGGTTAGACAAAATAAATGTTATTCTTATATATCTTTTTATGATCTCTTAGATAAAACTGAGAAAGTAATTGATTGAACTTTCCTTGATTGGCCCTATGAGGACTTATATTGTTGCATAATAAACATAATAGATGTTTTATGTTGCTTTTATCTCTATGAGAAAAGATGAGGTAAGTAAACCTTATACTTGTGATAATAGGAAAAGAGAAGGAAAATGGTAATATACAAATGCATACTACCTTATCTCAGTATTTATATACCCTAGCTAGGTATACAATTATTGATGATAAAGCGAGTATGGAAACTCTTAGATTATCATCTTTTTTATTTCTATGATCAAGTAGTCATTTTGATACAATCTAATGAATATCATGAAATAAGAAATATGGGATAAATAAATGTGTCATGTCCTAAGTATAAGAAAGAGAAATATGAGATATCCTCATATGAGCATGTGGTATGAGGAATTAAAAGTGTACTCCTCATAAGATAAGAATGGGAATAAGGGAGGTCAACCCTGTCCAGTAAAGTTTGTAAAAATAATAAAGATCTTCCCCATAATATGAAAATGTGATGAGATCATAGGATGTTCATGAATATGTTAGATAATAATAAGGAAAGGAACAATGTCATGTAATCATTCTTATAAGATTCCTATGCTAGGGAAAGGAACCTTGGATGAGATAAAGAGTAAATGTTTCATGAATGGTTGAAAATACATGGAATAATAAGAGTAATATGATTCCTTATTCTCTTTCCTTCCAGGGACATGGCAATCAAGTGGGTCTTAAGACACTTAATGTGCATAATATAAAGATGTTTATGTGATGGATACTTAGAAAGGTATCATTTTATCTTGGAATTTAGTCCCAAGGTGAAGATATATATAGCAAGTAATGTCCCAAGATGAAAGGAATATAAAGATATAATGTGTTATTAACACATGTAATAGGTATCAAGATAAGAATTTAATAATATATCAGATGATTTATATTGACTACCTGGAATGGTCAACCATGAAATCAAATTAAACATGTAAAATAATATGAACATCACATGTTAGGGGTTTATGTTTTTCATAAACATATCTTTTTCTAAGATATCCTTGAGATAAGTCCTTGATTGATAAGTAACTTTTCCCTACGATAAGAGAATGTACAACTAATGAGATAATTAGTGCAAGTAATAAGGAAAGTTAGTATGGTGTTATCAGGTGAGATGACACAATCAAGGTATGAAAGGACTTATATAGTCTCAAATAGATGACAGAGTATAATTGTGATCTTAAGAAATGTTGATCTAACTAAGGAACATGAGAGTATATGTTTCATGTGAGTCTTTCCATGATAAACTTATGTGGAGTAACTTTGTATTGATCAAAATTCTATGATGTCTCCATAATAATGAAATGTTATCTGAGGACGTAATGATATGATGCTTAAATAATATCTGCTTCCCTCTATCTGGGTTTTCGGGGACGAAATCCTTGTTAGGGGTTTATAATTTGTAACATCCCTGACCTGGGTTATGAACTAACCCTAGGTGTTTTGTTTAAATATGTGATTAGATGCCTATGGTTATTTTATGAAATGTGATTAAAGCTTTTGAGGAATTTATATTTCCATTTCAGTCCTTTTTGAACAATGTTGCAATATTGTTTTGTTAATTTGGGACTAAAGTGCAAATTACCCAAGTTAAGGGGTTAACTTGCAAATTTCACATGTTAAGATATTCCTCTGATGATGAGACATCATGAGAATGAATATGGTGTAGTGGTATGGATTTCACAAGCTTGAACACCAAGATATAGCTTGTAGAGTAATCCTTGTGCTTTAAAACCTAGTTTTGGTATAAAATGCAATTTACCCAAAATCTAGGGTGCAACATGTAACATATACCCTCTAGAATATCTATCATGTTTCTTGGCATAAATTAGAGAAAAGAAAATGAGAAGGGCGCCTCATTTGAATGATCAAGTAAGAAGGATAACCTTGATATTTAAATAACTAAGTTTTAAGCAAAATGGCCCTTTTATACATGCAACTTAGTAAGGTGTTTGGTTTCTTTTCCTTTTAAATCTTGGATAAAGGAGGAGTTTTTCTTAAGAAGGAGGGAACGTGGCCAAGAGTGGAGAAGCTTTGGTGGATATGTTTAGGAAATAAAAGTGATAACTATCCTTTTCTTTGCCTTGATAATATCCAAAAATATATAAGCACCCTTTTTCCTCAAAGCAAAGGATCATTCCTTTAGTTCTTTCTCCTTATCTTCTTGATTTGGCCGACTTAGAAGAAGATCTGGAATAGAGGAAGGATGACCAAGTTGTTTTGGTAAGTATGGACCATCATCTACCTCAAATTCATGGTGGAAAACCTAAAGCAAGGTTGGTTTATTGGTTTTCTTTACAAGATTCTTCTTTCTAGTCATCTTCTCCATCCAAAACTTGAAGAATGGACCTAGGAAAACCTTTGTATCTTCATCCACCATTAAAGCTACGAATCTTGGAGCTCTAGATCAGATCTAAAGGTGGGTTTTATAACTCTAACCCTTAAGATTTGCTTTTTCATCTTCTTCTCCTAGATTAGTTGTTTGTTCTTCTTCTTTAGACACCTTTAAGTGTTCTTGTTCTTGTTTTCGTGAAGAACTGTCCCTATTCTTGAGGTAGAAGATGATGAAGTCAATTCCAAATGTATATCCACAAACTTTCTTTAGCAAATGGTCTTCCACCTCTTGCACAAACGGTTTCCCAAACCGTTTGGGAGCAAACGGTTTCAAACCGTTTGAATGCAAACAGTTTCACAAGACCGCATAGAAGCAAATGGTCCAAGACCGTTTGGATGCGTTGACCAGGCATTGACCATTTGGAGGTCTGTTGTACATAATGTGGAATAATCACCTACCAAAAATCATCATCTAATTCCAAGTAAATCACCAATTGAAGGCACATCAACCACCCAAACTCTAATTGGGTTAATTGTTGATTTCTATAAGTTAATCATGTTAAAGTTTGGGTTGAGTGGCCCAAACGGTTTCAAAACCATTTGGGGATCACCCAAACGGTCTCAAGACCGTTTGGAGGTCTAGGTTTAAGTAGGGTTGACCAATTGAGGGTCCAATGATATCAAGTTATTGATTAATCGATTGCTGAATTGGTGACAAAATCTAGGGTTTAACCCTTAAGTGAATGACTTGGTTTTTGATAAAATAATGGGAAAACGGTCTCAAGACCATTTGGAGGATGTCCAAACGATCTCAAGACCGTTTGGGGGTCACCTAAGACCGTTTGGGGGTCTAGGGTTGACTATGGTTAAGTGGTTACAAATCTAAAGGCTCTAAGTTGAAGTGTGATTGATTAGTGACCTAATGATCAAATCAATGAGCCAAACCCTGATTGGTTGAATTAGTTTTTTATGCTGACTTGAGCAAATGGTCTCAATACCATTTGGAGGTCATCCAAATGATTCCAAGACCGTTTTGGGTCAGGTCATGACCAAATTGAATGATGGTTCAAAGGTTCCAATATCAATTAGACTCATGTTGAAATATGTTAAAGGGTGATCAATTCCAAACCCTAATCCAATTGATCCAAGCCCTAATTGATGATCAATTGAGGGTCAATTGAGTGTCAAGTCAGTAGAAGGATGACTTAATTGACTCAATTGATAAATGTCTAACAAGTGCATGAACGATTGAGGGGTTCAACATTGGAAACCCTAACTCAATTGAAGTGGTTGAGACACTTTTTGGTTCATGCAGTTTTGAGGTGGTTTGGACCAAACGGTCTCAAGACCGTTTGGGACCAAACGATCCCAAACTGTTTGATCTCATGTGGTTTCAAGATCGATTATGCCCATGCGGTTTCAAAGTCAAAGTTGACCAAACGGTCTTCACCTCATCTTGGGCAAACGGTCTTGAGTGTACACTTTACCAAACGATTTCAAAAAGTCAAACTAGACCAAACGGTCAACACCACCAAACCATTTCAAGGTCCATCCAAGACCGTTTGGGGGTTTAGTACCCAAGACCGTTTGAGGTCTTAAAAGGTTAAAAAAATGTTTGATGCCCTAGTTGTCAAGATGGTTTAGTGGTTGATTAACATAAACCTTATAGATACCTAAAGTGATTAAGGGACCAAGTAATTAGTGGATTAATGCATGTTATGATCAATGGTGAACATTACAAAAGTACCCTTGATAGAATAGAGTAACTAATACCCTTTGATCAAGTGAACCTTAATGATCACAATAGTAGGGACATAACCCATGATGTCAAGATTGATTTGACTTAGTCTAATCAAGGGTGATGTAATCATCATCTCATAGAAAGAGGAGAGAGAAGACTCCTTATATGAATGAGAATCAAGTAATAAATCTCCAATATGTTTGAATGTGTCTAATTAGGGTATGATCCTTCATAATGAGATCATGGAAACCCTAATTATGATGGTTAATGAATCTTAACCTAATATGAGGGCATTAATGGAAGTAATCCTCATACATAGTGATAATATGATCTTAATTCATTGCAACATGAATAGTAAACCCTAATCTAGGGAAATGTCATGATGTGAATAGTAGACCCTAATGGTGGGATAGTAATGATAATCTTAAACTAGGGTAATTTGATATGAATAAAAACCCCAATTGGGATGAATAGTAAGTCTAATTATGGTTTATCGAATATGAAACCCTAATTTTAAGTGATGTTATGTGAAACCCTGATATTATGATATGGTCCAAGACTCAATTCAGGGTGATGTCAAATGATGATATATGAAACCCTAGAGATGGTTTATTAGCTAGTACACCAAAGAGAGGTGTGGCTAAAATAATTAAATAGGATGATTGTGTCATAAACATAAAGGATAGGGTTGATGAACCTTGTGACTGATAAAGGTGATAATTTCAATGAAAAAGAATCTAAGAGATAAGATGATGCCTAGATCTTGTACAAACATTTCTATAAATGAGTAATAGCTTATACACCTTACAATGAAAATAGATATGAAACTCTTAGAAATAATGTATACTAAATAATGATGGGGATAACATCTTGAAAATAGAAATACCAAAATGGTTGGTGATAGTTTATTCTATATCAACAATGTTTATCAAATGGATAAGTCCTTATCGTTAAATATAATTGGACAATTCTAATGTATGATCCATACACCATATGATGAAAGTAACCAGTTAGTGAATAAAGTATTAAGAGAGAAGTACCTTAATACAGAGTTAGTTAATTAACTCAAGTAAGATGGAATGAGAAGAAAGTGATACATTAAGACATGATAGATATCACATTCAACAATTCAGGGTAAACATACCTTGATGAACTTCGAAACCATTATACTTAGACAAGAGACACGTGGAGTGTATGATAAGTAATTGTTTATAATAAAGATATAATGGACTCAATGTACTCGATAAATGTTGACTAATATACCTTGAGAATGGGATAAGCTAAATCAATGTGTATGATGTAATCATACCATGACATGGAATGGATGAGAAATGAACTAATACCTAGAATGGATGATCACTAATGACATATGATGAGAATAATAGTCAAAAGCAAATACTTATGACATCCTTGAATGCTTCAAAGAGTTGTGGAGCAACATATTAGGGTTGAACTAATAATATGAGCAGGAAACCCTAATTAATGAAAGGTGGGATGCACTACCTAATTATGGGTTATGCTTTTAAGCATGAAACACTATGCTTGCATTTTGAAATAAGGAATCATTATGCCTTATTAAGTTAAAGAGGTTGAATAATCCTAAATGAATTGAATAGGAAACCCTAACCCTAGAAACCAGCCGTGGCGATATGACACGATCATGGTATTCTTCTGTAACACAATCGTGCAAGGTAACACGGCCGTGGTGGTTTCCGTTTGCACGACCGTGCAAGGTAGCACGGTCGTGGTGTCCTATACTTAACTTGGAAATAAATTGTATTGTGTTGATATAGATGTAATGTGCATGTTATCAATTGTGTTAGTTATATAGATCTTTATCAAGAAGTGATCATAGCCTGGTAAGGGTATGATATCATATTCATTGAAATCACTTTATAAGTCTTGAAAGTAATGATATGCTATGTTGCCTAGTAAGAGGTAACACATGAGATTTATAGGCTGAATGAGCCATGAGAAATATCTGCATTGCTACAATCAAGGTCATGCTGTTAAATGACTTGATGGCAATATGTTACTTGGTAACAAGTGTTTTGATGATCTAAGGGTTTGAACACCCATGTTCCTGAATCACAATGATGAGATGGTTAGGGATTGATATCCCAATGTTAACAATATGTGATATGAACTTGATACAAATAGTACTCTTTCTTTATAGCAGATGTCTTATTAGTTTATGTTTGAAAACTTGCCTGATGCTAAAAGAATGCCATAATGTACTTAAATAATCAAGTATAATGATATCATGTAGATCCTTGACCATAGATCCATCATTGTCAGAAGTTAAATGATGGTGAAATAGGTTTTCCTATGGGAACTCCTGGAGAGCATACTTTTGAGTATGTGGGGGTTATGGACGCGAATATCCTTACGTCCTAATGTAGGATTTGATGTGAGATGTACCTTTAATCTCTCAATCCTTCATTATATGTTTATGCCGGGATGATGTATCACTAATCTCCCGATGATATTGTTAATGCCGCATCAATGAGAGATAAACAAGAAATCCCTCGATGGCGAAGAGAGTACAGAACGCCATTGTAACTCTAATAGCGAAGTTGCCAGAATACCCTAGAAAGCTATTATAGAAGATACACAAGATGTCCTGCATGTTGATCCTCACACTGACTGAGGAAGATGAGGTCATAGGAATCCGGCTCTTCTGATGACCTGTGTATGGTACCAATTGCGATTTCGTAATGGTCAGTTGGAGTATGAGAGGTGTAACTCATCTCCTCAGGGCATAATTATGTTTCTTTATGAAAGAGTTTTATCGTTCGAAGATCTCCTTATGAAAAGTTTTAATTTTTAGTGATTTTCAATCATTCCACTGCTATTTAATCGCTTCTGCTTAGTTCACCTCATGTTTTATAAGTTGGATCCCACATAATCCATGCCAAGTTCCTTGGTAAATCATACTTGCTCCTCATTCCTCAAGGTGGGACTAACCTCATACATACACATGTCACCATCTTGTGTGAAGGGTTTATCAAACATATACCTTAGTTCAAGTGGGTTTCCTTTTGCTATATTACATGGGGTGTTGTGATCAATCCCTATGAACCCAACAGCCTCATGAGCACCATGTGCACCAGGTACTTCTACTTCCCCTCTTTGGTTCAGGAACCCCCAATTCACCTCTTATGCATCAGCTGTCTAACTGCATGCTCATCTATTCAAACATGAACCAAACCTACACAAGATATGGCATATACTCCCTAACACTCTTCCATGTGAACAACCCTTAGAGTTCTATATAAGGAAATGCAAGACCTCACAACTTGTTACCATACCTCTTTAGGGTCTATGGAACTCTCTTTCCTACACCTCTAAGGTAGGCACTCATATCATATGTATGTTCATTCATGAAGCCTTTTTCTCTTTTCTAGGGTTTGGTTCCTCTAAAGGCATCCAAGGTACGACAAGCCTCTAAGGATCTTGCATGAGGCAACCGCATATATCTATTCAGGATCATCTATTCCAGGCCATATTATACCCCACTTCTCATGATTCCTCATGTCTTGGATTCAAGGTCTCCAACCTTCTTCATCGGGTCTTACTCTCTCTCTAGAGCTAACCCTACAACTGGTCCTACCAATGGAGTTTATCTCTTAGAAGATGGGTCAAGCTCTTAAGATACACATATATCCCCACATGGGTGAAGCATACTATCAAAACTTATGTTCGGCCAAGATCAACCAAAGCTTTGCATGACTATCTCATAAACTATCAGGTATAACCATTGTGGCCTAGGTCTAAAACCTACTGCCATCTTTACTGCCACTCTTTTCTATGTAGGTGCATGCCTATTTTCTACACATATATACGTGTTAGGTTTCCTATATGATCACCACTAACCTTCTCAATGAGGGAGAGATCCCTCACCCTCAACAAGCACGACCACCCAAGTTCGGGTCACCAAAAGGCACCAGGGTCAAACAACCACACATGGTTCACATTTCTCATGGATACTCAAAACCTCTACGTACATCATGCATGTCTAACCCACGTACGTGCATACATGATCAACTATGATATCCAACTCATTGTGTCTTCTCTTTCTCTATCCACCGCTTAAAGTTTTAGGTTGAGCATCATCCTCAGAGGATGCGTCAGGTCTCTTCCTCATCATGGAGGCTTCTTCCTCCAAGGATAATTCTCTCCTCATCTTTCTAACAGAAGGTCTAACCTCAACATCCTCTTGAGGGCACGACAACACGGGCCATGCAACCTAAGCATGTAACTGAACTCAATCTAAGTTTATAATTATCAAAATGTATTTCCATGACATCTTTCTTACATGCTTTTTATTATTTGATGGAGGATTCCTCAATCATTATCATTCTTAACCCCAAAACTCAAGAGGGTGGTGGAGAGAGAGAAACCCTAATCTCTTAAAGTTATCCAATGAATGGGGTAGAGAAGGAACAAAGACAGATGAGATAAGACCTAGAGGTATCTTATTTCGAGTCAAATCCTCTGATTTTGGTCAGACATTCACACAGAATCTGGGAGTCCTCATAGACCAACTAGCGGGGCAGAAGAAAATCTTTCCATCCCCCAAATCGTGATCCTTTTCTAGACACCTCCATAATTGGAAAATCCTCTAATAACTCCCTTGGGTTCTAAAGAGTTTGTAAAATTTAATAATTATTAGAAATTAAATTGAAAACCATGCTATGATACCAATTGTAACAACCTGATTCCCGGTAACCCCCAATTAAGGAAGACCAAGAAGTCAAAGCCTTTATCCCAAAATAGGATAAATGGTTTTGCAAATAATAAAAAATAATTAATAAATTCTATCAAGGACTAAGCTTAAAGTAGGATAAAAATTTACTTTTCACATACCTTTCAAAAATAGGAATCTGGAACTTCTACCCACTGTATAGTTCTATCTAACTAAATCCTCTATTAAGAGATTATCTTCATCTTCACAAATGTCACCTTACTGGTTGTCACTTTCATATATTCCTAAAACATTGACAAACAAAACATCGGTCAATATAAATGAATTTACCAATATGTGGAGACAACCAAAATCTTGCACATATTTCATAACAACATAAACACATCAAGTAGTTGTTAATAATTCAAGATTACATTTTCAATATAACTTCCCAACCGCTTTTACTCATCCTCTGGGATACCCTCTCTTAGGGTTTAGTCCATACAAGGGACTTTAAGATACCTTCTCCACCCTGACCTTGGTACCTTACAGGTTACCTCTTTGGGTGCCCTATGGTCTTCCCTCTGGGGCTTGACCACCTCTGACCTTCCCTATAGGGCTTGGTCTTCTCAAATCTTACATCCAGAGATGGTATGTGGGTTCGGGCAAGTCATACATATATATATATTTACATTGTGATAATTGTAGTCACTTTATAGATTACAGAAATAAATTCATCCAAGCAGTTTATTTCCATGCAATCGATCAAAAATCAAAAAACACCAGGAAACTAAAGTGAGTACTCATAATTAACCACATACCTGATTTTGAGATCTCACAGGAAATAAGCACAATTCAATCCAATCAGGAAAACCAAGCAAGCAAACAAGCCAATCACACAAAAGAACAGAATCCTGAAAATCATGTACAACCTATTTAATACATACTCATCAAGAACTTACTTCATTGACTTGGGATTATTCCTAGGGTTTTTAATCCAAATCTGGGTTTCCTTAGGGTTCTTTAGATCTATTTCTCAACTTTACCTTTTTAGGTCAACAAAACCCTAAAACAATAATTCTATGTTCAAAAGCCTAATTACTTAACTATTCTCATTAAAGCCTCTTTATTACCAATTTGGCTTTAAAACATAATGTCTCTGTCTTAAACATGGATTCTGAAATATATCTCATTAGAAACCATTAACACATAGATTAGGGTTTCTAAGCCCATTAATGCACATTATTCATACGAAACCCTAAATTAACCAATTAAGCACATGGATCATCTTTTAGATTCAAAACATCTTTTTTATTAACAACAGGTTAATATTCACATAAAACATCCATATGACCTTTCCCAATTTCATTAATCATCAAATTAGGGTTTCTTATTCATGAAAGCATTAAAGATAGCAACTTTAATCACTTTTTGAATTGCAAGCAAAATTAGGCTTCAATTATATTTTTATTGGATTCCTCATATTTTTCTGATCAATTTTCATATATAACTTGTTCATATCTGAGCTACCAATCATTAGATATGAATTTCATAAGATAATTACCTCTCGACCAACGGGATGTCGCCACGTCAGCAGCGCGGTCCAATTTTTTCCCTTATTATCCCTGGGTCCACACCGATCTCGGCTGGACCAGTGGTTTCCTACCACCTAGCACCACACTAGGTGTGGCTTGGTCACCCGCAAACCTGACAGAATGTCCTTTTCGCCCTTTCCTTTCAAGAGCCAGGCCGGGGGCAAATAGATAATTCATTGTTTTCTCTTCTTCAACCTTGCGAGCCATCTTCTGTTCATGAACTGGTGGTCAACCCATTATTTGACTTCACGATCCAATCCTCTCCTCTAGCATGGAAGAAGTCCTTGACCTTTTCCCCGTTCTGACGAACTCAATGACACTTTCCTCTCCTTCAACGATGGTCGGAGTCGAAGAAACCGTAAGGTTGGATCTCAATGAGGAAGCAGGTCATGGGTGACTTTGTGGCCATGGCTAGCAAAGCAATTGGAGATGGGGAAGGGAAATGGTGGTTGCATAGAGTCTTGTGGAGACTTCACCATCTCCCAGAGGGGTCTATGGTCCCCCTTTTATAGCCTTGGGCTATGGTTCGTGCTCCAGGTTCTGAGTAAATTGGACAAATCCTCTAGGATTCCCAAAATTACTACAAACCTAGGATCGCATGCCTTGTCTGGTTCCCTTGAAGAGGTTGGGATTAATCCCAACTCCTTTCGTGCTCTCTATCGCGAGCAATCCGATTTGGAAAATAGCTTATACTGGCCATTGGTTCTCTCCTTCCAAATAAGGCAAAGAATAGTCCAGCACCGTTGGATCTTAGATCCAACGGTCCATGTCACATGCATTCTTGAAAAACAAAAATGAGATTCAACGGTCCATGTCACCCACATTCTTGAAAAACAAAAATCTAATCCAATTAATATTGTGACATTTAATACGATTAATTGATTATCTTATCATTTTAGGAAAACTTACAAAATCCACAACTCTCTCCTCATTTATCCTTTTTCTTCCAAATTTTAGGAGAAACCTTACATTAGCATTATATACTCATGTACCAAGTTTGAGTCCCAAACTCAAAAGGATAAAGGTATTTTCTTTACATACAAGCTAACACTTATTAAAGCATAGTTTATTTATATTTTATCTCTCTTCCACTATTATTTCTTTATTTGGATTCCTCTTATCATAAGAAACCATGTGGATTTGAAATCCACTCCATTATGAACAAACACTTAGCCTTCTAGAGAATTCTACATTATTCTTAACATTGTCTCGATTTCTCTTATTATTAGATTTCTTTTCATCAATATTCTCTTTTAAACATATTGGGCTTATTACTCAATAAGGCCCACAAAAACATTTATGCAAAAGGGGAATATTACCAAAGAAATCCATTCAAATCGCTTAAATCATATAATTTCATAATCATACATTTTATTGGAGAAATTGCATTTCAAACCATATAAGCCCAAAATTGGGGTTGTAACATCCTTACCCTCTTGGTAGAATTTTTCCCTCAAAATTCCACCAAACATACAAACAATTTAGGATAAGATTTTCCCATATCCATCATTGGCTCCCATGTGGCTTCATCCTCTCCATGGTGTTTCCAAAGAACCTTTATCATCTTATATTCTTGCATCAGAGTTCTTTCACCTTGGTATCTAGAACCCTCACAGGTGACTCAGGGTATGTCACCCTCCCTTGAAGCTCAATAGGTTCAATTCTCAACACATGGCTCGGGTACATCACATAGTGCTCTAGATTGGACACATGGAACCATCATAAATCATGTTATCCTGAGGGCTAAGGCTAAACATAAGCCACTTTACCAATCCATCTCAAACGAACCCATGTATCAGGGACTCAACTTTCTTAGCTATAGCTCGGAGGGGTCGGATCTTCCAAAAACACATGCTCACCCACAGTGAACTGCATGTTAGTCTACTTCGCATCAGGACGTGACTCTTATCGATCCTGGGCTTTCTCAGCCATTGATCGATCTAAGTGACTTCATCTGCATACACTGTGGTTTCTTTGACCTTTACAAGGTCCTCTCACCAACATCATCCCAGTGAAGCAGTGACCGACATGGCCACCCATACATAGCTTCACACATCCTGATAATGGCTTTAGTGGATATCATAATAATTAAACTATGTTAGGGGCAAGAACTGCTCCCATGTATCACCCTGAATGAGCACACATGCTCTCATCAGACCCTCTAAAGTTTGGATCATACTCTCTTGACTGTCCATCAGTCAGGGGCGATATGTTGCACTAATCTTTAATCTAGTATCGAGTTCTTCATGTACCTACTTCCACAACATGGAAGCGAACTTAAGGCCATACTTAAGAATATTTGAACTTGGGTCACTGTGTATTTGAACTATCTCTCTCATAATTATATATAGTTCAACCATATCTATCACAATGGTAGTGATCTCTTAGGCAAGGGAATGTGTCGACTTGGTAAGGTGATATACCATAACCCATATTGCATCATGACCTCTCTTGGTCCAGGGGAGTCCCACCACAATGTCCAGGGTGATCTTCTCCCATTCCCTCTCGGGGACTCTTCAATATCTGTGACAATCCACTGGGTTACTAGTGTTCAGCCTTCACCCTCTAGTATGTATGGCAACTGGCCCCATGCACCTCTATATCCTTCTTCACTTGAAGCCTTCAAGGTATCACTGCACACCTCAACCATCTTGGCAGTACCAGGGTGTATGATGTACTTACAATCATGAGCTTCTTACATGGCATGATTCCTCAAGGGTGGATCCTCAGAAACCCCAAAACACTCTCATAGTGGATTTCACCACCTACCTTTCTTGAGAGGTGTATCTGAGGTTCTTATAACAACCCCTTTATCTTGTCAAGCTCTGGGATGGCTAACTGGGTAACCACTAACTCGACCAATAGGGCCGGTTGTATCTGGATGTTAGCCACACAGGTCTAGTCCTCTAATGGTCATAGGGTCCACCTAGCAACCTCTTTCAGCTCTCTCTTCCATCTAGATAAGACAATTGTACACCTGAGTTGTGTCTCAGCTATGAATATATGTTACCATATTAATTTCGTTATGTTCTAGGTTATGGTGGAAACATAAACCTTCACATACTCCACTCATCATCCTTGTCTCAAGTTTAGATCTATCTGCATCAAGAAAACTTCAAGCTCTTGCATTCATCATCTCGGTTACCAAACCCAAGCTACAACTCTTAGGATCCAAACTGCTCTTAACAAATATGTTCTCATGTGATGGTTACCTTAGTTCATCTATGCTTTCACACATACCATCCAAAATACTCTTAAAAAGGTGTGATACTTCCTTCAATCCTTAAACATCATAGATGGGTTTCAACTCATATCACCTCTATCTTTAGTATATGGCATGCGTTGTGTCCTGTCTCTCGCACCCATAATAAGATGAAATAAGCATTTGGCTGCAGTCCAAATACAGAGTTCATCCCATTTCAAGAGTAGATATGGTGCACCACACATCACCATTACACTTTCCAGTCAAAGTTGAAACATACTTCACATGACTCCTCACCATGAACATCTCCATTATGGGTCTACACCCATGGGAAGACTTTTGCCATCACCTCTGTGTCGACTATATGACATGCCTTATTTCATGCTTAAATCCCATGCTTTCATAGCTTTCTCTTTGAACTTCTTCTTGATTGTGTTTGTGCTCCCTATCCCACGACATTGGCCCGATTAATGTTGGGAAGCTTCCCTTCTCTCTACGGATCTCACCTTTTTGTGCAATTTCTCTCTATCACCTCATGAGATAATGTGTGGGAACTTCATCTTCTCGCCTCACAATATGGATGACCACTTTATGCCTTGGGTGGACCTTTCCTATGCAAACGTGATGCTCTGGTGTGGCTGGGGTGACAAGAAGTGGAAATTGTTATTATGCTATAACGTTGGTCTTCCAGAGAAAAGGACGAGAAAGATGATTGTTGGCAATACTATTTGATGAATCAAGCAAGATGACCCAGGACTCGTGCCACGTTCATGAGATATTATGTTACTAGGAACCTTCTATATGATCATATGCTTAGCCTACTGGACTGGGGAGCTCAGGGGTTGTCATTGTCATCATAGATGATATGATCTACACCTTCAACAGTGTCAAAAACCACCCAGGTCATCAGATGCAAGTGCACAACACAACTGGCCTAATAAATTTCAAGGGTGCAGCATGGGCACCTGATGGCAATCAAATTGTAGTAGGGTATCTATTGAGAGAGTGTCTTAAACTGTGGTGCACCGTTCGAACAAAACATTATTAACTAAGCGGAAGCGATCATTAACAGCAGATTATTGAAAATCACTAAAAGTTAAAACCATTTAGAAAGAGATTCAAACACAGGAAAACTCTTTTATCAAGAACCAATGTATTTCATTTACATCCTGGTTCATAAGTACATATCCTGTACCGTCTCTTCTCAAGGATTACAAGCATCAACTGCCTTGTTAAAATTGTACACATACAACATAAGAACCTCAAGGCATCAAGCCAAAATCTCAGATCGATTCATTAAAAGTACTAACTACTAACTCCAAGGACCTGAGAGTACAGAGACGACACATAGGACTCTCTATACAAAATATGACAGCGAGTGCCTCCACCTGGAATATCACTGATGTCCATGTTACTGCTGCTGTCCTTCTCCTGCTGTATGTTTTCTACCTCCTCATCCTCGTCCACCTAAAAAGGTTGGATCCCACGGGAGTGAGACAATTGAAATTGTCCCAGCGAGAGATATAACTCTCTGCCAGAAACATTATTATTGCAATTTAATAGAATAAAACTGAGTAGAGGAATCATATATATTCAACAACAGATAAGTCAGTGTCTAACAGATTAGAACAATATTCTTATTCAAAGCATTTCAACTATAATTGATAAAGTAGCATATCACTTATCCAATAAGGAATTGAAGAACATGTATAACATTTATCCATCTACAATATGCTAAGCAAGGTAACATCAACCAATGATTCTCGTATTTCAACCTTAAGCAAATATGCTACATGGATGATTATATTTTACAATCATACTTTAGCCCTAAGGAGATGAGGTATACCGCTCATACTCCAACTGACCATTGTGAAATCAAAATCGGTACCATACATAGGTTAAGGAAGAGCCGGATTTCCATAACCTCCCTTATCTCGGTCAGTACGAGATCTTATGCAGGACATCTTGTGTCTCTGCTAAATAGCTTTCCAGGGTATGCTGGTAACTTCACTATAGAGTTATAGCCCATAACATATACTCTCTTCAGGATATGGCCCTTAGCCAATGCCTGGTATTATGGAGTTATGGCCCATAGCCATACTCTTATTGGGATATGGTCCATAACCATTCCTATGCATAGGATATGGCCCGCAATCATTCCTATGAGGCGTAAGGATATATTCGCCCATCACCCCCACATATTCAAAAATATGCATTCCAGGAATTCCCATAGGAAAACCTATTTCTCCATCACCAATTACTGACGATGATGGATCTATGGTCATGGCTCTACATGATAAGATTTCACTTGATTAATTAAGTGTATTACATATTCTTTTGGCATCAGACAAGTTTCCAAACATCAATTATTATGACAAAAGCTACAAAGAATGTGTAATACTTCTATCAAGTACTTTTCAAAACTTTATAGAACATTGGGATCTCAATCCTTTACCTCATCATGGGCATTCTCATTAATTAACATCTCATCATCATGATTATGAAATATGGGTATTCAAACCCTCAGTTCATCAAAGAACACTTGTTACCACTTATCAGGTAACTAAACACCTTCAGGTCATCTGACCAAGGTAAACATGATACTTGCTACACAAGCATCTCACATGGCTTTCAAAGCCCATTTAATCTCTTGTTACCTCTTACTAGGCAACAAAGCATAAAATGGCTTACAAGGCCCATAAAACATTTTAAGTAAATAACACATCATAGCTCATACCTGGCTATGCTCATCATCTCATGATATTTGTAGGGTTAGTACACATGATAACAATTATATCAATTACATATCAACACTATGCAATGTAAGAGTAGCATCACTATTCCATTATTAGGGTTAGGATTTCCAAATTTCATATCAATTAGGGATACTCTTCCCATTTCCCAAAATTAGGGTTATGGCTTATCATCATATTGCCCAAGATTAGGGCTTCATGCACTATAACCCAATATTAGGGTTTCACATGGTATCACCCTGGATTAGGGTTTCACATCGCATCACTGCATTAGGGTTTCACATGACATTACCCTAGATTAGGGTTTCTTATCACATCATTGTATTAGGGTTTCACATGGTATCACCCTGGATTAGGGTTTCTGTCACACCCCAATCTCACACTAACCACAGACCACGAGATTAAAGCGCGACAAAGGGATTTACGCATAAGCCAAACCATTCATCACTTTTTAAAACATCTTAAAGACATTAAAAAGATAACCTGATTTAGGCTGTAAACCAAAACCAAACAAACTGCAGAAGCATTTCTATTAAACTGACAGGAAATATATACAAAGTCTACAGCAAATTACATTGTTCAACTTAAATTAAACATAACAGTTAATTTACATCTTTATACACATTCCACAAACATACTCTCTCTCACCCACACCATGTCCCAAGGACCGAGGGGAAAGGACTAAGAGACCTCTAACTAAACTAACTACAAACCTTCTGTAGACTAGGCGTTAGGATGAAACGATCCTTCCGATTCCTGATGCTGACCTGAAAATGTTTTGAGTAGAGGTATGAGCCTACTCGCTCAGTGAATAGCCTTTCATTTAGCTATCACTAAACAACTCATCAGGTTGATAACATTTATATAAAAGATAAGAGCAGTACTAAACAGGGCAGTTCTAATGACATAGCAGATTTACAGATAACAATTTCATTTCTATGCAACATCAGATATTTTAAACAAATAAACAATTATAGAGAATTAGTACAGAAGTGCAAATATCTTAACATATTAAATTTACTGTGTTCCTATATGATTACATTTTTATATTATTATTATTATTATGCCCTAATCATATGCAGTGTACTCTGCATATAAAGATCCGTAGCGAACTACGATCTCACCGTACAAGACTTAGCGACACACCCGGAAATGCTAAGTCTGACGTCAGCCCTGCTCTGCCACAGGACCACAGGCTCTCCGGCCTCAATGCACTACTCCGAGTGCTCTAGACTCCTCCTCTAACCTGAGCACACAGGCGGAGAGTCTCACAGGGTTACCACCGTGACTCCGCACGGATTAATGTTGAATAACCCCCATTTTTCTCCAGTGCCACCGTGACTCCGCACGCGTTGTTGTTGGACACTGCCTCTCTGTCCTCGTGTCTCCATGACTCCGCACGGATAATGTTGCAACACGAGTTTCACCCCTAAGAAGCAGATCTGTCAAAGGGGTTCTACCGTGTTAGGGCACCTAAGTCTATTAACTGATTAACATATAACCATTTAAACAGGAATATTACATTTCATACTTATTTCATATTCTGAACATCGCTTGAAAACACAGATATATCATTTGTCATCTTAAGCATGACTTAGAATCGCATATCCAGTTTCAATGCCAAATATCCATTTTAAATCAACATATACATTACAACTGCAATACAGGAAATTCCATCATTTTCATCAATAATATTATGTATTTCAAGTTCCAATGAAACTAACATACTCTATTGTATGTACTACACTATTTAGAAGTTATACCAACTGATACAGAAGCAAATAAGCATTTAAAATGAGTTAAATAATGATTTCTGAATGAACTGCCACTCACACTCTGAAACTCGGCCGATCACTCTGGAACTCGGCCGATCACTCCTCAGTTTCTGAAACTCGGCCGACCAACTTTGGCCGATCAGCAGGAAACTCGGCCGATCCTCCGGGGAACTCGACCGATCGAAACACCGCTTGTTTACCTACAATGAAACTCGGCCGATTCAAGACCAAACTCGGCCGACCAAAACGCTGTTCGAAAACCTAAACAAGGAACTCGGCCGACCGAAACACGAACTCGGCCGAACCACGCACAGATAGAAAATAAAAACGGACCTGCAGATGTCGATTTCACTCGAATCGACGGGCAAAACCCTTGATTTGCATTGCAAATCACTTGCAACAGGTGCACATCACCAAGAACTAGTTGGAGGGGGAGGAAGGACGAGCTAGGGCTGCTCTTTGCACCCTAATCTCCAGACCACCACCTTGCAAACGTAGCTCCTGCTGCTAGCCGGATCGAATTGATGGAGAAGAAGATGGAAAGAGGGAAGAAGATGATTCGTAGCTGCTGGCCGGAGCAAAACCTTGGCTCCAAGACATTCTTCCCTTCTCAGCTCCCTCTCTCTCTCTCACGCGAAGGAAGAAGAAAAGAACGCTCTGCGTTCTCTCGTTTCTGGAAAGAAACGAGTAAAGGGAAAGAAAGATAAGAAGGAAAACCTAGGGACCAAAACATAAAGTCCGAGAACTTTCAAAAATTACAAACGGGTCCTTACAAGCCCAAAAACATGCAACTTTTGACTCGAAGGTCGGATTCGAACGATTTCTCTGGCAACGCTTCAAGCGTAAGATCCTACACGTTTTAAGGGCTAGGATTCACACTAAGCACATCTCGTATATGCTATAAACATTATTAACAAAAACAAGCTTACAGCTTAGCAAAGCAACTAAAACACATGCTTAACAGCATACTTACAGGATAAGCTCAACGTGGGTCGTAACAATCTCCCTCCCTTATAAGAATTTCGTCCCGAAATTCCTAAAAGAGAAAAGGAAACTTGCTACGCATCTCAGACTCAAGCTCCCACGTAGCTTCTTCAAGATTATGGTTCCTCCACATAACCTTTACCAAAAGAATCTCACGGTTCTTAAGCTTCTTAATCTGGTGATCGACTATCTGCACTGGTCCTTCCACGTAGGACACATCTGTCCTAAGCTGTGCCAGATCTGGATCTAATATCTTTTCTGTACCGGTATGACACTTTTTCAGCATAGACACATGAAACACATCATGAAGATTTGCCAACTCAGACGAAAAATCCAACCTGTAAGCTACAGGTCCAATCCGCTCAACAATAGAATATGGGCCCATGTATCTAGGGGTCAACTTACCCCTCTTGCCAAACCTTAACACTCCCTTCCACGGTGAAACCTTCAGATAAACCTCGTCACCAACCTCAAACTCAAGAGGTCGACGTCGTCTCTCTGCATAACTTTTCTGCCTGTCCTGTGCAGCTTTCAACTGCTCCCTGATCACAGATATCTTCTCTGTAGTTATATCAACTATCTCAAGTCCAAGAATTTCTTTCTCTCCAATCTCATACCAACAAACTGGTGATCTACACTTCCTGCCATATAGAGCTTCATATGGGGCCATTCCAAGACTAGAATGGTAGCTGTTATTATATGCAAACTCCATCAAGCTTAAGTGTTCTTCCCAGTTACCTCTGAACTGCAGAACACATGCTCTCAGCATGTCTTCAAGAGTCTGAATGGTCCTCTCAGATTGACCATCTGTATGCGGGTGAAACGCTGTACTGAACCTCAGCTTTGTGCCCAACGCACGATGTAATTGATTCCAGTACTAGATGTAAACTTTGGATCTCTATCAGAAATAATGGAAACTAGAATCCCATGTAATCTGATTACCTCGTCCACATATATCTTGGCTAGCTTCGGAACATCAAAGGTTGACTTGACCGGAAGAAAGTGAGCAGACTTAGTTAGTCTATCCACAATCACCCAAATCGAGTCCAAGCCTTTAGACGTCCTGGGTAACCCTACCACAAAGTCCATCGTGATGTGTTCCCATTTCCATTCAGGTATAGGAAGCGACTGCAAGGTACCAGCAGGTTTCTGATGCTCAGCTTTAACCTGCTGACACACCCCACATCTAGCCACGTATTCAGCCACATCTTTCTTCATACCAGACCACCAGTACAGCTCTCTGAGATTCCTGTACATTTTCGTGTTACCAGGATGCATAGCATACATAGAAGCATGCACTTCTTCAAGAATCTGCTCTTTCAGCTCACTGTTCCCAGGTACACACAACCTGTCATGAAGATACAACACACCATCGTTAGAGAACATGAATTCTGACCTTTTACCTTCCGACATATCCTGCATAACCTGCCGCAACTCATCATCATTCTGTTGCAACTCTTTAATCTGATCATAGAAAGTAGGTTTGACCTGCATCTGAGCAATCAACCCACTTTGTCCAGTCACATCCAAGTCTAAGTTCAATTTCTGCATATCTACAAGCAAGTCTCTCTTGAAACATGCCATAGAAAATGCATCAGCTGTTGAACTTGACTTTCTACTCAAGGCATCTGCTACAACATTCGCTTTACCAGGATGGTAATCGATTGTCACATCATAATCTTTAATCAGATCAAGCCATCTGCGCTGTCTCAGATTCAAATCCTTCTGAGTGAAGATATACTTCAGGCTCTTATGGTCTGTAAATACCTGACAAGTCTCACCATACAGGTAGTGACGCCATGTCTTAAGAGCATGAACTATAGCAGCTAACTCCAGATCATGAGTAGGGTAGTTCTCTTCGTTCTTCTTAAGCTGTCTAGATGCATAAGCCACAACTTTGCCTTCCTGCATCAGCACACAGCCCAAACCTCTCCTGGAAGCGTCGCAGAACACTGTATAACCTTTGTCTGCCTCTGGAAAAACCAACACTGGTGCTGAAGTCAACTTCCTCTTCAAGATCTGAAAACTTTTCTCACAGTTATCAGACCAAACAAACGGTGCATTCTTCCTCGTCAAGCGTGTCAAGGGTGATGCTAGTACACTGAAGTTCTGTATAAATCTTCTGTAATAGCCTGCTAAACCCAAGAAACTTCTAATCTCAGTAGGAGTCTTAGGATGTCCCCACTGAAGCACAGAATCAACTTTCTTAGGATCAACACTAACTCCATCTCTCGAGATAACATGTCCAAGAAATGCTACCTCAGCCAACCAAAACTCGCACTTGCTAAACTTAGCATACAGCTGGTGTTGCCTCAACAACTGCAACACCACTCTCAGGTGTTGCTCATGCTGTACATCATCTCTGGAGTAGATCAGAATATCATCTATAAAGACTACAATAAACTGATCTAGGAACAGTTTGAAAATCCGATTCATCATATCCATAAAGGCTGCTGGCGCATTGGTCAGCCCAAACGACATGACCAAAACTCATAATGCCCATACCTGGTCCTGAAAGCTGTTTTGGAAATATCAGGGGCCTTTATTCTAAGATGATGGTATCCATATCTCAAATCTATTTTCGAGAAAACTGTTGCTCCACGCAACTGATCAAACAGATCATCTATTCTCGGCAAAGGATACTTGTTCTTAATAGTGATCTTGTTTAGTTGCCTGTAGTCTATACAGAGACCAATGGTACCATCCTTCTTTTTAACAAATAGCACTGGAGCACCCCACGACGAAGAACTGGGTCTGATGAAACCCTTATCCAGCAACTCTTGCAACTGCACCTTGAGTTCCTTCAACTCTGCAGGTGCCATTCTATAGGCCGGCAGTGCTACTGGATGACTACCTGGATATACCTGAATCTCAAAATCAATGTCTCTGACAGGAGGTAAGCCTGCCAACTCTTCTGGAAAAACATTAGAAAACTCACGAACCACCGGTACATCATAAACACTGGCGGTGCTCTTCTCTGCTCTAGTGTCAACCACATGAGCAAGGAATGCTTCACATCCTTTCTGTAGCATCTTATCAGATACAGCAGCTGATATTATGCACGTAGGCAGAACTTTCCTGTCTCCCGTAAAGACACAAGAAAATTCACCTAGTTGAAAGGTAGCTTCCTTTTTCCAACAATCGAGTTGCACTCGATATGTCTCAAGACAATCCATACCCAAGATGACTTGAAAAGTATTGACATCCAAGGGTATGAGATTAGCAGCAAAGGTGTAACCTCCAAAAGATAACAAACATCTGGGACAGAACTCACTCAGAACCGTTGGTCCACCTAGTGGAACCCTCAACACTAACTCATCTATCAACTCTTGAGTTAACATATTAAGTTCATCAACTAAAGAACGTCATATGAAAGAGTGAGTAGCACCCGTATCTATCAAAACTGAAACTGGTATATTATTAAACAAAAACGTCTCTCCTGTAACGACTTGTGAAGAGATTATACCTTCCTAAGGTGTCAAAGAGAAGAAACGTGCTGAAGCTCTCCCTCTGCCACGCTGTCCTCTCTGACCACTTCTGCCACTGGCCACTCCACCACCTCTGGAACCAGAAGCCACAGAAGAACTCGGAACATCATGGTACTGGGGCTGGAAAGCTTGTGATGCTACTTGTTGAAGCTGAGGACATTCCCTTTTTAGGTGTCCTACTTGTCCACAGACAAAACAACTTGGACCCCAACACTGACCAGTGTGTGGTCTTCCACATTTGTCACATGGCGGTATCTCTTGTCTCTGGGGACCTGTCACTGACATTGACGACCCAGAAGACTGTCCACTAGAGGCACTGCCCCATCTCCCTGGGTAGTATCTCCTTCTGCTTCTAGAAGAAGAAACATCCTCAGATCTCTGTCTACTGAAACAGCTAAAGCCATGCCCGAGTTTAGAAAAGAAACCTCTACCTCCACCTCTGTATCCACTACTGGACTGTCCTCTACTAAAATCTGCAGATCTCTTTTTAGACTCAGGCACTTTGTCAGCATTCACAGATTCTTCAACCTGTCTAGCAGCCTCAACAAACTCACCAAAGTTCTCCCTGTTCCTTCTGCTAGTAGCAGAAACTGTATGCCGAATTTCTGGCCTTAGCCCTTCTTGAAACCTTCTGCATCTTTCTATGTTGTCGGGAACAAGCTGCGGACAGAAGTTCGCTAACCGGGTGAAAAGCGCTTCATACTCAGTAACTGACATGTTCCCCTGCTTAATGTTCTGTAACTGCCTGATTTTCTCATTAAGGAAGGTAGGTGGATAAAACTTAAGATGAAACTCTTCAGAGAAATCCTGCCAAGAAAGCTATGTACCTCTCCTCTTTTCCTCCACACTATGCCACCACAACTCTGCATCGCCTGTCAAAAGATAAACTGTGTGACTAATCTTCTTCTCTTCTGGAAGATCCATCAAGCGAAAGACCTTCTCTATCTGTCTCCACCACTCATCTGCCTCCCCAGGATCTGTAGTACCACTGAATTCTGTACCACCAAGCTTCTTTACAAGCTCATAAGACCGCATCAGATCCTTACTGCTGGTAGAAGTAGAAGCTCGCCTATCAGCTTTGTACTTCTCCCTGGTCTCCAGAAACATCCTGTACATACGGGACGCTTCATCCACATGGTTACCACCACCTGGACCCAAGTACAGTGGATCAGGGCCAACATGGCTCTCAGCCTGATCATCACGATCAAAGCCTCTTTCTGCCATCTGCAATGATATAACAGAATATTTCCTGTTAGAAAACTACAGATAGAAGAAGGACACCTAAACCTTAATCCTATTGGTCTCTTATCGTCCCCTGACCTGGACTTAGAGTATTCATATACTCAACCAAAGCTCTGATACCAAAAGATGTCACACCCCAATCTCACACTAACCACAGACCACGAGATTAAAGCGCGACAAAGGGATTTACGCATAAGCCAAACCATTCATTACTTTTTGAAACATCTTAAAGACATTAAAAAGATAACCTGATTTAGGCTGTAAACCAAAACCAAACAAACTGCAGAAGCATTTCTATTAAACTGACAGGAAATATATACAAAGTCTACAATAAATTACATTGTTCAACTTAAATTAAACATAACAGTTAATTTACATCTTTATACACATTCCACAAACATACTCTCTCTCACCCACACCATGTCCCAAGGACCGAGGGGAAAGGACTAAGAGACCTCTAACTAAACTAACTACAAACCTTCTGTAGACTAGGCGTTAGGATGAAATGGTCCTTCCGATTCCTGATGCTGATTCTGACCTGAAAATGTTTTGAGTAGAGGTATGAGCCTACTCGCTCAGTGAATAGCCTTTCATTTAGCTATCACTAAACAACTCATCAGGTTGATAACATTTATATAAAAGATAAGAGCAGTACTAAACAGGGCAGTTCTAATGAAATAGCAGATTTACAGATAACAATTTCATTTCTATGCAACATCAGATATTTTAAACAAATAAACAATTATAGAGAATTAGTACAGAAGTGCAAATCTCTTAACATATTAAATTTACTGTGTTCCTATATGATTACATTTTTATATTATTATTATTATTATTATGCCCTAATCATATGCAGTGTACTCTGCATATAAAGATCCGTAGCGAACTACGATCTCACCGTACAAAACTTAGCGACACACCCGGGAAATACTAAGTCTGACGTCAGCCCTGCTCTGCCACAGGACCACAGGCTCTCCGGCCTCAATGCACTACTCCGAGTGCTCTAGACTCCTCCTCTAACCTGAGCACACAGGCGGAGAGTCTCACGGGGTTACCACCGTGACTCCGCACGGATTAATGTTGAATAACCCCCATTTTTCTCCAGTGCCACCGTGACTCCGCACGCGTTGTTGTTGGACACTGCCTCTCTGTCCTCGTGTCTCCATGACTCCGCACGGATAATGTTGCAACACGAGTTTCACCCCTAAGAAGCAGATCTGTCAAAGGGGTTCTACGGTGTTAGGGCACCTAAGTCTATTAACTGATTAACATATAACCATTTAAACAGGAATATTACATTTCATACTTATTTCATATTCTGAACATCGCTTGAAAACACAGATATATCATTTGTCATCTTAAGCATGACTTAGCATCGCATATCCAGTTTCAATGCTAAATATCCATTTTAAATCAACATATACATTACAACTGCAATACAGGAAATTCCATCATTTTCATCAATAATATTATGTATTTCAAGTTCCAATGAAACTAACATACTCTATTGTATGTACTACACTATTTAGAAGTTATACCAACTGATACAGAAGCAAATAAGCATTTAAAATGAGTTAAATAATGATTTCTGAATGAACTGCCACTCACACTCTGAAACTCGGCCGATCACTCTAGAACTCGGCCGATCACTCCTCAGTTTCTGAAACTCGGCCGACCAACTTCGGCCGATCAGCAGGAAACTCGGCCGATCCTCTGGGGAACTCGACCGATCGAAACACCGCTTGTTTACCTACAAGGAAACTCGGCCGATTCAAGACCAAACTCGGCCGACCAAAACGCTGTTCGAAAACCTAAACAAGGAACTCGGCCGACCGAAACCCGAACTCGGCCGAACCACGCACAGACAGAAAATAAAAACGGACCTGCAGATATCGATTTCACTCGAATCGACGGGCAAAACCCTTGATTTGCGTTGCAAATCACTTGCAACAGGTGCACATCACCAAGAACTAGTTGGAGGGGGAGGAAGGACGAGCTAGGGCTGCTCTTTGCACCCTAATATCCAGACCACCACCTTGCAAACGCAGCTCCTGCTGCTAGCCGGATCGAATTGATGGAGAAGAAGATGGAAAGAGGGAAGAAGATGATTCGTAGCTGCTGGCCGGAGCAAAACCTTGGCTCCAAGACATTCTTCCCTTCTCAGCTCCCTATCTCTCTCTCTCTCTCTCTCACGCGAAGGAAGAAGAAAAGAACGCTCTGCGTTCTCTCATTTCTGGAAAGAAACGAGTAAAGGGAAAGAAAGATAAGAAGGAAAACCTAGGGACCAAAACATAAAGTCCGAGAACTTTCAAAAATTACAAACGGGTCCCTACAAGCCCAAAAACATGCAACTTTTGACTCGAAGGTCGGATTCGAATGATTTCTCTGGCAACGCTTCAAGCGTAAGATCCTACACGTTTTAAGGGCTAGGATTCACACTAAGAACATCTCGTATCCGCTATAAACATTATTAACAAAAACAAGCTTACAACTTAGCAAAGCAACTAAAACACATGCTTAACAGCATACTTACAGGATAAGCTCAACGTGGGTCGTAACAATCTCCCTCCCTTATAAGAATTTTGTCCCAAAATTACTAAAAGAGAAAAGCAAACTTGCTACGCATCTCATACTCAAGCTCCCACGTAGCTTCTTCAAGATTATGGTTCCTCCACATAACCTTTACCAAAAGAATCTCACAGTTCTTAAGCTTCTTAATCCGGTGATCGACTGTCTGCACTGGTCCTTCCACGTAGGACACATCTGTCCTAAGCTGTGCCAGATCTGGATCTAATATCTTTTCTGTACCGGGATGACACTTTTTCAGCATAGACACATGAAACACATCATGAAGATTTGCCAACTCAGACGGCAAATCCAACCTGTAAACTACAGGTCCAATCCGCTCAACAATAGAATATGGGCCCATGTATCTAGGGGTCAACTTACCCCTCTTGCCAAACCTTAACACTCCCTTCCACGGTGAAACCTTCAGATAAAACTCGTCACCAACCTCAAACTCAAGAGGTCGACGTCGTCTCTATGCATAACTTTTCTGCCTGTCCTGTGCAGCTTTCAACTGCTCCCTGATCACAGAGATCTTCTCTGTAGTTATATCAACTATCTCAGGTCCAAGAATTTCTTTCTCTCCAATCTCATACCAACAAACTGGTGATCTACACTTCCTGCCATATAGAGCTTCATATGGGGCCATTCCAAGACTAGAATGGTAGCTGTTATTATATGCAAACTCCATCAAGCTTAAGTGTTCTTCCCAGTTACCTCTGAACTGCAGAACGCATGCTCTCAGCATGTCTTTAAGAGTCTGAATGGTCCTCTCAGATTGACCATCTGTCTGTGGGTGAAACGCTGTACTGAACCTCAGCTTTGTGCCCAACGCACGATGTAATTGATTCCAGAACCTAGATGTAAACTTTGGATCTCTATCAGAAATAATGGAAACTGGAATCCCATGTAATCTGATTACCTCGTCCACATATATCTTGGCTAGCTTCGGAACATCAAAGGTTGACTTGACCGGAAGAAAGTGAGCAGACTTAGTTAGTCTATCCACAATCACCCAAATCGAGTCCAAGCCTTTAGACGTCCTGGGTAACCCTACCACAAAGTCCATCGTGATGTGTTCCCATTTCCATTCAGGTATAGGAAGCGACTGCAAGGTACCAGCAGGTTTCTGATGCTCAGCTTTAACCTGCTGACACACCCCACATCTAGCCACGTATTCAGCCACATCTTTCTTCATACCAGACCACCAGTACAGCTCTCTGAGATTCCTGTACATTTTCGTGTTACCAGGATGCATAGCATACATAGAAGCATGCACTTCTTCAAGAATCTGCTCTTTCAGCTCACTGTTCCCAGGTACACACAACCTGTCATGAAGATACAACACACCATCGTCAGAGAACCTGAATTCTGACCTTTTACCTTCTGACATATCCTGCGTAACCTGCCGCAACTCATCATCATTCTGTTGCAACTCCTTAATCTGATCATAGAAAGTAGGTTTGACCTGCATCTGAGCAATCAACCCACTTTGTCCAGTCACATCCAAGTCTAAGTTCAATTTCCGCATATCTACAAGCAAGTCTCTCTTGAAACATGCCATAGAAAATGCATCAGCTGTTGAACTTGACTTTCTACTCAAGGCATCTGCTACAACATTCGCTTTACCAGGATGGTAATCGATTGTCACATCATAATCTTTAATCAACTCAAGCCATCTGCGCTGTCTCAGATTCAAATCCTTCTGAGTGAAGATATACTTCAGGCTCTTATGGTCTGTAAATACCTGACAAGTCTCACCATACAGGTAGTGACGCCATGTCTTAAGAGCATGAACTATAGCAGCTAACTCCAGATCATGAGTAGGGTAGTTCTCTTCGTTCTTCTTAAGCTGTCTAGATGCATAAGCCACAACTTTGCCTTCCTGCATCAGCACACAGCCCAAACCTCTCCTGGAAGCGTCGCAGAACACTGTATAACCTTTGTCTGCCTCTGGCAAAACCAACACTGGTGCTGAAGTCAACTTCCTCTTCAAGATCTGAAAACTTTTCTCACAGTTATCAGACCAAACAAACGGTGCATTCTTCCTCGTCAAGCGTGTCAAGGGTGATGCTAGTACACTGAAGTTCTGTATAAACCTTCTGTAATAGCCTGCTAAACCCAAGAAACTTCTAATCTCAGTAGGAGTCTTAGGTTGTTCCCACTGAAGCACAGAATCAACTTTCTTAGGATCAATACTAACTCCATCTCTCGAGATAACATGTCCAAGAAATGCTACCTCAGCCAACCAGAACTCGTACTTGCTAAACTTAGCATACAGCTGGTGTTGCCTCAACAACTGCAACACCACTCTCAGGTGTTGCTCATGCTGTACATCATCTCTGGAGTAGATCAGAATATCATCTATAAAGACTACAATAAACTGATCTAGGAACGGTTTGAAAATCCGATTCATCATATCCATAAAGGCTGCTGGCGCATTGGTCAGCCCAAACGACATGACCAAAAACTCATAATGCCCATACCTGGTCCTGAAAGCTGTTTTGGAAATATCAGGGGCCTTTATTCTAAGCTGATGGTATCCAGATCTCAAATCTATTTTAGAGAAAACCGTTGCTCCACGCAACTGATCAAACAGATCATCTATTCTCGGCAAAGGATACTTGTTCTTAATAGTGATCTTGTTTAGTTGCCTGTAGTCTATACAGAGACGCATGGTTCCATCCTTCTTTTTAACAAACAGCACTGGAGCACCCCACGGCGAAGAACTGGGTCTGATGAAACCCTTATCCAGCAACTCCTGCAACTGCACCTTGAGTTCCTTCAACTCTGCAGGTGCCATTCTATAGGCCGGCAGTGCTACTGGATGACTACCTGGATATATCTAAATCTCAAAATCAATGTCTCTAACAGGAGGTAAGCCTGGCAACTCTTCTGGAAAAACATTAGAAAACTCATGAACCACCGGTACATCATAAACACTGGCGGTGCTCTTCTCTGCTCTAGTGTCAACCACATGAGCAAGGAATGCTTCACATCCTTTCTGTAGCATCTTATCAGCTACAGCAGCTGATATTATGCATGTAGGGAGAACTTTCCTATCTCCCGTAAAGACACAAGAAAATTCACCTAGTTGAAAGGTAGCTTCCTTTTTCCAACAATCGAGTTGCACTCGATATGTCTCAAGACAATCCATACCCAAGATGACTTGAAAAGTATTGACATCCAAGGGTATGAGATTAGCAGCAAAGGTGTAACCTCCAAAAGAAAACAAACATCCGGGACAGAACTCAGTCAGAACCGTTGGTCCACCTAGTGAAACCCTCAACCCTAACTCATCTATAAACTCTTGAGTTAACATATTAAGTTCATCAACTAAAGAACGTCGTATGAAAGAGTGAGTAGCACCCGTATCTATCAAAACTGAAACTGGTATATTATTAAACAAAAACATCTCTCCTGTAACGACTTGTGAAGATATTATACCTTCCTAAGGTGTCAAAGAGAAGAAACGTGCTGAAGCTCTCCCTCTGCCACGCTGTCCTCTCTGACCACTTCTGCCACTGGCCACTCCACCACCTCTGGAACCAGAAGCCACAGAAGAACTCGAAACATCATGGTACTGGGGCTGGAAAGCTTGTGATGCTACTTGTTGAAGCTGAAGACATTCCCTTTTTAGGTGTCCTACTTGTCCACAGACAAAACAACTTGGACCCCAACATTGACCAGTGTGTGGTCTTCCACATTTGTCACATGGCGGTATCTCTTGTCTCTGGGGACCTGTCACTGACATTGACGACCCAGAAGACTATCCACTAGAGGCACTGCCCCATCTCCCTGGGTAGTATCTCCCTCTGCTTCTAGAAGAAGAAACATCCTCAGATCTCTGTCTACTGAAACAGCTAAAGCCACGCTCGAGTTTAGAAAAGAAACCTCTACCTCCACCTCTGTATCCACTACTGGACTGTCCTCTACTGAAATCTGCATATCTCTTTTTAGACTCAGGCACCTTGTCAGCATTCACAGATTCTTCAACCTGTCTAGCAGCCTCAACAAACTCACCAAAGTTCTCCCTGTTCCTTCTGCTAGTAGCAGAAACTGTATGCCGAATTTCTGGCCTTAGCCCTTCTTGAAACCTTCTGCATCTTTCTATGTTGTCGGGAACAAGCTGCGGACAGAAGTTCGCTAACCGGGTGAAAAGCACTTCATACTCAGTAACTGACATGTTCCGCTACTTAATGTTCTGTAACTGCCTGATTTTCTCATTAAGGAAGGTAGGTGGATAAAACTTAAGATGAAACTCTTCAGAGAAATCCTGCCAAGAAAGCTCTGTACCTCTCCTATTTTCCTCCACACTATGCCACCAAAGCTCTGCATCGCCTGTCAAAAGATAAACTGCATGATTAATCTTCTTCTCTTCTGGAAGATCCATCAAGCGAAAGACCTTCTCTAACTGTCTCCACCACTCATCTGCCTCCGCAGGATCTGTAGTACCACTGAATTCTGTACCACCAAGCTTCTTTACAAGCTCATAAGACCGCATCAGATCCTTACTGCTGGTAGAAGTAGAAGCTCGCCTATCAGCTTTGTACTTCTCCCTGGTCTCCAGAAACATCCTGTACATACGGGACGCTTCATCCACATGGTCACCACCACCTGGACCCAAGTACAGTGGATCAGGGCCAACATGGCTCTCAGCCTGATCATCACGATCAAAGCCTCTTTCTGCCATCTGCAATGATATAACAGAATATTTCCTGTTAGAAAACTACAGATAGAAGAAGGACACCTAAACCTTAATCCTATTGGTCTCTTATCGTCCCCTGACCTGGACTTAGAGTATTCATATACTCAACCAAAGCTCTGATACCAAAAGATGTCACACCCCAATCTCACACTAACCACAGACCACGAGATTAAAGCACGACAAAGGGATTTACGCATAAGCCAAACCATTCATCACTTTTTAAAACATCTTAAAGACATTAAAAAGATAACATTATTTAGGCTGTAAACCAAAACCAAACAAACTGTAGAAGCATTTCTATTAAACTGACAGGAAATATATACAAAGTCTACAGCAAATTACATTGTTCAACTTAAATTAAACATAACAGTTAATTTACATCTTTATACACATTCCACAAACATACTCTCTCTCACCCACACCATGTCCCAAGGACCGAGGGGAAAGGACTAAGAGACCTCTAACTAAACTAACTACAAACCTTATGTAGACTAGGTGTTAGGATGAAACGCTCCTTCCGATTCCTGATGCTGATGCTGACCTGAAAATGTTTTGAGTAGAGGTATGAGCCTACTCGCTCAGTGAATAGCCTTTCATTTAGCTATCACTAAACAACTCATCAGGTTGATAACATTTATATAAAAGATAAGAGTAGTACTAAACAGGGCAGTTCTAATGACATAGCAGATTTACAGATAACAATTTCATTTCTATGCAACATCAAGTATTTTAAACAAATAAACAATTAAAGAGAATTAGTACAGAAGTGCAAATCTCTGAACATATTAAATTTACTGTGTTCCTATATGATTACATTTTTATATTATTATTATTATTATGCCCTAATCATATGAAGTGTACTCTGCATATAAAGATCCGTAGAGAACTACGATCTCACCGTACAAGACTTAGCGACACACCCGGGAAATGCTAAGTCTGACGTCATCCCTGCTCTGCCACAGGACCACCGGCTCTCCGGCCTACAAGCTCTCCGGCCTCAATGCACTACTCTGAGTGCTCTAGACTCCTCCTCTAACCTGAGCACACAGGCGGAGAGTCTCACGGGGTTACCACCGTGACTCCGCACGGATTAATGTTGAATAACCCCCATTTTTCTCCAATGCCACCGTGACTCCGCACACGTTGTTGTTGGACACTGCCTCTCTATCCTCGTGTCTCCATGACTCCGCACGGATAATGTTGCAACACGAGTTTCACCCCTAAGAAGCAGATCTGTCAAAGGGGTTCTACGGTGTTAGGGCACCTAAGTCTATTAACTGATTAACATATAACCATTTAAACAGGAATATTACATTTCATACTTATTTCATATTCTGAACATCGCTTGAAAATACAGATATATCATTTGTCATCTTAAGCATGACTTAGCATCGCATATCCAGTTTCAATGCTAAATATCCATTTTAAATCAACATATACATTACAACTGCAATACAGGAAATTCCATCATTTTCATCAATAATATTATGTATTTCAAGTTCCAATGAAACTAACATACTCTATTGTATGTACTACACTATTTAGAAGTTATACCAACTGATACAGAAGCAAATAAGCATTTAAAATGAGTTAAATAATGATTTCTGAATGAACTGCCACTCACACTCTGAAACTCGGCCGATCACTCTAGAACTCGGCCGATCACTCCTCAGTTTCTGAAACTCGGCCGACCAACTTCGGCCGATCAGCAAGAAACTCGGCCGATCCTCTGGGAAACTCGACCGATCGAAACACCGCTTGTTTACCTACAAGGAAACTCGGCCGATTCAAGATCCAAACTCGGCCGACCAAAACGCTGTTCGAAAACCTAAACAAGGAACTCGGCCGACCGAAACACGAACTCGGCCGAACCACACACAGACAGAAAATAAAAACGGACCTGCAGATGTCGATTTCACTCGAATCGACGGGCAAAACCCTTGATTCGTGTTGCAAATCACTTGCAACAGGTGCACATCACCAAGAACTAGTTGGAGGGGGAGGAAGGACGAGCTAGGGCTGCTCTTTGCACCCTAATCTCCAGAGCACCACCTTGCAAACGCAGCTCCTGCTGCTAGCCGGATCGAATTGATGGAGAAGAAGATGGAAAGAGGGAAGAAGATGATTCGTAGCTGCTGGCCGGAGCAAAACCTTGGCTCCAAGACATTTTTCCCTTCTCAGCTCCCTCTCTCTCTCTCTCTCACGCGAAGGAAGAAGAAAAGAACGCTCTGCGTTTTCTCGTTTCTGGAAAGAAACGAGTAAAGGGAAAGAAAGATAAGAAGGAAAACCTAGGGACCAAAACATAAAGTCCGAGAACTTTCAAAAATTACAAACGGGTCCCTACAAGCCCAAAACCATGCAACTTTTGACTCGAAGGTCAGATTCGAACGATTTCTCTGGCAACGCTTAAAGCGTAAGATCCTACACGTTTTAAGGGCTAGGATTCACACTAAGCACATCTCGTATCTGCTATAAACGTTATTAACAAAAACAAGCTTACAGCTTAGCAAAGCAACTAAAACACATGCTTAACAACATACTTAGAGGATAAGCTCAACGTGGGTCGTAACAATCTCCCTCCCTTATAAGAATTTCGTCCCGAAATTCCTAAAAGAGAAAAGGAAACTTGCTACGCATCTCAGACTCAAGCTCCCACGTAGCTTCTTCAAGATTATGGTTCCTCCACATAACCTTTACCAAAAGAATCTCACGGTTCTTAAGCTTCTTAATCCGGTGATCGACTATCTGCACTGGTCCTTCCACGTAGGACACATCTGTCCTAAGCTGTGCCAGATCTGGATCTAATATCTTTTCTGTACCAAGATGACACTTTTTCAGCATAGACACATGAAACACATCATGAAGATTTGCCAACTCAGACGGCAAATCCAACCTGTAAGCTACAGGTCCAATCCGCTCAACAATAGAATATGGGCCCATGTATCTAGGGGTCAACTTACCCCTCTTGCCAAACCTTAACACTCCCTTCCACGGTGAAACCTTCAGATAAACCTCATCACCAACCTCAAACTCAAGAGGTCGACGTCGTCTCTCTGCATAACTTTTCTTCCTGTCCTGTGCAACTTTCAACTGCTCCCTGATCATAGATATCTTCTCTGTAGTTATATCAACTATCTCAGGTCCAAGAATTTCTTTCTCTCCAATCTCATACCAACAAACTGGTGATCTACACTTCCTGCCATATAGAGCTTCATATGGGGCCATTCCAAGACTAGAATGGTAGCTGTTATTATATGCAAACTCCATCAAGCTTAAGTGTTCTTCCCAGTTACCTCTGAACTGCAGAACGCATGCTCTCAGCATGTCTTCAAGAGTCTGAATGGTCCTATCAGATTGACCATCTGTCTGCGGGTGAAACGCTGTACTGAACCTCAGCTTTGTGCCCAACGCACGATGTAATTGATTCCAGAACCTAGATGTAAACTTTGGATCTCTATCAGAAATAATGGAAACTGGAATCCCATGTAATCTGATTACCTCGTCCACATATATCTTGGCCAGCTTCGGAACATCAAAGGTTGACTTGACCGGAAGAAAGTGAGCAGACTTAGTTAGTCTATCCACAATCACCCAAATCGAGTCCAAGCCTTTAGACGTCCTGGGTAACCCTACCACAAAGTCCATCGTGATGTGTTCCCATTTCCATTCAGGTATAGGAAGCGACTGCAAGGTACCAGCAGGTTTCTGATGCTCAACTTTAACCTACTGACACACCCCACATCTAGCCACGTATTCAGCCACATCTTTCTTCATACCAGACCACCAGTACAGCTCTCTGAGATTCCTGTACATTTTCGTGTTACCAGGATGCATAGCATACATAGAAGCATGCGCTTCTTCAAGAATCTGCTCTTTCAGCTCACTGTTCCCAGGTACACACAACCTGTCATGAAGATACAACACACCATCGTCAGAGAACCTGAATTCTGACCTTTTACCTTCTGACATATCCTGCGTAACCTGCCGCAACTCATCATCATTCTGTTGCAACTCCTTAATCTGATCATAGAAAGTAGGTTTGACCTGCATCTGAGCAATCAACCCACTTTGTCCAGTCACATCCAAGTCTAAGTTCAATTTCCGCATATCTACAAGCAAGTCTCTCTTGAAACATGCCATAGAAAATGCATCAGCTGTTGAACTTGACTTTCTACTCAAGGCATCTGCTACAACATTCGCTTTACCAGGATGGTAATCGATTGTCACATCATAATCTTTAATCAGCTCAAGCCATCTGTGCTGTCTCAGATTCAAATCCTTCTGAGTGAAGATATACTTCAGGCTCTTATGGTCTGTAAATACCTGACAAGTCTCACCATACAGGTAGTGACGCCATGTCTTAAGAGCATGAACTATAGCAGCTAACTCCAGATCATGAGTAGGGTAGTTCTCTTCATTCTTCTTAAGCTGTCTAGATGCATAAGCCACAACTTTGCCTTCCTGCATCAGCACACAGCCCAAACCTCTCCTGGAAGCGTCACAGAACACTGTATAACCTTTGTCTGCCTCTGGCAAAACCAACACTGGTGCTGAAGTCAACTTCCTCTTTAAGATCTGAAAACTTTTCTCACAGTTATCAGACCAAACAAACGGTGCATTCTTCCTCGTCAAGCGTGTCAAGGGTGATGCTAGTACACTGAAGTTCTGTATAAACCTTCTGTAATAGCCTGCTAAACCCAAGAAACTTCTAATCTCAGTAGGAGTCTTAGGCTGTTCCCACTGAAGCACAGAATCAACTTTCTTAGGATCAACACTAACTCCATCTCTTGAGATAGCATGTCCAAGAAATGCTACCTCAGCCAACCAGAACTCACACTTGCTAAACTTAGCATACAGCTGGTGTTACCTCAACAACTGCAACACCACTCTCAGGTGTTGCTCATGCTGTACATCATCTCTGGAGTAGATCAGAATATCATCTATAAAGACTACAATAAACTGATCTAGGAACGGTTTGAAAATCCGATTCATCATATCCATAAAGGCTGCTGGTGCATTGGTCAGCCCAAACGACATGACCAAAAACTCATAATGCCCATACCTGGTCCTGAAAGCTGTTTTGGAAATATCAGGGGCCTTTATTCTAAGCTGATGGTATCCAGATCTCAAATCTATTTTAGAGAAAACCGTTGCTCCACGCAACTGATCAAACAGATCATCTATTCTCGGCAAAGGATACTTGTTCTTAATAGTGATCTTGTTTAGTTGCTTGTAGTCTATACAGAGACGCATGGTACCATCCTTCTTTTTAACAAACAGCACTGGAGCACCCCACGGCGAAGAACTGGGTCTGATGAAACCCTTATCCAGCAACTCCTGCAACTGCACCTTGAGTTCCTTCAACTCTGCAGGTGCCATTTTATAGGCCGGCAGTGCTACTGGATGACTACCTGGATATACCTGAATCTCAAAATCAATGTCTCTGACAGGAGGTAAGCCTGGAAACTCTTCTGGAAAAACATTAGAAAACTCACGAACCACCGGTACATCATAAACACTGGCGGTGCTCTTCTCTGCTCTAGTGTCAACCACATGAGTAAGGAATGCTTCACATCCTTTCTGTAGCATCTTATCAGCTAAATCAGCTGATATTATGCACGTAGGCAGAACTTTCCTGTCTCCTGTAAAGACACAAGAAAATTCACCTAGTTGAAAGGTAGCTTCCTTTTTCCAACAATCGAGTTGCACTCGATATGTCTCAAGACAATCCATACCCAAGATGACTTGAAAAGTATTGACATCCAAGGGTATGAGATTAGCAGCAAAGGTGTAACCTCCAAAAGATAACAAACATCCAGGACAGAACTCAGTCAGAACCGTTGGTCCACCTAGTGGAACCCTCAACACTAACTCATCTATCAACTCTTGAGTTAACATATTAAGTTCATCAACTAAAGAACGTCGTATGAAAGAGTGATTAGCACCCATATCTATCAAAACTGAAACTGGTATATTATTAAACAAAAACATCTCTCCTGTAACGACTTGTGAAGAGATTATACCTTCCTAAGGTGTCAAAGAGAAGAAACGTGCTGAAGCTCTCCCTCTGCCACGCTGTCCTCTCTGACCACTTCTGCCACTGGCCACTCCACCACCTCTGGAACCAGAAGCCACAGAAGAACTCGGAACATCATGGTACTGGGGCTGGAAAGCTTGTGATGCTACTTGTTGAAGCTGAGGACATTCCCTTTTTAGGTGTCCTACTTGTCCACAGACAAAACAACTTGGACCCCAACACTGACCAGTGTGTGGTCTTCCACATTTGTCACATGGCGGTATCTCTTGTCTCTGGGGACCTGTCACTGACATTGACGACCCAGAAGACTGTCCACTAGAGGCACTGCCCCATCTCCCTGGGTAGTATCTCCCTCTGCTTCTAGAAGAAGAAACATCCTCAGATCTCTGTCTACTGAAACAACTAAAGCCACGCCCGAGTTTAGAAAAGAAACCTCTACCTCCACCTCTGTATCCACTACTGGACTGTCCTCTACTGAAATCTGCAGATCTCTTTTTAGACTCAGGCACCTTGTCAGCATTCACAGATTCTTCAACCTGTCTAGCAGCCTCAACAAACTCACCAAAGTTCTCCCTGTTCCTTCTGCTAGTAGCAGAAACTGTATGCCGAATTTCTGGCCTTAGCCCTTCTTGAAACCTTCTGCATCTTTCTATGTTGTCGGGAACAAGCTGCGGACAGAAGTTCGCTAACCGGGTGAAAAGCGCTTCATACTCAGTAACTGACATGTTCCCCTGCTTAATGTTCTGTAACTGCCTGATTTTCTCATTAAGGAAGGTAGGTGGATAAAACTTAAGATGAAACTCTTCAGCGAAATCCTGCCAAGAAAGCTCTGTACCTCTCCTATTTTCCTCCACACTATGCCACCACAGCTCTGCATCGCCTGTCAAAAGATAAACTGCATGATTAATCTTCTTCTCTTCTGGAAGATCCATCAAGCGAAAGACCTTCTCTATCTGTCTCCACCACTCATCTGCCTCCACATGATCTGTAGTACCACTAAATTCTGTACCATCAAGCTTCTTTACAAGCTCATAAGACCGCATCAGATCCTTACTGCTGGTAGAAGTAGAAGCTCGCCTATCAGCTTTGTACTTCTCCCTGGTCTCCAGAAACATCCTGTACATACGGGACGCTTCATCCACATGGTCACCACCACCTGGACCCAAGTACAGTGGATCAGGGCCAACATGGCTCTCAGCCTGATCATCACGATCAAAGCCTCTTTCTGCCATCTGCAATGATATAACAGAATATTTCCTGTTAGAAAACTACAGATAGAAGAAGGACACCTAAACCTTAATCCTATTGGTCTCTTATCGTCCCCTGACCTGGACTTAGAGTATTCATATACTCAACCAAAGCTCTGATACCAAAATATGTCACACCCCAATCTCACACTAACCACAGACCACGAGATTAAAGCGCGAAAAAGGGATTTACGCATAAGCCAAACCATTCATCACTTTTTAAAACATCTTAAAGACATTAAAAAGATAACCTGATTTAGGCTGTAAACCAAAACCAAACAAACTGCAGAAGCATTTCTATTAAACTGACAGGAAATATATACAAAGTCTACATCAAGTTACATTGTTCAACTTAAATTAAACATAACAGTTAATTTACATCTTTATACACATTCCACAAACATACTCTCTCTCACCCACACCATGTCCCAAGGACCGAGGGGAAAGGACTAAGAGACCTCTAACTAAACTAACTACAAACCTTCTGTAGACTAGGCGTTAGGATGAAACGATCCTTCCGATTCCTGATGCTGATGCTGACCTGAAAATGTTTTGAGTAGAGGTATGAGCCTACTCGCTCAGTGAATAGCCTTTCATTTAGCTATCACTAAACAACTCATCAGGTTGATAACATTTATATAAAAGATAAGAGCAGTACTAAACAGGGCAGTTCTAATGACATAGCAGATTTACAGATAACAATTTCATTTCTATGCAACATCAGATATTTTAAACAAATAAACAATTATAGAGAATTAGTACAGAAGTGCAAATATCTTAACATATTAAATTTACTGTGTTCCTATATGATTACATTTTTATATTATTATTATTATTATGCCCTAATCATATGCAGTGTACTCTGCATATAAAGATCCGTAGTGAACTACGATCTCACCGTACAAGACTTAGCGACACACCCGGGAAATGCTAAGTCTGACGCCAGCCCTGCTCTGCCACAGGACCACAGGCTCTCCGGCCTCAATGCACTACTCCGAGTGCTCTAGACTCCTCCTCTAACCTGAGCACACAGGCGGAGAGTCTCACGGGGTTACCACCGTGACTCCGCACGGATTAATGTTGAATAACCCCCATTTTTCTCCAGTGCCACCGTGACTCCGCACGCGTTGTTTTTGGACACTGCCTCTCTGTCCTCGTGTCTCCATGACTCCGCACGGATAATGTTGCAACACGAGTTTCACCCCTAAGAAGAAGATCTGTCAAAGGGGTTCTACGGTGTTAGGGCACCTAAGTCTATTAACTGATTAACATATAACCATTTAAACAGGAATATTACATTTCATACTTATTTCATATTCTGAACATCGCTTGAAAACACAGATATATCATTTGTCATCTTAAGCATGACTTAGCATCGCATATCTAGTTTCAATGCTAAATATCCATTTTAAATCAACATATACATTACAACTGCAATACAGGAAATTCCATCATTTTCATCAATAATATTATGTATTTCAAGTTCCAATGAAACTAACATACTCTATTGTATGTACTACACTATTTAGAAGTTATACCAACTGATACAGAAGCAAATAAGCATTTAAAATGAGTTAAATAATGATTTCTGAATGAACTGCCACTCACACTCTGAAACTCGGCCGATCACTCTGGAACTCGGCCGATCACTCCTCAGTTTCTGAAACTCGGCCGACCAACTTCGGCCGATCAGCAAGAAACTCGGCCGATCCTCTGGGGAACTCGACCGATCGAAACACCGCTTGTTTACCTACAAGGAAACTCAGCCGATTCAAGACCAAACTCGGCCGACCAAAACGCTGTTCGAAAACCTAAACAAGGAACTCGGCCGACCGAAACACGAACTCGGCTGAACCACGCACAGACAGAAAATAAAAACGGACCTGCAGATGTCGATTTCACTCGAATCGACGGGCAAAACCCTTGATTTGCGTTGCAAATCACTTGCAACAGGTGCACATCACCAAGAACTAGTTGGAGGGGGAGGAAGGACGAGCTAGGGCTGCTCTTTGCACCCTAATCTCCAGACCACCACCTTGCAAACGCAGCTCCTACTGCTAGCCGGATTGAATTGATGGAGAAGAAGATGGAAAGAGGGAAGAAGATGATTCGTAGCTGCTGGCCGGAGCAAAACCTTGGCTCCAAGACATTCTTCCCTTCTCAGCTCCCTCTCTCTCTCTCTCTCACGCGAAGGAAGAAGAAAAGAACGCTCTGCGTTCTCTCGTTTCTGGAAAGAAACGAGTAAAGGGAAAGAAAGATAAGAAGGAAAACCTAGGGACCAAAACATAAATTCCGAGAACTTTCAAAAATTACAAACGGGTCCCTACAAGCCCAAAAACATGCAACTTTTGACTCGAAGGTCGGATTCGAACGATTTCTCTGGCAACGCTTCAAGCGTAAGATCCTACACGTTTTAAGGGCTAGGATTCACACTAAGCACATCTCGTATCCTCTATAAACATTATTAACAAAAACAAGCTTACAGCTTAGCAAAGCAACTAAAACACATGCTTAACAACATACTTACAGGATAAGCTCAACGTGGGTCGTAACAGTTTCATTCATCATTATCACGAATTAAGGTTCCTTATAACTTTTCCCCAAATTAGGGTTTCATGTAACATTACCCAAAATTAGGGTTTCATGAAGCACCTTCTTAAGTTAGGGTTTTTCATTATATTACCCTAAATTGGGATTTCTCATATCATCACCCTAAATTAGGGTTACACCAATACCCTAGATTAGGGTTTCACCTAGAATTACCCTAAATTAGGGTTAGGGTTCATCAACATTCTCAATTAGGGTTTCATGATCTCTTTATCAAGGATCATACCCTAATTACATATTATATTCATGTTGAGAGTGTTGATGTTTAACCACTACATGATTATTATACATGTATGAATTCCTCTTTCTCATCCTCTCTAGGATGTTGATTACTTCAAGCTTGATTAGATTAGGTCAACCCTTCATTCAAGTACATACATCTATGGTTATCATAGTGTATTGAGTTACTTCTTTCATAAGCATCAAAGGTTAACCACTCAAAAGGTACTAATCACTTAAGTACCTTAAAGGTACAACCATTGTAATTATCTTTGATATACATCATTAACAATCATGGGGTTAATTGTACTTACATGGTTTGAATCAATTAGACCTTCAAATGGTCTTGAGGTATTAGACTCTCAAACGGTCTTGAAGTACTTTGACCTTCAAACTGTCTTGGTCCAGAACTCCAATCGGTCTGAGACCATTTAGACCTTCAAACGGTCTTGGACCAAACCTCCAAATGGCTTGGAGACCGTTAGACCTTAAACGGTCTTGGTCCCAAAACCTTCAATCGGTCTTAAAACTGTTAGACCATCAAACGGTCTTGATCTCAAAATCCCTAAACGGTTTGAGACCGTTTGAATTAAATATTAATTAACCCCAAACGGTTTGAAACCGAATGGCCCTCAAACGGTCTAAGACTGAATGGTCCTCAAACGGTCTAAGACCCTTTGGTCTCAATCAACTTGAAACTGTTTAACCCTAAATTAGGGTTTCTACAGTCAATCGATTTAGGGTTTGCTTCATTGAATCATTCATCAATTAGACCATTGAAAATACATCAAATTATAACCCTTGGATCTCCAACCATCCATCACAGCCCTTGACCTCCAAATGGTCTTGAGACCGTTTGGTCTCAAACGGTCTTGATACCATTTTCCCTCAAACGGTATTGAGACCGATTGGGCCAATCAACATGAAATTGATTCAATCAATATAAGGTTTCAACCAATCAATCCAATTAGGGTTTGTAATCAATGGATCATCCCTTCTTGAAACCATTATAATTAAATCAATTCGAACCATTAGTTCTTCATTCATCCACATCAGAAATTAACCCCAAATGGTCTTGAGACCATTTAACCTCAAACGGTCTTGAGACCGTTTGCTCTCAAACGATCTTGAGACCGTTTGATCACCAAATAGTCTTGAGACTGTTTGGTCATAAAAGTGCAAACCGTTTGCTCATGATATTAATTGAGGTGTGTGCTAAGATGACATCATCATCTTCTAGCTTCAAACCTACGAAATTTGTTGTGATCTTTGTGGTGATTTCAACAATTAATCACAAAGAAGTTCGGGAAAGAAAAGGGAATCAACATATGATGAAGAAATGAAATAAAAAATGATGTTTAAGGGTTCAAGTTATATAAACCACATTCAAAGTTGAATCCAAGCTTCAAGCTTCACATCTTCAATGGTGATTGAAGCTTCCTCAACTTCCCAAGGTCCGTTCTCAAGTCTTTGAGAGAAAAGAATGGCTAAGGTTGAAGATTGAATGGAGAAAAGAAGAAAATAAGCATTGAATTTCGATTTTTACCATGAAATCAAGGTTGAAGACGATTAAGGAGCTTACCTACAGGTTGGGTTACGTCCTCCTATTGCTCCTAGCTCCCTTGTGTTCAGCCAAAGCAAGGAAAGAAAGAAGAGTTGAAAAATAGTCTTTCATGTGGGTGGAAAATGGGATATATGTAAGTGAATTTCAAGAGAGAGAAAGTGTTATAAAAATCCTTCAATTCCTTAAATTGGTGCCACTTATCCCCCTCAATTCCTTGCATATGAATCCATCATCCTTCCCTTCAAATTCCTCTTCTTTATCCATGAATTAAAAGAAAACAAATTAAGAACCTTAATCAATATAATAATAATATCCAAAAATTAGTGGATACTACTTTTTCTTTAACTAATGTGAGTGGGCTCTCCACTCACTTTAGATATTTTGGTGCCATTTCAAGGAACAAGGACGTCCATACTTATACAAATTCAACCATCACATTTTTGGTTGAAGGGCACTTCTATTAATATATTTATTTTTGCATTAAATTGAATCAGGGTTTCAATTGTGCTTAAATCTTGATTATTTTAATATCAAGATTCTCTCTCCTCCAAAGAGATTCAAATGAGACGACCCTCTGATTTTCTTGTCTCTAATTGATACCAAGAAACATTAGGGACTCTCTAGAAGTGGTATTTCGCATATTGAACCCTAGGTTTTGGGTAAATTGCACATGACACCAAAACTAGGTTTTAATGCACAAACATTGCTTAATAAGCTCTTTCTTGGTGCCCAGGCTTGCACAAGCCATACCTCTGCATCATTCTCATTCTTATGATGCTATAACACTTGAGGAGCATTTTATCATGTAACATTTGCAAGTTAACCCCTCAACTTGGGTAATTTGCACTTTAGTCCAAAATAGGCAAAACATTGTTTTCAACATTATTCAAAAAGGACTAAAATTGAAACCTAAGTTCCTCTTGAGCCTTAATTACTTTTCAAAAGATAAGAGAAAGCATGTAATTATCTTTCTTAAACAAAATATTTAGGGTTAAAGCATAACCCAGGTCAGGGATGTTACATAAACTCTCTAGGAAAGCTTCCTTGATGAACTAGACATCTACACCAAAACTCAGCATCTTCAGGATGCATTTTGGGTACCTACACGTGTATTTACAGTCATTACTCCAGACCATATATAGTCTGCCTGGAGGCCTTGGACTGTATTTGTATTTACGGCCCATTCGAACCATATACAGTCCAGTGTTGGACTGTAAATGTTTCTGTTTTGGAAATACAGTTTGTGTTACGGAACATATACAGTCCCTGTCAGATCGTAAACGCGGTCAAAAAACAACCTAATCACTTTGAGACTTTGGATATGGCTTCTATTCTTATAAATAGACTCCCCCAACTCGTCTCAAACATGAATATCAACGAAGAGACATCAAGAGACGTCATTTTTTCAAAGACCTAAAGCCACAGACAGACCTAGGGCTTTCCTTAGGGTTTCACGCCTCCAAGATATCCTCTCCAAGCAACTGTCTTCTTCCATAGTTAGCTTTTAGGTGTAAAAATGGATTGGGTTTTTCTTCTCTCTTCTATAATCATCATCTCTGCAATCTATATATCAATAATTTCATCTCTGTCAGTGGATGTAGGCTCCCACATTGAGAATTTGTTGAACCACTATAAATCTCATCTTTGTGGTTGCTTGCTTATTTATTGTTGATCTTAGTCATACATATTCACTTTGGATTGCTCTATCTCACACTTTTGCATCTCCGCAACAAGCTTGTTGGGCCTTGTTGTTCAAGTCTCTCATCGCCACCATATCCCAACAAGTGGTATCAGAGCAAGTTCTACCTCCAGATCTCTACCATGATGTCGGAGTACAATATTGAGAAGTTCAATCACTTAAAGAGCTTCTCTCTCTGGCAAGTCAAGTGTGAATCTTGCCTCACGTAAGAAGAATTCCACAAAGCTATTCTCAGAAATGAGAAGAAATTATAATCCATAATAGATGATCGGTGGGAGGAGATCTATCAGAAGGCACATACATGCATCTTTCTCTGTTTGGAGGATGAAGTCTGTCATCAAGTCATCCATCTGAAGACCGCCAAAGACGTTTGGGATGAACTTGAAGCGCTCTACATGAAGAAATCCATCACCAACAAGCTTGTGCTAAATAAGTGCCTTTTCATGCTTCACATGGAAAAAGGTGGTTCCTTGATGGCTCTTCTCTATGAGTTCAAGGAAATCATCTACAACCTTTAGTAGATCGATGTGAAGATAGAGAACAAGGATCAATCATTTTTTTTGCTTTGTACCCTTACACCATCCTATAAGAATCTTAGGGGTATGATGATATTCCATGAGTCAAAGACTATCTCACTCCATGAAGTCAAAATGGCCTTGATGTCTCAAGAGAAATTAGAGAAGGATCTTTTTTTTATGAACTCGACGTGTTACTTTCTATTAGAACCAACCACAAAATTGTATAGAACAGGCCTTGGGCAAAGTGCCCAAAGAAACCACCCACAAACGAGCAAAAAACACTAACAAACAGCAAAAAACTATGCTATCTGTACAATGGACCAAACATTAAAACCTATTAAAAAAAGGCTGCACCCCTGAGAAAAACCACCTATAGAAGGCTTTTTGTATCTCTGCATACTTTCCTCTATAGAATGGCAGCACTGCAACATCTCCCTTCAAAAATTCTCCCATTCCTTTCTATTCATATAATTCTTCAGAGTGTTAAAACATATTGAAGAGTCCACCTTTAACCCTTTTGGAATCATCTCATTCAGTGTAGATTGCAACAAAGTAAGTTGTCCAACCTTACCAAAAGAAGAGATTGCTGATACATAGACCTCCTGGCTGAAGCCAAAGTACCTAGAAGCTACTTGAAGGAAGACTCTGCCCGCTCCATCAAATTGGCCCATCCAAAGCATCAAATTGTATGTTTCATCTTGGCCAGAAATTGGCATTGCATGATCCAATTCAATGTTAGCTTCTTTAGATAGAGGACATCTCCCATTCTTTATAGCCCACCACATTTTGTTCTTCCCATTTGACGTGCATCTTTTGCAAGAAAACTGAATCACATCCAATGTTGTAGCATTTGGAGTGAAAAGCTGACTAGAATTGAGTACAATAAGGATTTTGGGAAGGGCTTAGCACTCCCATACAACTATATCATAGAATGGGCTTGTAGAACATTGCAGAAGCAATCTGTTCACTCAATAAATTTGCATCATCAGTGATGAGGTCTATGGTGAAGTTTTAACAAGCTTGAATCCTCCCTCCCTATAGAAGGCTTTTTGTATCTCTGCATACTTTCCTCCATAGAATGGCAGCACTGCAACATCTCCCTTCAAAAATTCTCCCATTCCTTTCTATCCACAGGTGGTATAAGATAGCAATTGCTGTCAACTTTTTAACACTCCGAAGATTAGTTAATTCAACCAAACTAACTAAAACCACCTCATACTCCTTCCTGTACAGACCCCATACTTCAGCACTGAAAGGACAACTGAAAAACATATGGTTTAAGCTCTCTTCATCATGCATGCACAAAGAGCACCAAGAAGCAAATTGATATCCCACACTTACTCAGAAACTCACTGCTAGGCAGACGATTAAGAAAAAGCTTCCAAAGGAAACACGCCCAAATTCTGGGCACTTTGCTATCCCAAACCCACCTGGACCAGCTCACTTTGCTATCCCAGATGATTAGAGAAGGATCTTACTTCATCAAAAGTAACAAGTGAAGCTTTAGCCACTAGAGGAAGGGAGTGTCCACGTGACAAAGACCATGAAAGTTCAAAGTAAAAGAAGAACAAGTCAAAGTCACGTCAATCAAAGATGTGCAACTATTGCAAGAAGATAGGTCATGCTTGGAATGAATGCTACAAGTTGCAAAACAAGCAAAAGCATGAGAAATCAAATGATTTTGCAGCTCATGTAAAGGTGGCTCATGGAGGTTCTAAAGATGATGGCTAATTTCTTTCTTCATCTCCGTCCTATGACTACAAGAAGGCCCAGGTTCTTAATTCAGCATGCACGTACCATATGACCAAGCGAAGGATTATTTCCATACCTATGAGTCACTTCAAGGTGGAGATATCCTTATGAGTGACAATCATCCTTGCAAGACGATTGGTGTTGGCACGATGAAGATCAAGATGTTTGATGGTGAAGTCATAGCATTGAAGAACGTCTAATAAATTGTCACGTTGAATAAGAAACTCATCTCATTGGGCACACTTGAAGAGAAGGGTTGCAAGTTCTCCAATGAAAACAAAGTTCTTGATGTTCTTAAAGATGATCGAGTCCTCATGAAGACATTCAGAATTCACACAAGCTATACATCTTGCAAGGTTCCACTATCTCAAGCTATGTAGCGGTTACAATTTCATCCAAAGATGCCACAAGGCTCTGACATATGTGTTTGGGAACATGTCTGAGAAAGGGATGATAGTTCTGAGCAATATAGGATTGTTGTGTGGTGAAAGCATTGGAAAGTTAGATTTATGTGAGCATTGTCTTATGGGGAAGGCCAAACACAATAGCTTCGAACGACAATTCATTCTTCTAAGAATGCTCTCTATGGGTCCCTTCTCATGTTCCTTCAAAAGGTGGTGATAAATATATGATGACCTTCATTAATGATTGCACAAGGAGGGTTTGGGTTTATTTTCTCAAGAGAAAGGATGAGGCATTCTCAACTTTCAAGCAATGGATGGCTCTTGTTGAGAATCAAACTGACAAGAGCATAAAGACTTTTTAGACTGATAGTGTCTTACAGTTCTGTTCTAAGGAGTTCATTTTTTATGCAGTGATCATGGGATCAAAAGACATTGTACAATGCATCACACTCCCCAACAAAATGGTGTAGTAGAAAGAATGAATAGAACGTTGTTGGAAAAGGCTCAATGCATGCTTCTCAATGTGGGTTTGGACTGGGCTGAAGCTATATCAACCTCTTGTTATTTGGTGAACCGTTCTCCACTGTCTTCTATTAATTTCAAGACACATGAAGAAGCTTGGTCTGGTAAACCCGTTGATTATTCCAATATGCATATATTTGGTTGCCCTGCTTATGCACATTCTAATAGTGGCAAATTAGAACCTAGAGCTAATAAATATGCATTCCTTGGTTATGCTTATAGGGTGAAAGGATACCACCTTTGGTGCAAGGATCATTCTTCACCACGTTTCTTGATAGAGCACAATGTTACTTTTAACAAATCTGCCATGGTGTCTACCATGCAAGACACAAATAGCTCTTCTACAAGTTCTCTACATGGCGTCTCACAATAGGTGGAGATCAAAGAAGATGTCGGATCACATGTTGATGAAAAAGATCCCTCTTCTATGCTAGATGATTCAGTGCCTACTGAAGATAAAGATGAGATTCCAGAGAGTTCTTACATTGTAACCAAAGTCAAAGGCAAATAGAACGTCAAACCACTCCAACACTATGGATTTGGTGACTCCCTGGTAGCCTATGCCCTTTCCAACGTTGTTGATGTGGATATTGGTGATGATCCCACCAGTTTTTGTGATGCAGTCACAGGTCATGATGCTCCATAGTGGATTGTTGCAACAAAGGAAGAGATGGAATCTTTTCACATGAATCAAACTTGGGAGTTGGTGGTAGCACCCAAAGGTAAGAAAGTAGTGGGCTGCAAGTGGTTCTATAAGAAGAAAGAAGGTGATAGATACAAGGCATGCCTTGTTGCAAAAGGCTACAATCAAATTGAAGGCATTGATTATAATGAAGTATTCTCACTCATTGTCAAACATAGTTACATACGGGTGCTTCTTTCTTTGGTAGCCATTGAAGACCTAAAATTGCAGCAACTAGATTTAAAAACAACTTTTCTGCACAGTAAACTAGAAGAAAAGATCTACATGCAATAGGCAGAGGGTTTTGAAGACAAAGAGAACCATGTTTGCTTGCTCAAGAGGTCACTCTATGGGATGAAGCAATCTCCTAGATAATGGTACATTATATTTGACTCTTTCATGACACACAATGGATTTTCCAGGAGTAACTATGATGCTTGTGTATACTATAAAGGGTTGGATGACAATTCCTTTCTTTACCTAGTGCTATATGTTGATGGCATGCTAATCGCTTCTAGGGACACATCTGAGATCACCAAGGTGAAATCTCTTCTAGGTGGAGAATTGATATGAAAGATCTAGGTGAAGATAAGAAGATTCTTGGTATGGAGATTCAAAAGAGATTGTAAAGATCGAATGCTTATCATGACACATGAGAAGTACATTAAGAAGGTTCTTCACAAGTTCCACATGTTAGATGTGAAGCATGTTTCAACTCTATTGGCCTCTCACTTCAGGTTATCGACTTTGCAGTCTCCATAGTCTGATGAAGAAGAGATAGAGATGGCACATGTACCTTACTCCACTGCCATTAGTAGCATCATGTATGGTATGGTTTGCACTAGACCAGACATCACTTATGCAGTTAGTATAGCTAGTTGTTACATGTCTCATCCTGGCAAGACACATTGGCAATAAGTTAAGTGGATTCTGAGGTATTTGAAGGGCACTTCAAATACTTGTTTAGTCTTTCGTGGAGCTCAAGTTATCACGACAGGGTATGTGGACTCAGATTATGCAGGTGACCTCAACAAGAGGAGATCTCTCACAAGTTACATGCTCACAGTGGGATCTACAACTGCTAGTTGGAAAGCCACTCTACAAAGTACAATTTCTTTATGTACTACTGAAGCAGAGTACATGGCAGCAACAGAAGCCGTGAAGGAGGCTTTATGGCTCAAGGGCTTGATGAATTAGTTGTGCATCGTTCAAGAACAAGTTATTGTTCATTGTGACAGTCAAAGTGCTAAACATCTTAGCAAAGATCAAATGTTCCACGAGAGAATGAAGCACATTGATGCCAAGTACCACTTCATTAGAGAAGTCACAACTGAAGGCAAGATTCAAATAAAGAAGATTGGTACATCTAAGAATCCAACTGACATGTTGACAAAGACTCTTCCGTTAGCTAAGAATGAGCTCTTCTCAAAATTAGTTGGTCTTCTTTCTATCTAAGCTTTGCTCATGTAGGGCATGTAGAGGAGATGGTATTCTTAATCAGCTTTTAATATTGAAGAAGATTGTAAGTGCTTTTCTACTTTCACCGTTTTTTATTTGAAGACAAGGTGGAGTTTGTTGAGAGAGTGTCTTAAACTCTCTAAAAAAGCTTCCTTGATGAACTAGGCGTCTACACTAAGCCTCATCATCTTCATGATGCATTTTGGGCACCTATAGGTGTATTTATAGTCATTACTCCAGACCATATATGGTCTTCCTAGAGGCCCTGGATTGTATTTGTATTTACGGTCGATTCAGACCATATACAGTCCAACACTGGACTATAAATGTTGTTGATTTAGAAATACAGTCTGTGTTACAGATTGTATACAATCTCTGCCAGACCGTAAATGCGGTCAGAAACCAACCTAATCACTTGGGGACTTTGGATATGGGTTCTATTCTTATAAATAGACTCCCCCAACTCATCCTAAACATAAAGAGCAACAAAGAGACATAAAGAGACATCATTTTTTCAAAGACCTAAAGCCACAGACAGACCTAGGACTTTCCTTAGGGTTTCATGCCTCCAATATCTCCTCTCCAAGCAACAATTTTCTTCCACGGTTGGCTTTCGGGTGTAAAAGGGGATTGGCTTCTTTTTCTCTCTTCTATAATCATCATCTCTGTAATCTCTCCATCAATAATATCATCTTTTCCTGAGGATGCAGGCTCCCACATTGGGAATTTTCCGAATCACTATAAATCTTATCTTTGTGGTTGCTTGCTTATTTGTTGTTGATCTTTGTCGTACATATTCAATTTGGATTGCTCAATCTCACGCTTCTGCATCTCTGCAACAAGCTTTTTGGGCCTTGTTGTTTGAGTCTCTCATCACCACCATATCCCAACATTATTACTACTCTGGAGCTGGTCAGATTCAACTACCATTGAAAGGTTAGTGGAAATCCTAGGAGAAGTAGGGCTTAATACAATTTTGAGGTGGAATCATATCGAACCTAATGTGCTTACCTACAGTGGTTGAGATGGTGTCATAACTAGTAGGGATATCAGGGTGCCTCTGCGTTCTACTTCGTGGCCAGGAATATGTTTAGAGATGATCCCTAATTTGATCGGGAATATCTTGAGGTCGAAACTTAATTAGAGATGGTCCCTAATTTGTCATAACTAACAGGGATACAATTTTGAGGTCAAAACTTAACTAGAGATGATCCCCATTTTGACTGGGAATATGTTTCCAAGGTTGAATTTAGCAACATTCGTTATAATATCCTCCAAAATCCTTATTCTTCAGATTTTTTGAGGCCAGAGATGTAGAATAGTGATAAAAAAAGTACATGGTCATTTAGTCTTACGTAGTGGTTAGATGCTTGAGAGATTAATGTTAAAACCCTCTTTTATATTATTATGGATTTGAAATGCTTAGTCAAATAAGTAGGTATATAGTGAATCTATGAAAAGGCTAAGTTGATTGAGATATCTGGCTACTACAAACTCAAATAACCAACTAGGTGACCCTTGAGTGGCTACTAGTGGGCCTTGCTAGTCGGTGTGAGTAGCGCCCAAGTAGCACGGATTAACAACGGATCAACAATGATGCAGAAGCAATGGTGATCCATCTTCACTAATGGTTAGGAGGCTCGTTAGTGATCCCGAATAAAGGGGGAAATGATATAATAGTCGGAATGTACCTAGTCAGTTTTGGACTTCTTGGCAATGTCAACCACTTATGCCCCCACAAGCGAGCCTAAGGGTTTTCTAATCCTATCCAAAGTCCATATTGATATCAAATAGTCTAAAAATATCAATGAAATATAGGGAAAGATTATAATATTATTGCTTATCATACTGTTACGCGAGGACAATGTCTACCCCTAAGAACCTAATTTGCAAGAATTCAAGGTTTCACTTTACCACACCCTAACTTTAAACTTGGAAGATACTAATCATGCATTTTAAACTTGAAACATGTCAAAAATTGTTCCATGATTCTACTTAAGAGTAAATCCCACACTTCTATGCTAAGACACAATGTAGGGCTAAAATAAAAGAAAATATGGTCTCACAAAGGTAGGTCCCCTTTCTATCCCATGCCAAAAATGGCCTACTATTTGAGATTTAAGAAGGGGGTTATACTTATACAAAGTTATGGGAAAGATGAGCATATTACTTGGAAAGAATACTACAACTCATTGATTAGTCCAGAGGGTGATTAATTGGTTGTGTTATTATTCAGTACGTGCCACACACAATTCTGTGTCGACTATATAGCACACATTATTTCATGCTTAAACCCCACACTTTCATAGCTTGCTCTCTGTACTGCTTCTTGATTGTGCTCGTGTTCCCACTCCCGCGTCATTAGATGGATTCCTGCTTGGAAGCTTCCTTTATCTCTATGGATTTCGCATGTTTTGTGCAGTTTCTCTCAATCACCTCGTGAGATACTATGCCCAAACTTCCTCTTCTCACCTTGCAACATGGCTGACCGCTTTATGCCTTGGGTGGACCTTTCCTACACAAAAACGATGCTCTGGTGTGGCTGGGGCAACAAAAAGTGCAAACCGTTCTTCTGCTATAACACCGGTCTGTCAGAGAAAAGGATGAGAAAGATGATTGTTGGTAATACTACTTGATGAATCAAGCAGGACGACTCAGGACTCATGCCATGTTTGTGAGATATTATGTTACTAGGAACCTTTTGTATGATCATATGCTTAGCCCCTGGTCTGGGGGAGTGCAGGGGTTGTCATCGTCGTCGTCGATAATATGATCTACACCTTCAACGGTGCCGGAAACCCATAGATTGTCAGATGCAAGTGCATAACACAAATGGCCTAATCAATTTCACGGGTGTAGCATGGGCTACCGATGACAGTTGAATCACAGTAGGGTATCACTACTCTGGAGTTGGTCACATTCAACTTCTTGATGTTGTCGCTGAAAGGTTGGTGGAAATTATGCGAGAAGTAGGGCTTAATACAAATTTGAGGTGGAATCATACCGAACCTAATGTGCTTACCTACAGTGGTTGAGATGGTGGCACAAGCATTAGGGATATCAGGGTGCCTCTACGTTCTGCTTCCTTGCCATGACTATGTCTAGAGATGATCCCTAATTTTACCGGGAATATGTTGAGGTTGAAAATTAACTAGAGATGATCCCTAATTTGGCATAAACAGTAGGGATACAATTTTGAGGTTGTAACTTAACTAGAGATGATCCCCAATCTGTCCGGGAAGATGTTTCCAAGGTTGAGTTTATTATAATATCCTCCAAAATCCTTATTCTCCAGATGTTTTGAGGTCAGAGATGTGGATAGTGATAAAAAAGTACATGGTCATTTAGTCTTACATAACAGTTAGATGGTTGAGAGATTAATGTTAAAACCCTCATTTATATTATTATGGATTCGAAATGCTTAGTCAAATAACTAGGTATATAGTTAATTTGTGAAAAGGCTAAGTTGATGGAGATATCTGGCTACTAACAACTCAAATGACCAACTAGGTGACCTTTGAGTGGCTACTAGTGGGCCTTGCTAGTCAGTGTGACTAGCGTCCAAGTTGGGTGGACTAACAATGGATCAACAATGATGCAGAAGCAATGATGATCCATCTTCACTAATGGTTGGGAGGCTCATTAGCGAGCCTGAATAAAGGGGAAACGATATAATAGTTGGCATGTACCTAGCCAATTTTGGACTTCTTGCCAATGTCGACCACTTATGGCCCTGTTAGCGAGCCTAAGCGTTTGCTAATCCTATCTAAGGTTCATATTGATATCAAATATTCTACAAATATCAATGACATATATGGAAAGATTATAATATTATTGCTTATCATACTTTTACGTGATGACAATGTCCACCCCTAAGAACCTAATTTTCTAGAATTCAAGGTTTCACTTTACCACATCCTAACTTCAAACTTGGAAGATACTAAGCATGCATTTTAAACTTGAAACATGTCAAAAATTGTTCCAAAATTCTACTCAAGAGTAAACCCCACACCTATATGCTAAGACACAATTTAGGGCTAAAATAAAAGAACATATGGTATCACAAAGGTAGGTCCCCTTTCTATCCCATGCCAAACATGGCCTACTATTTGAGATTCAAAAAGGGGGTTATAAGATTATGGGAAAGATGAGGGTATTACTGGAATAGAACAACACAACGGCTCATTGATTAGTCCGGAGGGTGATTAATTAGTTGTGATATTATTCGCGTACGCGCCACGCGCAATTCCGTGCCGACTATATAACGCGCCTTATTTCGTGCTTAAACCCCACGCTTTCATAGCTTGCTCTCTGAACTGCTTCTTGATCGTGCTCGTGCTCCGGCTCCCGCGACATTGGCCCAATCCCTACGAAGCTTCCGTTCTCTCTCTGCGAGATCTCGCCTGTTTCGTGCAATTCCTCTTGATCGCAGTAGCTCTCTCTTCTCGCGTTGCGATGGCGGACCGTTTTCTGCCTAGGGCGGACGTTTCCTACGCGAGCGCCATGCTCTGGCCTGGTTGGGGCAACAAGAAATGGAGACCTTTTTTCAAGTATAATGACTGCCTGCCAGAGAAAAAGGACGAAAAAGAAGACTGTCGTCAGTATTACTTGATGAATCGAGCTGAACGACCCAGGACTCGTGCCACTTTCGTGAGAGAGTTTGTTACTGGGAGTCTTCCGAACGATCGTATGCTCAGCCCGCTCGACTGGGGAAGCTCAGGGGTTGTCGCCGTTGCCGTCGATAATATGATCTACACTTTCAACGGGGCCGGCAACCACGCGGGTCGTCGGATGCAGGTGCGCAACACAAATGGCCTAATCAATTTCACGGGTGTGGCATGGGCTCCAGATGGCAATCGAATGGCGGTAGGGTACCGCTACTCTGGAGCCGGTCACATTCAGCTTTTGGACGTTGCGGCCGAAAGGTTGGTGGAGATCGCGGGAGAAGTAGGGCTTAATACAATATTGAGGTGGAATTTTACCGAACCTGACGTGCTTACCAACGGTGGCCGAGATGGTGGCATAACCTGCAGAGATATGAGGGTGCCTCTGCGTTCTGCTTTTGTAACATTCCTGACCTGGATTATGCGTTAACCCTAGGTGTTTTGCCTAAATATGTAATTAAATCTTTGTGATTAACTCTGAGCATGTAATTAAGTTTCTCAGAAACGTATATTTCAGTATTTGCTCCTTTTTATTTAAAGTTGTAGCATTGTTTTGATATACAGGGACCTATGTGCAATTTACCCAGTTAAAAAGGGTTAGCTTGCAATTTGCACATAATGAGATGTTCCTCTGATGTTGAGACATCATGAGAATCTTTTTGGTAAAGTTTGAGGGATTTCCCAAGCTAGGGCACCAAGGTGCAGCTGTGGAAGCAATCCCAGTGCTTGAAACCTTAATTTGGGATAAAATGCAATTTACCCAAATTAAGGGATACAAATTGTGAAATATGTCATCTAGTGTATCTTTTTAGACTCTTGCCATCATTAAGAGAAGAAATGATGAGGAAGTCACCTCAATTGAATTATCAAGTTATGAGATATGCCTTGTGATTGAATAATCAGGGTATATGTGCAATATCCCTTTAAGTATGAACTTTATTATTAGATTGTTCTTCCTTGCCTTCTTTTCTATAACTTAAGATAAGGTTTGTCCTTAGAATAAAGAGGAAGGGACGAGCAAGTAATAAAGGAAGGACTTAGTTGGAATAAAGGGAAACTTATGAACTAACGTTGAAAATCCTACCCCATGTATATAAGCTCTCCTTCCCTTAGTTGCAAGGGAACTCACCCTTCGTTCCCTTACTGTTTCATTTCACCAAAGACGACCAAGGACTGCCTTGGAGATAAGGAGGACGACCAAGGGGTGCAAGGTAGGTTTAAACCCCTCTTCTTGCCTAATTCCATGGTTAGAATTCGAATTCAAGGTCATCTTCATGGCTAACTCTTGAAACCCTACCTTTCTAGCCGTCTATTTTCATCCTTCCTTGGAGTTTTCACCTTGGCCAACCTGTAAGAACTCAAGGACGCCATTATATCTTGGAGCTTGAAAGCTTGGAGCTCAAGAAGCAAGCTTTAGGCGGGTTTTATAACTCTAAACCCATGCTTTACTATGTGCATCTTTATATGTGTTTTGATGATAGCTCTTAGTGTTTCCCTACTTTTCCCTGCTATTTTGCAAGCAAACCCGTGGGATATCTGTACTGTTCTTGAGCTAGAAGATGAAGGCGTGATTTCCAAGAAAAACCAACCACTTTTCTTTTCCTTAAACGGTCCTAACAGTTTTCTCTCTCGGACTCAAGACCGCGAGGTGAGCAAACAGTCTCGAGACCGCGACAGGGCAAACGGTCTCAAGACCGTTTGGCCCCGTTGAGCGAGCGTGGACCGTATGAGAAATCTGTTCCTAATTATATAGGCTAATTACCCTCAAAATTTGGGAGACTAACTCCAAAGGAATCGGGAGATATGACCTTTTTAAGTCACAACTTTAAATGAATTAATTACTGATTTTCAAACGGTCTAAAATTGCCTTTTTGGGCAAACGATCTCAAGACCGTGTAAGGTCTTTGACTAAGCATTGACCGTATGAGATTACTGTTCAAAATTATGTTAATGAACAACTCACCAAGTTTGATGGTCTAATTCCAAACAGGCTAAGAGTTGAAGGGTGAATACTAGGGATAACCCTAGGTGAAATCAGTACTGAAATTATGGTGACCTAATTAGGGTTTTTAGGGTTGATTGACCTAAACGGTCTCAAGACCGTTTAGGGGTCCCCCAAACGGTCTCAAGACCGCGAGGGCAATCAACCAAGACCGTTTGGAGGTCTGGGGTCAAGGATAGTTGACCAATTGAAGGTACAATTACACCAAATTACATTGCAATTAAATATTGACATAATCATCAACTCAATGGGTCAGACCTTGATGAATCTGCACTAGAATCCAAAATTTGGATGGGCAAACGGTCTCAAGACCGTTTGGAACTCATCCAAACGGTCTCAAGACCGAGAGGACAATCACCCAAGACCGTTTGAAGGTCTAGGGTTGAGTAATTTGACCAATTGAGGACCCAATTGCAAATAAGTTATCAATTTAATCAAAATTCTGTTTTGTGACTCAATCATGGTTCAACCCCTATCAAATCACCTTAGATTTTGATGAAATCTTGGGCAAACGGTCTCAAGACCATGTGGGGTCCACCCACATGACCTCAAGACCGTTTGGGCTAAGTTTGGGCCCAATTGGAGCTCAATTGAAAGGTTCAACCTTGTGTTGAGTCACATTGTTAAGTGTTGATGGGTGAACATTGATAGACCCTAATTGAATCGATTTCAACCATAATTGGTTAACCATTATGGGTCAATTGAATGACCAAGTGATCAAGCATAATCTTAATTGACTAAATCCATAAGTGGTCATCATAGCTTTGACCATTTGAGGGCTTCAACATGGGTTGACATTATCGGTTGCATCTTTGAGCCTTGTTGAAGGACCAAGCGGCTGAGACCATGAGAGCCTCGCGGTCTCAAGACCGTGAGAGGGCTCGCGGTCTCAAGACCGTGAGGACTCTTTCTAACTCCAAGACCGCGAGCCCCCTTAGGCTTCAAGACCGCGAGCCTCTTCAAGGGTTCAAGACCGCGAAGCCTCCCATTGGTTCAAGTTAATGTTGAGACCGCGAAGACCAATTTGAGTTGAGACCGCGAGGGTCATGAAGACCGTTTGCCCTTCTTTGACCTCAGGACCGCGAGGCCCTTCGCGGTCTTGAGACCGCGAGCCTCCTCGCGGTCTCAAGACCGTGAGGGGGCTCACGGTCTCAAGACCGAGAGGAGGCTCGCGGTCTCAAGACCGCGAAGGGCCTCGCGGTCCTGAGGTCAAAGAAGGGCAAACGGTCTTCATGACCCTCGCGGTCTCAACTCAAATTGGTCTTCGCGGTCTCAACATTAACTTGAACCAATGGGAGGCTTCGCGGTCTTGAACCCTTGAAGAGGCTCGCGGTCTTGAAGCCTAAGGGGGCTCGCGGTCTTGGAGTTAGAAAGAGGCTCGCGGTCTTGGAGGGTCAAAGTGGGCAAACGGTCAACACTTTCAACCAATTTCAACCCAATTGATGATTAATGATTGAAATTAATCAATGTGATTCAAGGTTGACCACATTCAATCATTTGATGATGTAAATGGTTCAATGTTGCTCAAATCAAACCCTAATGACAACCTAGGATATTAAGAGGTTATTTGACTAAGGTTTTTGACCATGATGATGATCAATGGGGTGAATTACCAAAATACCCCTAAAGGGTCAATTGAGTTATACCTTGCTCAATTCAAACCCTAATTACATGAGAATAGAGTTTTTAGTCATAATGACTCTATCCAACTTGATCTAGTCTAATGTTATCATCAACCATTAGTATGATGAAAGAGAGAGTACTCTAGAGAGAGAAAGTACCCTAGAGAGAGAAAGTAACTCTAATCACATAATGATGATGTTTTTGGCTATGTTAGCCTATGATGCCTCAATCCAATCTGTTTTAGAGTGATGTTGACATCACCTAACATTATGATGAGAGAGAAAGTACTTCTAGAGAGATAAAGTACTTCTAGAGAGAGAAAGTACCCTTTTTAAGTAGAAACTCAACTAAAGCATCTCCAATGTACATGAATGAGCATAATTACGGTATGATCCACCTGTGTGAGATCATAGAAACCCTAATTATGATAAATGATGAACCTTTAACTAATCCAAGAGCATCAATGAAGATGTTACTCATACATGATGATGTTATGAGTTTAATTCACCTTGATGTGAATAGTAAACCCTAATTCAAGGGTGATGACATGTGATGTGAATAGTAAACCCTAATTCAAGGGTGATGACATGTAATGTGAATAGTAAACCCTAATTCAAGGGTAATGGCATGCTTTTGAGCAATAAACTCTATTTGATTTAAATTAAAGATTTAACTCTTATGACAAGAGTAGGAAGTACATTCCTTATTGTTGTATTACCTTTATCAGATGTATTAACCATGCAGGTTCTGATATGAGGGTAATCATATCCAGGTATGGATGTTGATGTTATATTCATTAAAGGCATGTTGTTAGCCTTATGAATAAGTAAAGTAATCTGATGTCTTGCCAGTGGCATCCTATGCTGATAATGGGCTATGAGAGCCATGAATACCATCAAGGTCATGCCTTAGAGATGACTTGTAATGAGGATAATGAGAAATGATGATTGATATGAGTTAGGCCTGTTACATTTAGTATTCTTCTTTTATAGCTGCTATGCTATTGTTATTAGTCGCAGAACAATGTATGTTGTTAAAGAATACTGAATGTACCTAACTAATCAAGTATAATGTAGAGCCCTGATCATAGATCCATCATTGTCAAAAATTAAATGATGGTGAAACAGGTTTTCCTCAGGGAACTCCTGGAGCACATACTTTTGAGTATGTGGGGTACATGGATGTGTAGAACCTTACATCCTAGTGTAGGAAAGTGATGTAGATGTGGAATCCATCCATCCTTCACTATAGTTCCATACCGTATCAGTGGTAGGTAAACATGAAACCTCTTGATGACGAAGAAAGCACAGATATCCGTATCAGTGGTAGGTAAATATGAAACCTCCTGATGACGAAGAGAGTACAGAACGCCACTGTGACTCTAGAATAGCGAAGGACCAGTTTACCCTGGTGAGCTATAGTAGTAGAGACACGAGATGTCCTACAAGTGATCCTCTTACTGACTGAGGAAGGTGAAGGTCATGAGAATCCGGCTCTCTTAATGACCTATGTATGATACTGATGTGACTTCTCAGCGATCAGTTGGGGTATGAGTGGTAAGCCTCATCTCCACAGGGCATAATATTGTTTGTAAAACATAATCAACCATGTAGTATAACTTGTTAGAGGTGACTCCAAGTTAATTGGTTGATGTTACATTGCAATAATGTTGATATTCTCCATATCTCCTAAATTGTAGAGATCTTGTTATACCTGCAACTGTTATAGAATGCTTTGAAGGCTTTACTGTTTAAAATAATCTTTGATGTTATAATAAAGCTTCTGGCGAAGAGTTATAACTCTCGCTGGGACAATTATGTATAATTGTCTCACCCCGTAGGCTTCAACTTTTTAGGTGGACGTCGGAGACGAAGGAACCAACCTACAGGTGACCAGTCTCAGCAGCAGCAGCACCAGGGGCAGCAGTAATCTCAGGTGGAGATTTGTCCTGCCATGTGGTGTAGTTAGAGTCAGTCCTATGTGTCCTCTGTACTCTCAGGTCTTGGAGTCTTGTGTTATGTGATCTTGAGATTTTGTATCTTGATGTATATAATTACTCAAGAAGTAATTATCCTGAGATGTAAACAGTTACCTCTCTTTATGAAAGGAGTTTTTATGGATACAAGTTCTTATCTCGAAAAGTTTTAATTTCCCATGATTTTTGTCTTCCACTGATTACCGATTCGCTTCCGCTAAGTTTTAATCGTGTTTATGTCATGGTTTGGAGATCAGAGCCCACAACTAGTGGTATCAGAGCTCCAGGTTCAGTTGAGTCTACAGAGGCATAGGACTTAGGATGTCGAGTCTACCTTTAGTACTCCTTCCTCATCTAATAGAATCTTCTGCTCCTCAGGTGAAGAATATACATAAGAATGTCAGAACATCATGATGAGCACGTGGCAGAGAGTAGTGCTAGTGCACCTCGAGGCGGTGCAAGAGTTCCAAGAATAGAACAACCTGCACCTGAGTCGCCAAGAGAGCCACCCCAGTTCGACCCAGCTGACATGAGTGATCCAGCTGTACAGACGATGTTCGGACAGTTCATGACTGCCATGACACATATAACCGATAGGATGCCCATTCCTGCACCTAGGGCACCTGTCCAGCCTGAAGCACAAGGTATTGGTAAGACATTCGAACGACTTCGTCGTGTCGGAGCTACCGAGTACTTCGGAACTACCGACCCTGCAGATGCTGACTTATGGTTGACAGAGTTGGAGAAGGCTTTCAGGATTCTTATGATTCCGGAAGCTGAGAAGGTTAGACATGCTGTCTATCTTCTCAAAGGCAGTGCTGGTCACTGGTGGAACATGGAAGAGCAGAAGAGACCTGGAGTAGAGTTCTCATGGGAAGAGTTTCGTCGAGAATTTATCAATAGATATTTTCCAAAGACCTTCCTAGATGAGAAGATCTCTCAGTTTGAGAAACTAAGGCAGGGTATGATGAACATTAGTGAGTATGAAGCTAAGTTTATGGAGTTGTTGCGGTTCTGTCCGCACATGGCTGCTACGGATGAGGAAAGAATCAGAAGATTCGAGAAGGGTTTTAATTCTGATATGTCAACCCCTGTGTCTGCCTTAGAAAATAGAGAGAGATTCTCTACCTTTGTTGAGTCAGTCCAAAGGATAAAGAGATCTGTGGTTGAGAAAAGACAAACCCATAAAAGATATCCACAGTTCCAGGGTTCTTCATCTAGGGATTCCAAGAAACCTAAATTCTCTGCACCTAACCCTCCACCACCCAGATTGAGTTTTCAAACTCAATGGACACCAAGAAGAGGTAGAGGACGGAGTCAACCGCTTCAAGGGATGCACAGTTCTGCATCAGTGTCAGTTACTGGACCACCCAGACCACAGCAACAGGAGAAGAGTTGCTACAACTGTGGTAAGGTGGGACACTTGATGAAGGATTGTCGTTCTAGGCCTGTCAGTGTGACACAACAAACCCCGAGACAGAATCAACAGGGATCTCAGAATAGACAACATCAAGGAGCAGCTCGAGGACGTGGACAAGCGTCTCAAGCTGGATCATCAGCACCACCTCAACACCAGGCGACTGCGAGGTTCTATGCTATGAACCCACCTGAGGCAGTGGTCAATCCACAGGTAGTGGCAGGTCAGATGAAACTTTTATATTCTGATATGTCTATATCCTGTGTTGTATCCGTTCTGATTGATCCGGGTGCTACGCACTCTTTCATCACTCGTGAAGTGATTCGTAACTGTAATGTGACTGTTAGTCATAGAGCAGATAGTCTGTTGTTAGAGACTCCGTTGAGTGGGTCTGCCGTTTTGCAGGAGGTATGTTCTCCCTGCATCCTTTTCTTTTCTGACCATCGCATTCAAGTGGATCTTATACCACTTGATATGCAGGGATTTGATATAATCCTCGGGATGGATACCTTAGAAAGGTATAGAGTTGTCTTGGATTGTGAGTCCAAGTTGGCTGTGTTTGCTGATGAAAGCAACACATGGATCTTTCAAGGTGAAAGAAAGATTCTGCCTACCTGTCTTGTATCAGCTATGGTTGCTGATAAGCTGTTGAGGCAAGGATGTTATGCATTCTTAGCCCATGTGGTAGATGTTACCAAGGAAAGTTCTAATCCTGCTGAAGTTCCTATAGTCAAGGAATTCAAAGATGTATTTCCTGAAGAACTTCCTGGTATACCACCACCTCGGGAGATTGATTTTGAAATTAATCTGATCCCAGATACAAAACCCATAGCTCAAACTCCGTATAGGATGGCGCCTGCCGAGATGGCAGAACTCAAGAAACAGCTTCAAGAGTTACTTGAGAGAGGTTTTATCCGACCGAGTACTTCACCTTGGGGTGCTCCGGTCTTGTTTGTTAAAAAGAAAGATGGGTCAATGCGGTTATGCATCGACTACAGACAACTCAATAAAGTGACAATAAAGAATAAGTATCCTCTGCCGAGGATTGATGATCTCTTTGACCAGTTGCGTGGTGCAACAGTATTTCCAAAAATAGACTTGAGGTCTGGATATCATCAACTCCGTATTAAGGATAGTGACATATCCAAGTCTGCCTTTAGGACAAGATATGGTCACTATGAGTTCACGGTTATGTCGTTTGGACTAACCAATGCACCAGCTGCATTTATGGAACTCATGAATAGAGTTTTTCGACCTTTCCTTGATCAGTGTGTTGTCGTCTTCATAGATGACATACTGATTTATAGTAAGGATGCCCAGCAGCATGAGCAACATCTTCGCCAAGTTTTGACCTTGCTAAGAGAACATAAGCTGTACGCCAAGTTTAGCAAGTGTGAGTTCTGGCTGCCGGAGGTATCTTTTCTTGGACATGTAATATCCGCCTCGGGAATTCGTGTTGACCCTACAAAGGTAGAATCTATTCTACAATGGGAACAACCAAAGACACCGACGGAGATTCGAAGTTTCTTGGGGTTAGCTGGCTATTATCGAAGGTTCATTAAGAACTTTAGTTCTATAGCTTTACCTTTGACCAAGTTAACCCGGAAAGATGTTCCTTTTTCTTGGAGTGATAAGTGTCAACAATCTTTCCAGTTACTGAAAGAGAGGTTGACAAGTGCACCTGTGCTAGTGCTACCTGAACAAGGAAAAGGATATGTAGTTTTCTGTGATGCTTCCAAGAATGGGCTTGGATGTGTGTTGATGCAGGATAAACAAGTGATCTCTTTTGCTTCCCGACAGCTTAAGAAACACGAGGAGAATTATCCGACACACGATCTAGAGTTAGCTGCTGTGGTCCATGCCTTGAAGATCTGGAGGCATTATCTCTACGGAGAAACATTCCAGATTTTCACAGACCATAAAAACCTTAAGTATATCTTCTCTCAGCATGAGCTCAACATGAGGCAACGTCGTTGGATGGAGTTAATCAAGGACTATGATTGTACAATTGATTACCATCCAGGCAAGGCCAATGTTGTTGCAGATGCCTTGAGTAGGAAATCAGCAACATCAACCATGAATAGAGCACAACTAAACTCTTTAGTATGCTCTAGAAAAGATATGCTTATCTCTTTAAGGCAAGACAATGTACAGTTGAAGGTGTCATTGCTAGCCGGTTTGTTAGCTGAGATGCATATTAAACCTACCCTAAGAGAGCAGATTAAAGAAGTACAGCTAGATGATGCTGCAGTTCAACATATAAGATCTGAGTATGGAAATGAGAAGCAAGATGGTTTTCATGACTCAAAAGATCAAGTAGCTTGTTATAATGGAAGAATGATAGTGCCGGATGTGGACAACTTGAGGAAGTTAGTCCTGGAAGAAGCCCATTCTTCCATGTATGCTATGCATCCAAGGATCACCAAGATGTATCGGAATTTGAAAGATTTGTATTGGTGGTCTGGAATGAAGAAGGACGTTGCAGAGTTTGTTCTGAGGTGCCCTGTGTGTCAGCAAGTTAAAGCTGAACACCAGAAGCCTGCAGGACCAATGCAACCTTTACCCATACCACAGTGGAAATGGGACCATGTGACCATGGACTTTGTTGTTGGCCTACCCAGGACAAGCAAAGGACATGATTCCATTTGGGTAATTGTTGATAGGTTGACTAAGACAGCACATTTCTTACCTGTCAAAACAACCTATTCTGCTGAAAGGTTATCAGAGTTGTATGTTCAAGAGATAGTGTGTTTGCACGGAGTTCCTGTCACAATAGTTTCTGACAGAGGTCCTCAGTTTACCAGTCGTTTTTGGGAACAGTTGCACAAAGCCTTAGGCACTAAGCTGAGGTTTAGTACGGCCTTTCATCCACAGACTGATGGACAGACGGAAAGGACCATACAAACCTTAGAAGACCTGTTGCGAGCATGTGTTCTCCAGTTCACCGGAAGTTGGGATCTACACCTAAGCTTGATAGAGTTTGCCTATAATAATAGCTATCAGCATAGTATTGATATGGCACCTTATGAAGCCTTATATGGTAGACGATGTAGATCACCTTTGTGTTGGTTTGAAACTGGTGAGCATCAGTTGCTAGGTCCTGACCTTGTGCAGCAAACCACAGAAAAGATTAAAGTTATACAACATATGATTAAAACTGCTCAGGATAGGCAGAAATCTTATGCTGACAAACGTCGTAGACCCTTAGAGTTCCAGGTTGGAGACAAAGTGTATCTTAAGGTCTCACCTTGGAAAGGGGTCCTTCGTTTTGGAAGGAAAGGGAAGTTAGCTCCTAGATATATGGGGCCTTATCCAATCATTGAACGGATTGGAAAGGTAGCATATAAACTAGAGCTTCCCCCAGAATTACAAAGGTTACATCCTGTGTTTCACATTTCTATGTTGAAGAAATGTCACCCAGACACCGAGTCAGTTCTACAACCTATGGAGGTAGAATTGAATGATGACATATCCTATGAGGAGGGACCAGTGTCAATCCTAGATAAACGAATTAAAAAGCTAAAGAAGAAAGATATAAGTCTTGTGAAAGTCCTCTGGAACCATCGTGGTATTGAAGAAGCCACTTGGGAGTTAGAGGATGAGATGAGAAGGAAGTATCCTGCCCTTTTCTCATAGTATGTTTTATCGATTTCGGGGACGAAATCCTTGTAAGGGGTGGATAATTTGTAACATCCCTGACCTGGGTTATGAGTTAACCCTAGGTGTTTTGCCTAAATATGTAATTAAATCTTTGTGATTAACTCTGAGCATGTAATTAAGTTTCTCAGAAACGTATATTTCAGTATTTGCTCCTTTTTATTTAAAGTTGTAGCATTGTTTTGATATACAGGGACCTATGTGCAATTTACCCAGTTAAAAAGGGTTATCTTGCAATTTGCACATAATGAGATGTTCCTCTGATGTTGAGACATCATGAGAATCTTTTTGGTAAAGTTTGAGGGATTTCCCAAGCTAGGGCACCAAGGTGCAGCTGTGGAAGCAATCCCAGTGCTTGAAACCTTAATTTGGGATAAAATGCAATTTACCCAAATTAAGGGATACAAATTGTGAAATATGTCATCTAGTGTATCTTTTTAGACTCTTGCCATCATTAAGAGAAGAAATGATGAGGAAGTCACCTCAATTGAATTATCAAGTTATGAGATATGCCTTGTGATTGAATAATCAGGGTATATGTGCAATATCCCTTTAAGTATGAACTTTATTATTAGATTGTTCTTCCTTGCCTTCTTTTCTATAACTTAAGATAAGGTTTGTCCTTAGAATAAAGAGGAAGGGACGAGCAAGTAATAAAGGAAGGACTTAGTTGGAATAAAGGGAAACTTATGAACTAACGTTGAAAATCCTACCCCATGTATATAAGCTCTCCTTCCCTTAGTTGCAAGGGAACTCACCCTTCGTTCCCTTACTGTTTCATTTCACCAAAGACGACCAAGGACTGCCTTGGAGCTAAGGAGGACGACCAAGGGGTGCAAGGTAGGTTTAAACCCCTCTTCCTGCCTAATTCCATGGTTAGAATTCGAATTCAAGGTCATCTTCATGGCTAACTCTTGAAACCCTACCTTTCTAGCCGTCTATTTTCATCCTTCCTTGGAGTTTTCACCTTGGCCAACCTGTAATAACTCAAGGACGCCATTAGATCTTGGAGCTTGAAAGCTTGGGACTCAAGAAGCAAGCTTTAGGCGGGTTTTATAACTCTAAACCCATGCTTTACTATGTGCATCTTTATATGCGTTTTGATGATAGCTCTTAGTGTTTCCCTACTTTTCCCTGCTATTTTGCAAGCAAACCCATGGGATATCTGTACTGTTCTTGAGCTAGAAGATGAAGGCGTGATTTCCAAGAAAAACCCACCGCTTTTCTTTTCCTTAAACGGTCCTAACAGTTTGCTCTCTCGGACTCAAGACCGCGAGGTGAGCAAACGGTCTCGAGACCGCGACAGGTCAAACGGTCTCAAGACCGTTTAGCCCCGTTGACCGAGCGTGGACCGTATAAGAAATCTGTTCCTAATTATAAAGGCTAATTACCCTCAAAATTTGGGAGACTAACTCCAAAGGAATCGGGAGATATGACCTTTTTAAGTCACAACGTTAAATGAATTAATTACTGATTTTCAAACGGTCTGAAATTGCCTTTTTGGGCAAACGATCTCAAGACCGTGTAAGGTCTTTGACTAAGCATTGACCGTATGAGATTACTGTTCAAAATTATGTTAATGAACAACTCACCAAGTTTGATGGTCTAATTCCAAACAGGCTAAGAGTTGAAGGGTGAATACTAGGGATAACCCTAGGTGAAATCAGTACTGAAATTATGGTGACCTAATTAGGGTTTTTAGGGTTGATTGACCTAAACGGTCTCAAGACCGTTTAGGGGTCCCCCAAATGGTCTCAAGACTGCGAGGGAAATCAACCAAGACCGTTTGGAGGTCTGGGGTCAAGGATAGTTGACCAATTGAAGGTACAATTACACCAAATTACATTGCAATTAAATATTGACATAATCATCAACTCAATGGGTCAGACCTTGATGAATCTGCACTAGAATCCAAAATTTGGATGGGCAAACGGTCTCAAGACCGTTTGGAACTCATCCAAACGGTCTCAAGACCGAGAGGACAATCACCCAAGACCGTTTGAAGGTCTAGGGTTGAGTAATTTGACCAATTGAGGACCCAATTGCAAATAAGTTATCAATTTAATCAAAATTCTGTTTTGTGACTCAATCATGGTTCAACACCTATCAAATCACCTTAGATTTTGATGAAATCTTGGGAAAACGGTCTCAAGACCATGTGGGGTCCACCCACATGACCTCAAGACCGTTTGGGCTAAGTTTGGGCCCAATTGGAGCTCAATTGAAAGGTTCAACCTTGTGTTGAGTCACATTGTTAAGTGTTGATGGGTGAACATTGATAGACCCTAATTGAATCGATTTCAACCATAATTGGTTAACCATTATGGGTCAATTGAATGACCAAGTGATAAATCATAATCTTAATTGACTAAATCCATAAGTGGTCAACATAGCTTTGACCATTTGAGGGCTTCAACATGGGTTGACATTATCGGTTGCATCTTTGAGCCTTGTTGAAGGACCAAGCGGCTGAGACCATGAGAGCCTCGCGGTCTCAAGACCGTGAGAGGGCTCGCGGTCTCAAGACCGTGAGGGGGCTCACGGTCTCAAGACCGAGAGGAGGCTCGCGGTCTCAAGACCGTGAAGGGCCTCGCGGTCCTGAGGTCAAAGAAGGGCAAACGGTCTTCATGACCCTCGCGGTCTCAACTCAAATTGGTCTTCGCGGTCTCAACATTAACTTGAACCAATGGGAGGCTTCGCGGTCTTGAACCCTTGAAGAGGCTCGCGGTCTTGAAGCCTAAGGGGGCTCGCGGTCTTGGAGTTAGAAAGAGGCTCGCGGTCTTGGAGGGTCAAAGTGGGCAAACGGTCAACACTTTCAACCAATTTCAACCCAATTGATGATTAATGATTGAAATTAATCAATGTGATTCAAGGTTGACCACATTCAATCATTTGATGATGTAAATGGTTCAATGTTGCTCAAATCAAACCCTAATGACAACCTAGGATATTAAGGGGTTATTTGACTAAGGTTTTTGACCATGATGATGATCAATGGGGTGAATTACCAAAATACCCCTAAAGGGTCAATTGAGTTATACCTTGCTCAATTCAAACCCTAATTACATGAGAATAGAGTTTTTAGTCATAATGACTCTATCCAACTTGATCTAGTCTAATGTTATCATCAACCATTAGTATGATGAAAGAGAGAGTACTCTAGAGAGAGAAAGTACCCTAGAGAGAGAAAGTAACTCTAATCACATAATGATGATGTTTTTGGCTATGTTAGCCTATGATGCCTCAATCCAATCTGTTTTAGAGTGATGTTGACATCACCTAACATTATGATGAGAGAGAAAGTACTTCTAGAGAGATAAAGTACTTCTAGAGAGAGAAAGTACCCTTTTTAAGTAGAAACTCAACTAAAGCATCTCCAATGTACATGAATGAGCATAATTAGGGTATGCTCCACCTATGTGAGATCATAGAAACCCTAATTATGATAAATGATGAACCTTTAACTAATCCAAGAGCATCAATGAAGATGTTACTCATACATGATGATGTTATGAGTTTAATTCACCTTGATGTGAATAGTAAACCCTAATTCAAGGGTGATGACATGTGATGTGAATAGTAAACCCTAATTCAAGGGTGATGACATGTAATGTGAATAGTAAACCCTAATTCAAGGGTAATGGCATGCTTTTGAGCAATAAACTCTATTTGATTTAAATTAAAGATTTAACTCTTATGACAAGAGTAGGAAGTACATTCCTTATTGTTGTATTACCTTTATCAGATGTATTAACCATGCAGGTTCTGATATGAGGGTAATCATATCCAGGTATGGATGTTGATGTTATATTCATTAAAGGCATGTTGTTAGCCTTATGAATAAGTAAAGTAATCTGATGTCTTGCCAGTGGCATCCTATGCTGATAATGGGCTATGAGAGCCATGAATACCATCAAGGTCATGCCTTAGAGATGACTTGTGATGAGGATAATGAGAAATGATGATTGATATGAGTTAGGCCTGTTACATTTAGTATTCTTCTTTTATAGCTGCTATGCTATTATTATTAGTCGCAGAACAATGTATGCTGTTAAAGAATACTGAATGTACCTAACTAATCAAGTATAATGTAGAGCCCTGATCATAGATCCATCATTGTCAAAAATTAAATGATGGTGAAACAGGTTTTCCTCAGGGAACTCCTGGAGCACATACTTTTGAGTATGTGGGGTACATGGATGTGTAGAACCTTACATCCTAGTGTAGGAAAGTGATGTAGATGTGGAATCCATCCATCCTTCACTATAGTTCCATACCGTATCAGTGGTAGGTAAACATGAAACCTCCTGATGATGAAGAAAGCACAGATATCCGTATCAGTGGTAGGTAAATATGAAACCTCCTGATGACGAAGAGAGTACAGAACGCCACTGTGACTCTAGAATAGCGAAGGACCAGTTTACCCTGGTGAGCTATAGTAGTAGAAACACGAGATGTCCTACAAGTGATCCTCTTACTGACTGAGGAAGGTGAAGGTCATGAGAATCCGGCTCTCTTAATGACCTAGGTCGTCATACTTTGATTTTCACTTTGTCCTAATTGTCAGTTTGACATTCGTGGAATGAATGTATGATACTGATGTGACTTCTCAGCGATCGGTTGGGGTATGAGTGGTAAGCCTCATCTCCATAGGGCATAATATTGTTTGTAAAACATAATCAACCATGTAGTATAACTTGTTAGAGGTGACTCCAAGTTAATTGGTTGATGTTACATTGCAATAATGTTGATATTCTCCATATCTCCTAAATTGTAGAGATCTTGTTATACCTGCAACTGTTATAGAATGCTTTGAAGGCTTTACTGTTTAAAATAATCTTTGATGTTATAATAAAGCTTCTGGCGAAGAGTTATAACTCTCGCTGGGACAATTATGTATAATTGTCTCACCCCGTAGGCTTCAACTTTTTAGGTGGACGTCGGAGACGAAGGAACCAACCTACAGGTGACTAGTCTCAGCAGCAGCAGCACTAGGGGCAGCAGTAATCTCAGGTGGAGATTTGTCCTGCCATGTGGTGTAGTTAGAGTCAGTCCTATGTGTCCTCTGTACTCTCAGGTCTTGGAGTCTTGTGTTATGTGATCTTGAGATTTTGTATCTTGATGTATATAATTACTCAAGAAGTAATTATCCTGAGATGTAAACAGTTACCTCTCTTTATGAAAGGAGTTTTTATGGATACAAGTTCTTATCTCGAAAAGTTTTAATTTCCCGTGATTTTTGTCTTCCACTGATTACCGATTCGCTTCTGCTAAGTTTTAATCGTGTTTATGTCATGGTTTGGAGATCAGAGCCCACAGCTTCCTTGCCAGGAGTTGTGCGCTCGTACAGTGGAGGACACAGAAGGGAGGTTTGCGAGATGAGGTGGTCACCTTGCGGACTTAGATTAGCTAGTGGAGGCGCAAATGGGGTTGTATGTATCTGGGACGTATGCATGGAAGGCCGTAGGCTCCACAGGTTTCAAGGGGAAATCAGAAATCGGTCTTCTTCTACTTGTGCTGCCAATGCACTCTGTTGGTGCCCCGTCCGAACTCACATTCTGGCTGCAGGGAGGGGATCTCATTTGTGTTTCTGGAACACCATTGATGGTTCCTGCCTGGGTAACATGGATACAGGGTCTGAGATTTCAGGATTGGTTTCGGAAGCCAAGGAAAAAGTTTTCTTAACGTCCCATCATACATCAGAGGCTGAATCAGGCTTGTCTTTCTGGAGATACCCATCCATGGCCAGGGATCTCAGTTATCCTACTGGAAATTTCGATGTGCTGCATATGGCCCAGAGCCCTGACTCCACCATGCTGACTTTGGGTATTTTTGATCCTGGTAGGAATACTAAGGTAGTGGGGACATGCAAGGTGTTTGAAGCAAAGAGTGAACAAGCAAAATACATAAAGAGATCATCATCCACTTCTAATCTTGACTCCTTTACTGAAAAGTTTTCTATCATGAGGTGAAGCCTATCATTTTCTGCATTTGACTGACACTTTTTGTGTAGAATATATCTTGCAGGTATGGACGCGGCTCACTGGATTCACCTTTATTCTTCAACTATCAATAGTAGATGCTCCAAGGTATTCCAATATATGGTTGCATGCATCCAGCTGTTGATTTGTTTGTTGTTCCCCCTGTTGAATATGATCTTCATTCTAGTCTAATCCATCTAACATGGTTGCATTCTATTCTAATTCTTAGAGATAAATTCACCAACAGTTTCTAAACATCATTGTTCTGTTTCTATACTACCCTCATATCCTATTCAGAACCTCCTGACTTTTATTTGCCTTAATTTTTTTATCTCTGGGTGTCCTCAACTGTTCACACTATATTTCTGAAAGGTACACATATATACATTAGTGTGGTTAATGATCTTTAATATGTCTTTTCCCGTTGAGTATAGCCATTAATGTAGTTTACTCTCTTGAATACAATCCTCATTCTAGACTCACACACACATGATTGTGCACACACACAAAACACACACAAAAGACACAACGCATGCACACACACACACACACACACACACACACAGACATACACGCACAAAAGACACTATACATGCACACACACACAAAAGACACAACACATGCACACACACACAGACACACACAAACGACACAACACATGCACACACACAGACACACTCAACACACACACGCGCACGCAATGGTCGAGGTTGAAGTATAGCAATGAAAGCAGAGAGGAGGGGTTCTGGCAACATTGGGTATAAGTGGGGGAGGTTGCGAGGACAGGGAGAAGCATAAACAATGTCTTCAGCTATATATGGGAGGAGTTCTGCATGTGGCCGTAGGAGAAGGTGCAGTAGGTGGTGGGGGTGCTTGGCTGTTGTGAACAGGGTGAGGACTCAATGACAAGAAGGTGAATGGTAATGGGTAGAAGGGAGAAAAGTAGGGGATGGTGCAGGGTCAAGTGAGGGAGGAAAAGGATGAATCAAACACAAAATTGGGGTCATCAAGCTCTAACACCAATTGATGTAGCATACACCACAAGGAAGAAGGGGCAGGAAAACACAGGGAATTGATAATCCAAAAGTTTCACATTAAATCAACAACCCAGACAAAGCCCCAAGGCTGACTATACACACATATCACACTTAGAGCCCCAATGATTTAGGGAAAATGCATATAATTGCTAAAAAGTAGAAATATCTATAAAACTAAATTTTTTATGACTAAGCCAAACTGAACACTTTAAGCAACACTTTAATGGACCTTCTTGGCATCTTGTAGACCCAAATATGGGTTCTGCCCCGCTTCCTGCCCTACATTAAGTTACATAGCATTAGTTGGCCTGAAATTGTGGTTTGTTTTTTTAATGAAATCCAGATTACTTCCTTACCTTGTTGTCTTTCCGATAAAAAAGTTATCGAATGGTTGCTAAAATATATTCAAAATATTCCACATACATATAGTATTTCATAGAGTTTTATGTTACAGTCAACTGCAAATTTATCAATAACAACACTATTTTAGTTATTTATATGGAATCTCAAAATTATTTTTTATAGAAAAATTGAAGTTTGCATGAAAGTTCCAATTCAATGAATAAATAAATTAGCGAACACCCTTGTACTTTTTTTTAATAATGAGAGCATTCTAGAACAAATCAGATTAGTTTACAAACATGGATCTTTAAATGTAACAAATACTTATGTTTCACCAATATACGATCTTATGAAATGGATCCTGGATATCCATCATTAGAGCATTATTTCTGATAGGATCAAAGCATACTAATGAAGAGTACGATAAGAATGTTTAGCAGCAGTGAAATTTCAATTTGAACAATAAGTTGCGGTTGTAGAAGGGTTATTGGATCTGACTTTTTACTATAATAGAGAGTGTTGGGCCATCAAGCAACAATTAATAACAAATTGATGTAATGAAACGGGATTACAAAGAGGTAAAGGTAGACAAGGATTGTATTATAAATGACCATTGTTTAACAATAATATGACAGCGAATCTGTGATAATGTGTTTAAATGGTCCCCACATACACAGTGTTGGCATAAGAGAACCCCTGTAAGGAGTAATGATTGTGTGCTGGATAGAATTAGGAAGGGAAGAGGCAGACTCAAAGTATGTAAGGGAAGCTAATAAAGGATTTGCTTCATTTATTATGCAATGAAAAAATAGCTGGAGTGAGATATGATTTTGCCATAGATGCAAATATAGTGTTTACAAGCACACACAGTAGTCTTAAAAATATGGTCTAGATAATATCTAGAAAGTTCTTTTTGTAAGATTATTCCATCATATACAAGAAAATAAAGATATATACAGGGAAGAGAAGGAGAGGTCCAAAACTAGGTTTACTTTACTAAGTCTTCTCATGGACTCGTAGTTACCATAATCTCATCCATTGTTTTACAGTTTTGCCTATATCCCTAATTATATTTTATCAACACCTGGTGCCTGTGCTATATTTTTCTCTTTCAGGGATTGTCCAGATGCTATCAGATAAAAAGGTACTCATTTAATCATATAAATAATTATTTTCTCTCTAGAAGTGACTTTTTGCTTGGATTTTCTCATAATTCAGTCCAATTGGTAGACAGTATAATAGTTTACAACACAGTTATAGTAGTCGACAGTCATTTTTCTTTGTTGACCATGATTAAGTTTACCTTAGCATAAAATATGCAAGTACTAGTGGCCAATACAGAACACTAAATTATTGTCAAGCACAATTTAACTTCATCTATGTTCTTCATGTGTTTTTATGTTATTATATTGTTAACTAATGATGTGATGTGATGACATTACATGAATCAACTTTTGATTTGAACTGGCAATCTGTTTTATTAGAAAATTTATGATCATGAAAAGATGTCTATCCTTATTTCTTAAATATGTAGTACATATAATACTCATAGAAGGGTTATGAATACAAGATCTTGTTACTGGTTGATTTTTTCATGGACCTTTCTAGAGCAATGAAAGTGTTACTCATGCAAAATATAATGCTCATACTAGAATCTTTAAGCTAGGTAAATTGATAAATCGGTCATGGGTCATAGGCCCTCACCTTTAGTAGTTTTGAGGTATCTTAAGCTCAATTTGTAAAACAATTATTACTCAAAATATTCAACTATGAAACTAGATTTTATCCTAATGGTCTTGAAGTCCATGATGTTATTGATTATTTCTTCAAATGGCTTTCCCCATCAATAATGATCTTTATTCTAGTCTAATCCATATAATATGTCATCAATCTAGTTCTTCTATACTACCTTGTAGTTGCAGTAATATATACTTCACCGTTTTGTTCCTGTACCATCATTTTATCCCGGTGATAACCTCAGTTGATGGAGAGGAAAACCCAGCAGCATAGTCACAAATTCGATATTCGGGATACGTACGGCCAAGTTGAAAAATTCGGAAATCGGGAATTATGCGGAAAATTCGGATAAAAACCGGTCAACATGCGGTAAAAGTTTGGTCAACTATTCGGAAAAAAGTCGGCAAAAAAAACAGATTACACACACACACACACACACACACACACACACACACACACACACACACACATATATATATATATATATATATATATATATATATATATATATATATATATATATATATATATATATATATAAACACACACACACACACACATATATATATAAGTCCGGCTAGAATACACTCGAGTGTATTTGGAGCAGAATACACTCAAGTAGTTTTTCATGATGTAATATTTTTTCAAAAATCTAATCCGTTGATCTTGTTAAACATGTTGTGAATAGCTCATATGCAAAATTTGAGCACATTTGGACAATTATAGGTCATGTTATAAAGACCGCAAAAAATATGCATTTTAAACTAGTTTCGCGCGTCGATTTTATTGCCCTTGGATGAGTGACTTACACTCATCCAAATGGGCTCAAAATTTGTATGTAGCCTAGTTATAGTATGACGGTGAAGATCAATGGTTTACATTTTGTAAAAAATAGTCTTGATATGCAAACACACTTGAGTGTATTCGTGCGATCTGTATACTCGAGTGTATTCTAGCCTGACTCTATATATATATATATATATAAACACATACAAACATATATATACACCCACACATGTAATGATTGAAAATGAACAAACATCGAACTAATTACCCTAATATTGGAAGAAGAGGAAGAAGTGGGAGTAGCAAGCAGCAGGCACAAATCAGGGAAGAAAGGGAAAGAATGGAGGAGAAAGATGGAGCGTACATGTAGAATGTCGAGGGTTACTCCTCCTGGTGTGTCGGGGGATAGAGGAGGAAGGTTGGACGATTTAGTGGAACCCTCCTACAAGTAAAAAAGGACATGGAAAAAACAAATGTGAAGCAAAAGTACGAAACTGTTTAAAACGGCAAAAAAACGTATTAAACACTTTTAAAACGCAATACGCGAATAAAATGCGTTTAAAACGTATTATTCGGTTTGGGTTTTAAAACGGCCGTCATATACGGCACATGAATAATACGCATTTTAAACACATTTAAAAAAAGAGAGAGTATATTGTGACTATGCCCAGCAGATGGGTGGCTGGGTTGGTCAGGGATTGATTGGGCTGTATGGTCTTTGCATTTTGATCTTGGTTGATGGTAAAATCTTACATAGATGCACGCTTTCAGGCGGTGATAGTGGCCCTCAAAGTGGAGGATAATCTGAATCACACTGTATCCTGTTTCGAGCTGGATGACCCTTATTCGATGGAGATGTTATGGGGCAGGGCCGAGGGGCCATGGTGGTTGATTCCTTTATATAGGGAGATCATACGGCAGTAGAGGATCAGAGTGTTATTGGCTTTCTGATTCCCAGGTTAGCCGACTCGTTCCACGGGAGATTGGTAAATAAGGAACTTGTTTGCCAAATCTCAAAATGATTAAAAATCCTTTACTTCTGTATATTTGCGTGGTGATGGATAGCAGATGCATACCATACCTTAGTTATAGATGGGCTCCTGTATATTTGCGGTTTCTGGGCTGTATAGTTGAGTTTTGTGGGGGGGGGATACTCTTATAATTCAGGGATGGGCTGATGTCACTGATTGATGTTGAGGTCGCCTGTTTGATCGTTTGGTTTTTGCCTGCATGAGGATAGCAGGGTGAATAAAAAGTCTCCTGACTTATTAAAAAAACCCACAGTTGATGGAATGTTCTTATTGATTTCATTTTGGCAAGCTTTCTCATATACTTATTATCTAAATCATATATACTTCATTGTTTTGTTCCTATACTATCATTGTGTCCTGGTGAAAACCTTAGTTAATGGAATGTTCTCATGGATTTCTTTTTGGAGCGTTCTCATGTAGATATTATCTATTCTCATTTTCTATCTTATATCATGATTACAACAACCTTGACTTATCCTTAGATGTATTCGTAGTATCTGATTACCGGCACCCATAAGATTTGTTACCTTCGTCTTGCAATAGGGTCACAAAAGCATTCTTGTGAATCATACATATGTTAATTTCCTTAACATTAACTTTCTTAAAATTTTGTTCACATATTTAATTGATAGGGCTAATGTAAAACCTTTCCTTGTTTAATAGTAGTTTACAACTTTATTGGAGATGGGATTGCACATGTTTATGTATAGAAGGAAATTCAATCTGGTGAAAAATTTGCCAATGGGATATAGAAGTTTTGATAATCATAACTTTGTTGGTATTTTTAATGTGAAACTTTATTGTCTTTCTTCTTGAATAACTTTTTTAATAATTGGAAACCATTTTATTCTATCCTTTTTTTGTTTAATATCACCTTTGTGCAAACTTAACACTAACAACACGTTAAATTTTGGGGGCAGGAAAAGGGAAACACTGTCACTATTGTTGAATAGTGTCCTTGAGAAGAAGGAAAAATGAGTCAATGGAGTGAGGAAAGAAGATAAAAAAGTAAAAATTGGAGAAGACACAGGTAAATGCGGATAAAAAAATTCCTTGTTTATATATGCAATACATACAGATATTAACATTTCCACCTACATTATATGAATCACTTAAATTTAGATCTAATTTGTATGAGCATTGCTTAAAAGGGGGGCTTAATTTGTCTATCATGCTACGTGCTTTGAACTTCCACAAAATTTTGCATTTAGAATGCCTTCACTACTTTTTCATTGCTTGTCTTAAAAGTCTTGTTATCTATTTTAGTTATTCTTAACTTGTCACTTTGTCACCAGTCCAAGGAAATGGTTAAGATGTTTTATTAAATAAATTTTACAACGTTTCGCCTAGGTATAGTATACCATATTGCAAGATGATAAGGTTTATGATTTGTATATCTTTGAAAGAATCAACTTCAAAATACTAAGCTTTTAGGTTTTATCTCTTATGACTTGTATTTGTTAGAGAATCTTATAGCATCCTAACAAGGGTATTTCCTTTTTTAGTTTCCTATTGTTTCCAAAATGAAAAAGACAAAAAATAGAAGGATAAATAGCATGAGAGAGTTAAAAAAGATCATGAAGGAGGAATCACATTCCTATTTTATCTCCTCTTTCATCTCCTCTCTTATCTTTTCCTCTCTCCAAATACAAAATGGAAAACAAAAAAAGAAGACAGAGAAGGAAACATGAAATGAATGAGGTGAAAAGTGGAAGTATCCTCCTATTCTATCTCCTATTTCATCTTACATTCCTCCTATCTCGCTTCCTCCAAAAAAATACTAAAAAAAAAAGAGGAAGGAGAAAGAGTAGAAAAGAGGAAAGAAAGAAGGTTGAAAGAGGAATTATCTTCTGACTTCCTCTCCTATTCCATCTTACCTCCTCTCTCTCAATTTTTTTACAAAAGTATAAATTTATGTTTCAAGATATAAAAATGCAAAACTTTTTATATAAATTATGATTGTTAAAATTTATATATTTTCTAAGAGGTTGCATCTCTTTTTTTCTTGTTCAAGCTTAAGAGAGGCTTGAGAAGCGACCTCTTTCTTTCCTTGCAAACTAGCATGTCTATCATAGTTTCTTGCTTGTTTGATTGAATGTCGATTTTGTTTCCATATTAGGAGAGTTGTATGTCCTCTTGGGGGTTCTCACTTCTAGCATGCATGATCAATATGTTTGAAAATGTAAAATGTGCGCTCTTGCACATTACACTTCCTACTATTACATGCATCCAAACAACATACAACACACGTTGGATCTCAAGATGATCATGGAGGTGTTAGTAAAAGGCACCAACACAGGGGAATGCTAGATGGTCAAAGGCGTGTGAAACCTAGTCTCATAGTTGATTATGACCACTAGTGTTTTAAAAATGACCCGTACTTATGCGGTTGCATATGTCCAAGCGGCCTGGTACATATGCGAAATATATGGGTAATTGTACATGAGCTATCTCATGCAACCATTCATTAAGGGTAATTGCACATAGGCTACCCCTACTTATGTCAAAAGGCTGTGGAAATTTGATCGCATCTCACGTGCCCTCTAAATTAGGAAATTCCAATGTTCTTCTGACTTAACCCACGTTTGGTCTCATCATTCAAGCCTTTCAAAGCATACAAAGCTTACCCATACCTTGAAATCATATTGTATGGCAACTCAATTCCGTCAGACCCTTGCTATCTCATCATAAGGCCGCCAAAGTCCACTCATTACTGAGATCCTTCCAAGATAATAGCTTAAAGATATTGCTAAAATGTTGCTCAAAATGGGTCAAACCTGTACCATGATGTCTTGACCTCACCTTCATCCCAACAAGCGCCGAATGGTTGTTGAAGGCTCTTTCAATCAACCGGAAACCCTCAAAGGAAAAATTTCTTAACCATGTTAGAAGGTTGTGGGAGTACATGCTAAATCCATTTGGCCATCCTTTTCTTTATTTGTTCCTAATTTGACCACCCAAGCTGCGTTGGAAGGTTGCCTGAGCTAACAACCTTGCCGCCCAAGATCCCAATTTCAAAACATCTAATATGTGCTAAATGATTGCCCAACTACGACTCTAATCAATCTCATTTGATACGTTAATCTACTCTAAACTTGAAAGTACTCCAACTTTGGAACTTCTTCAGACCCTGTCGAAAGGATGTTGAGGTGCATTCAAAACCTCTTTTGACGGTCATTTTCTAGGGTCAACCCGGTTTGATCATTCAAGCTATGTCGTAAGGCTGTCCGATCCTAAATGACCTCTTAAAGGGCGTTACTGCCTTAGGTCCTAAATTCCAACAGATTAATTTTACGTTGAAAGGCTACACAATATAAATCGACAGCTTCACACGGTTAAGATACTCCGATATCAAAATATCTTAGGATTGTGTTGAAATGTTGTTGTTATTCTGATGTGTACCCTTAAGTATACTGATCCATTTTCTTGAGTCTATACAATGACGAAATTTTGTCGTCTCCAACCATGCTTCCAAGGTACATGCTTCTACATATAAACCACATCCAGTTTTGGACAGTGTGCTTCATGCCGCCCAACCATGCAATCCTATACCTCCAGTCTAAGCTGTGTATAGTTCACACATCCAAACATGGTTACTTCTACAAGATGATGCCATGCATCAATGAAGTGAACCTAGGTGTTGCTTCCAGATCAACGTACCTTCTTGACCAACCCATCCATGATTACAAACTCAAGTTACCAATCTATAATCTCAACTTGTATGCCTTAACTTGTGCCATAAGGATGGTGATCTTTCAATCTTGGATAAAACATCCATATGAATCACAAACTTGACTCATGCTTCATGCTCATCAATCGAAATAAAATATAAAGGGATTATCGAGCTAATTAAAACTCAATCCAGTTCTGTGATGTCATGCATGTTGCCAACTTGCCGTCTACTGCAAATGACCATGGTCCTAGCGTATGTCCTTAAAGTAGACCATTCGGATCTTGGACTTTCACCTTAAAATAGTTGTTGTTAATGTATAGGGTCTTGTATGTAAATGACATGGTCTTATATATTAAGGTCAGGGGTCTATTTGTAAATGTTGTAATACTTTCTTCTTATATATATGATATGTGAGACAGGCCGTAAGTCTTCAGGTCGTCTCCTTCTCCCACATTACAAGCTTCATGGTATCAGAGCCTAGGGTTTTCATCCCTACTTGGTCCAGGAAGCAAGCTGTCCCCTTGTTTCCTCTTCTTTCACATTTTCTATAGTACTGCTACAGTGCATCACTGTAGCTGCGCGACCACGGGAAGGGCTGCTGTGTCTCCATCTGCTGGATTTTGACTAAGCTTCTTATTGCGTTGGCTGTCCCCCAACCCCAGCAACCTCAAGGATCAAGCCAATCGTTGATTAATCTTTGTCTGGGCCTTCCGAAGTTGTTGATCTTCCTGGAGTGAAAATTGTTGTAGTTGCAGCCTGCTTACGGGCTCTCTTGAGGAGAAACGGATCGGCTCCATCTCTTCTTTTCCTGTCCTTGAAGGGCGCCCCTACGTCTGCTACCTTGCCCCAGAAGGTCAAGGGCACAGGAGCACCGAGGAGGGAGCAGTCCTCTTCCTCCTCCGGTCTATATCCCGTCGTTACTGTAGCTGCACAGTGCAGCCTTATTACTAAGTCTATTTTTGGGTTATCTTGAAGGATCTTTTGGTGCATTTGAAGAAGTATATTTTATTACAAAGTTCTTCCTTCCTACAAGGGCATCCAAACTAAAATATTCCTGCTACAAATCTTGATTTGAAGTTTACAAAGTCTGAAATTAAGCGTGCAAAGTCTGAAATTAAGCCTGCAAAGTCTGATTTTAAGGTCCTTTACAATTGATTCGGTCTGATATCAAGTTCCTAAAGTGTTGATTTAGTATATGCAAATCGACATGGATGATAAGAAGAATACTCAAGAGGAGGCTCCATATCTTATTTCATTGTCTGAAGAAGAATATGTTCATTTGATGCGTTTTCGAGCTTCACATCAAGCCACATCTTCAGTTGTCTACATTGCACAAATTGCCATCCCTTCAACATGTATCTCTCAAGCTTCTAAGGAATCAGGGTTCAAGTCAGATTGGGTTCTTGATTCAGGTGCAACTGATCATATCACAGGGGAACCTAAGATGTTTACCACCTACACTAGTAAGCCGGACCTACCCGGTGTTACCCTTGCAGATGGTTCTACTGTATCTGTCATGGGAACTGGAGTAGTGTCACCAACTCCACATATCTCCCTTCCTTCCACCTTGTTCATCCCACAATTCCCTTTTAATTTATTATCTATCAGCAAATTAACCCGTTGTCTTCAAGCCTCAGTCACTTTCTTACCTGATACTTGTGTTATACAAGACTTGAAGACGAGGAAGACAATTGGTGAAGGGTATGAACTGGCTGGACTTTACTACTTGAGTAGGTCTCCCACAACTTGTATCGCAGCTTCCCCTTTGGTGGTACACAGTCATCTTGGTCATGCATCATTGGATAAGCTCAAAGTTTTGGTCCCAAGTCTGTCCCACCAAGATGTGTTGCAGTGTGAGTCATGTCAGTTAGGGAAGCATACACGATCTATATTTCGGTCCAAAAAGAGTCAAAGAGCAGAGTCTTTGTTTGAGTTAGTTCACTCAGATGTATGGGGTCCGAGTCGTGTATGTTGACTCAAGGTCAATTAGGTCAATGTTGACTCACGTCTAAATTGACTAAACCCTTGTTTTGATGATGACTAACCATTCCACATATTGGTGTCTAATGCTTCTACATTGAGTGATTTCAGATTAGGTTTAGACACACTCCAAATGCCCTAACTTGCGCATATCAAATTGGAGAAAAGACAAGTCAAAATAGCTACAAGTGTGCAATTTGGGATCTCTATGTAAATGACCTTAGAATTGCTTTGTAATCACTTGTAATGATTGTATGACTTGTAATTAAGCTTAGAAAAATTATTGGGACACAAAAATCCATCATTTGTACGGTTAAACGAAAATTCCAAAATACCCATAACAGGGATTTTGTCGGCCGAATTCCAAACTCGGCCGATCCATATATTCTGGGATTTTTGTTGGAATCGGCCGAGTTACAAACTCAGCCGATCCACCGTTCGGTCGAGTTCTAGCTAGGAAACTCGGCCGATCCACTGATCGGTCCAAGTCTGGAAATGGACCGATCGGTCGAGTTTCTCAAAGGAAACTCGGCCGACAGTCTAGCTTTCAGCCTTGTCTTTTAGTGGTTCGGCCGAATTGCCTTTATAGAAACTCGGCCGATCAGACTGTACTGGAATGCAGAAAAAGCATTTCCAACCGTTGGAGACTTTGTTGGGACCCAAAATAGATCCGTTGCAACTTGTAAAGCGGCTATTTTTCGTTCACAAGTGTTCCCAAAGGCTAAGAGGCATCCTCAGCTATAAATAGGACCCCTTGGGCTTCATTCCAAGGTTGAGCATTCATTGCAAACTCTTTGTGAGGTTCCTATTCTATAGTTGAGTGCTTCCTACAGCCTCCTCTCTCTCTCTCTAAGCTTAATCACTTGCTACATCCATTAGAGTGAGTAGGAGATTTGTAAGAGAGCTAGTCTTATTTGTATATCTTGTGAGGCTCTCACTTCCACCACCTCCCCATCTCTCATTTCCTATCTTGAAGATGAAGGTTCTCTCTCTTGTCCAAGAGAGGTGAAGAAGAACAAGGGAAGGAGTCCCTTGGTGAAGATCAAGGCCGAAGACTTGGAGCTAGAGTGGGTAAGCCCTTGGAGAAGGCAGAAGACTCAAGCTCAAGTGGGTAAGTCCTTGGTGGAAAGCTTCTCCGAGTGAAGGTGAAGTCAAAGGCGGAAGATCCAAGAAGAGTGGGTAATTCCTACAAGGCCGAAGACTTGTGCAAGAGTGGGTAAGTCCTTGGAGAAGGCCGAAGACTCTTGCAAAGTGGGTAAGTCCTTGGTAAGGTTGAAGACTCTTTTGTATTGGATAGGTAAGTCCTTTGTTGGTCTTGTATTGTAAGTCTTATAATTGAATATAAGAGTGCAATTGGTTGAAGTCCTAGAGATTGACCTCTCTAGGAAAGTGGACTGACACACTTCTAGTTTGAAGTGTGGAACCACTCTAAATAGCTTTTCTAATTGGTGCATGTTCAATCTCTCTTATCCTTGCTATGCTTGATTTAGTTGCACTCAAATTACCTATTTAGCAACCTTATCTTGTCATATATTTTGAAGGTTTAATGAATTTTGTTTAAGTGCTTTCAGCTCTATTCACCCCCCCTCTAGAGCATCTAATCACCCATCTAGGATCCAACAAGTGGTATCAGAGCGGGTCTTCTCCAAGCATACTTCAACAAGTAGGAGAAGATGGGTGACTACCTAGGAGGGAGACTCTCGAGCAGCCTTCCAATCTTTGATGGGAGCAACTTCCTCTATTGGAGAAGAAGACTTCAATTCTTCATCCAAGGATCAAGTCTCGAGATGTGGCAAATGGTGAACAGCCCATACATTCTACCAAAGACAAACATTGAAGAATGGGATGAAGCCACCTTGATGAAAGCAACCTTGAATGCTAGAGCCATGCACATCCTATATGCCTCCATGACCCCCACCGAGTTCAACCGGATTTCCTCTTGTGAGACGGCCTATGAGGTATGGAGAAAGCTTTGCATCACTTATGAAGGGACGGATCAAGTGAAGGAAAGCAAAGTCTACATGCTCAAGGGGCTGCTTGAGAACTTCAAGATGGGAAAGGAGGAGAGTATAGCCAACATGTACTCAAGGATCAACACCATTGTGAATGGTCTTGCTATTCTAGGTCATCCTATGTCTAGTGGAGAGATCAACTCAAAGATCCTTAGAACTCTTCCCAAGAGGTGGGAATCCAAGGTGACTTCCATTGAAGAAGCAAGGTCACTTAAAGACATCCCCATTGAAGAGCTCATTGGAAATCTACAAGCACATGAAGCTACACTTGACAAGAGGGAGGAAGTAGAAAGACAAGAGAAGAAAGAGCTAAAGAGAATGAAGAAGGCTGAAATGAAGGCTCAAATTGAAGCTATCATGGAACAAGTCTCTCCATCCTCTCAAGCCAAGGAAGATGCCATGTACTCCAAGGGTAAACTCTACAAAGGCATGTCCTCCTCCATCCGGTGCTTCACATGTGGAAAGAAGGGTCACTACAAGGAAGATTGCCCACAAGGCAAAAAGACCCATCTTCACAAGAAGAAATGGCAATCAAGCTCAAGTGGCTCCTCCAACTCAAGCTCAAGTGAAGATTCAAGTGAAGGATCAAGCTCAAGCTCTAGTGATGAAGGAGAATGCCATTTTGCTCTTGTAGCATCAACAAGGGAAGACTCAAGTGAGGTAAATCTAAACTCTTTAGATAAAGAATCTTTGATTGATCTTATTCATGATATTTGTGCCTCTCTTAAGTCTTCTCAAAAGAAAAGGAAAAAGCTTGTTAGAATTGTTGATAAGTTGCATGTAGAATTAAATGATCTTGAACATGCTAATTCTTGCTTGCTTGATAAAAATGATTGTCTTAGTCAAGTAGATTCTCTCAAACTTGAAAATGCTAATTTTCTTGATAAGATTAGATTTCTAGAAGCTCAACCTCTCATGCCTAGTTCTAATGAAGAGCTTACTTTAATTGTTGATTCTCTCATGCATGCCATTGATGTTCTTAAATCTGAAAACAAGGACAAAGATTTTATTTTGCATGAATTAGAAATAGAAAATGCCTCCTTGCTTGCTAAAATCAATGGGCATGAATCTTGCTCTAATTCTACTAGTAGAGAGAATGACGTTGCTGCTCTTCACATTAATAGAGATTCTTATTTAACTAAAACTCTTTGCTTAGAAAATGATCTTTTGCATGCTAGAGAAAATATTAATCAATTTTCTTCTACTATTGCTTCTCTTAAGCATGATAATGATAGTTTGAGATCTTCTTTGCAAAGATTCTTAGTTGGCAAGAAGAGTCTTAATGACATCCTACACCATTCTACTAAACAAATTGGTAGACATGGTTTAGGGTATGATAGTAGTCAAGGAAACAACAAAGACAAAGGACCTCCAATATTCCATGGAATATCCTCTAGTTCCAAGACTATGGGAACATGCAACTATTGTAATGAAATTGGTCATTATTCTACTTGTTGTCCTTTTAGGAAAGCACCCAAGAGCAATAGGATTTGGGTTGCTAAACTAACCCCTCCGGACCCAAAAACATGATTGGGGACCATTTCATCTTTTTCTTGTAGGTATTTACAAATGGATTGATTTGAGCTATTGAATTGCAAATTGACTTCTCAATCCACATGAAAGAAGAAAGGTGAGATGTGTAGAGGGTGACAACAAGTGGAAAAGCAATGGTAAGCACAAAGGTAATGGTTTTATTGCTTATAACCATTTATAACTTGTTTTTGTCAAGTTAGTATGCACTATACATATGGTTTTTGAGTCAAAAGTGGCATTTTGTTATTCTCTTCACACTCTTGCTCAAAAACTGTTTCTAATGCTTCTATAGTGCATTACTAACTTGCTTAGACATGTTTGGATATGGTTTGTATATTTAGCATGCCTTTGAATATGTTTTTATGAAATATATGTGCTTTTTCTACAGTAGTTTTGCCGGCCGAGTTTTGTCCTGTCTAAAACTCGACCGATAGGCACCAATGGGTGTTGCCAACAGCTGCGATCGGCTGAGTTGCCAATATACAGAACTCGACCGAAAACACTGTTCACAGAGTATACAGTTGGCTTATTGAATGAGAATTTCCCTCTCAACTAGATTTTCTCAACCAATAGCCTTATTCTTTGGCACTCCATTTGGTAACTTTATATATGCATATTGCCATGTTCTAAATTTCCTATCTTGCTTACAACTCTATCTCTCTAATTGCTCTAAATTGGTATATCTATATGTTGCAATTACTTGCTTTGAGTTGTTTTGCAGGTTTTGATGATGATCTCTTTGGATCTCTTAGTTGTGTCTAAAAGCGCTTCCGTTGTACTCTAACTTGCTACATCTATCTAGGTGTATATCTTGTTTTGATACAACCTTGAGGTTCTTAGGGGTAATCATCTTATGGTAAGGATGCATATATAGTGAGTTATATCCTTTCATGCTTCTTAAATTTGCATATCTCTTTGTTTGGATATATCTCTACATCTACTCATAGCTTGCTTTATCTTGTGTACCTTTTGGTATCTCTTGCTATGATCTAGATCCTACTAGTAGTCCTAACTTGTGATACCATCTACTAGTAGTTCATATACATGTAGTTCTAACCTTGTTTACAAAGTGCCATCTTTGATCATCTATATGTTATGCTTGTATCTTATCTCATACATGCTCAAGATTGTTCCTTAAATTGCATATCTACTATCTTGAGTTGCTTGCATAACATTGTGATGCAGGGTACATAGATCTACATGATATGTAGAAATTGGAGTTTTTGTGGATTTTTATGCAGGTTTTGCTACAATTTCAGTTTTTGCTGCAAGTATAGTTTTTTTTATGCAGAAACGACCTTCTGAGCAAGACTCATGGCTTTGCCATGAGCTCCGATGGTTTTTGGTCAAATTCCATCATCTTGAGGGTCAAAATTGTGATTTATTGTTTTTCTGCAGCACTTTATCTTGTATTTTTGGGTTGTTCAAGTATATGATTTAATTTCTTTCTATGCTTGGAAAAGCCCCTATTTGTGCTCTTCTACTCTCCTTATATAACTTTTGTTATCTTCTTTCTCTTAACAAGTGGTGTTTCTTAGTTTCTTCACACCCCCACCTTTTTGAAATGACAAAGGGGGAGAAAGATATGTCTTCTTTTGACAACAGGGAGAAGGCATGTCTTACATGAAGCAAAGAAGCGTGTCCATGTAAAGGGGAGAAGGTAAATGGGAGAAGACATATATGTGTAGAGCATATATGAGTAGAAGACATAGTTTCTATAAATGTTATGAAAGCTAACCATGCAGGAGAAATAGCATCAATTGAGGGGGAGTATGAGAACTCCATGCGCATCAATTGAGGGGGAGCATATGAGCTCAATCCTATTGAAACCCCTAGGTTTCTCCGAAGGTATGATTTCACGTACAAACTTTCAATACATTTATGGAATGGTTTGTCATCTTCAAAAAGGGGGAGAATGTTGACTCAAGGTCAATTAGGTCAATGTTGACTCACGTCTAAATTGACTAAACCCTTGTTTTGATGATGACTAACCATTCCACATATTGGTGTCTAATGCTTCTACATTGAGTGATTTCAGATTAGGTTTAGACACACTCCAAATTCCCTAACTTGCCCATATCAAATTGGAGAAAAGACAAGTCAAAATAGCTACAAGTGTGCAATTTGGGATCTCTATGTAAATGACCTTAGAATTGCTTTGTAATCACTTGTAATGATTGTATGAATTGTAATTAAGCTTAGAAAAATTATTGGGACACAAAAATCCATAATTTGTACGGTTAAACAAAAATTCCAAAATACCCATAACAGGGATTTTGTCGGCCGAATTCCAAACTCGGCCGATCCATATATTCTGGGATTTTTGTTGGAATCGGCCGAGTTACAAACTCAGCCGATCCACCGTTCGGTCGAGTTCTAGCTAGGAAACTCGGCCGATCCACTGATCGGTCCAAGTCTGGAAATGGACCGATCGGTCGAGTTTCTCAAAGGAAACTCAGCCGACAGTCTAGCTTTCAGCCTTGTCTCTTAGTGGTTCGGCCGAATTGCCTTTATAGAAACTCAGACGATCAGACTGTACTGGAATGCAGAAAAAGCATTTCCAACCGTTGGAGACTTTGTTGGGACCCAAAATAGATCCGTTGCAACTTGTAAAACGGCTATTTTTCGTTCACAAGTGTTCCCAAAGGCTAAGAGGCATCCCCAGCTATAAATAGGACCCCTTGGGCTTCATTCCAAAGTTGAGCATTCATTGCAAACTATTTGTGAGGTTCCTATTCTATAGTTGAGTGCTTCCTACAGCCTCCTCTCTCTCTCTCTAAACTTAATCACTTGCTACATCCATTAGAGTGATTAGGAGATTTGTAAGAGAGCTAGTCTTATTTGTATATCTTGTGAGGCTCTCACTTCCACCACCTCCCCATCTCTCATTTCCTATCTTGAAGATGAAGGTTCTCTCTCTTGTCCAAGAGAGGTGAAGAAGAACAAGGGAAGGAGTCCCTTGGTGAAGATCAAGGCCGAAGACTTGGAGCTAGAGTGGGTAAGCCCTTGGAGAAGGCAGAAGACTCAAGCTCAAGTGGGTAAGTCCTTGGTGGAAAGCTTCTCCGAGTGAAGGTGAAGTCAAAGGCGGAAGATCCAAGAAGAGTGGGTAATTCCTACAAGGCCGAAGACTTGTGCAAGAGTGGGTAAGTCCTTGGAGAAGGCCGAAGACTCTTGCAAAGTGGGTAAGTCCTTGGTAAGGTTGAAGACTCTTTTGTATTGGATAGGTAAGTCCTTTGTTGGTCTTGTATTGTAAGTCTTATAATTGAATATAAGAGTGCAATTGGTTGAAGTCCTAGAGATTGACCTCTCTAGGCAAGTGGACTGACACACTTCTAGTTTGAAGTGTGGAACCACTCTAAATAGCTTGTCTAATTGGTGCATGTTCAATCTCTCTTATACTTGCTATGCTTGATTTAGTTGCACTCAAATTACCTATTTAGCAACCTTATCTTGTCATATGTTTTTAAGGTTTAATGAATTTTGTTTAAGAGTTTTCAGCTCTATTCACCCCCCCTCTAGAGCATCTAATCACCCATCTAGGATCCAACAAGTGGTATCAGAGCGGGTCTTCTCCAAGCATACTTCAACAAGTAGGAGAAGATGGGTGACTACCTAGGAGGGAGACTCTCGAGCAGCCTTCCAATCTTTGATGGGAGCAACTTCCTCTATTGGAGAAGAAGACTTCAATTCTTCATCCAAGGATCAAGTCTCGAGATGTGGCAAATGGTGAACAGCCCATACATTCTACCAAAGACAAACATTGAAGAATGGGATGAAGCCACCTTGATGAAAGCAACCTTGAATGCTAGAGCCATGCACATCCTATATGCCTCCATGACCCCCACCGAGTTCAACCGGATTTCCTCTTGTGAGACGGCCTATGAGGTATGGAGAAAGCTTTGCATCACTTATGAAGGGACGGATCAAGTGAAGGAAAGCAAAGTCTACATGCTCAAGGGGCTGCTTGAGAACTTCAAGATGGGAAAGGAGGAGAGTATAGCCAACATGTACTCAAGGATCAACACCATTGTGAATGGTCTTGCTATTCTAGGTCATCCTATGTCTAGTGGAGAGATCAACTCAAAGATCCTTAGAACTCTTCCCAAGAGGTGGGAATCCAAGGTGACTTCCATTGAAGAAGCAAGGTCACTTAAAGACATCCCCATTGAAGAGCTCATTGGAAATCTACAAGCACATGAAGCTACACTTGACAAGAGGGAGGAAGTAGAAAGACAAGAGAAGAAAGAGCTAAAGAGAATGAAGAAGGCTGAAATGAAGGCTCAAATTGAAGCTATCATGGAACAAGTCTCTCCATCCTCTCAAGCCAAGGAAGATGCCATGTACTCCAAGGGTAAACTCTACAAAGGCATGTCCTCCTCCATCCGGTGCTTCACATGTGGAAAGAAGGGTCACTACAAGGAAGATTGCCCACAAGGCAAAAAGACCCATCTTCACAAGAAGAAATGGCAATCAAGCTCAAGTGGCTCCTCCAACTCAAGCTCAAGTGAAGATTCAAGTGAAGGATCAAGCTCAAGCTCTAGTGATGAAGGAGAATGCCATTTTGCTCTTGTAGCATCAACAAGTGAAGACTCAAGTGAGGTAAATCTAAACTCTTTAGATAAAGAATCTTTGATTTATCTTATTCATGATATTTGTGCCTCTCTTAAGTCTTCTCAAAAGAAAAGGAAAAAGCTTGTTCGAATTGTTGATAAGTTGCATGTAGAATTAAATGATCTTGAACATGCTAATTCTTGCTTGCTTGATAAAAATGATTGTCTTAGTCAAGTAGATTCTCTCAAACTTGAAAATGCTAATTTGCTTGATAAGATTAGATTTCTAGAAGCTCAACCTCTCATGCCTAGTTCTAATGAAGAGCTTACTTTAATTGTTGATTCTCTCATGCATGACATTGATGTTCTTAAATCTGAAAACAAGGACAAAGATTTTATTTTGCATGAATTAGAAATAGAAAATGCCTCCTTGCTTGCTAAAATCAATGGGCATGAATCTTGCTCTAATTCTACTAGTAGAGAGAATGACGTTGCTGCTCTTCACATTAATAGAGATTCTTATTTAACTAAAACTCTTTGCTTAGAAAATGATCTTTTGCATGCTAGAGAAAATATTAATCAATTTTCTTCTACTATTGCTTCTCTTAAGCATGATAATGATAGTTTGAGATCTTCTTTGCAAAGATTCTTAGTTGGAAAGAAGAGTCTTAATGACATCCTACACCATTCTACTAAACAAATTGGTAGACATGGTTTAGGGTATGATAGTAGTCAAGGAAACAACAAAGATAAAGGACCTCCAATATTCCATGGAGAACCCTCTAGTTCCAAGACTATGGGAATATGCAACTATTGTAATGAAATTGGTCATTATTCTACTTGTTGTCCTTTTAGGAAAGCACCCAAGAGCAATAGGATTTGGGTTGCTAAACTAACCCCTCCGGACCCAAAAACATGATTGGGGACCATTTCATCTTTCTTCTTGTAGGTATTTACAAATGGATTGATTTGAGCTATTGAATTGCAAATTGACTTCTCAATCCACATGAAAGAAGAAAGGTGAGATGTGTAGAGGGTGACAACAAGTGGAAAAGCAATGGTAAGCACAAAGGTAATGGTTTTATTGCTTATAACCATTTCTAACTTGTTTTTGTCAAGTTAGTATGCACTATACATATGGTTTTTGAGTCAAAAGTGGCATTTTGTTATTCTCTTCACACTCTTGCTCAAAAACTGTTTCTAATGCTTCTATAGTGCATTACTAACTTGCTTAGACATGTTTGGATATGGTTTGTATATTTAGCATGCCTTTGAATATGTTTTTATGAAATATATGTGCTTTTTCTACAGTAGTTTTGCCGACCGAGTTTTGTCCTGTCTAAAACTCGACCGATAGGCACCAATGGGTGTTGCCAACAGCTGCGATCGGCCGAGTTGCCAATATACAGAACTCGACCGAAAACACTGTTCACAGAGTATACAGTTGGCTTATTGAATGAGAATTTCCCTCTCAACTAGATTTTCTCAACCAATAGCCTTATTCTTTGGCACTCCATTTGGTACCTTTATATATGCATATTGCCATGTTCTAAATTTCCTATCTTGCTTACAACTCTATCTCTCTAATTGCTCTAAATTGGTATATCTATATGTTGCAATTACTTGCTTTGAGTTGTTTTGCAGGTTTTGATGATGATCTCTTTGGATCTCTTAGTTGTGTCTAAAAGCGCTTCCGTTGTACTCTAACTTGCTACATCTATCTAGGTGTATATCTTGTTTTGATACAACCTTGAGGTTCTTAGGGGTAATCATCTTATGGTAAGGATGCATATATAGTGAGTTATATCCTTTCATGCTTCTTAAATTTGCATATCTCTTTGTTTGGATATATCTCTACATCTACTCATAGCTTGCTTTATCTTGTGTACCTTTTGGTATCTCTTGCTATGATCTAGATCCTACTAGTAGTCCTAACTTGTGATACCATCTACTAGTAGTTCATATACATGTAGTTCTAACCTTGTTTACAAAGTGCCATCTTTGATCATCTATATGTTATGCTTGTATCTTATCTCATACATGCTCAAGATTGTTCCTTAAATTGCATATCTACTATCTTGAGTTGCTTGCATAACATTGTGATGCAGGGTACATAGATCTACATGATATGTAGAAATTGGAGTTTTTGTGGATTTTTATGCAGGTTTTGCTACAATTTCAGTTTTTGCTGCAAGTATAGTTTTTTTTATGCAGAAACGACCTTCTGAGCAAGACTCATGGCTTTGCCATGAGCTCCGATGGTTTTTGGTCAAATTCCATCATCTTGAGGGTCAAAATTGTGATTTATTGTTTTTCTGCAGCACTTTATCTTGTATTTTTGGGTTGTTCAAGTATATGATTTAATTTCTTTCTATGCTTGGAAAAGCCCCTATTTGTGCTCTTCTACTCTCCTTATATAACTTTTGTTATCTTCTTTCTCTTAACAAGTGGTGTTTCTTAGTTTCTTCACACCCCCACCTTTTTGAAATGACAAAGGGGGAGAAAGATATGTCTTCTTTTGACAACAGGGAGAAGGCATGTCTTACATGAAGCAAAGAAGCGTGTCCATGTAAAGGGGAGAAGGTAAATGGGAGAAGACATATATGTGTAGAGCATATATGAGTAGAAGACATAGTTTCTATAAATGTTATGAAAGCTAACCATGCAGGAGAAATAGCATCAATTGAGGGGGAGTATGAGAACTCCATGCGCATCAATTGAGGGGGAGCATATGAGCTCAATCCTATTGAAACCCCTAGGTTTCTCCGAAGGTATGATTTCACGTACAAACTTTCAATACATTTATGGAATGGTTTGTCATCTTCAAAAAGGGGGAGAATGTTGACTCAAGGTCAATTAGGTCAATGTTGACTCACGTCTAAATTGACTAAACCCTTGTTTTGATGATGACTAACCATTCCACATATTGGTGTCTAATGCTTCTACATTGAGTGATTTCAGATTAGGTTTAGACACACTCCAAATTCCCTAACTTGCCCATATCAAATTGGAGAAAAGACAAGTCAAAATAGCTACAAGTGTGCAATTTGGGATCTCTATGTAAATGACCTTAGAATTGCTTTGTAATCACTTGTAATGATTGTATGAATTGTAATTAAGCTTAGAAAAATTATTGGGACACAAAAATCCATAATTTGTACGGTTAAACAAAAATTCCAAAATACCCATAACAGGGATTTTGTCGGCCGAATTCCAAACTCGGCCGATCCATATATTCTGGGATTTTTGTTGGAATCGGCCGAGTTACAAACTCAGCCGATCCACCGTTCGGTCGAGTTCTAGCTAGGAAACTCGGCCGATCCACTGATCGGTCCAAGTCTGGAAATGGACCGATCGGTCGAGTTTCTCAAAGGAAACTCAGCCGACAGTCTAGCTTTCAGCCTTGTCTCTTAGTGGTTCGGCCGAATTGCCTTTATAGAAACTCAGACGATCAGACTGTACTGGAATGCAGAAAAAGCATTTCCAACCGTTGGAGACTTTGTTGGGACCCAAAATAGATCCGTTGCAACTTGTAAAACGGCTATTTTTCGTTCACAAGTGTTCCCAAAGGCTAAGAGGCATCCCCAGCTATAAATAGGACCCCTTGCGCTTCATTCCAAAGTTGAGCATTCATTGCAAACTATTTGTGAGGTTCCTATTCTATAGTTGAGTGCTTCCTACAGCCTCCTCTCTCTCTCTCTAAACTTAATCACTTGCTACATCCATTAGAGTGATTAGGAGATTTGTAAGAGAGCTAGTCTTATTTGTATATCTTGTGAGGCTCTCACTTCCACCACCTCCCCATCTCTCATTTCCTATCTTGAAGATGAAGGTTCTCTCTCTTGTCCAAGAGAGGTGAAGAAGAACAAGGGAAGGAGTCCCTTGGTGAAGATCAAGGCCGAAGACTTGGAGCTAGAGTGGGTAAGCCCTTGGAGAAGGCAGAAGACTCAAGCTCAAGTGGGTAAGTCCTTGGTGGAAAGCTTCTCCGAGTGAAGGTGAAGTCAAAGGCGGAAGATCCAAGAAGAGTGGGTAATTCCTACAAGGCCGAAGACTTGTGCAAGAGTGGGTAAGTCCTTGGAGAAGGCCGAAGACTCTTGCAAAGTGGGTAAGTCCTTGGTAAGGTTGAAGACTCTTTTGTATTGGATAGGTAAGTCCTTTGTTGGTCTTGTATTGTAAGTCTTATAATTGAATATAAGAGTGCAATTGGTTGAAGTCCTAGAGATTGACCTCTCTAGGCAAGTGGACTGACACACTTCTAGTTTGAAGTGTGGAACCACTCTAAATAGCTTGTCTAATTGGTGCATGTTCAATCTCTCTTATACTTGCTATGCTTGATTTAGTTGCACTCAAATTACCTATTTAGCAACCTTATCTTGTCATATGTTTTTAAGGTTTAATGAATTTTGTTTAAGAGTTTTCAGCTCTATTCACCCCCCCTCTAGAGCATCTAATCACCCATCTAGGATCCAACAAGTGGTATCAGAGCGGGTCTTCTCCAAGCATACTTCAACAAGTAGGAGAAGATGGGTGACTACCTAGGAGGGAGACTCTCGAGCAGCCTTCCAATCTTTGATGGGAGCAACTTCCTCTATTGGAGAAGAAGACTTCAATTCTTCATCCAAGGATCAAGTCTCGAGATGTGGCAAATGGTGAACAGCCCATACATTCTACCAAAGACAAACATTGAAGAATGGGATGAAGCCACCTTGATGAAAGCAACCTTGAATGCTAGAGCCATGCACATCCTATATGCCTCCATGACCCCCACCGAGTTCAACCGGATTTCCTCTTGTGAGACGGCCTATGAGGTATGGAGAAAGCTTTGCATCACTTATGAAGGGACGGATCAAGTGAAGGAAAGCAAAGTCTACATGCTCAAGGGGCTGCTTGAGAACTTCAAGATGGGAAAGGAGGAGAGTATAGCCAACATGTACTCAAGGATCAACACCATTGTGAATGGTCTTGCTATTCTAGGTCATCCTATGTCTAGTGGAGAGATCAACTCAAAGATCCTTAGAACTCTTCCCAAGAGGTGGGAATCCAAGGTGACTTCCATTGAAGAAGCAAGGTCACTTAAAGACATCCCCATTGAAGAGCTCATTGGAAATCTACAAGCACATGAAGCTACACTTGACAAGAGGGAGGAAGTAGAAAGACAAGAGAAGAAAGAGCTAAAGAGAATGAAGAAGGCTGAAATGAAGGCTCAAATTGAAGCTATCATGGAACAAGTCTCTCCATCCTCTCAAGCCAAGGAAGATGCCATGTACTCCAAGGGTAAACTCTACAAAGGCATGTCCTCCTCCATCCGGTGCTTCACATGTGGAAAGAAGGGTCACTACAAGGAAGATTGCCCACAAGGCAAAAAGACCCATCTTCACAAGAAGAAATGGCAATCAAGCTCAAGTGGCTCCTCCAACTCAAGCTCAAGTGAAGATTCAAGTGAAGGATCAAGCTCAAGCTCTAGTGATGAAGGAGAATGCCATTTTGCTCTTGTAGCATCAACAAGTGAAGACTCAAGTGAGGTAAATCTAAACTCTTTAGATAAAGAATCTTTGATTGATCTTATTCATGATATTTGTGCCTCTCTTAAGTCTTCTCAAAAGAAAAGGAAAAAGCTTGTTAGAATTGTTGATAAGTTGCATGTAGAATTAAATGATCTTGAACATGCTAATTCTTGCTTGCTTGATAAAAATGATTGTCTTAGTCAAGTAGATTCTCTCAAACTTGAAAATGCTAATTTGCTTGATAAGATTAGATTTCTAGAAGCTCAACCTCTCATGCCTAGTTCTAATGAAGAGCTTACTTTAATTGTTGATTCTCTCATGCATGACATTGATGTTCTTAAATCTGAAAACAAGGACAAAGATTTTATTTTGCATGAATTAGAAATAGAAAATGCCTCCTTGCTTGCTAAAATCAATGGGCATGAATCTTGCTCTAATTCTACTAGTAGAGAGAATGACGTTGCTGCTCTTCACATTAATAGAGATTCTTATTTAACTAAAACTCTTTGCTTAGAAAATGATCTTTTGCATGCTAGAGAAAATATTAATCAATTTTCTTCTACTATTGCTTCTCTTAAGCATGATAATGATAGTTTGAGATCTTCTTTGCAAAGATTCTTAGTTGGAAAGAAGAGTCTTAATGACATCCTACACCATTCTACTAAACAAATTGGTAGACATGGTTTAGGGTATGATAGTAGTCAAGGAAACAACAAAGATAAAGGACCTCCAATATTCCATGGAGAACCCTCTAGTTCCAAGACTATGGGAACATGCAACTATTGTAATGAAATTGGTCATTATTCTACTTGTTGTCCTTTTAGGAAAGCACCCAAGAGCAATAGGATTTGGGTTGCTAAACTAACCCCTCCGGACCCAAAAACATGATTGGGGACCATTTCATCTTTCTTCTTGTAGGTATTTACAAATGGATTGATTTGAGCTATTGAATTGCAAATTGACTTCTCAATCCACATGAAAGAAGAAAGGTGAGATGTGTAGAGGGTGACAACAAGTGGAAAAGCAATGGTAAGCACAAAGGTAATGGTTTTATTGCTTATAACCATTTCTAACTTGTTTTTGTCAAGTTAGTATGCACTATACATATGGTTTTTGAGTCAAAAGTGGCATTTTGTTATTCTCTTCACACTCTTGCTCAAAAACTGTTTCTAATGCTTCTATAGTGCATTACTAACTTGCTTAGACATGTTTGGATATGGTTTGTATATTTAGCATGCCTTTGAATATGTTTTTATGAAATATATGTGCTTTTTCTACAGTAGTTTTGCCGGCCGAGTTTTGTCCTGTCTAAAACTCGACCGATAGGCACCAATGGGTGTTGCCAACAGCTGCGATCGGCCGAGTTGCCAATATACAGAACTCGACCGAAAACACTGTTCACAGAGTATACAGTTGGCTTATTGAATGAGAATTTCCCTCTCAACTAGATTTTCTCAACCAATAGCCTTATTCTTTGGCACTCCATTTGGTACCTTTATATATGCATATTGCCATGTTCTAAATTTCCTATCTTGCTTACAACTCTATCTCTCTAATTGCTCTAAATTGGTATATCTATATGTTGCAATTACTTGCTTTGAGTTGTTTTGCAGGTTTTGATGATGATCTCTTTGGATCTCTTAGTTGTGTCTAAAAGCGCTTCCGTTGTACTCTAACTTGCTACATCTATCTAGGTGTATATCTTGTTTTGATACAACCTTGAGGTTCTTAGGGGTAATCATCTTATGGTAAGGATGCATATATAGTGAGTTATATCCTTTCATGCTTCTTAAATTTGCATATCTCTTTGTTTGGATATATCTCTACATCTACTCATAGCTTGCTTTATCTTGTGTACCTTTTGGTATCTCTTGCTATGATCTAGATCCTACTAGTAGTCCTAACTTGTGATACCATCTACTAGTAGTTCATATACATGTAGTTCTAACCTTGTTTACAAAGTGCCATCTTTGATCATCTATATGTTATGCTTGTATCTTATCTCATACATGCTCAAGATTGTTCCTTAAATTGCATATCTACTATCTTGAGTTGCTTGCATAACATTGTGATGCAGGGTACATAGATCTACATGATATGTAGAAATTGGAGTTTTTGTGGATTTTTATGCAGGTTTTGCTACAATTTCAGTTTTTCCTGCAAGTATAGTGTTTTTTATGCAGAAACGACCTTATGAGCAAGACTCATCGCTTTGCCATGAGCTCCGATGGTTTTTGGTCAAATTCCATCATCTTGAGGGTCAAAATTGTGATTTATTATTTTTCTGCAGCACTTTATCTTGCATTTTTGGGTTGTTCAAGTATATGATTTAATTTCTTTCTATGCTTGGACAAGCCCCTATTTGTGCTCTTCTACTCTCCTTATATAACTTTTGTTATCTTCTTTCTCTTAACAAGTGGTGTTTCTTAGTTTCTTCACACCCCCACCTTTTTGAAATGACAAAGGGGGAGAAAGATATGTCTTCTTTTGACAACAGGGAGAAGGCATGTCTTACATGAAGCAAAGAAGCGTGTCCATGTAAAGGGGAGAAGGTAAATGGGAGAAGACATATATGTGTAGAGCATATATGAGTAGAAGACATAGTTTCTATAAATGTTATGAAAGCTAACCATGCAGGAGAAATAGCATCAATTGAGGGGGAGTATGAGAACTCCATGCGCATCAATTGAGGGGGAGCATATGAGCTCAATCCTATTGAAACCCCTAGGTTTCTCCGAAGGTATGATTTTACGTACAAACTTTCAATACATTTATGGAATGGTTTGTCATCTTCAAAAAGGGGGAGAATGTTGACTCAAGGTCAATTAGGTCAATGTTGACTCACGTCTAAATTGACTAAACCCTTGTTTTGATGATGACTAACCATTCCACATATTGGTGTCTAATGCTTCTACATTGAGTGATTTCAGATTAGGTTTAGACACACTCCAAATGCCCTAACTTGCGCATATCAAATTGGAGAAAAGACAAGTCAAAATAGCTACAAGTGTGCAATTTGGGATCTCTATGTAAATGACCTTAGAATTGCTTTGTAATCACTTGTAATGATTGTATGACTTGTAATTAAGCTTAGAAAAATTATTGGGACACAAAAATCCATCATTTGTACGGTTAAACGAAAATTCCAAAATACCCATAACAGGGATTTTGTCGGCCGAATTCCAAACTCGGCCGATCCATATATTCTGGGATTTTTGTTGGAATCGGCCGAGTTACAAACTCAGCCGATCCACCGTTCGGTCGAGTTCTAGCTAGGAAACTCGGCCGATCCACTGATCTGTCCAAGTCTGGAAATGGACCGATCGGTCGAGTTTCTCAAAGGAAACTCGGCTGACAGTCTGGCTTTCAGCCTTGTCTCTTAGTGGTTCGGCCGAATTGCCTTTATAGAAACTCGGCCGATCAGACTGTACTGGAATGCAGAAAAAGCATTTCCAACCGTTGGAGACTTTGTTGGGACCCAAAATAGATCCGTTGCAACTTGTAAAATGGCTATTTTTCGTTCACAAGTGTTCCCAAAGGCTAAGAGGCATCCCCAGCTATAAATAGGACCCCTTGGGCTTCATTCCAAGGTTGAGTATTCATTGAAAACTCTTTGTGAGGTTCCTATTCTATAGTTGAGTGCTTCCTACAGCCTCCTCTCTCTCTCTCTAAGCTTAATCACTTGCTACATCCATTAGAGTGAGTAGGAGATTTGTAAGAGAGCTAGTCTTATTTGTATATCTTGTGAGGCTCTCACTTCCACCACCTCCCCATCTCTCATTTCCTATCTTGAAGATGAAGGTTCTCTCTCTTGTCCAAGAGAGGTGAAGAAGAACAAGGGAAGGAGTCCCTTGGTGAAGATCAAGGCCGAAGACTTGGAGCTAGAGTGGGTAAGCCCTTGGAGAAGGCAGAAGACTCAAGCTCAAGTGGGTAAGTCCTTGGTGGAAAGCTTCTCCGAGTGAAGGTGAAGTCAAAGGCGGAAGATCCAAGAAGAGTGGGTAATTCCTACAAGGCCGAAGACTTGTGCAAGAGTGGGTAAGTCCTTGGAGAAGGCCGAAGACTCTTGCAAAGTGGGTAAGTCCTTGGTAAGGTTGAAGACTCTTTTGTATTGGATAGGTAAGTCCTTTGTTGGTCTTGTATTGTAAGTCTTATAATTGAATATAAGAGTGCAATTGGTTGAAGTCCTAGAGATTGACCTCTCTAGGAAAGTGGACTGACACACTTCTAGTTTGAAGTGTGGAACCACTCTAAATAGCTTTTCTAATTGGTGCATGTTCAATCTCTCTTATCCTTGCTATGCTTGATTTAGTTGCACTCAAATTACCTATTTAGCAACCTTATCTTGTCATATATTTTGAAGGTTTAATGAATTTTGTTTAAGTGCTTTCAGCTCTATTCACCCCCCCTCTAGAGCATCTAATCACCCATCTAGGATCCAACAAGTGGTATCAGAGCGGGTCTTCTCCAAGCATACTTCAACAAGTAGGAGAAGATGGGTGACTACCTAGGAGGGAGACTCTCGAGCAGCCTTCCAATCTTTGATGGGAGCAACTTCCTCTATTGGAGAAGAAGACTTCAATTCTTCATCCAAGGATCAAGTCTCGAGATGTGGCAAATGGTGAACAGCCCATACATTCTACCAAAGACAAACATTGAAGAATGGGATGAAGCCACCTTGATGAAAGCAACCTTGAATGCTAGAGCCATGCACATCCTATATGCCTCCATGACCCCCACCGAGTTCAACCGGATTTCCTCTTGTGAGACGGCCTATGAGGTATGGAGAAAGCTTTGCATCACTTATGAAGGGACGGATCAAGTGAAGGAAAGCAAAGTCTACATGCTCAAGGGGCTGCTTGAGAACTTCAAGATGGGAAAGGAGGAGAGTATAGCCAACATGTACTCAAGGATCAACACCATTGTGAATGGTCTTGCTATTCTAGTTCATCCTATGTCTAGTGGAGAGATCAACTCAAAGATCCTTAGAACTCTTCCCAAGAGGTGGGAATCCAAGGTGACTTCCATTGAAGAAGCAAGGTCACTTAAAGACATCCCCATTGAAGAGCTCATTGGAAATCTACAAGCACATGAAGCTACACTTGACAAGAGGGAGGAAGTAGAAAGACAAGAGAAGAAAGAGCTAAAGAGAATGAAGAAGGCTGAAATGAAGGCTCAAATTGAAGCTATCATGGAACAAGTCTCTCCATCCTCTCAAGCCAAGGAAGATGCCATGTACTCCAAGGGTAAACTCTACAAAGGCATGTCCTCCTCCATCCGGTGCTTCACATGTGGAAAGAAGGGTCACTACAAGGAAGATTGCCCACAAGGCAAAAAGACCCATCTTCACAAGAAGAAATGGCAATCAAGCTCAAGTGGCTCCTCCAACTCAAGCTCAAGTGAAGATTCAAGTGAAGGATCAAGCTCAAGCTCTAGTGATGAAGGAGAATGCCATTTTGCTCTTGTAGCATCAACAAGTGAAGACTCAAGTGAGGTAAATCTAAACTCTTTAGATAAAGAATCTTTGATTGATCTTATTCATGATATTTGTGCCTCTCTTAAGTCTTCTCAAAAGAAAAGGAAAAAGCTTGTTAGAATTGTTGATAAGTTGCATGTAGAATTAAATGATCTTGAACATGCTAATTCTTGCTTGCTTGATAAAAATGATTGTCTTAGTCAAGTAGATTCTCTCAAACTTGAAAATGCTAATTTGCTTGATAAGATTAGATTTCTAGAAGCTCAACCTCTCATGCCTAGTTCTAATGAAGAGCTTACTTTAATTGTTGATTCTCTCATGCATGACATTGATGTTCTTAAATCTGAAAACAAGGACAAAGATTTTATTTTGCATGAATTAGAAATAGAAAATGCCTCCTTGCTTGCTAAAATCAATGGGCATGAATCTTGCTCTAATTCTACTAGTAGAGAGAATGACGTTGCTGCTCTTCACATTAATAGAGATTCTTATTTAACTAAAACTCTTTGCTTAGAAAATGATCTTTTGCATGCTAGAGAAAATATTAATCAATTTTCTTCTACTATTGCTTCTCTTAAGCATGATAATGATAGTTTGAGATCTTCTTTGCAAAGATTCTTAGTTGGAAAGAAGAGTCTTAATGACATCCTACACCATTCTACTAAACAAATTGGTAGACATGGTTTAGGGTATGATAGTAGTCAAGGAAACAACAAAGATAAAGGACCTCCAATATTCCATGGAGAACCCTCTAGTTCCAAGACTATGGGAACATGCAACTATTGTAATGAAATTGGTCATTATTCTACTTGTTGTCCTTTTAGGAAAGCACCCAAGAGCAATAGGATTTGGGTTTCTAAACTAACCCCTCCGGACCCAAAAACATGATTGGGGACCATTTCATCTTTCTTCTTGTAGGTATTTACAAATGGATTGATTTGAGCTATTGAATTGCAAATTGACTTCTCAATCCACATGAAAGAAGAAAGGTGAGATGTGTAGAGGGTGACAACAAGTGGAAAAGCAATGGTAAGCACAAAGGTAATGGTTTTATTGCTTATAACCATTTCTAACTTGTTTTTGTCAAGTTAGTATGCACTATACATATGGTTTTTGAGTCAAAAGTGGCATTTTGTTATTCTCTTCACACTCTTGCTCAAAAACTGTTTCTAATGCTTCTATAGTGCATTACTAACTTGCTTAGACATGTTTGGATATGGTTTGTATATTTAGCATGCCTTTGAATATGTTTTTATGAAATATATGTGCTTTTTCTACAGTAGTTTTGCCGGCCGAGTTTTGTCCTGTCTAAAACTCGACCGATAGGCACCAATGGGTGTTGCCAATAGCTGCGATCGGCCGAGTTTCCAATACACAGAACTCGACCGAAAACACTGTTCACAGAGTATACAGTTGGCTTATTGAATGAGAATTTCCCTCTCAACTAGATTTTCTCAACCAATAGCCTTATTCTTTGGCACTCCATTTGGTACCTTTATATATGCATATTGCCATGTTCTAAATTTCCTATCTTGCTTACAACTCTATCTCTCTAATTGCTCTAAATTGGTATATCTATATGTTGCAATTACTTGCTTTGAGTTGTTTTGCAGGTTTTGATGATGATCTCTTTGGATCTCTTAGTTGTGTCTAAAAGCGCTTCCGTTGTACTCTAACTTGCTACATCTATCTAGGTGTATATCTTGTTTTGATACAACCTTGAGGTTCTTAGGGGTAATCATCTTATGGTAAGGATGCATATATAGTGAGTTATATCCTTTCATGCTTCTTAAATTTGCATATCTCTTTGTTTGGATATATCTCTACATCTACTCATAGCTTGCTTTATCTTGTGTACCTTTTGGTATCTCTTGCTATGATCTAGATCCTACTAGTAGTCCTAACTTGTGATACCATCTACTAGTAGTTCATATACATGTAGTTCTAACCTTGTTTACAAAGTGCCATCTTTGATCATCTATATGTTATTCTTGTATCTTATCTCATACATGCTCAAGATTGTTCCTTAAATTGCATATCTACTATCTTGAGTTGCTTGCATAACATTGTGATGCAGGGTACATAGATCTACATGATATGTAGAAATTGGAGTTTTTGTGGATTTTTATGCAGGTTTTGCTACAATTTCAGTTTTTGCTGCAAGTATAGTGTTTTTTATGCAGAAACGACCTTCTGAGCAAGACTCATCGCTTTGCCATGAGCTCCGATGGTTTTTGGTCAAATTCCATCATCTTGAGGGTCAAAATTGTGATTTATTGTTTTTTTGCAGCACTTTATGTTGCATTTTTGGGTTGTTCAAGTATATGATTTAATTTCTTTCTATGCTTGGACAAGCCCCTATTTGTGCTCTTCTACTCTCCTTATATAACTTTTGTTATCTTCTTTCTCTTAACAAGTGGTGTTTCTTAGTTTCTTCACACCCCCACCTTTTTGAAATGACAAAGGGGGAGAAAGATATGTCTTCTTTTGACAACAGGGAGAAGGCATGTCTTACATGAAGCAAAGAAGCGTGTCCATGTAAAGGGGAGAAGGTAAATGGGAGAAGACATATATGTGTAGAACATATATGAGTAGAAGACATAGTTTCTATAAATGTTATGAAAGCTAACCATGCAGGAGAAATAGCATCAATTGAGGGGGAGTATGAGAACTCCATGCGCATCAATTGAGGGGGAGCATATGAGCTCAATCCTATTGAAACCCCTAGGTTTCTCCGAAGGTATGATTTTACGTACAAACTTTCAATACATTTATGGAATGGTTTGTCATCTTCAAAAAGGGGGAGAATGTTGACTCAAGGTCAATTAGGTCAATGTTGACTCACGTCTAAATTGACTAAACCCTTGTTTTGATGATGACTAACCATTCCACATATTGGTGTCTGATGCTTCTACATTGAGTGATTTCAGATTAGGTTTAGACACACTCCAAATGCCCTAATTTGCGCATATCAAATTGGAGAAAAGACAAGTCAAAATAGCTACAAGTGTGCAATTTGGGATCTCTATGTAAATGACCTTAGAATTGCTTTGTAATCACTTGTAATGATTGTATGACTTGTAATTAAGCTTAGAAAAATTATTGGGACACAAAAATCCATCATTTGTACGGTTAAATGAAAATTCCAAAATACCCATAACAGGGATTTTGTCGGCCGAATTCCAAACTCGGCCGATCCATATATTCTGGGATTTTTGTTGGAATCGGCCGAGTTACAAACTCAGCCGATCCACCGTTCGGTCGAGTTCTAGCTAGGAAACTCGGCCGATCCACTGATCGGTCCAAGTCTGGAAATGGACCGATCGGTCGAGTTTCTCAAAGGAAACTCGGCCAACAGTCTAGCTTTCAGCCTTGTCTCTTAGTGGTTCGGCCGAATTGCCTTTATAGAAACTCGACCGATCAGACTGTACTGGAATGCAGAAAAAGCATTTCCAACCGTTGGAGACTTTGTTGGGACCCAAAATAGATCTGTTGCAACTTGTAAAACGACTATTTTTCGTTCACAAGTGTTCCCAAAGGCTAAGAGGCATCCCCAACTATAAATAGGACCCCTTGGGCTTCATTCCAAGGTTGAGCATTCATTGCAAACTCTTTGTGAGGTTACTATTCTATAGTTGAGTGCTTCCTACAGCCTCCTCTCTCTCTCTCTAAGCTTAATCACTTGCTACATCCATTAGAGTGATTAGGAGATTTGTAAGAGAGCTAGTCTTATTTGTATATCTTGTGAGGCTCTCACTTCCACCACCTCCCCATCTCTCATTTCCTATCTTGAAGATGAAGGTTCTCTCTCTTGTCCAAGAGAGGTGAAGAAGAACAAGGGAAGGAGTCCCTTGGTGAAGATCAAGGCCGAAGACTTGGAGCTAGAGTGGGTAAGCCCTTGGAGAAGGCAGAAGACTCAAGCTCAAGTGGGTAAGTCCTTGGTGGAAAGCTTCTCCGAGTGAAGGTGAAGTCAAAGGCAGAAGATCCAAGAAGAGTGGGTAATTCCTACAAGGCCGAAGACTTGTGCAAGAGTGGGTAAGTCCTTGGAGAAGGCCGAAGACTCTTGCAAAGTGGGTAAGTCCTTGGTAAGGTTGAAGACTCTTTTGTATTTGATAGGTAAGTCCTTTGCTGGTCTTGTATTGTAAGTCTTATAATTGAATATAAGAGTGCAATTGGTTGAAGTCCTAGAGATTGACCTCTCTAGGAAAGTGGACTGACACACTTCTAGTTTGAAGTGTGGAACCACTCTAAATAGCTTTTCTAATTGGTGCATGTTCAATCTCTCTTATCCTTGCTATGCTTGATTTAGTTGCACTCAAATTACCTATTTAGCAACCTTATCTTGTCATATATTTTGAAGGTTTAATGAATTTTGTTTAAGTGCTTTCAGCTCTATTCACCCCCCCTCTAGAGCATCTAATCATCCATCTAGGATCCAACAAGTGGTATCAGAGCGGGTCTTCTCCAAGCATACTTCAACAAGTAGGAGAAGATGGGTGACTACCTAGGAGGGAGACTCTCGAGCAGCCTTCCAATCTTTGATGGGAGCAACTTCCTCTATTGGAGAAGAAGACTTCAATTCTTCATCCAAGGATCAAGTCTCGAGATGTGGCAAATGGTGAACAGCCCATACATTCTACCAAAGACAAACATTGAAGAATGGGATGAAGCCACCTTGATGAAAGCAACCTTGAATGCTAGAGCCATGCACATCCTATATGCCTCCATGACCCCCACCGAGTTCAACCGGATTTCCTCTTGTGAGACGGCCTATGAGGTATGGAGAAAGCTTTGCATCACTTATGAAGGGACGGATCAAGTGAAGGAAAGCAAAGTCTACATGCTCAAGGGGCTGCTTGAGAACTTCAAGATGGGAAAGGAGGAGAGTATAGCCAACATGTACTCAAGGATCAACACCATTGTGAATGGTCTTGCTATTCTAGGTCATCCTATGTCTAGTGGAGAGATCAACTCAAAGATCCTTAGAACTCTTCCCAAGAGGTGGGAATCCAAGGTGACTTCCATTGAAGAAGCAAGGTCACTTAAAGACATCCCCATTGAAGAGCTCATTGGAAATCTACAAGCACATGAAGCTACACTTGACAAGAGGGAGGAAGTAGAAAGACAAGAGAAGAAAGAGCTAAAGAGAATGAAGAAGGCTGAAATGAAGGCTCAAATTGAAGCTATCATGGAACAAGTCTCTCCATCCTCTCAAGCCAAGGAAGATGCCATGTACTCCAAGGGTAAACTCTACAAAGGCATGTCCTCCTCCATCCGGTGCTTCACATGTGGAAAGAAGGGTCACTACAAGGAAGATTGCCCACAAGGCAAAAAGACCCATCTTCACAAGAAGAAATGGCAATCAAGCTCAAGTGGCTCCTCCAACTCAAGCTCAAGTGAAGATTCAAGTGAAGGATCAAGCTCAAGCTCTAGTGATGAAGGAGAATGCCATTTTGCTCTTGTAGCATCAACAAGTGAAGACTCAAGTGAGGTAAATCTAAACTCTTTAGATAAAGAATCTTTGATTGATCTTATTCATGATATTTGTGCCTCTCTTAAGTCTTCTCAAAAGAAAAGGAAAAAGCTTGTTAGAATTGTTGATAAGTTGCATGTAGAATTAAATGATCTTGAACATGCTAATTCTTGCTTGCTTGATAAAAATGATTGTCTTAGTCAAGTAGATTCTCTCAAACTTGAAAATGCTAATTTGCTTGATAAGATTAGATTTCTAGAAGCTCAACCTCTCATGCCTAGTTCTAATGAAGAGCTTACTTTAATTGTTGATTCTCTCATGCATGACATTGATGTTCTTAAATCTGAAAACAAGGACAAAGATTTTATTTTGCATGAATTAGAAATAGAAAATGCCTCCTTGCTTGCTAAAATCAATGGGCATGAATCTTGCTCTAATTCTACTAGTAGAGAGAATGACTTTGCTGCTCTTCACATTAATAGAGATTCTTATTTAACTAAAACTCTTTGCTTAGAAAATGATCTTTTGCATGCTAGAGAAAATATTAATCAATTTTCTTCTACTATTGCTTCTCTTAAGCATGATAATGATAGTTTGAGATCTTCTTTGCAAAGATTCTTAGTTGGCAAGAAGAGTCTTAATGACATCCTACACCATTCTACTAAACAAATTGGTAGACATGGTTTAGGGTATGATAGTAGTCAAGGAAACAACAAAGATAAAGGACCTCCAATATTCCATGGAGAACCCTCTAGTTCCAAGACTATGGGAACATGCAACTATTGTAATGAAATTGGTCATTATTCTACTTGTTGTCCTTTTAGGAAAGCACCCAAGAGCAATAGGATTTGGGTTGCTAAACTAACCCCTCCGGACCCAAAAACATGATTGGGGACCATTTCATCTTTCTTCTTGTAGGTATTTACAAATGGATTGATTTGAGCTATTGAATTGCAAATTGACTTCTCAATCCACATGAAAGAAGAAAGGTGAGATGTGTAGAGGGTGACAACAAGTGGAAAAGCAATGGTAAGCACAAAGGTAATGGTTTTATTGCTTATAACCATTTCTAACTTGTTTTTGTCAAGTTAGTATGCACTATACATATGGTTTTTGAGTCAAAAGTGGCATTTTGTTATTCTCTTCACACTCTTGCTCAAAAACTGTTTCTAATGCTTCTATAGTGCATTACTAACTTGCTTAGACATGTTTGGATATGGTTTGTATATTTAGCATGCCTTTGAATATGTTTTTATGAAATATATGTGCTTTTTCTACAGTAGTTTTGCCGGCCGAGTTTTGTCCTGTCTAAAACTCGACCGATAGGCACCAATGGGTGTTGCCAACAGCTGCGATCGACCGAGTTGCCAATACACAGAACTCGACCGAAAACACTGTTCACAGAGTATACAGTTGGCTTATTGAATGAGAATTTCCCTCTCAACTAGATTTTCTCAACCAATAGCCTTATTCTTTGGCACTCCATTTGGTACCTTTATATATGCATATTGCCATGTTCTAAATTTCCTATCTTGCTTACAACTCTATCTCTCTAATTGCTCTAAATTGGTATATCTATATGTTGCAATTACTTGCTTTGAGTTGTTTTGCAGGTTTTGATGATGATCTCTTTGGATCTCTTAGTTGTGTCTAAAAGCGCTTCCGTTGTACTCTAACTTGCTACATCTATCTAGGTGTATATCTTGTTTTGATAAAACCTTGAGGTTCTTAGGGGTAATCATCTTATGGTAAGGATGCATATATAGTGAGTTATATCCTTTCATGCTTCTTAAATTTGCATATCTCTTTGTTTGGATATATCTCTACATCTACTCATAGCTTGCTTTATCTTGTGTACCTTTTGGTATCTCTTGCTATGATCTAGATCCTACTAGTAGTCCTAACTTGTGATACCATCTACTAGTAGTTCATATACATGTAGTTCTAACCTTGTTTACAAAGTGCCATCTTTGATCATCTATATGTTATGCTTGTATCTTATCTCATACATGCTCAAGATTGTTCCTTAAATTGCATATCTACTATCTTGAGTTGCTTGCATAACATTGTGATGCAGGGTACATAGATCTACATGATATGTAGAAATTGGAGTTTTTGTGGATTTTTATGCAGGTTTTGCTACAATTTCAGTTTTTGCTGCAAGTATAGTGTTTTTTATGCAGAAACAACCTTCTGAGCAAGACTCATCGCTTTGCCATGAGCTCCGATGGTTTTTGGTCAAATTCCATCATCTTGAGGGTCAAAATTGTGATTTATTGTTTTTCTGCAGCACTTTATCTTGCATTTTTGGGTTGTTCAAGTATATGATTTAATTTCTTTCTATGCTTGGACAAGCCCCTATTTGTGCTCTTCTACTCTCCTTATATAACTTTTGTTATCTTCTTTCTCTTAACAAGTGGTGTTTCTTAGTTTCTTCACACCCCCACCTTTTTGAAATGACAAAGGGGGAGAAAGATATGTCTTCTTTTGACAACAGGGAGAAGGCATGTCTTACATGAAGCAAAGAAGCGTGTCCATGTAAAGGGGAGAAGGTAAATGGGAGAAGACATATATGTGTAGAGCATATATGAGTAGAAGACATAGTTTCTATAAATGTTATGTAAGCTAACCATGCAGGAGAAATAGCATCAATTGAGGGGGAGTATGAGAACTCCATGCGCATCAATTGAGGGGGAGCATATGAGCTCAATCCTATTGAAACCCCTAGGTTTCTCCGAAGGTATGATTTTACGTACAAACTTTCAATACATTTATGGAATGGTTTGTCATCTTCAAAAAGGGGGAGAATGTTGACTCAAGGTCAATTAGGTCAATGTTGACTCACGTCTAAATTGACTAAACCCTTGTTTTGATGATGACTAACCATTCCACATATTGGTGTCTAATGCTTCTACATTGAGTGATTTCAGATTAGGTTTAGACACACTCCAAATGCCCTAACTTGCGCATATCAAATTGGAGAAAAGACAAGTCAAAATAGCTACAAGTGTGCAATTTGGGATCTCTATGTAAATGACCTTAGAATTGCTTTGTAACCACTTGTAATGATTGTATGACTTGTAATTAAGCTTAGAAAAATTATTGGGACACAAAAATCCATCATTTGTACGGTTAAACAAAAATTCCAAAATACCCATAATAGGGATTTTGTCGGCCGAATTCCAAACTCGGCCGATCCATATATTCTGGGATTTTTGTTGGAATCGGCCGAGTTACAAACTCAGCCAATCCACCGTTCGGTCGAGTTCTAGCTAGGAAACTCGGCCGATCCACTGATCGGTCCAAGTCTGGAAATGGACCGATCGGTCGAGTTTCTCAAAGGAAACTCAGCCGACAGTCTAGCTTTCAGCCTTGTCTTTTAGTGGTTCGGCCGAATTGCCTTTATAGAAACTCGGCCGATCAGACTGTACTGGAATGCAGAAAAAGCATTTCCAACCGTTGGAGACTTTGTTGGGACCCAAAATAGATCCGTTGCAACTTGTAAAACGGCTATTTTTCGTTCACAAGTGTTCCCAAAGGCTAAGAGGCATCCCCAGCTATAAATAGGACCCCTTGGGCTTCATTCCAAGGTTGAGCATTCATTGCAAACTCTTTGTGAGGTTCCTATTCTATAGTTGAGTGCTTCCTACAGCCTCCTCTCTCTCTCTCTAAGCTTAATCACTTGCTACATCCATTAGAGTGAGTAGGAGATTTGTAAGAGAGCTAGTCTTATTTGTATATCTTGTGAGGCTCTCACTTCCACCACCTCCCCATCTCTCATTTCCTATCTTGAAGATGAAGGTTCTCTCTCTTGTCCAAGAGAGGTGAAGAAGAACAAGGGAAGGAGTCCCTTGGTGAAGATCAAGGCCGAAGACTTGGAGCTAGAGTGGGTAAGCCCTTGGAGAAGGCAGAAGACTCAAGCTCAAGTGGGTAAGTCCTTGGTGGAAAGCTTCTCCGAGTGAAGGTGAAGTCAAAGGCGGAAGATCCAAGAAGAGTGGGTAATTCGTACAAGGCCGAAGACTTGTGCAAGAGTGGGTAAGTCCTTGGAGAAGGGCGAAGACTCTTGCAAAGTGGGTAAGTCCTTGGTAAGGTTGAAGACTCTTTTGTATTGGATAGGTAAGTCCTTTGTTGGTCTTGTATTGTATGTCTTATAATTGAATATAAGAGTGCAATTGGTTGAAGTCCTAGAGATTGACCTCTCTAGGCAAGTGGACTGACACACTTCTAGTTTGAAGTGTGGAACCACTCTAAATAGCTTGTCTAATTGGTGCATGTTCAATCTCTCTTATCCTTGCTATGCTTGATTTAGTTGCACTCAAATTACCTATTTAGCAACCTTATCTTGTCATATATTTTGAAGGTTTAATGAATTTTGTTTAAGTGCTTTCAGCTCTATTCACCCCCCTCTAGAGCATCTAATCACCCATCTAGGATCCAACAGTGTAACCTCTAAGCTTGGTTATAAGTATTTTGTTATCTTTGTTGATGATTATTCACGTGCTACATGGCTTTATTTGATAAAGGAAAGATCTGAACTTTTGTCCATCTTTAAATCTTTTTGTGCGGAAGTGGAAACCCAATTCAAAAAGAAAGTTTGTACTCTCCGTTCTGATAATGCCAGAGAATACTTCAGCCATGATTTCAACCATTTCACCTCCACCCATGGCATCATCCACCAATCCTCTTGTCCATACACACCACAACAGAACGGAGTGGCTGAAAGAAAGATTCGACATATTGTAGAGACTGCACGTACCTTTCTTCTTCACATGAATGTCCCAAGAGAATTCTGGGGTGATGCAGTTCTCACCGCCACTTACCTCATAAACCGTATGCCATCATCTGTAATCCAAAATCGTATACCTATTCAGATTCTTCATCCTATGAAGCCATTGTACCATGTCCCACCAAAGGTGTTTGGATGTGTTTGTTTTGTTCATTGCCTGGTCCTGGCAAGGACAAGTTGAGTCCAAGGTCAACCAAGTGTGTTTTCTTAGGTTATTCTCGAGCTCAGAAGGGGTACAAGTGCTATAGTCCTACATTACATCGCTTTTTTGTCTCAGCCGATGTCACCTTTTTTGAAGACACATCATTCTTTGACGACAGTTCGTCAATGACACCCGTAGTTGTGGAAGAACTCTTGCCTCTTCCAATTGTTGTTGAGTCTATTCCCACTTGTTCGGGTAATGATGGTCCTCATGATAGTGTCCCACCCATTTCTACTAGACCTCCTATCACGCAGGTGTATACTCGTCGTCCACGTACAAGTATTATAGAGACTCCTTCCAGTTCAGCTCCTCCAGTTGCTCCCTTGTCTGAAAGTCAAGTAGATACAAGTATTGATAACCTTCCTATTGCTTTAAGGAAAGGCACTCGGTCTTGCACTCTTCATCCCATTTCTAATTTTGTTTCATACAACAATGTATCACCTTCATTTCATGCCTTCTTATCCTCCATGTCCTCTGTCTCCATACCCTCTTCTCCTGTAGTTGCCTTGGATCACCCTGGCTGGCGTCATGCAATGGAAGAAGAGATGGCAGCACTAGTCCAGAACCATACATGGTCTCTTGTTCAACGCCCATCGAGTAAGTCTGTGGTTGGATGTCGTTGGGTTTTTAATGTTAAAGTTGGTGCGAATGGATTAGTTGATCGGCTTAAGGCACGGTTAGTAGCCAAAGGATACACTCAAGTTTATGGTGAGGATTATTTAGAGACCTTCTCTCCTGTTGCGAAGATGGCATCTATTCACATCTTCTTGTCTCTTGCTGCCATACATTCATGGACTCTACATCAGCTTGATATCAAGAATGAATTCTTACACGGTGACTTGGATGAGGAAATTTATATGGAGCAACCACCGGGGTTTGTTGCTCAGGGGGAGTGTGATCTAGTGTGTCGTCTGCACAAGTCTCTGTATGGTCTAAAACAATCACCTCGTGCTTGGTTTGGTAAACTCAGCAGTTCTCTTACTGAGTTTGGGCTCCAGAGATGTACTATGGATCATTCTATTTTCTACAGGCGACAAAGTTCGGGATGTATATTTCTTGTGGTATATGTTGACGACATTGTGATTACTGGTGATGATAGTCAGGGCATTGCACAATTGAAGGCTTTTCTGCATGGACAATTTCATACAAAGGACCTAGGAAATCTTAAATATTTTCTGGGAATTGAAGTTGCCAAGTCAAAATCTGGGATAGTAATTTCACAGCGGAAGTATGTCCTTGATTTGCTCACAGAGACAGGGATGCTTGGGACCAGACCCAGTGACACTCCATGGACCCTAAAGTCAAATTGTCCATGGAGCAGGGGGAGTTACTTGATGATCCTTGGAGATATAGACGACTCGTAGGAAAGTTGAATTATTTGACAGTCACTAGACCTGACATTGCATTTGCTACTAGTGTTGTGAGCCAGTTTATGGAGAAGCCATGTACAGGTCACTTGGAGGCTGTAATGCACATCTTGAGGTATTTGAAAAAGTCCCCTGGAAGGGGAATCTTATATCAAAATCATGGTCACCTGAAAGTACAAGGGTATTCAGATGCTGATTGGGCAGGATGTAGCATTGATAGAAGATCTATTTCTGTCTATTGTGTGTTTGTGGGAGGAAATCTAGTATCATGGAGGAGCAAGAAGCAAACAGTTGTAGCCAGATCGAGTGCAGAGTCTGAATATAGAGCTATGGCCTTAGCAACATGTGAGTTGCTATGGATTCGACATTTGTTAGAGGAACTTGGATTTGCCCAAGATGCTCCTATGGATATGAAATGTGATAACCAAGCTGCTGTCCACATTGCTCATAACCCAATTTTTCATGAAAGAACTAAACACATTGAGGTTGATTGTCATTTTCTAAGAGAGAAAATCCAGAAGGAATTGATTCAGTTGTCACCTGTCAAGTCTGAAGACCAGTTAGCTGATCTATTCACAAAGTCCCTGAATGGTTTTCGGGTTCGCTTCTTATGTACCAAGCTGGGCATGTATGATATGTATGCTCCAGCTTGAGGGGGAGTGTTAATGTATAGGGTCTTGTATGTAAATGACATGGTCTTATACATTAAGGCCAGGGGTCTATTTGTAAATGTTGTAATACTTTCTTCTTATATATATGATATGTGAGATAGGCCGTAAGTCTTCAGGTCGTCTCCTTCTCCCACATTACAAGCTTCAGTTGTAATAATCAAATGATTACACCCTTCACTTGGGTCCTGAGCATCCTGAGAGGATGCTCAACAACATGTTCTGCGCATCAGATGAAGAAGCAGAAACATTGTGTTCACCATGTTTTATCCTGTTATGAAACCATATCAGTGTAACATTTTACTCAATTTTCTTGCACGAGAGGGGTGAGATGAATAAATAGCCCTCTGGCTTCCCTAAAAAAAAGAAACATTGTGTTCATGCCTACTTGATAAAGACGACTCATGCTTCAAGGCTGACAAATTTTGGGCAAAACTCACTAACCGACTCCACTACAAATTCGGCTCTGCTATCTATGATCTCAACTTGTACGCCTTGTGCCGGAAGGCTAGTGATCTTTTAATCTTGGATAAAACATCCATTTGAATCACAAACTTGACTCATGCTTCATGCTTATCAATCGAAATAATATCCATAGGGATTATCGAACTAAATAAAAACTCAATCGAATTGTGTGATGTCATACATGTTGCCGTCTACTGCAAATGAACATGGTCCTAGCGTATGCCCTTAAAGTAGACCATTTGGGTCTTGGACTTTTATCTTAATCTAGTCATAATAATCAAATGGTTACACCCTTCACTTGGGTCCTGAGCATCCTGGGAGGATGCTCACTAAAATGTTCTGCACATCAGATGAAGAAGTAGAAACATTGAGTTCGGGCCTACTTGATAAAGATGACTCATGCTTCAAGGCTAACAAATTTTGGGCAAAACTCACTAACCAACTCCACTACACACCCGACTCCGCTAAAGCTACAAATGTGCACTCTGGACTATGGAGAATTATGCACAAGATTATCAACAACTTCCTCTTCACCAAATCAGAAACCATCATCTACCATGAAGAACTATATATATTATCTTGTATTATGGAAGGAAAACCTGCCAATATTGGTAGGTTATTGATTGGCAGATGGTTGTCTATAGCATCCCTACCACAAAAGGAGTATTGCATGGAAGGATTGATCAGTTTGGCCTACAGAGCTTATGTCATCCAACATCGCTTAAGAGTTCCACTCAAACCAAAGGCGAGCGGCACATCAACATCAAATATCTAACCTATATTGGTATCCTTGTGTGCAACAACAAGAAGATTCATTATCTCTTCATGCGATCTGATGTCTACCTCCCTCTGCCAGAGTTTGCTGACAAACTACGATGCCCAAAAACTTCTCTTTATAAAAGCTGAACTCAAACAACTCTTGGCCCAACCCAGCACTTCTACTTCAACTCTAGGAAGTACCCACGCCGTTTCCTCCTCTAGAACCCGCTTGGTCTACAATTATTGCCGAGCAGCTGCTCCCTATCATTATAGAGGAGTGTGACCATAATGATCCAATGGATGATGGATTTGAGGCCCCTCCACCTTCTCCGTCCTCCGTCACTCCTGCTACCTCTACACAAAAGAAGTGCGCTAAGAGTTCATGTAGCAAAACTGCAAAGACGGATCCACCCCGATCCCTCGTCTTTGCTGCCACTGCCATTCTAGCTGCATCAGTATCAACAACTTACCCTCCAACACCTAAATCCGCTGCGACAACTGTGCCGCCCCCATCTCCTCCCCACGAGGTTCATGAGATTCTGCATGGTCCACCTTGTCGTCAACAACACGCAACCGGTCCCTCCAGCTCTTGCGCTGCACCGCAAATAGAACCCCCCTCTCCACCATCACACCAATCGCCTGATATGGTTTATCCTGACACACTCGACGGAGTTTTTAGCCGCGAGTTCGACATCTTGCGTGAGGTAACTACCGATCACATTTCCAACATTGTTAAACTAAAACAAGATGTGCGTGTTTTGTGCAACCAGGTCGAGACCCTCACTAAGACCGTGCACAAATTGTAGCGGTTGCCACAACAAGAGCTGCATTGGAGTGTAAAGTCGACGCTTTGGCTCACCCCCCCAATAGATGACAGAAATGTTGGCTTTGCAGCAAAAAGTGCATAATAACTGGAGGACTATGGATGATGTGCTCTGATTAAAAAAGGAACGCCACGTTGCACAACGCCAATGCAAATTATTTGCTCAAACTTTCAAAGGAGGCTCATCTCCATCTTCATCATCTTCACATGGGACTTCATATGTTCCGAATACGTCCAGTGATGACGATGATGAGCTTCAGGTCCTTTCACCCAACAATTCAGCTGAATCTACCAAACCTTTGGTCTCACATTAATCCACAACTCTAATGACCAATTATGGTCAGAATGGTGTTTCTTCCACCGTTGTTGCTGCTCCCAAGATTCCACCATCAGGTGCACCTCCCTAATTCCCCCCACTAAAATTCAACTTCGGAATCTCTACTTCTATGTCACCAATGTATGTCAGCTCATTTGAAGACATACACATCGACCCTTCTGACGATTATCCCAACAACCCGCTACTGAGGTTACATGAGATTTTACTCAGTGATGATAGTCTGATTCTGTCACTTTGCATGCAACAAATCTTTAAGGAAGTCATTTCTTTGAGGTTAAATGAAGAAAACCAGGCCCTTCAATCTGATGGCGACAGTCCAACAGACAATGATCGCGCTTCGACTGATGAAGATAATGGTGATTTGTCAGCTGTTTTGTCTAAATTTGGTCCACAACTTCCAAATCCTATCTTCCTGAAACCAACCTTACCTCTTCCACCTCAACTCCCCTATAAAATGCATGATTTGTATTTGGACTGATTGGAAGCGATGCCAGTTGGCGACATCTTTGTCTTGTAAGATATTATGGATGATAAGCTGGAGGGAAAACATATCATCTATAACAACGGGACACAATATCTTTCTTGGAATGTGTTCTGTCATATATTTCACAATCTAGCCAGAATTAACAAATGCCTCTTTACAATGTTGCTTCTACTATTTTAGAAGATGTGATGCCCAACAACAAAGAGTGACCATTTTACAACGCCACATGTTCTCTTACTGATTGTCTATTTAAAAACCGTCTACCCGCACTAGCTATCAAGACACTCATCGCAAAAATTGACGAGCGGAAAACACGAACAAACCTTCTACCTTTTCATTTCAAAGGATACTGGCTCATATGCAACACTGACTTGATCAAATGGCATATTGTTTTGTTCAACACTTGCCGTGCCGAATTGCAAAATGCATATATGCAATTCCATGATCCCCAGGCTGAAAAGATTCCACACATACCTATTCGCTTATAACGAGTTATCTGTAGTTGTGATTACTACAATCCTATGTTATAGAGCCATTGGTCCATCAGAAGAATCCCACAAAAGGCGACAGTGCATTCATAGTCCTCTGAGTTATGGAGCTCTAAACCATACCATCTCAATCGTAAATCTAGACCCTCATGGTTTTTTGTCACTACGCGGACAATATGCGATGTAGGTAATCCACGATCGCCGCTTCTTCTAAGATCCCGTACTTCCTAATAATTTAAGGGATCTATATTATCTTATTCCTCGGCATGCCAAGGAACATTTTTGGCAGGTTCTATGTAAAGAAGCAGAATAAGTTTAATTAAGACACGCCAATCTACCCCAGTCTGCACCTGGCCATCCTTCCCTTCTCGACTCCCAAATACCATGATCTATATCCGCTTTTGGATGGGCTTGTGAGGCTGTTGAAATCTTTAACATATTGGATGAACTTGGGTGATTTCCTATATATGGGCCTGTAGTGTTTGTTGAGCCTAGTTTTGAAAATTTTGATAGAAAGTTCTTGATATGAACTTTCTCAGGCGGACCTTACTCTACTAATGAGGCGCCTCAAGGACGGCGACTATAATTGTATTATTTTCCGCTACAATGACTTGGTAGTTATGAAAGATGACCTTAAAGATACTCTCAAACCAAGATGTTATTTATCACATAGCCTTATGGTTGCATATCAATTCCTTTTGAGTTTGACCTTAAAGACATCTACATGGTTGGGCCTGATTCTTAAAAGTGATCTTTGCAATGAATCCAATTCCGGTGAAAAAGAGTTGCTTGTTCAGCAGTTGCAGACATCCATTCCATGCTACATTTCCTACATCTGTTACATGATAAACACTGGACGTTGCTTTCCATCTTTACTCGAGAACGTTGCGTCATATTCGATAGTGTCCGATAGCTGTCTCTTTTTCAGGACTGGACCAATTGGCAGTGAAAGACATAGGCTTGAAATTAGAGTGGACTCAATCTGGTGGGATTTTATATCCTATAGTTCCATGGTTGTTCTACTTGCAGCCATTGAGAGTTCTCTTGCATCCGCTTTCAATCCAACGGTCTAGGGGTAGTCACAGCGTAGCAGAGTTTGATTTCAGGTAAAAGCAGAATATCTTATCGAAGAACAAGGGATCCAATGTTGTTCATCCCTAAGGGGTTGGGACCCGAATACGATTCTATTCTGCCTACACTTTCTACTCTATCCACTGTAAGCTTCCTTGTTGATCTACACGGCTACCTCCTCAGGTACGAAGCAAGACAGGATCACCACACCTCTAACCTTCCACCTCTGGCCAATGTGGCGCTCTGGAAAAAATTAAAGTATGAGGATTTCCTTTCAAGAGGCCATTGAGAGCAGAACTAAGGGGCAACCAACTATCGAAAAAGAACAATTCTCAAGTATGAAAATGAAAAATGGAAGAAAATACAATAAGGAATCATTTTTATTTGACTGTTTGACCCTACTCTTTCCTCAATACCTCATTGGGAAGTGAGAAACCTAGTCTTAGGTCCCACTATTGTAGGAAAATATAGCGTGGATGTCTATAGCCGCTGAATCAACAACTTTTTTTCACAGGAATTGGAGTGATTGCAAAGATTACTTTTAAGATCAGGCCCAACCATAAAAAAAAATCTGTAAGGTCAAGGTCAAAAGAAATTGATATGCAGCCATATGACTATGTGATAAAACCTGGTTTGAGAGTATCTTTAAGACCGTCTTTCATAACTAGCAGGTCATTGTAGCGGAAAATAATACAATTATGGTCGCCGTCCTTGAGGCGCTTCATTAGCAGAGTAAGGTCGGCCTGAGAAAGTTCACAACAAGAACTTCTATCAAAATTTTCAAAACTGGGCTCAATGAATACTACAGGCCCATATATAGGAAATGGCTCAGGTTCATCCGGTATGTTAAAGATTTCAGCAGCCAAATGAGCCTGTATAGTAGCGGATATAGATCATGGTAGTTGGGAGTCAAGAAGGGAAGGCTTGCCTGGTGCAGACTGGGGTAGATTGACGTGTGCCAATTGAGCTTCCTTTGCTTCTTTACGAAGAACCTGCCAAAAATGTTCCTTGGTATGCTGAGGAATAAGAGGATGTAGATCCCTAAAATTATTAGGAAGTGCAGGATCCTGGGAGAAGCGACGATCGTGGATTACCTACATCGCATATCGTCCGTGTAGTGCGGAAAAACCGTGGGGGTCTAGATTTGCGACTGAGATGTCATGGTTTAGACCCTCCATGGCTCGGAGGACTATGAATGCACTGTCGCCTTTTGTGGGATTTTGATGATGGTACAATGGCTTTATAACATAGTTGATCCAATTAGACTCGTAGTAAGCACAAAGGAGGATAACACGCTGTAAGCAAATAGGTATGTGTGGAATCGTTTCAGCCTCGGGATCATGAAATTGCATATCTGCATTTTGCAACTTGGCATAACACATGTTGAACAAAATAATCTTTCATTTTATCAAGTTAGCAATGCATATGAGCTAGTATCCTTTAAAATGAAAAGGTAGAAGGATAAGTTGTTTTCCGCTCGTCAATTTTTGCGATGAGTGTTCCGATATCTGGCTTGTGCAAATAGTTTTTGAATAAACAATCATCAAGAGAGGGTGTGGCGTTGTAAGATGGCCACTCTTTGTCGTTGGGCATTACATCTTCCAAAATTGTAGAAGCCAACATTGTGAAGAGGCGTTTGTTAATTCTGGCTGGGCTGCAGAATATATGACGTAACACATTCCTAGAAAGATAGTGTCCTTTTGTTATAGACGATATGTTTTCCCTCTAGCTTGTCATCCAAAATATCTTGCAAGACGAAGATATCGAGAACTGGCATCCCTTGCAGGTACTTCAAATACAAATCATGCTTTTTGAAAGGGAGCCGAGGTGGAAGAGGTGAGGTTGGTTCCTGGAAGATAGGATTTGGAAGTCGGAGCAACGTTAGACAGAACAACTGACTTATCACCATTATCTTCATCAGAAGAAGCGTGGTCATCGTCTGCTAGACTATCAACATCAAATTGAAGGGCCTGATTTTCTTCATTGAAGCCCAAAGAAATGACTTCCTAAGAGATTTTTTGCTTGCGAAGTGAACAGATCAACTGTCATCACTGAGTAAAATCTCATGTAACCTGCGTAGCGGGCTGTCGAGAAGATCGTCAGGAGGAATCCGAGTGAGAGGGATTTCAAAGTCTGAAGGGTGGGCGTGTATGTCTTCAGATGGACTGATATACAGTGGTGAGATAGAAGTAGGGCTCCCAAAGTTGAATTTTACTGGAGGGATTTCGCGAGGTGCAACATATGGTGGAATCTCGGGAGAAGCAACAACGGTGGAAGTATCACCATTCTGACCATTATTGGTCATTAGTTGTTGATACATGCGAGACCGAAGCTTTGGAAGATTCAGTTGAATCGTTGGGTGAAAGGCGCTGAAGCCCATCGCCCTCAACACTGGATGTTCGGAGCATATGAAGTCCAATGTGAAGATTCTGAAGATGGAGACGAGCCTCCTTCAAAAGTTTAAGCCAATAATTTGCGCTGGCATTGTTGTTGTGTAGCGCAATATTCCTTTCTGGATCGGAGCACGTCGTCCTTAGTCCTCTGGTTATTATGTATTTTTCGCTGCAAAGCCAACATTTCCGTCATCTGCTGGGGAGGTGAGCCGAAGCGTCGACTTTACGCTGTAATGCAACTACTTGTTGTGGCAACCGTTGCAACTCATGCACTGTCTTGACCTGGTTGGATAAAAGATGCGCATCTTGTTTTAGTTTCATAATGTCGAATATGTGATCGGTAGTTACCTCACGCAAGATGTCAAACTTGTGACCAAAAACTCCGCCGAGTGTGTTAGGATAAACCATATCGGGCGATTGGTGTGACGATATTGGAGAGGGGGGTCCTGTTGGCGGTGGAGCGTGAGAGGTGGAGGGACCCACTGTGTGCTGTTGACTATGAGGTGGGCTGTGCGGAATCTCAAATCAAGGTGGCAGATTAGTTGTAGATGGCTGATCTTCCATGGATGGAGGCGGCGCTCTGTTTCACAGAGGAAACAGAGTCGCGCGCGCGACCCAGCGGACGGGGGAAGGAGACCAGCTGGTAGCTGGATCAAACTTTAACCGGGTCCATGGAGGATCCACAACCAAGAAGGAAAAAGGAAGGGGAGCACATGCTGGCCTCAGTCCCTTGGATTTCAGACCAACGGCTGGGATCAATTCAACTTCAGGTATATTCAAAAATTCATATCTTGAGATATAGAGCTCAGTTTGGGATGATCAAGATACCTATGGAAAGCTCTTCGAGCATACTATCTTCTAAAAATATCTATAGGATATGATTTGGATGTTTATTAATTATTATATATTGGGTAGCCAAAACTATATGATTTTGATGTTTTGCCAATTAAAAATAGTAAACGACTTTAGAAATTCATACAAATTTTACTAACTGTGTATTTTGATATGTTTAACATTACTTCAGAGCCCGATCTTTCATATATGAAGTTTTAATGAGGTTTTTAATGTAAACCCTAATAAGGGTATTTTGGGTATTTCACCCATGATATGATTTTTAGATGACCTGATATTTTAATACATGATCATTCCTACATTTTATGAATACATTTATAGAGATTTGATGAAGTTTCTTTTGCTATTATATTAGTATCTAGTTTTAGATGAGTAGCCATTATGAAAGAATAATAAATGATTATCTTGAGACAATAAGTGGTATATATGCCTAATTAAGCCTGATACTATTTATCTAGATGTTATTTTAATTTGATTTCATAATAGAGTCAAGTAATATTAGTATGTATGCTTATGTTTGAGATTTTCTTCTTATATGATCTATATGTTCATATTAGTGCATAAGACGGTTTATGTCTTATTTGAGTATAAAGATAATATTTATTATATAGTATGGGTTTTATTTTATTTCAACGCCAAGATTTTATGGTGATTTTAGATTAAGTATGTTTAGTCTAATTAAGAACCCTAACTTTGTATATATAGTTAGGAAGATGGGGTTTTGAGATTTAGGAATAGAAAGAGGGAACATGTACTTGGACTTATAAAACTTTGATTATATCTAGGTGATTAAGATTTGGAACAAGAAATCAAGACTAAGTTAAGGACATCATCATCACAAGAGGTAAGTGGTCCATGCCCATGAGTATTTATGTTTATCAAATCAAGTACATTTACATGCTTCTTAGGTAAGACATTCATGTCCTACATTCTAAGTTAAATATGTAAGAATGATTTTAAGTGCTTATGATTGTAGAATTTCATATGCTCAATATCTTAAGTAGTGATGTGTCATGGAATGATTCTAGATCATGAAGTTAAGTTCATAAGAAGGATAAGAAAATATAGTTCTATCATATCTCTTAAATATAGATGTAACCATGTATTGAGATTTCAAATAGGAACATGTCATCAAGGTTTCTTATATATAGCGATCTAAGAAATTAAGAAGTGAAATAGATTCCTTAATAAGGTTGATGTTTAAAAGTTAAGCATTATGTGAGAATATGGGTGTTGTACATGGTAGACCATGGCCCAATTTCCAAGATAAATATACTATTGGGTTTAGAATATATTATAACATGAGTTTATGATTATGAGACATTAAGTCATGATTGGGTTGCATGTTGAGACTCTATATGATTTCTACTTTAAGGTTTGAGACTTAAGTTCATATGAATGTACTGAGATGACTTACTGAGATTTTATAGATTTTGAGTTACCTTGTCCGAAATCACACTCTTTTAGATATTTGATACTTGAGAACTCTCATATACTTCATATTTTCATATTTAGTTCAGATCCTTTCCCTAAGCATGTAGGCTTAGTTGTCATATATTTAGTATCAAAAATAGCTATAGTATTCCTATCAGATTGAAGTATTAGATTAAGGAATATCTAGATAATATGGATAAGAGATTTAGATTCAGACTTAGACTACTCACTGTGTGAGTAGCCATATTTTGAATAAAGATACATGATAATGGTTTTAGAGCCAATCTCAATTATGAAGTAATTGAGATCCATATTCACATTCAGTTCTAGATTAAGTTTATCACTTAAGAATAAAAGATTCAGATTCAGATTCAGATTTAGAATTCAGTACCTACTCAGTACTCAGTAATTAGTTTCAGATAAGTTCAGTTTTCAGTGTTCAGTTTTTAATATAAGATAAGTTCAGTTTTCAGTGTTCAGTTTTTAATATAAGATAAGTTCAGATTCAGTATTCAGTAAAGCTATCAGTATTTAGCTTCAGTTCAGATTAAGAATTAAGTAAGTAAGTTTAGACTTAAGATAATTAAGTTGAAACCTTCACATAAGACATTATATGATAAGTCCTCATTCAGTAGTCCCGGGACGATTCAGAGGCATCTGTTGCCAATTCATAGGAGTGTTACTCCAATTCAGAGGTGTTGCGGCACCAATTCAGGGCGTAGTCACGCCAATTCAGAGACACCTCGGTGTCATTCAGGGCATGTAGTGCCATTTCAGGGTACCTTGGTACCAATTCAGGGCGTAGATACGCCAATTCAGGAGGACTTATTGTATAATGGTGGCCACAGTCAGATAAAAATCGTAAGTAAAAGATACCTTAGATTAGAAATGTCCATATTCTCATCCATGAGTAATGATGAGAGGGAATTCAATAAGATAATTAAGACATCGGCGTTTCGGCGTAGGTCATGAGATCCATGTACCAGGTAACATGTCTTTAGAGAAAGATAAGATAGAAGGATAAGAATTTCAGATTAAGAAATAAGAGTTTTTTTTATGTTTCAGATTTTACTCAGAGCTTGATAGTAATTCCTCGTTTATAATGCCAATTTCAGATTATTAATCATGTACATTTTAAAATACTCATGCCACTTACTCTAACGATTGTTTTTCTCAATGCATGGCTGGGGACGTGTTGTCCGCAGGGTTTAGAGTAGCTGAGAATCAAAGGAACAAGTAAAGGTCTAGGAGATTTCACAGCTTGCCTAGTGGGGTGCCATCTACCGAGGCGGTCCAGATTTTAGACAGATCTTTTTATGCTTAGTCTTGTTTAAAGAGTATGTTAGATGAATTGTAGTTTTCTTTTTATCAATGACTATGTATGAATCAATTTTATTCAGTGCAAAGTGTTTCATTTGCTTTAATTGCAATGACTATCATGTTTGTGACACTCCCAGATGAAGAAAAAAAAATATTGCTTCCGCTCATGTGTTATGAAAATTTGGGTGTTACACCAACATTTCCGTCATCTGGGGAGGTGAGCCGAAGCGTCGACTTTACGCTGTAATGCAACTACTTGTTGTGGCAACCGTTGCAACTCATGCACTGTCTTGACCTGGTTGCATAAAGATGCGCATCTTGTTTTAGTTTCATAATGTCGAATATGTGATCGGTAGTTACCTCACGCAAGATGTCAAACTTGTGACCAAAAACTCCGCCGAGTGTGTTAGGATAAACCATATCGGGCGATTGGTGTGACGATATTGGAGAGGGGGGTCCTGTTGGCGGTGGAGCGTGAGAGGTGGAGGGACCCACTGTGTGCTGTTGACTATGAGGTGGGCTGTGCGGAATCTCAAAACCTCGCGGGGAGGAGATGGGGACATCGCAGTTGTTGTCGAAGCGGTTAGAGGTGTTGGAGGGCGACCTGTTGATATTGATGCAGCTGCAATGTCAGTGGTAACAAAGACGGGGAATCAGGGTGGATCCATCTTTGCATTTTTGCAACGTGAACTCTCTGCGCGCTTCTCCTTTTGTGAAGAGGTATCGGGAGTGACAATATTTTTAGGAGGCTGTGGCAGAGGGGGTGGAGGGGCCTCAAAGTCATTGTCCACCGGCTCCTCGCGTTGCTCTCGGGAGTGGCTCCCGAGCAATTGTTGGTATGATGGGCACCATGCGGGTTCTACATGACACAACACAAGTACTTCCTGGAGTTGAAGTAGAAGTGTTGGGTTGGGCCTGAAGTTTTTTGAGTTCATCTTCTGTAAATAGTAGCTTCTGGGCATTGTAATTAGCAAACTCTAGCAGGGGGAGGTAGACATTAGATCACATGAAGCAATACTGAATCTTCTCGTTGTGACGCTCAAGGATACCAACATAGGTTAGATATTTGATGTTGATATGGTGCTCCCTTTTGGTTTCAGTGAAACTCTTAAGCTATGTCGGATGTCCATAAGCTCTGTAGATCAGACCAATAAATCCACCCATTCAATACTCCTTTTGTGGTAGGGATGCTATAGATAACCGTTTGTCGATCAATAGCCTGCCAATATTGACAGGTTTTCCTTCCATGATATAAGATAATATATATAGTTCTTCATGGTAGATGCTGCCAGTTTCTGATTTGGTGAAGATGATATTGGCGATAATCTTGTGCATAATTTTCCATAGTCCAGAGTGGACAAGTGTAGCTTTAGCGGAGCCAGATTTTTAATGGCGTTCAAAATCTCTCAGCCTTGAAGCATGAGTCGTTTTTATCAAGTAAGCCCAAAATTGCTATTTTTGCTTCTTCATCTGATATGCAGAAGATTTTTTTGAGCATCCTCCCGATAAGCACCTCATCTGTGTTAAAGAGGCGAACCTGAATGTGACAACACTCACTATTTGCTTGCTGGTCAGTCTGTGCCACTAAGACCTCCGTAATAAAAGGCATGAACTCCTTTGCCTATTCAATCTAAGACGTTGGGTTTGCGGAGCACAACGTTGCCAAATTTGAGTTGGCTAGGAGGTCATATACTTGATTCCAGATGCCTAATTCCTTCAGAGTCAGTTTGTATGCAAAACATGTTGCTTTGAAGGTTTCCCTGCCATCACATTGTAGACAACCATGTTTTTCTTATCACGTGGGTGGAATCCGCCGTGCTGCGTTCCTTGGCTAAGGTTCTCATCATGAGCAGCTTGAGCTGCCTCCACAGCTAGATTGGTGAGTTTTTGCTGTTTGTTAGACTCTACAGCTGAAGACTCAGGGCGAGTTCACTTCTCGCCTTGTTGTGGAGTAGTGTTGGTGCCAACGGTGGTTGTCTCATCTTCGATGCGAGCCATGGATAGTTCTGCAAGAATCATTGTGATGATAGTTTTGATACGGATAAACCTGATTGATTCACGCAAAGCTATCAGTCGCGTGGTAGACAAAGCAATCGACCTTTAGAGTAATTGATAGTTATAAGATAGAGGTCGATAGTGGTCTTGATAGGCTAGAACTCAATAAGATATAGAAAATCGATACGAAACAAAACATGTCTATTGAGTTTGAAGGTCGATAGGCAAGAGGGTCGATTAAGGAACGAGGTCGATAAAATTTCAAAAGGACGGCATCGACCAGTTAGGTCGATGGATATGCCTTATCGAGCGTGGTATCAATGACCTTGGGAAAGAGAGGCGTATCAAGCTCTGAAAATGGTGTCGATCGGTGCGATAATCAATCTCAGTAGCTATCGAGCTAAGAGGTCGATGGAAGTCACAAAAGGGAGAGATCAATTAAGCACGATAGGTCGATAGCTAAAGAAACAAGGGTCAGAGCTCCGCGGTATCTAAGAGCAGGTAAAAGAAGGTTACAACACAAAAATTCTATTTATAGCGGAGGGAAGAGGGCGGTTTTCGATCGGGTAAACAAATTCGTGACACGTGTCTATCGAGCTCGTAGGTCGATAGACAAAGGTCGACATACAAAGGTAAAAAAGCGAAGGTCGATACATCGGAATGGCGGATCAAAGTTGAGGTCGATAGAGTCACAAATCATACTGTTAAAAGGACAATAGAAGAAGAGTCATCTACAAAAATGTTCACTACTTATCCCATCCAAGAGAAATTTGCAACCAAAATAAAGAAACCAAAAGGAAGTTCACTCCCTTAGAGTCTTCTCTCAACGAGATATTTCCTTGGATCCACCGCCTTTTGAAGTTTCTGAAAATCAAAGAAACTTTTAAGTCTGTGTCGGTATGTAATGGGCATGTGTTTAGTCCTACATTGGGGTGTATAGTGGTGTGACCTTGTCTAGACTTCTATTTATACAAGCCTTGTAATCAGTTGTTAATCATCTCAATTTAATCCATCTTATCTCCACATGGTATCTGAGAAATGACCCAACCCCAATAGTAGAAGATAAAAAACACTTTCTTCTGCTTGTAGGCGGTTTCCATTCTTGGCCTGACTGCCCGCCATGCATCAATCCAACCTTCTTGGCCAAGTAGCGGAGCAAGTTTTACTCAACCCCCGTCCTTTCTTTTTTTGTCCTTTTTCCTCTAAAGGCAATAACTTTTATCCCCCCTCTGTGTTCTATAGTTCTTTATATTTTGTTCTTCTTCTTTCCCTTCTTCCTCCTCACCCACTCATATTTTTTTCATTGTCAGTGAAACTGGTTGTTTCCTTTATTTTACTTTCTTGCAACCTCAGTCTATTCTTAGTCAAAGCCCCTCTTTTTATTTTTTTCTTTCTAGTCAAACAATCAAACCCGCTGATTCCTTCCCCTTGTTCTTTCTTCCTCTATTTTTTTTGCTTCTTATTTTCCCCGCTCCTCCATTTTCATTACTTATCTTTTCCAATTCATTTTGTTTTTGTCAAATAAGAAAAGACGGCTAATAGTTGTATTAGATAAGAGAAACCCTGCTCCTATAAATAGGAGAACATGGAAGCGTACAGGACATAAGACAACCCTAATGGGCCAAGACGTACTTGGACCCATAATACAAAACACTTAACAACATAAATAAACATACTCTCTAACACTCCCCCTCAAGCTGAAGTTGGGAGAATCCCAAATCAGCTTGTAAATAGAGAGTCAAACACAGAAACAAAACAAAAAAATAGATAAACCAAGCCCATACAAAATTTTTCTCCCCCTCAATATTACATTAAAACACTCAAACACTCAGACACTCCCCCCCAAGTAGATACTCCAAGCAAGTAGGCAAGCACGCTAGCAGAAGCTTCTCGATCATCTGAAGTAGAAATAAGCAGCATCACAATCATCTGGAGCAAAAGATGGAATAGCTAATAGGCACCAAGGTCTTCATCAAATTCGTCGTCGTAGTAGCCAGAGAGTGCTGGGTCACAGTGGCAGAGCAACATAGCCTAGAGAGTGCTGGATCACAATAGCAGTAGTAGTCGACGTACAAATAAAGTACGGACGGGTCAACGTGCGAAACAGAGCACGGTCAAGCAGAGAGTCGACGTGTCAAAAACACGGACATGCCAGAGAGTGCTGGCGCATAGCAGTAGAGCGTCAACGACATAGGCAGATAGAAGATCAGTAGGCACAGTAGCAAGCAAATAAATAACTCTAGTAGACGAAGCTCGAAGCTCCATGTAAAGTCAGTAACAAATGTCTTCATCATCTTCCCTCTTTATAAAGTATCCATCACAGTAGTAGACGTCAAGGTCCAGAGAGTGCTACTAGCAGCAGAAGACTCCATATATCAGCAGTAAATATAGCATGAAGATCCATTGAACATCAGAATGAAATTCTTCTTCATCTCATCTCTTCTCTATTTCTCCCCCTCACACCAACCACGGAAAGAATCAAGAGTGGTTGGGGTGGATAATGATAAAGGAACACCCCTGAAAGAAATATAGGCCGTAACAAAAAAAAAAGTCTACAAAGAATTTCAAAGAGAAATCTAGCACAAATCTTCATGAAGATTAATGATATTACGGATAAAATCCATCCAAATTTGCACTAGCTGAGTCATAAGAAATCTCAATGAAACCGAAGAGATGCTTGTAGCCAACCGCCAAGTTGTTTTTGTTGTGACGAAAAATCATTGCAGTAGCAGATAGTAAGCAAGTAGGGCCATCAACAAGAAATAGGAGATCACCAGCGGAGGTAGTAGTATGAAGGACCACCAGCGTCGACAAGGCAGCAGTGGGCATGGTAGCCTTTTTGAGGCAAGCAGCAACAACATAGCACATGGCAACTATGATAATGAGTAGGGCCGACGGCTAAGCAGTGTAGGGTGGCTGGGCAGCGAGCAACAACTTGGCGGCGGAGGCGGAGGCGGAAGGCATAGAGCCAACAACAGTGGGAAGTGAGGATACCAATAGTGGCCAGCGGCACAATGGATAGCAAAGGTGCTTGACGGCGGTGACACAGAAGGCGGGGGTTGGCGGCAAGGAGTACCATGGCAGCATGTGGCGCTGTGCATCAGCAATACTGAGGATAAGCAGCGGCAGCACAGAGGCGTAGGGCAATAAGCAGCAACAGTGGGGGAAGTCGTGCGTGCAACAACGGGGGAAGGAAAAAAAGGTAAAGGTCGGGGGCAACAGTAGGTGGCGTTGAGCTAGGCAGGAGGCGGCAATAAGTATCCTTGCGGGAGTTCAGTAGCAGTAGGTTTCTTCTCTGGAGCAGCGGGCTTCTTTAGCAAGGGACATCAACGGGATCTGGGTAGTAGGGTGGATAGCCGCACGTGCTGTGATGGATGTAGCAGAAGATGTAAAACGAGGGTAATAGTGGCTCAGGGGGTACGAGGGAAGATGATACACGTCCGGAAGTGGATTAGCGGTAGTAAGCGTGGAGAAGATCCACGACAGCGCCCGACGGGAGGCTAAGCCAAGAAGGGTGGCTGCCGCCCGCAAGCGAAGGAAATCTTTTTGTCTTCTCTAAGGTAGGTTGGATCACTGCTCTGATACCATGTCAAATAAGAAAAGACGGCTAATAGTTGTATTAGATAAGAGAAACCCTGCTCCTATAAATAGGAGAACATGGAAGCGTACAGGACATAAGACAACCCTAATGGGACAAGATGTACTTGGACCCATAATACAAAACACTTAACAACATAAATAAACAGACTCTAACAATTTTCTTGTTTTCCTTGTTTCATTCATTTTTTTCCATTTCCGTTTCAAGTTAGGTTTATTTTCTTCTTTTTTATTTTTTGCAGATCGCCCCTCATCCCTCTTTCTTGTTTCCGCCATCCCTCTTTCCAGGTTCAATTTCCCTTTTTATCCTGGTCGTGACTTTTTCCCACGCGGTAGTTTACAGAGAAAATGTAACAACCTCAATTTTTACATATATTTTCATAATTGAAATGTCATTATTATATGAACATAGACTTGAATTGAGAAGGTTGTGTGCTTTGCTTGAAAGAATGTGTTTCTTTGCAATTTTCCCCTTTGGTATGGATTTCGTGATTTCTATTGTTTTGCTAATCCAATAATGAATATAAGAGAGAAGAAAAGAAGAAAAGTCCAAATAATAGAGAAAGATAAAAGATAATGGATATTAAGCAATGTGTTATGAGAAATGTATATATAATTCTCTAGAATGAGATATAGGTGGCCACAATAGAGTGGTTTCGACTCCACTTGCTTTATAATGTTTATAAAAGTCGAAATAAGAAAAATAGGGAAGAAAGAGAGAAAATATGTGGTTTGATACATAATACATGCTTTTTGAGTCATTGACTTGCAAACGAAGAAAAGGAGTTATTCCTTTTGTGTTTCGGCTCCAAACTTGGAATATAAGCAGATTAAGTCTTTATAGACTTTCCTTTAAAATTTGGGATTATTTGGATGTTGGATTTTTGAAAATCCCTAAAGTGAATGGATAATCTTTAAATGTCACAAAATTTATTCTGACTCAGACTCTTTGTTATTGTCGCATGAACTTATGACCGTGGGATCGAGATCTGATGATCAGGAGATCATCACCTACCTCGGGACAGATAGGGAAAGTCGGAACAGGGAGCAGGATTTTTCCAAAATAGATCTCTCGCGATTGAGTGCGCGGGCAAACTTGGAAACAATCCAGCTGGATTTGTGAGATCTTTGCGGCCATACCTACCCTGGGTTTTGCCAATCTTGGGGGCGTCTAGAAGAATCCCCTAAAACCCAGTGTCCGCGCCGGTTGTGCGCCATAGCCACGAGCTATAAAAGGGGATGTAACCCTTCTGTGAGACTACACACCACTCCGCAAGATGCAACAGAACCTACAGACCGAGTACCAGCCATCAATTTTCCCTCTCAAACCTCTCTTGCACCACAGACCTCCCTGGATTTCCGCCGAGACCCCTCCTTGCCGTCTCAGCAACTCCGGCCACATCCGGAGCAATTAGAAGCACTGAGTTCGTCTGTGCGTCGCGGAGGCTCCAGTACTAGTTCGCAACTCCCCGACGCAGTGGATCGCAGGGTCAACCCCTCGGTTGACCGAGGTCAGATCCTGCTTCGCGAACGAGGGACGCGCTGGAGGAAGAAGATGAGTAAGGAGGAAACTACCTCCTTACCCCCAGGCGTGCGTGACCCTTAAGTCAGATGTGCAAGGATAAAGCCGTAATATCACCCTGGTTCGATCCCTTACTCGCGGGCAACAAAATACTGACGTGGCCTCTTGCTATTGGCCAAAGGTAATTTATCTTGCGAAATTCGTAACTAATTACTGGTAGCTCGGATTAAAGAAAATTATATATGAATCTTGCTCAGAAAAATACAAGGAGTTCAATAAAAATACTAACAGAGCCTAGTTTTGCTTCTAGTTCGAAAAGTATCTAAAGTTGATATCTTTAAATGATCTAACTAGATCAAAACCCTAGCTTTTGAATATTAATTTTTTTGATAGAGTTAGTTGATACTAGTAATCAAAGTCTGACTTAATTGCATAAATATGATGAAAGAGATCGAATTAGAGATATATGTTCATAACTTGTGTATTTAGGGTTTCATGATTTTAATAGCGCATTAAAAGGGTTAAAAACCCTAATTCAGGTAGTTATGAGATTTAATGAATCTAAATATGAGAATCAATCTAGAAGGCATGAAAATAGTGTTATTGTACTAATTATGGATAAATACCCTTAATTTGGTAATTAGGGTTTCATAGTGTATAAAAGTGGAATTAATGATAAATTAGGGTTTACTAACCTAGAAGATGTGAAATATAGTAATTAGGGTTCCTTTGAGAATCGAACTATAATTCTTTGTTGAGTTGTCAATTCAAAGTAACCTGAACATGATAATTGGCCTTAATGATCTTGACATGACCTAAAAGGATAAACATGGAGGTTTTAGTGTAAAAAGATATATTTGACCTAATTGGAATTCAATCATGCCTATGATGTTTTTTTTTAAATTAAGCAGGAGGTACTTTTATTCATCCTACCCTCCTCATGTAGGCAAAATCAAGCCAAAAGGATATACACCCCGCGTTATCTGCGGTAACCCAAAAAAGATAGGCATCAAAGAAAGGACAACGTCACACCACATTGCAACAGTCCTAGCCCACTCAAAACACGAAACACCAACTCTATATCTATCCACTCTATAGCTATGTAAGGTGTGTATCTATTTTCATGCCTATGATGTTGAAATTAGGGTTTGTGGATCAAAAGACCATTAAAAGTGATAAATGCATTATGGAGGCTAAAACCCTAATAAAATCCTAAAGTTGGCCTAGAAATCCTAAGGTGGAATCCAAGTCAATCTTAAAAATGTTTTGGATAAAATAATGACACATGGGTGTTATGCATTAATTTTAGGATATTGTTGATTGCTTAATTGATTGTTCTTGATTATTCTTTCTTGGACATCATGTTACTCTGGATCAGGTATGTGCTTATTTATGAATAATCGATCTAGTTTCACAAAGTTTTCTCGAACGTTTGATCGATTGGATGCAACCTAAACTTTTGAGTGTTTATTTATGCAATCCTATAAAGTCACTACGATTATCACAATTAAGTATATATGTGCATTCTCAAACCTACATGCCACCCTGATGTATGATGCATGACCAAGCCCCGGAGGGAAGGTCTAATCGGTCAAGCCCCAGAGGGAAGACCATTGAGCACCATGAGAGGTGACCCCAGGCACCAAGCTCAGGATGGAGAAGGTGGCCTTATGTCCCTTGCAAGGACAAAACCCTAAGAGAGGGAAATCCAGGGTTAAGGGCAAAAGCGGTTGAGAATGTCGCATTGAAAACGTAATTTGAATTGTTAATAACTTATTTGTGATAATTAGGTTGTTAGAAACTATTTGTGGAAATTTTGATTGTTCCCCACATACTGGTATAGAAATATGCTGACCGACGTTTTGATTGTCGGTGTTTTAGGTACGATCATTGAAAAGGACAAACAGTAAATTGAAACATTGTGAAGATACGAATAATCAGTCCAGGGAGGATTAGATAGATAGACTCCTTCTGTGGATAGAAGTCTAGAAATCCAAAAATTTTACAAGGTATGCAAGAGATTTATTTTATTTCAGCTTTCCAGTTTAGTAATAGTAGAATTTGATAATTATTATTGCTTAAATGTCGAACCACTGATCCTGAAATATTGGGATAATGTCTCTGACCTTCTGGTCTCCCTTAAGTGGGGGTTACCGGGAGGCGGGGCCTTTACAGAAAATGTCCAATACACCCATTAAGAAGGAAGTTAAGAGGGAAACACTGAAGAAGAATCTTGTTGGAAACCTTAATATTATGTTGAACTTGAATCCTTAGTTCCTTACCCAAAGGTCAAGGCCAAAAAGGAAAAGTGGGAGATTAGAAGAAGTGGAGAGATGAATACATGATATTTTTATCTATTCGTTCTACACCTTCTATTGTCATTTATGCGGATCCATTGTTTTGGAAAGCGATATGTGGTGTACGGGGGAAGAGGGTGTCATATAGAGTATATTCGGTATGCAAGAGTATATACGGAAGTATACACACTTTTAGATTTGTGTAATAAATTGATTATATATTCATAAAATGACATATTGGATTTATAAACTAATAATTTAAAATGTAGAATATGCAATATTTATATATAGGGTATATATGTATTCACTGCCCGTGCGGGTAACTAACTTTTGTTACCCGTGGATCTGTTTTTTAACAGGTGGCACATGATTGTAACGAGACAATCAAGATTGTAATAGAAATGCTCATTTTGTAAATACAACGTGAAATTTTCATTGTCCCTCTAAAAACAATATAAATGATATTTATGACAAAACAGTAAACAGTTTACGCTGTATTACACAACGACAAATAAATTGATTATATATTCATAAAATGACATATTGGATTTATAAACTAATAATTTAAAACGTAGAATATGCAATATTTATATATATAGGGTATATATATATTCACTGCCCGTGCGGGTAACTAACTTTTGTTACCCGTGGATCTGTTTTTTAACAGGTGGCACATGATTGTAATGAGACAATCAAGATTGTAATAGAAATGCTCGTTTTATAAATACAACGTGAAATTTTCATTATCCCTCTAAAAACAATATAAATGATATTTATGACAAAACAGTAAACAGTTTACGTTGTATTACAAAACGAGTCTTTCTATTGCAATTTTCATCATCTCATTACAATTTTGGATGTCTCATTATAAACATGTTCCTTCCTATTACAAAAAAGATGCACGGGTAACTAACCTTAGTTACTCGCACGAGTAGTGAATGAATGGCCATATATATATATATAACATCTAAATAAACATGTATGATATGTTTATATATCTATATATAAGTATAAACATGTGTGATGTGACAAATATTGAGAAATACATGCAAATACAATATGTGTGGAGTGTGGGTGTACATGTGAATAAATCAAAATGTATAATTGAATCTACAAATATGTGTATACATGTGTATATGTATGTATATACATGTGTGTTTGTATTTATATATGTGAGTGTGTGTATATATGTATGTATGTATACATATGAATGTACAAATGTGTTTAAAATTTCTATACATATTATAATTTATTCAAATGAATATATGGCTATAAATTCAAATATAAAATGAAATGCATAATTCCATGTATGTATATAAGTACATACATATTATAGATACTAATTCTTAACATGGTATCCGATAGGTTTCACCCACCCTAATCCTCCCCTACTACTCCCCCTACCCATGCCCCCCACCCGTCATTGTCGCCCTTGCACCCGCCTGCCCCCGCACTGCCACCGCCCCTGTGCTCGTCTGCCCCCATGCCCTCACTCCCCTCCTTGTCACTGCCCACCGCCAACCACTTTCCCTCTCTCCCTGCCACCATTTCCCTCTCTCCCTCTCCCATTCGCCCCGCCCCACCCCCAAACCTGCCGCAAACCGCCTTACACTACCAATTCTCCATTCTTCCTGCCTTCTCCTTACTGCCACTGCCCACCCATCTCTCTCTCCCGCCACCTCTCCCTCCACCCTTCTTCCTACTGCCGAATCGCCTCTCCTTTCCCCTCCTATCTACCCACTTTAGTCGCTCCCCCTACCACCTCTCCGATTGACTCCCATCAATATTCTATCTTCCATTTTAAAACTCCTCTCTCTCATCTCTGGTCTCTATCTCTTTTGGGGACTTGTCCCCCTTCCTACTGTCGGTCACATGTTGCACTAATGCTACAATGACGTTGGTCCTTTGTTTTTTACTACAGTTGTTGCTACCCATTTGTTGGGTTTCAGTGCTATCTCTACTGCTGCTTGTATTATGCGTGTCCATCCACATCTTTATGTGTGACCTTTCTAATTCTCCTCATGGCGTCGACTAATCCCTTTTGTATGTTGTCTGTCGCGAATGTTAAGTTGGATGGATCCAACTATCATGCGTAGTCCCCACCTCATTCAAGTTGTACGTAAAAGCCCAAGGGTGTTACTCACACCTCACTATTGCTGCTCCGCCTGCACCTACTGAAACTACTGATGATAAAGCCAAACATGTTTATGTTCTATGGTTAAAGAAGACTCGACGTCATGACATGAATGGTGAATAGTGTTGAACCAAAAATCAATTAGTCTCTTCTTCGTCTTTGAACTGCAAAATCAATGTGGGATCATCACACATGTCTACTTTCGCCAGTTGAATTCTAAGGAGGTGTTTAAGATCTTCAAAAACCTAGTGAAGGATTACTCCAGTGATGGTTCTGTCAAAGACTACTACAACCAATGTTGCAATATGGGTTGAATTTGAGGTTTATCATCCTTTTTGCTAATATCACAGAAGTTCAGGATCAATGCAACGAACTTCAATCATTGCAATTTCTTGCTGGTGATGCCAACTTCCTTCTCTGGCGTTGTTCATCAAATCTTATCCAGTGATCCCTAGCCTACTCTGCATGATGTTCTTAAGAGGATTTAACATCTACCATTTGTTTCTTCTCTGCCTTCTGAATCCTCTGAGGTTGCTTCTCTGACTGTTTGCGTAGGGGACTTTGTTTGTGGTCGTGGTCGCTTCTCTGGAGGTCTTGGACGTGGTCCACTTCCCTCTAGACCTAGTTGTGGATAACCTCCTCTTGGTTAGTGATAATGTAACTTCTGTGGCCGTACTAAGCACAATAAAGATCGATGTTGGATGAAACATGGAAAACTAAAATGGGATAATTAGATTACTATAAAGGCTGTTGATTATACTTCGCCTGCACATGGTTCTACTCGATTCTCGCTTCGTGGATCCGCTTTGAGTTTGAGAAGCTTCTTCAAGCTACCCTGCCTTCTCTGACTATTGACGTGCATCCAAAATGAGGTTCCACTTTCCTTGCTTCCTCTGCTTCGTATGGTAAAAATAAATGAGTTATTAATTTTGGTGCCTCTCATATATCTAGAAATTCTGCCTTATTTCCTGACCTCACTAAACAATTGATGTTCTGCGTGTCACGCTGGCTGATGGTTCTCAAACCCCATTACACGTCATCATGAGTATTTGTATGCCTACAAATTTAATTTTGCAATCTGCACTCTATGTTTCAAAATTTCTTTTGAGTCTTCTCTTTGTTAATTGTTAATATAGCTGTTTTATGTTTCTTATATTTCTTTGTCATTTACCTTAATAATGCTGGACCTCTCTGTAATTTTCCCTTCTCAGTTAGTAATAAAAGAGGGACAACACATTGCTGCCCTAACTAACGCTGCACAACGCAACAACCTAATTCTTCACACAGTATCCCCATCTTCCTCTAATCAAGAGATTCCTGAAGAGCCATCTGATCTTGATGTTCCCATTGCTCTCCGCAAAGGTACTCGCTCGTGTACTATTCGTCATCCTATTGCAGGTGTTTGCTGTTTATCAAACCTGTCTAAGCAGGCACACTCTTTTGCTCTTGGGATTGATTCTGTGACTATTGCAAAGAATCATATTGATATGCAATGAAGGATGCTAGCTGGTTAAAGACAATGAAATCTGAAACGTCTGCACTTGTACAGAGTAATACGTGGGAGCTTACTGATTTACCTTCAGATAAGAATGTTGTGGGCTGCAGATGGGTCTTCACAGTTAAACACAATTCAAATGGTTCAGTAGAGAGGTTGTAGGCTAGATTGGTGGCAAAAGGATACACTCAGACATATGGTGTAGATTTCTTTGAGACCTTCGCACCAGTGGGTCATCTTAATTTTGTGAGGATCCTTATTTATCTGGCTACCACTTTTGACTGGCCACTATATTAGCTCGATGTCAAAAATGCCTTCCTACATGGTGATCTACTGGAAGAAGTATACATGGAGCAACCTCCTGGCTTTGTTTCTCAGGGGGAGTGTCAGAAGGTGTGTAGATTGAAAGAAGGCCATTTATGGGTTGAAACAATCTCCTCGAGCTTGGTTTGACAAGTTCAGTTCTATTGTATTACAAATGGGCTTCTCACGTTTTGTGACTGATCATTCATTATTCTATTCTAATTCTTCTCATGGGTCCATTATTATTGTCGTTTATGTTAATGATATTGTTATAAATGGCAATAATTCTGTAGGCATATCAGATGTTATAGAAGGACTGCAGAATCACTTTCACACAAAGGACCAGACAAATTGAGGTACTTTTTGGGCATTGAAGTTCTTCGATCTCATGCATGAACTAATTTATCTCAAAGGAAATATGTGCTTGATCTACTTCATGAGATATGCATGAGTGAGTCCAAGCAAGTATCCACTCCTATGGACTATCATGTGAAGGAGAAGACTGATGGCACTAATTATCCTGATACAGGGTATTATAGGAAGATTGTGGGTAAGTTGATATACTTGATAGTTACCCATCCTGAAATTTCCTTTTCCGTAGGAGTGGTGAGTCAGCATATGAGCTCACCCAAGAAGACTCATTGGATAGCAGTCTGTCACATTCTTAGGTATCTAAAAGGTGCACCTGGAAAAGGGATCACATATCTTAGACATAAGACACCTACGTCTACTCTTGTTCTTACTGGCTATGCAGATGCGGATTGGGCTGGTAATCAAAATGACAGAAGATCCACATCTGGATATTGTACCTTTCTATGGAATCATCTTATCACCTGGAAAAGCAAGAAGCAGAATGTGGTGGCTCGTTCTAGCACAAAAGCAGAGTATAGAGCTATGGCTCATGCTTGTTGTGAACTACAATGGGTTCAATCCATGCTATCTGAGTTGAAAATTCCTATGATTTCTCCTGTTAAGCTTAGATGTGACAATCAAGCTGCAATTTATGTTGCTAAGAATCCAATCTTCCATGAACGCACTAAGCACATAGAAGTTGATTGTCATTTTGTCAGAGATCAAGTCAAGAATGGAAAGGTGGTGACTCCTCATGTCAAATCCGAAGACCAACTTGCTGATGTTCTTACAAAGCCATTGGGTCCAGCAATGTTTCAAAGTCTTAGTAACAAGCTGGGCATACATGATGTGTATGCTCCAGCTTGAGGGGGAGTGTTGATATAGCTGTTTTATGTTTCTTATATTTCTTTATGTCATTTACCTTTACTGTTGGACCTCTCTGTAATTTTCCCTTCTCAGTTAGTAATAAAAGAGGGACAACACATTGCTGCCCTAACTAACGCTACACAACGCAACAACCTAATTCTTCACATTAATAGAACTATTAAGAGCCTTGAGTGCTCTATATCATTTGACCCCGAGGGTTGCTTGTTTTAGGATCTTCACACGAAGATGTGGATTGGTTCGGGCCATGAGGGACCAAATGGAATCTATTACCTAGACACATCGAATGCTGTGCTAATGCTTTGCTCTCCTCTTCTATGATTGGTCTATAGTGGCACTCTCATCTTGGCCACCCTTCTATTGCAAAGCTAAAATGTTTGTTTCCTTAATTTCTGATACTATATTTCATTGTGGGACTTTCCAGCTTGGCAAAAAAAAACTTGTGCATTTTATTCAAATATAAAAAGACTATTGGTTGTAAATGTTTTTTTTGATGTGATGCATGTTCACATCTGGGGTCCATGTTATGTAACAAATGTTTCAGGATTTTTCTATTTTATGACACTCATAGATGATTTCTGTGAAGCAACTTGCATCCCGGTCGATACTATCAACATTCTGTCGATAGTATCGAGATCAGTTCAGGTTCAAGTTGAAGCAAGCTGCATTCCGGTCGATACTGTCGACACACATGTCGATAGTATCGAGATTGGTTCAGGCGCAAGACAATATTCCGTCGATACCATCGACACTCAAGTCGATGGTATCGACACCGGCACAACGGCGGAATGGCAAGCCAGCGGCAGATCTGTTTTGTTTATGAAATTTAATTTTTATTTGTTTTCTCTCTTTGTACCTCATGTACTTACCCTAATACATATATACAAGTGTGTAGGCTCAAGCCCTACTCACGTTTGCTGCATCTTGCAGCCGACATGTGATCGGTGTTTCCGTCTTCTTCCTCTTTCATTTCTTCTTACATGGTATCAGAGCGGACCCCATGAGACAAGTGTGAGGATCACACCCTACCTAAAAAAAAAAAGAACAAGTGCAAGCACACAAAAGTGGCTGTACTTGAGGGGGGATGTTAGAATAGTCCCATACCGCTGAGCTCTGGGGAGGTCCTGGAGATTATAAGGTGTGTGGTCCCTTCACCCATTGCCAATTGGTTTTGGGTTGAATACCACACATTCTAATATGGTATCAGAGCAGAGATCGATCTAGGGCTTCTCCTTTCTCTCTCCGGAGAATCTCTCCAGGTCTCTCTCTCTCCTTGACTGCCGGCTGCTTTCCACCCGTCGGCTTGACATAATCCTCCTGCTGAGAAGAACCACCGTTGGCTAATCTAGATCTACGATAGATATCTAATTCTACCGTAGCCGCTATCACAAAGCAGTTGAGGATCTCCAGGTGATCCAACGATCATCTAAAAACACCACCAGAGGACTAGTTTCGTCTCAATCATCATCCTAGTCACACCTCCTCCATGTGTGATTAGGAATATCATTTGGAGGCTGTGAATGCGTCAGTAACACATTTCTCTTTGTTTTCTTCTGCGTGTGACGTGTATCTCTCCGTCACCACATCTTCCTTGACGTGTATCAATCCGTCATATATTCCGTTCTACAATGGAGGATATAAAGACAGTTATGATCTACAACGAGGTGTCACCTATCGCCTCTATCAAACTCAACGGGAAAAATTATCTTCTATGGATGAACGCCATCCACACCGACTTGGAGGCTCGTGACAGAGCAAGGCATGTTGACTCGGGTCCCAAGGCATCTACTGACAAAGGGTATGCTGAATGGAAGCGACATGACAGTCTTGTGAAGACTTGGCTGTGGAATAGTATGGAATCCGCAATCGCCGCATGGTTCATGTTCTACTCTACGGCCAAGGAAATATGGGACGCAGTGAAGCAACATTACTCTCAAGAAAAGAATGCTCTCCGTCAGTTTATGATCTATGATCGTCTGTTTGCTGAAAAATAGGGTGACCGATCTCTTGAGGAATATTTTGGGGCGATTCAGGCTCTTTCTCAAGAGCTAAGTTATTATCATCCCGTGACTGTTGCAGATAAAGGATAGAGATGATCTAGTTACAGCCAAATTCTTATCTGGGCTTAACTCGACTTGTAGCTCCGCTCGGAGCGTTATCTTGGCTACTGATAAACTACCCAGTCTTGTGGAGGCTTATTCAAGGATCCAGCAATCTCTGTTTGAGTCTGTTTCCTTTGTTCCTGATATACCTTCTGGAGAATCTCATGCGTCTGTTGCTGCTGCGGTACGAGGAGGACGCCCCTGTATGGGTAGAGGGCATGGGACACGTCCGAAATGTACCTTTTGTGACAAATAGGGACATACAGTGGAGAAGTTTTGGAAGAAACATGAAAGACCTGCTGCACCACCTGTGGGGGCAGCACATTGTGCCACCACTACAGGATCCTCATCCTCTACAACTGTGGGTACTACCTCTAGCACCGACATCACTCTCACTCAAGAAGAATATGATCGGTTCATTCAGGCGACACAACACATGAGTATGGGGTCATCATCATCTTCTTCATCGGCAAATCTGGCATCTACAACTGGTAATCAGGCTACATCTCTCATAGCATCTGGCTCATCCTCATCTTGGGTGGTTGATTCTGGCGCCTCTCAGCATATGACTGGTATGAGGAGATTGTTCCACACTATTAACTCATCTATTCCTCACCAATCTGTTACACTGGTAGATGGTTCAGTGAAAAGAGTTTTAGCTAGTGGATCTATCTCCCTAATACCCAAGATTGATCTTAAATCAGTTCACTTTGTGCCTGAATTTCCTTTTAACCTTCTTTCTGTTGCAAAACTGATTGACACTCTAAAATGTTGGGTAATATTTGGACCTTCTTGTTTTATATTACAGGATCTCAAGAGTATGAAGACGATTGGTGGGGGGTCTAGGAAAGGTGATCTCTACCTTTTCAACGATGACAGTCTACCTCGCCAAATGCCTGCTCCTGCTTCATCTATCCAGTTGAGTGGTTCCCCCTTACTATGGCATTGCAGATATGGACATCCTTCTTTGGAGAACCTGCGGAAGTTGGAACCAGAGTTGTCCCAATTATCTTCCTTAGAGTGTCAGTCATGTCAACTGGGAAAGCACCATAGGTTATCCTATCCCAGTCGAGTCAATAAGCGGGCTTCTTGTCCCTTTGAGTTAGTGCATAGTGATGTGTGGGGTCCTGTAAAAGACCAGAGTTATAATGGTTTTCGTTATTTTATCTCCTTTGTCGATGATTTCTCACGCATGACATGGATCTACCTTCTTAAAAGTAGAGAGTCTGTGTTGTCTATTGTGAAACATTTTCATACTGAAATTAAAGTCCAGTTTGATTGCAATATAAAAATTCTTCAGTCTGATAATGCTTTGGAGTATGTTCAAAAGGCTATGTCTGATTTTTGTAGCTCGGTTGGTATGATTCACCACACATCTTGTCCTCACACCCCTCAGCAAAATGGGGTGGCAGAGAGGAAGAATCGCCATCTTCTTGATATTGCTCGATCTATTATGTTTCAATCTAATGTGCCCAAGAAGTTTTGGTCTGAAGCTCTTTTAACTGTTTGTTTCTTGATTAATAGGCAACCGTCCTCTGTTCTTCAAGGACAGACTCCTTTTTCTGTATTGCATCCCAAGGACTCTCCTTATCCTGTTCCTCTTAGAGTTTTTGGTTGCACTTCCTTTGTCCATAACATCGACCCTAAGACCGACAAACTGTCTCCTAGGTCAATTAAAACACTGTTCCTGGGTTACTCTACTACGAGTAAAGGATACAAGTGTTACTGTCCTAGTCTTCGCCGCATGTTTGTGTCTAGGGATGTCACTTTTCATGAGACCACTCCATATTTCTCCAATGCTATGAGCAAGGGGGAGCAGTTGAGAGAGGGAGAGTCACCAAAAATACAAAATGAGAGACTGGCACCATTGGTGCCGAGTGAGGGAGTGCCACCTATCATTCCGGATTTTACTTCTATTCCGGATGAACAAGCAGGAGATAGATCCGCCATTGAGCATTATACACATGTATACCATAGGCGAGGCAGGCAAGATCCAGAAGAAGTAGCGGCACCAGTCCCTGAGCCCTCACCATTGCCTTCTACTCAAGAGAATCCTACAGAGACATCAGATCTCAACCTTCCTATTGCTGTTCGGAAAGGTACTAGGTCCTGTACTATTAAACATCCTATTACAAATGTATGTTGCTTGTCTCATCTGTCTAAGCAGGCTCGTGCATTCGCTATTGGGATTGATTCTGTGACTATACCAAGAAATCATTATGATGCTATGAAGAACTGTGGCTGGACACAGGCTATGCAACTTGAAATGTCAGCTCTCTTAAATAATGGTACTTGGGATCTGGTTGATCTTCCTACAGGAAAGAAAGTAGTAGGCTGTAGATGGGTTTTCACTACCAAACACAATCCGGATGGATCTGTTGAAAGGTTGAAAGCCCGATTGGTTGCAAAGGGCTACACCCAAACCTATGGTGTGGACTTCTTTGAAACATTTTCTCATGTTGCTCGCTTGAATTCTGTGCGGATCATTATTTCTCTTGCTACTACCTTTGATTGGCCACTATTTCAGCTGGATGTAAAGAATGCTTTTCTCCATGGTGATCTACAGGAAGAAGTTTATATGGAGCAACCTCCTGGGTTTGTTGCTCAGGGGGAGTGTCAGAAAGTATGCAAATTAAAAAAGGCTATTTATGGGCTGAAACAGTCACCTAGAGCTTGGTTTGACAAGTTCAGTGAAGTTATTCTTCGGATGGGTTTTTCTCGCTCCAAGACTGATCATTCCTTATTTTACTCCAACTCTTCCCGTGGATCCATTATCCTTCTTGTCTATGTTGATGACATAGTAATTACTGGCAGTGACACCATGGGAATATCTCGTGTCAAAGAGGGTTTGCAAAAACACTTCCATACAAAGGATCTGGGAAAACTAAGATACTTTCTAGGCATTGAAGTGCTTAGATCTCATGCATGTGTCAATTTATCTCAGAGAAAATATGTGCTTGATTTGTTACAGGAGACAGGCATGGCTGAATCTAAACCGGTATCTACACCAATGGATTATCACATCAAAGAGGTGGTTGATGATGCTGAGTATAAAGATCCAGAATATTACAGGAGAATAGTGGGCAAGTTAATATATCTAACAGTCACCCGACCTGATATTTCATTTGCTGTGGGCGTGGTCAACCAATATATGCATTCTCCGCGACAATCACACTGGACAGCAGTCTGCAGAATTCTGAGGTATCTGAAAAATGCTCCCGGTAAAGGTATCACATATTCTAGACCAAAGGCACCTCCATCTACCCTGTCTCTCACAGGATATTCAGATGCTGACTGGGTTGGTGATCATACTGATAGGAGATCTACATCAGGCTATTGTACCTTTCTAGGTGATCATATTATCACATGGAAAAGTAAGAAGCAACATGTGGTTGCTAGATCTAGCACTGAGGCTGAATACCGTGCTATGGCTCATGCATGTTGTGAATTAAAATGGGTCAAATCTGTTTTATCTGAATTGCAAATTTCTCTTCTACCTTCTATGGAGCTCATGTGTGACAATCAATCTGCTATGCACATTGCCAGAAATCCTATCTTTCATGAGCGTACAAAACACATAGAGGTTGATTGCCATTTCATTCGTGATCAAATAAAAGACGACACTATTGTGACTCCATATGTCAGATCTGAAGATCAACTAGCAGATATTCTGACGAAGCCTTTGGGTTCAGCAATCTTTCAGAGACTCTGCGGCAAGCTGGGCATACACGATGTGTACTCTCCAGCTTGAGGGGGAGTGTGAAGCAACCTGCATCCCGGTCGATACTATCGACATTCTGTCGATAGTATCGAGATCAGTTCAGGTTCAAGTTGAAGCAAGCTGCATTCCGGTCGATACTATCGACACACATGTCGATAGTATCGAGATTGGTTCAGGCGCAAGACAATATTCCGTCGATACCATCGACACTCAAGTCGATGGTATCGACACCGGCAGCGGCGGAACGGCAAGCCAGTGGCAGATCTGTTTTGTTTATGAAATTTAATTTTTATTTGTTTTCTCTCTTTGTACCTCATGTACTTACCCTAATACATATATACAAGTGTGTAGGCTCAAGCCCTACTCACGTTTGCTGCATCTTGCAGCCGACATGTGATCGGTGTTTCCGTCTTCTTCCTCCTTCATTTCTTCTTACAATTTCTTTAGAGCTACATGGCTGTTTCCGCTCAAGGACCGTACTCATATTCCGTATCTATTACTTCCTTTTTTGTAGAAATTAAGACCCAATTTGCTAAGCGTATTGAATTATTTTGAAATGATAATGCACTAGAGTTCATTGAAAAGTCTATCATTCAGTTTGTTTAGAAGATGGGCACTATTCATCAAACTTACCGTTCCTATACCCAGCAAACATGTGTTGCTGACAGAAGAGCTGTCATCTTCTAGAAGTAGCACAAACTATTCTTCTTCATCACAATGTCCCAAAATGTTTTATCCTGAAGCGATCTCTACTGCTTGCTACTTGATCAACATGATGCACTTGAATGTGTAGCAAAATCAAGTTCCTAACACTATTTTGTATTTGGATGCACCACTCCTTTGTTCCACCCAAAGTTTTCTAAAATAGTTGTTTTGTTAGAATTCTTCACCTTGGTCTAGAAAAACTTGATCTACAGTTTACTAAATGCATATTCTTGGGGTACTCTAGAACTCATATAGGGTACATTGTTATCATCCTTCTTCTAAGCAGTGGTTTGTGAGTTCAAATGTCGTCTTCATTGAGCACATGCCATCTACTTTGACAAAAGTTCTTATTGTTGATCTTTTGGATGATATCCCGTTACCCATTTCTGTTGAAGCTGAACCACATGAGAGTACTACTATTCAATCTAGGCCCCTCAAGGTGTATTAGAGAAGACCTGAAGCTGCAATTTCCTCCTTGGTTCCTCCTTCACCCAATCCTCCATCTTTGTCAGCAGATCCACAAACCTCCCAAGCAACTTCCAATTTAGGCCTTCCTATTGGTCTACGGAAAGGCGTCCATTCTTGTACTTTGCATCCTATGAGTAATTTATGCTCTTCTTCTAACCTTAGCACATGTTTTACCTATTTTACTTCTGGTTTGTCTACTAGTTCTGTTCCTAAGACTGCTTCTCAAGCACTGCAACATCCCAGATGGCACCAGGCTATGGAATCAAACATGAGTGAACTTATTGATTGACATACATGGGACATAGTTTTTCCTCCTGATTGCTCTCATGTGGGATGCTGATGGATCTTTATTGTTAAGTACCAATCTGATGACATTTTTGAACAATTGAAAGCTCGTCCAGTTGCCAAAGGATACACTTAAACTGATGGTGTGGATTATTTTGAAACCTTCTCCTGGTTGCTCACTTAATTCTTTTGAGGTACTTAATTCTGTTACGGTTAATCATGATTGTTCCTTATTTCAGCTAGATGTGAAGAATACATTCTTATATAGTGATCGAAATGAGGAAGTAAATAGGGAGCAACCTCTTGAATTTGTTGCTTAGGGGGAGTATTCTAAAGTTTGTAGAGTTTGCAAGGCTATTTATGGTCTGCCTACGAGCGTGGTTTAATAAGCTGAGTCAAAGTCTTGTCAGATTCAGTTAGAGATACTCTCATTATGATCATTCAGTTTTCATTAAGAAGACTAATTTTGGGCTTGTAATTTTGATTGTATATATGGATGATATTATCAAGTCTAGAAGTGATCAAGAAGGCATACAAGCTGCGAAGGAGTATCTGGAGAAACATTTTATTACCAAGTATTTAGTGAAATTTTGATTTTTTTGGGCATTTTGGTTTCACACTCTTCTTCCGGAATTTGTCTATCACAATGCAAGTATGTTCTTGATCTCTTGAAAGAAACAGGCACATTGGATCCAAGCCTACTAGTACTCTTGATCCCAGTAGAGATTGGGATGATGCCTCTTCTCTTCCTTATCCCGACGACCCATAATATAGATCGGTCGGTAAGCTCATATACTCAACTGTTACTAGAGCTAATATTTCTTTTGCAGTAGGACTTGTCCATAGGTATCTACACAAACCTTAACAATGTCACTGGGATGTTGTCTGTCCTGTTCTTAAATATTTAAAAAGCTCTCATGGGAAAGATATTCTATATAGGTAACATGGGCATTACAAACTTAATGGGTACTCTAATTTTGACTATACTTGGAGTAAAATTGATTGCAAACCTACCTTCACTTATTCACATTTGCGGGAGGAAATCTAGTTACATGACGCAATAAAAAATAGATTGTTGTTACCATTCAAGTGCTGAAGCTAAGTATAGAGCCATGGCTCATACTACATGTGAATTAACGTGTGTATTTGGATTTATGAAGGAGTTCAACATGTTTGATCTTGAACCTATTCCTATAGACTATCCAGTCGGCCAACTAGACTATCCAGTTGCCCCAGTTTGTTAAATTAGCAGGTCTTGTACTGACTCGAATTGCTCAGTTTGGATCCAAATGAATCAACTCTTTCCAATTCTAATTGAGTACCATGATATTACCCAGTTGGCTGACTGGTTGAAACAATCAACAGATTGGTGTCTTGCCCAATTGATGATCAATCAATTGATTTACACTCAATCCGATCAACTAATACAAGCCATCCCATCGACCGAATGGCTAGCTTAGTCGACCGATTGGACAACAATAAGGTTTTACATGATTGAAAACTATTAAAATCATGTGTGATTGCAAACTTTAATTCCTTTAAGCATCCCTTATCCGCGTGACCTTGTTGGTTGCTTATTACATTGGCAATGATGTTCATAACATCACAAGCATAGATCAGTATCTACCAACACATCATTGCTACCCAAGTAATAGGATTAAGTTGGAAAACAACTTTAGCCTATAACATGACCAATGTTATCATAACCCTAGAATTCCTTTGTCATAGATATCCAGATTGAAATCAAGGCTTGAAGTTGTCATCCTCTTAACATTCAATGCATATTTATTGAATTAAAGGGGCCTATTGAGATTGTGTGAGTTCAATATCATATACTGACTTACAGAGCATGACCATGCATTTCTCACTTGTCAAGTGGCCAGGATATCACTCCAATGGAGGGACATATTCCATTTGCACCACTCACAATAATCCACAAGTGTAATAGTGCACACATTCACTACATGTATGACAACCTTTAGTCAGAATCATGTTGGGTAATGAAAAAGTACACAGAAAAACATGCGAGTGACCTTAGGTCTAAGGATCACAGTCACCATTGTACATCAAGATATGAATTTTACTTACAATGACATGGGTTCCATGTGTTACTCTCAAAGTGGATCTTTCTAGTATAAGTTCTCTAACAAGTTCCCATGCATTTGAATTGATATCTAATATCATGACTAAAGAGACATAGTTATCATTTAACATACGCACTAGTCTTATGTATTACTGCTGTTCTATAATATACACAATAATAACTAATTATGGACATAACAAGAATAGAAACTCTTAAGCATACAAATGATGTCATGTTTAGGTCCTAAAACCAAACCATATGTCATTCAGTCAAAACATTCTTAGGACATTATGACATTCATTCACTATCTCAATACTGAAACAAACATGTTGAGTATCTTAAACTATCTAGAAAAGCTTACTTGATGAACCGGACGTCTACACCAAGCTTAGACATATTCGGGATGTGTTTTGGGCACTTATAGGTGTATTTACGGTCATTACTTCAGACCACATATGGTATTCCTGGACTGTAATTGTATTTACGGTCCAGTCGGACCGTATACAGTCAAACGCTAGACTGTAAATGTTGCTAAAATGAAAATACAATCCGTGTTACGGACCGTAAGCGCGGACAGAAAACAACCTAATCACTTTGGGACTTTGGATATGGGTCCTATTCTTATAAATAGACCCCCCAACTGGTCTCAAACATGAAGAGCAACGAAGAGACATCAAGAGATGTCGTTTTTCGATGACCTAAATCCACAGATGGACCTAGGGCTTTCCTTAGGGTTTTACGCCTCCAAGAGATCCTCTCCAAGCAACCGTCTTGTTCCACGGTCTTGTCTTTGTGGTTGCTTGCTTGTTCATTGTTGATCTTTGTCGTACGCTATTGGTTTGAATTGCTCGATCTTAAGCTTCTGCATCTCCGCAACAAGCTAGTTGGGGCTTGTTTTTGGGTCTCTCATCACCACCATATCCCAACAAGTGGTATCAGAGAAA